>JANHMN010000003.1:60759667-60855339 GCA_030674055.1 Rhabdomys pumilio
GGTCTGAGCTCTCCATTCATAACCATGCACCCAAACTGTGCTCATGGTATCTAAACTGTGCCCTAGGCTGTCTTCTTTTTTCCTGAACCTTGCTTCCTAAACTGACAATGACAAGGGACCAATTTTCTAAGTCTCAGGAAACCTAGAGTTATAAATGTGTGAATGAGTCAGACAGAATACGAGTCATTTTTTTTCATCAGTGTGATGAGAGATTCATTTGGCTTACAGTTTGAAGGGATATGGTTCATCATGGTGTAAAAGTCATGGAAACCTGGGCTCTCTTGTGACAATGGCCTATGGCACAGCTTTTTACTTCTTGGCATATCGAGGAATACTTTTAGACCAGGCCTAAATTATAACCTTTAAGATCCATCCCTACAACCCCCAGTGACCTATTTCTTGCTGGCAGGCTTACTCTATGAGAGGTTCCACAGCCTTCCCCCTCAAAAATTAATGCTATCAGCCAGAGACCAAGTATTCAAACTTGTGAGCCTGTGGGGGGACATTCCCCATCCAAATAAAAACACCTTGTATGCAATTGTGGAGTCAGAAACAGTTTAGACATCAACTGTCACATAACAACCGAACATTTGCAGTAATCCTTTGTTTTAGATGAGTTTTTAAGTGATTCAGAGAGAGTATTTGAGATGTGTAATCCTTGTAATTATGCATATGCTTGCATGCTGATTTCCACTCAGCTAAAGACCAAAATACTCATGCTACCAATTTCGCAAAAAACAGCTAAATATTTTCAATTTCCAGCCCCCACCCCCTACCCCCTACCCCCAAATATTAGCTTCTGTATCCTGGGACTGTATCCTGCAGTAATTAGTTACTTGTGTGGAAAGTTGAATTCTCATACTTAGCAATTCATCACTCTCTATTTTCCTCCATTCCTTATTGAAAATATGCAAGGAATTTTGTTAGTCAGACCTAAATAGAAAACACACCCTGCTTCATGACCAGTTCCCCCAGGAAACTCTCCTGTGGACCAGAGGAAACTAACAACAGGTCGGAGATTTGCAGGTATAATTCAAGCAAACCTCACTTAAGGGAGAATTTACTTAGAAACTTTTGGATTTAGTATTGGTCTAGGGGAGAGAAAATGGTGTCTAGGGACTCAGACTGGGTTTAGGACACTCGGAGACTGCAGTGCTGAGCAGGTTCAGGCAGCATTGTCTCTGCATTGTCTTCTCCCATCTCTGAGCATCATAGATGGTGATCCTAGGGCAGTGGTTCTCAACCTGTGGGTTGCAACCCCTACAGGGGTCATACATCAGATATTTACATTATGATTGATAAAAGGAGCAAAATTATAGTTCTGAAGTAGCAATGAAGTAGCAAGGAGTTGGCCTGGGATGACTTAGGGCCTCAGAATCTTTCTCTAGGCCGAAGGTTGGCCTCTGGGATCTCATGAGGGAGTAGACAGAGGATCAGGAGAGGACATCCGATCAGCCTATGTCGGGACAGGAACTTGGAGACTGGGTAGATGGATGTGGTAAGACAGGGGTGAGATAAGGGTAGTGGGGAGGGCAAGCAGGCAGAACAACAAGAACACAGGAGAAGAACCAGGCAAGACTAGATCTGGTAAGTGTGTTCCCGAGGGAAACTGTGCCTAAGACTCACATAACAGCGGAACTCCTGGTAGGAAGACCAGTTGTATGGGAGCTAATGGTGCAAAGATGGCTGGAGCAGCCACTATGGAAAAAGAGTGCCACCACCCACCAGAGTAACCACGGAACTGCCGTATGACATAGCAATCCCACTTTTGAGTATATACTCAGAAGAGCAGAGTGAAGAGACCCCAGACAGACACCAACATTCACATTCACAGCAACAGCATTCACGGCAACTCAGGTGTCCATGGGAGTGAATCCATAAGCAAAACATGGCCAGTCCATGAAGTAGAATATTAGTCACCATCAAAAAGCGGGAAAACTCACTGGGCAGTGGTAGCACATGCCTTTAATCCCAGCACTTTGGAGGCAGAGGCAGGCAGATCTTTGCAAGTTCAAGGCCAGCCTCTTCTACAGAGTTAAGTTCTAGATCAGCCAAGACAGAGAAACAACACAGAAAAACCTTGATTGAAAAAAAAAAACAATTAAAAAAAAAAAAGGAAGGAAGAAAGAAAGAGGAAACTAGTACGTTTTGTGGGGATGAACCTTGAGGATGTCGTCCTAAGTGAGATAAGACAAATTTATTATTATTGTTATAATTATTATTGTTGTTATTTATTTTCTAATAGATATCTTTTAAAAGTTATGTCTATAGGACTAGAAGGCAGAGTGATTATGAGCAGGGACGGGGAAAACTACATGGAGATTTGGTGTTTGATGGTGTTTCAGTTCGGGGAGATGAAAAGGTCTGGGGTGGTGATGATGGTTGTCCAACAGTGTGACCGTACTTAATGCCCCTGAACTGTATTTAATGTTGAAGATGGTAAGTTAAACTCTATGGGTCGCTTTAGCACACACTTGAGGCATCTGAAAATGTGTGCATTACTCTGGGCCTGAGCAGACATGGTCCTAAGGAGGTGGCCAGGGTCAGGTGGATTTCCTCAGACAAAGCCATTTCTTACTAGCACCTGCTCTTCCAGGTGGCACTTGAGTCCCCCAGTCATGGGTTCTCCTCTGCTGTAGGAGCACGTGTAGCACAGGCAAGCATCCATAACAGACAAACATGGACACAGAGTAAGCTCCTGGGACAGTCCTGAGGACTATCTTGGTCCTTCGCATTTCAACGGTGCTGAAAAGATAGAACGCTCATTTGTCCTTGGCTAATATTCTGATCAAATATACTTTAGATACGTATCCATTTAATAAAACATTTATAAGAATATCTTGGTTCAGCTGCGGGTAGACCTGTGAACGTGTGCATCAAGCTTTTCACGCAGCTGTTGGCCTCACATTGCAAAAGACATATTCCTACTCGTCGTGAGTCTGATGTAGCTGGTGCGTGAGCTCTATTTAAAGCATCCCTTGCAGAAGGCTTCTGTGTTCAGATATCCAGATTCCATGACAACTAATGCAGAAGAGAAGGCAGGAGTAGGGGTTTCATTTTCTGCTTTTCTCTACTCGGTGATAGTATGAAAAACACAATTTTCATCAAATCTGGGACTCTGTGGAGTATAAAATGGTCCCTGAAAGACGACGAGTGCTACCATACTAACATTTACATTTCTTAGATGTTACACAGGTAGTGTGGTGGCCTTTTACCCTAGAAGCTATTTCGAATTGGAAGTGACAATAAGAATAGCCAGGGCCAAACTTAGCCCTCCCAGATAGTGTAAATCCGGGCTCATTGCTGGGTGCCAAGCAATTAGATGGGCCGCAGAATGATGGAGCCTGATTTCAGCCGTGTTTAAAAATCCTGGAAATACGGTGTTCGACTGGCACTGGAGGCCATGCATTCTTGGATGGCACGTTTCTATGTACACTAAAAAGAAGTGTTGTAAGCTTAGAGTCCCTACAGCCTGCAGCCCGGCTTGCCCTTAGAATGGAGCCCAGCTTAGCCTAGCCTTGTGGGTGGTGACAGAATTGCTCCATGCACTTGATAAGCATTTTCAGTGACATTAAAGTTCTCTTTTCTCCACCTCCAAAATGTTACAAACTCAGGCTGGTTTGGTGGTCAGACTGGGTTTCTCATGCCTCTAAGTTTTAGACCCTTTGAATTGTTTCAGCTCAGGGTTTGGTTGCTGCCATTGTTGCAAAGCAAACCCTTCTAGAGGTGTGCAAGCTGAGCTTTGGGCCGCCTCCCATGTCTCCTTGGAATGTCTTGCCCAGTCAGCACCAGTGACTATAGTGGTCTCTGCTATGTCATTGCAGCAACCAGTTGACCTGGCGGGATGTACAGCACCTGCTAGTGAAGACGTCACGACCAGCCCATCTGAAGGCGAGCGACTGGAAAGTCAACGGAGCTGGGCATAAAGGTGCGGGTGCTCCTGGTGGGCTGGGAGAGGTGCTCTGTTGACCCTTGAGGAAGTCCAGATAACATTCACTGGTTATATCATAAACTATGTGTTGCAGAAATTTAAAGTGCTTGTCAATGATTTTAGAACAGTTTTCCTAGAGCACACCCTGGCGTGAAGGGATAGCCTCAGTGTCCCAGAATCCAGGTCCCTAAATGCCAAGTTTGCCATGCCTGTAGCAAGTTTAATAGTCTTGTTTCCTTTGCTCCCTGATTTCTATTTTTCACAAAGAAATGTGATTTACAAGGCAACTTTGAAGCCAGTCATTAAGGCATGTGCCTGCAATCCTTGCGTTCGGGACACTGTAGTGTGGGAAACCGTGAGTTCAAAGCCCTTTGGGTGCTCACCTTCAGTTTTCCTGTCTGTACATAAAAAGACATTGAGATAGCTGTGTAATTTCCTTCTGATCTGTAAACCTGCTGCCAGCTAGCCTCTTTGTGATAGAAATGACTAAGGGCCCACGGGGCCTCTGTCATCTCAGTATGGTAACTTTGCTCCAAGATCAGGACATGATTTGGGGTCTCTGAAAAGGAAGTTGACAGGCAGTACTTGAAAAACATTTCTGTCAGCCATGATGTGTCAGAGAAAACTTGTCCCCTTTTCTGAAGCTCAAGTCCAGCTATAATGATGCCACGCCTGATACCGCTATCTGTGCATACAGGTCAAGCACTGCCCCTGTGAGTAGCAGGGGACACTCCACTGAATAAAGAGGTCACTGAGCCTCGTGTATCTTCATTTGCAGCTGGTGGTGTGCTGTAACACTGCCCTCCATTTCCACCCTGGTCTAATTAAGAGAAAAAGAGATTGCATTGAGTCTTGACCTTGCCCTGAAATTAAGCTTTGAAACCTTCTCTCTTGGCCAAATCAAATCCTGGATCCACCCAGCCCCACACACATTCCTGTGTGCTGCTGTCCCGAGAACCCTGAGAGTCAGTAGCAGAAGAAAAGTATTTTAAAAACAACAGTTTTCCTTGCCTCATTGTATTTGTTGCACATCATAGTTATGTGCCTGGATTTTTAAGGGTTGCTGCAAATTCTCCCCAGGGCCTGTGCAAGCCAAGCCAACCACCTGGGCTTCTCGGGCTTTTGGATTTGTTTCTCTTGTCTAGTCTGAGTTTCAGGGGCACACATGGTGGCAGGTCCTCCTAACATAAAGAAACCCAATCTTATCCTCCCAAAAGGAAGTTCTGGACACATGTCCCAGCCAGCCCTCCTGATCCAAAAGAGTTCAGTTCAAAGGATAATGAAGCTGGATCTGTAAACAGCTCTCAGGGGGCAACTGTCATCACCTTGTTGGGAGCTTGAGGTGACAGCTGCTATGTAATCCTGAGATCCATAGAGTTGGGGAACGGCTCCCTTGCTGGGGGAGGCAAGAAAAGCTGGATCTGAAGGCCCTGTTTTTTCAGTTAGCCATCTCTATGGATTTGGCTTGGTGGATGCCGAAGCTCTGGTCCTAGAGGCAAGAAAGTGGACGGCAGTACCATCCCAGCACATGTGCGTGGCCGCCGCAGACAAAAGGCCCAGGTAAGAGACCTGACTGTGTAGCAGGGGTAGGGGGAGGTGTCAAACCCTACATCTGTATACACATAGGCAGGTAGGATCACATGGGCAGTTTCCGGCCAGACATCCTTGAGTTTTCTCTTAACGTATTATGCAGCTAGGAGGAACGCACATCCTGATCAACTGTTTAGAGGCCTCCTGTCCTTTTGTGGCAGATTTTGCCAGTGTAGAGGAACACAGGGTGAGTCGCTCAGCCTTGTATTAGAAAGTCTCATCCATGGGGTTACCATAGCCAACGAGACCAGAGATCTGCTTTGCCCACTGGGATACAAGAGTAGCAGCCGCAGGATCTTTTCTGTTCCACCTGCTAGAGGTTGTCACCGTAGCCACAGCCCAGCCCCATTGCCCTAGAGTTTGTGTGTGAACAAGAGCAGTGAGGCCTGCCCCTTCTCTGTAGCAGGCCAGTGGGGGGAGGGGCTCAGGAACTACACAGCATCTCTTCATTGCTTCTATCCAGTCCCATAAACCTTCTGAAGGCTTAAGCACTGGAATGTTTAGCAGGCTCCAAGCAGGGGGGCTGCAGGACCCTGGCGTCATCTCCTTTTCTGTGCTCTCCTTTGGAGGAAGTGTTTTTAAACCAGTTAACATAGGTTGGTTGGGACAAAAACAACAAAGAACGGCCTGTGCCATGGATCTGACGGGAAGATGGCTATTGGGTTCAGAAGTCAGATTACCCCTGAGCTGTGTCATTGTGACTGTGCTTTCTAAGAGTGTAAACTCGAAGTTTTATTCCCTTTGGGAAATACACGCTTGAACGAGATGTAATTCTCAATGAACACCTGCCTAGCACATGTAAAGCCCTTGGTTCCATCCCCAGCAGGAAAAAAATGAAAACCCCAAAACCAGGGGCCAGGGATAGCTCAGTCAGTAAGTTAGGTAAAGCTTCTCAAGCATGACAACCTGACTTTGGACAACCAGAACCCACGTGAATCTGGTCATGAGAGCATACATTTATAGCCTTGGCACTGGTAGGTAGAGACAAAAGCATCCCCTGAAATGGCTGGCCAGCTAGTCTAGGCAATCAGTGAACTCTGGGTTTAATGAGAGACTCTGTTTCAAAAGGTAAGGGGAGAGCAATAGCGGAAGACACCTGTGTCAACCTCTGACTTCCACGTGGGGTTGGGGGAGCAAGATACACCTGTTTTATCTACAAAGGCAGACCACTTCGAGCTCATCTCTTCCACGAACACGCACACCTCTTATATTAAGCTCTTTTGACACCAAATGTTGAGAGTTGTGTTTCATGAGCACACCTTGAAAACTCTGGGAGTTCAGAGGACATTTGCTGGATGAATAGCCACTGAAGGACCTTTCAAAACACGATGTTTCCAGCTTGTGGCTAATTGGGCCCACCACAACTGGGGCCATCACTCTAAGACCAGACAGGTCTACCAGCTAGCAAGCAGGTCCCAGAGTGGGCTTCTTCAGGCTTCATTTCCTCTCAAAAGCATCTGTGCTAAGCTTAAGAAGGATAGGGCTGTGGTGGGATAAAGGAGGCCTTTGCCTATGCTGACTTTGTCTGCTGGGAGCCGCCACTTAGGGGAGCCTGGCTCTTGCTGTCCTGCCTGACCTCCAGTACTGCCCACCTCCCTCCCACCCGGCTCCCCAGCCGGGGCAGCTCCTGAATGAGGCATTCTTTTCCTGCCAGAAATCTGTTTAAGATGATCAAGTGGTGCCTAGGTGGCGAGTGGTTGTTTTTATTTTTATTTTATTTTGTTTTTTGAGTAAAAGCACACAGAGTCTAGACAGCATAGGTTGAGGGGACCCACCATAACATACAGTATGACATTGTTCCTGTCCTTTGAGGAAAGTAAGGACCCTACAAACTCCAAAAGGGAACAAGAATCGGACTTCTGTTTCTAAAGGAAAATCCTCCTTCCCCTCTGTTGTTTCTGACTCTGTCTGGAATTTTCAGCCAACCTCCAGTCTCAGACCGCCTGCCCGACTCCAACATTTGATTGTTCCCAAGGACATAAGGGCCTTCAGAGGGGTCAGTATCACCTGGAGTAGGGGGCGAATAGCCCCTCTCTACCACTGTGTCACCTCCTGCAGAGCTGGAGCTCTCCCGAAATCAGGTTACAGAAGAGGGGTTCAGGCTGGAATGCTGACACCCACCCCACTTCCCTCCCTCAGCTTTACCCACCCCACCCACATCTCTTAGCTGCGAGGCTCCCATACCCAGCTTTACTAAGCTAAGATCACCTAGCTTTAAATGGCCAGGAAGTTTCCCATACAGACGCTTGCTCTTACCACCACCACCACCACCACCACTCAGACCCCATTGACTGCTCTTGGCCTCCTTCTGCATCTTTATCTTGATAGAACCTAGACTTTTATGTCTTCAATCTGGCCTCAGCTGCTTCCCAGGCCATGGCAGGATGAGCACAAGAGATCAAGAGGGAAAGAGAGAGAGAACCGGAGGAGAGAGGAGTGGGCCAGAGAGCGAGAACATCTATGTGTATAACTGTGTATTGAGTGGGGCATGTTGACCTATTTTTCCTCTTTCTTCCTCAAAGCATTATATGCACCAGACTTTAAGTTCAGGGTCTGGAAGGCATTATGGCTGCACCTACTATCTGTAGGGTGACGTTGTGTAGGGTCCTGAGTTGGAATAGCTAGCGTGTTATTGGAGCATTCATCCCTCTGTGTAGGACAATTCCTGTCCCAGCCCTGAGTGTGATACCTCCTCCTTCTGAACAGGGTAGGTCCTCCTGTGACTCAGAAAGACAGAACCTCACTAACAAGAACAGTGACTGACAGGGACTCCCCTGGATGCTCACCCAGCCTTGCTTAGAAACTAGCATCTAGCCACTGTGTCCCAAAAGACCACACGGTGCTGGCACTCAGTAGCCCCCAGTACCTCTCTGTTGAGTGACTTTGTCCTGTGTGCCCTTGAATGGTTAGCTCAGGCTGAAAGGAGCAGAGAGGCTGACAGCAGGGAGTAGGAAGGGCTGCAGCATGTGGTTCCACCTATGATGACTGTCACAACAGATGCAGGATCTCTCTCTCACACACATACACACACACACACACACACACACACGCGCACACACACACACACACACACACACACACACACACACGCACGCACGCACGCACGCACGCACACACCCATGCATGCACGCACTCACACACACCTCGAGAAAATGCTAGCCTTGGTTCTTTGTAATTTAAAGAAAAGGCTTCCCTGGTGTAAAAAAGGACTATCCTGATGGGACTCAGGGTGTTTCTAATCTGGACACTGAATGTCTAGGGACACTTGCCTTTAAGTAAAAATACCTTAGGGTAAGGTCAGAGAACCCAACAGGACAGAGGACCACTGAAAGAATGTCTTAGGTGACAACTGAAGGAACAGGCCCCCTGCTCTTACCGGACCTTGCTGGGTAGACTCCGCAGCCTGTTGTCCCTACCTGACCCCCAAACCTCACAATAGACAGGACTAGAACCAAAGCTTCCTCCATAGGGGCCATAGTGCAAGGCTGTCATGGACAGTTTTCCCATAGGTGCTAACTCTAATGAAAGGACAAGGGACAGTCACATGACCCTAAGGACAGCAAAGGCTGCCTTGTTAGGGTCCTGTGGGTATTACTGGGTGAAAACCTAAATGTGACCTGGATCACTGTTCCTATGATAGCCAAGCACACATAGGTTAAGGATACCCTTATCTGCTTTGGGTCACAGGTAATTTTAATCTATTTAGAGCCATGGTTCTCAACTTCCTCTTGCTGTGACCCTTTGATACAGTTCCTCATGTTGTGGTGACCCCCCAACCATAACATTACTTTTGTTGCTACTTTGTAACTACAATTTTGCTACTGTCATGAATTTTAATGTAAATGTAGCTGAGTTTTCCAATGGTCTTAGGCGGCCTCCATGAAAGGGTCATTCATCCCCAAAGGGGTTGAAACCCACAGGTTGAGAACCACTGATTTAGTGCCTTTCTTCTGTGAAAGGATGGCAAACGGAATCGTATGCCATGACTTCTGACTGTGCTGAATAGCTTTTGAATCTCTGTGAAGAGAAAGGCAAAGTGAATCCTTTCATAGCTTTTATTCGCGTGAAAAAGAAAGCCAAGCCTAGTATATATAATTCCTGTGAATTATTAAAATCACAGTTGACCCACTGGGTTTTCTGACCAGTATTTCCCTGCATTTTAGAAACTCCAGACTCTGTGAAGCAGTCTGTGACATCTATCGTAGTAAAAGATATTTTAAAAACATCCCAGTGTAGGGTTTCTTCCAGCCTTTGACCATTTATGTTCCCAGATAGAAGACACACACATAGCCTTTGTATTTAATATGCCTTAAGAAGCACAATAGCTGGGCAGCTGCCTACCCTTCATGCTGTTAGATTCTACCTCCCTATCCATCACCCAAGTTATTACTTTCTATGTTTCATCTGGATGCCTCTTAGCTCCAACCCTCTGAGCCATGTTCTCTTGGCCCTTAGCCCATGGTGGCTCCCTTTCTCTCCTCCTCCTTCCTCATGGTCCCTAGGCCAGGAAACCTAAACCCCACCTGTGTCTCTTTTCCCCAGTTATTGGCTGCCGCTGTCCTTATTTACCAATCAGAATTAACTGGGGGCATGGTTCCTCAGTGTCTTACTTGTGGACTCTCTCATCTTTGGGGCAAATAATTTTGGGGGATGCAAATTAGCATTAAAATATAAGCAGCATTAGACCAATCCACTGCAACCCATGGCTTCCAACCTGATGGTGGAGAGGCTACAACAAGAAGAGTCAGCTAAGCCAGCAGAAAGCAAGAGAACGTAACGTACGTGTGGGTCTTAAAGCTTTACTGCTTTTGAAGATTAACATTCAGAATGGTGCTTCTTTTGACCTCCTTTATTTCAAGCTTCTTATTCTCTCTCCACTCTTCTTCCCTTCTTCCTCCCTTCTCCTATGAATGCTGGGGACGATCTATATCTATATGGTAGGTGATCAACTCATTGATGCCTGTCTAGAACTGGCTCTAAGTTAATTGCATCCTGCCTTTTCTGCATTTCTTCATTTCTGGGATTTCACACTGCTTATGATACTCTGTGTATCACATGTGATATGTTCATATGTGACTGACAGATAACAGTGACAGTTTCACTGTATGGATTGCTATCTAGAGATGCCTTTTTGTACTGACTGCTGGTGACTCATTGACTTTGAACTCAGAGCCTCGAGCACCCTCACTCCTGCATGAACTGCACACCACACACCTATTTTCCTATAGGACACATTGTAGCCTTTTGGGGCCCAAGAGCATTAGACAGCACCTCATCTAGTGCTTGGGATGTTTGGGGACAGAACTTATAAGCAGCAAAACTTAAGCAAAAAGCATAAAAATGGAAAGCATACCACTGCAGAGAGTGTGAAAAGGGAGCCTGTTTACCGTCTGCGAGCTGAACAAGAAGCGGATCCTGGCCTGGCCTGGCCTCAGCTGGGAAGTGTGTGAGTGTTGGGTGACTTTGCCGCTTTGTGTACGTTCACCAGTGACCACAAAGGTGAACTTGAGTATACAAATGACTTCTAGTGAGCCAGTAAAAAAATGCAAACTCAGAATCCAAACAATAAGGACCAACTGGAGTTTAATTTTATGTCTGCTTTAACTTCCTATCAGCCTGAATCTCAGGCTGTTGTTAGCACTGGACATAGAAGGAAGGGTGTGCTACTAATATAAACATTGTGTATTTGATAGACCAATTAATTAAGGATAAATTAGTATAGAAAAGGTTTGTTTTCATTGCTACATTTTATTTATAGCCTAAACATCATGCTATGGTTTAATAATCAAAAGTAATTTCGTCTAGCTGGGCCTGTAATCCCAGTGCTCAGGAGATAGAGGCAGAAAACATCTGGAGTTCAAGGTCATCCTCACGTACATAGTTGGTTCAAGGCCAGCTTCAGTTACATATGACTCTGTTTCAACCTTTTCCCAGCCCCAAATATAAACACACTCATGCGGTATATCATATATCATTAACAAAGTGGTCTTTATTTGAGATGATAGCATTAATTCTAAGAAGGTAGAACTGGGCGGTAACTTGCTGAGTTATTTTCTCCTACTTGAATTTACTCCAGTGTGCTCCCACCTATCCACTCACTCCTCTTTAGAAGGTCAGTGAAAAACATTCCCTGAACCAGCTTCTGCTCTGTGGCCCTCAGTGGGTCAGTCATCCCATCGTCCCCAGTCAGATGACGAATACACCAGAGAGAAAGACTCTGTTATCTCTGGATTCCCACAGGAACCCCAACATGATTTCAGAATTGGCTGATGAGAAACAGGGGCTAGACAATTCTTGCCCCCAGCCCTGCAGAGTGGAAAGAAAGCATTAACTTGCAAGAGAGGGTAAGGGTGCAGGAGCTGGAGTGAGATCTTCAGGTGAAACTGAAAATCATGGCTTGTAGTAGCTTCTTGGCTAGGATGGTGAATCAGAAGCCCCAGCGTAGAGGGTTTCTGACTGGGGTCTGCCTTCCTCTGCTCTTTCCTATTACTTAATTACTTGAGAATATTTATCTTTGAGTATTACTCTGTCACAAGTATCAGAAAACTAGGATTTTTCTATCTCTTTATATACTGGAGTGGATGTACTGGGCTGTTGTTATGATGGCTACCATCTGGAAGCCCTCTGCCTCCTCAGAATAGGCTGGGCCTCGAGATCTAAGGATGCAAGGAGATCATCTGGAGATGAGTAGTCACTCTTGAAGTGTGGCTAGATGGGAAGTAGCATCTCTGGGTCCTTAGTGATTGCATCCAAATCCACAGTGCCCGTCACTTAAGCAGAGGCCGGTCCTTTAATTCATTGAGTTCTCCTAGGACCCTTGGAAGACGATTCCATACAAGGCAACGACTTTAGAGTTTAATTGCAGAGAAGCCTTTGCAGTCAGGAACTTTAAGATCTTTCTAAGTCAATTTTCATGATTAAAGAACAGTGTTCTTGGGACGAACAGTCCCAATGGATCTTTAACAAACAACAAACGCGAATTTACAGTTGACTCACGTTCTCTGAATTGTCTTTGCAATGATTGCAGAATAGGGTCTCCTTTTCATAAACTCTTTTATGTTTTATCTTGAAGTTAAGTGGCTTTTGGCACTTGGCTTCATCATGACTTCTTTGAGTTTCTGTCGAAAGCAAGAACAATTACAGCTTGGCTATTTTGACCATCTCAAAGGCTCCTTCCTTTAGCTTTTCATTAAGAAACGTTAGCGTCCCTCAGTTGGAACATTAGGCTGTTTGCTTCAGCAGCAGAAGTAGAAAGGACAAGAAGCAGTGAAGTGTCTGGCCCTTGCGGTGAGGAGCATCCAGGCTACCAGCCTTCCCCTCAAACATGCAGGAATGAGGAGTCCTGGTGGCTGAGTGATTTCCCAGTTAAAGAGATTTCACATAAAAACTAATTGTTACAGTTAGCTTTGTGCCCCGGGCAGGCTGGTCCCTAGCCCCAGAGAAGCTTAATATCTTGGCTATGAAAACCGAGACAGGAGACGCCATTAACTCCTGCGGGGGGGCCCAACTGCCCACCGGCCCACCAGCCTGGCACTGCAGCAGACTGGCTTCCTGTGGGGGAGAGCAGCCCAGAGTCCACTCCCAGCAGCCGGGGGTCCCTTAGCAGGAGCCAGTCACACTAAGACAAGTGAAGCTAAGTGAAATGAGGTTTTCCTCTGGGTCTGGGTGCATTGAGCCCTGAGCTGGGCAGTCGTGAGGCACTGGCCAGGCCACCTGGGTTTGGCTGTCTTGTCTTCACCTGTTCGTTTACATCCTGTGTCCTTATCTGTGGAACCCAGGTTTCCCCAATAGGGTTCTAGGTCTATTTCTAGAGTGGTGATTGTTCTTTCCGATAGTAAAAAGGCAAGGGAGAAAACAGTGTTTTAATCCTGGTAAGAACTTTGTTTGCCTTGATGCTGCTATTCTACTTGTGAAAGTGTTAGCTTAAGAGTGACCTCACTCCTGGATCTTGGGCCATCATATTTCAAAGCCCTGTGGCAGGACACCATTGACTCTGTTTCCCTCACATCACTAAGGAGCTGTTTGTCACCAACATGCCCAGTTTCTCTTTTGAGTGTATAGTCAGGATACTATAGGTGAACTCTTTACCTGAAAGGGTGTGTGGGCCCTGTGGGCCTGGGCCTCTCTGGAATGTTCTGCTATATTCTGGATCTACCACAGTGGTGGGGTGCCTAAACCCAGACAGTAAAGCTTGGAGAAAGCAATGAAAGAAGCCAGCCTCTAAGTCAATTTATGGTACATGCAAAGCATGTTTTTCAAATATTTACAGAGTCTTGGGGGTATTACATCATTATTTCTAGCTGTTTTGAGTGTTTTCTTATGAGTCAGGCTCAGTAGAGCCCAGCAAATCTATTCCTAAGAGACTCCAAACACATGTTTGTTCCGGGCCCCTCTAGAGAGAAGCCCTGCACAGAGGGAAAAACATTCCCAGTTCAGGCCATGTAGCGGGGAATTACTAATGTGCTGTTCCGTGTCAATCAGGTTTCCACCAAAGAATGCCATCTTTATTCCGTTTACAAATTGGTGGGAAGGGGCCAAGCATTTAGAGACACAAACTCTCAAAGCAGCCTGTAGGCACAGGGTTTGTGTCTGTTTTGTGCTTCCAAAAACTGGTGGGAATGATTTTTGAGTGACTGGAGATGGACTTGTCATCAGCTTCCATCCCAGGTGACAGAAGAGCCTAGTCATGAAAGTGCCATCATTCATTTCCTTCATGGGGCAATGGGTTGGCAGTCTTCCAGCAGACTGACTAGAGGCAGAGCAACGGCAGCAGATTCAACAGCGGCAAATCAGTCCCTCGAGTGTGGGTTAACCCAAGGAGACATGGCCTAGAGACTGAAGCTGTGTGACACTGATGCAGTCCTTCCTTCTCCCAGATGGATGACTTAATAGTCCTTGTAAGCTTTCCCACCAGCGCCTTGTGCTGGTTGGTCAGCATTTGTAATGCTATCTCCAAGGCTAAAGCTCTTGAGAAAGTGAGCTGGCCACAATGCTATTTAAAGACAGGTAACTCCTGGGTTCCAAAGGGAAGGTCCCCAAAAACATTGGTCCCAAGTGTGCATAAAGATACATTTTTAAAAAATTCTATAACCATAAAGTTTTCCCAACAGTGGTTAGAATGGATCACCTAAGAGTGAGACCTCTGTGACTCCCTAGGGGCTCCCAGCACCCAGGGCCCATAGCAGGGGAGGGACAGACTCAGCATTGAAGTCCATATCCTCCCTGTATGAGACTAAGACTTGGGTACTTGTTTTTTCTCCCCAGGAGCATCCCCATAGTGCAGGTGCTGCGGACCACAGCCCTGACCAATGCCTGTGCGGACCACTCAGACCAGCGCGTGGTATACCTCGAGCATGTGGTAGTCCGAATCTCTATCTCACACCCACGTCGGGGCGATCTCCAGATCCACCTGATTTCTCCCTCTGGAACCAAGTCTCAACTTTTGGCAAAGAGGTGAGGCTACTCTCTCCAGCATTTGCTCATGAAGGCCCTATTTACTCTGGATTCTGGCAAGATCCTCTGCACAGGGCAGTGGGGGTTCTCTCTGGGTCTATACAGGCAGGACCCACAACCCTGAAGTGCTGGACAGGGCCTTGGAAACAGATCTGTGAAACTTTAATCTTCAAGAAGTAATAGGAGTTGTTACCTATTGTTGGAGTGTAGTTCATGTTATGTCCCTTTGCTTTAGAAGTGGCAATCCTATTTGGTTGTCACTTAAGCTGAGGTACCTCTAATGTTTGATTTTCTTTGGGAGCTCTCCCCCTTCAGTTCTGGGCTGCTCCTGAGGGCCAAGTGTGGCTGGTGAGGTGCAAGGAAGGTTCCCAGGCTGTTTTCCAAAGCCTTCTCTCACAAAGGCTTGAGCTGGGATTTGGGACTGCTGGAGCTTCCTCAGCTTCCTTCGGGGTCTGTGAAAGGCTGCAGTGTGCAGTTATGTCTTGAATGTCTTATGTGTAGCTATGAAGTACTTAGATGGGCTTAAATAGCTTTCAGGTAAATAGAGCAGAGGCATTTGTAGGAACTAGAGGGAACCCAGGGAAAGTTAGGATATATATTGTCTCTTTCTACCTAAGAAGCAGAGTGAAAAGTTTCACAGACAACCCAGTATTTCTAGAATTTGCATGTGCCCTTCAGCCCTTGAGGAAGTACCTGGGATTAGGTGTACCCTGTCGGTCATAGCACTTATCCTGGGATGTCGGAAGCCTGGGAGGCAAGGTATGTAGGAGATGTCCTCACAAGGTCAGACAGGATCCATCATTTTTCTTAACCACTCTGATGACTCTTATTGCATAAGACAGAGCTGTCAGAGAGCAATGAATTGTTGCCAGCATCACTGTCCCAATAAGAGGGGATCGGGGCTGTACCCTCCAGCCCTCTATGTAGCCTCCAGGATCAACAGCCCACAGATGGGGGCAGCAAACAGCAGGCTATGGGCCTGGCATCAGCTTTGTCCTCAGTCCATTCGAGTCAACCCTAGAGCCACCATAGTGGGTAGGTTCCAGAAGTCCCTACCAGCCCCCACTTTCCTAGCAGAAGACCAACATGGAGGCATCTCCTCTCCTGAAGGTGACCTCAGCCATGCCCAGCCACGTCCAGTCTTGCTCAACCTCTACATGGGGGGGAGGTCACCAGAGGCATCTGCCGTTTGAGGGGGTCAGCCAGCAAGCAGAAGCTCGATAATGTTTTACTTCCACATTTTAAACAATTTGTCTAAAGATCTGTATTTCTAGCATTTGCTGAAAACATGGAAGCTCACCCTCCCGGAGCCCACTTTTCTAGCCTGGCGAGAGCCAAGTGGAGGGCAAGTTTGCCTCAGGGCATTTGTGCTCCCAGGTCCCTGCTCCCTGCTAGGGCCTGGCTTGAGCCTTAGATTTCTGACTCCTTTGTGACCTCCTCAGGGGCAGAGCTTGCCTGAGAGGTCCTGGCGTAGGTCCTCAAGGGCATAAAGAGGCTTAGTGGCTGGGAGCTGGGGGCAGTGTAGGCAGAGTGATGCAGGGAATACAGGCTTGTGCTTAAGCCTAGCAAGACAAGCTTTTATCCCAGCCTCTGCACATCTCATCAGGTTTCTTCTGGGACCTAGGCATTTGGCCTCTCTTTATTCGTCATCTGGATATGCCATCCTACTCACCCATAAGCACTGAGAATATTATAAGAATCAAATATAATAATGTAGATTACTATGCTTGGCTACTGCTGTTTCCTGCTGAAATCAGTTTAGCCCTCTGGACTATAAGAACCTTCCAGTACTTAACATGCCCACTGTCAGCTCCAATTTCCTTCCCCTCCAACCTGTCATTCATCCTTCTATCTCACTCCAGGTGCTTGAGCACCCTGCGACCCAGAGTGGGCCCTGTGGGTTTGTTAGGAATGCCACGGTTGCTAGCAGTGCCTGCAAGTACTTGAAAGCACTGCCTTGGGGCTCCCTGGCAGTCATCCCAGTCTTGGGAATTTGGTGTTTTGCCAAGAGTCTGTGCATGATATCAAGATTGTGGTTTGGGGATCTGTTACCTTCTACCTTACTCCACATCTTCCTGGACTCCTCAGGCATTTCAACTTAATTTCATTTTCACATTGAAAGCTGGCATTCCTTAGGGCCTCTACAAGACCATCCTTGTTTTAGCTCCAGTGTGTCAGGTTCTACTTGGCTTTGTATGTAAGTCAACCTTGACCTTGGCAGTTTCTTAGGAGTATTCCTCTGCAAAGAAAGTTCCCTTGACAGTCCCCAGTGTTCAGAGAGCCTCCAAACCAGAATGGAATAGAACTTCCATATTTGAACTCCTGATGAGCAGTATAAGAGTTCAGTCCTAAATGCAAGTTCTTATCCCCAAGTAGAAATGCCTACTTTAAGAGGGCTGGGGGATGCAGCTCAGTGGTAGAGGGTTTGCCTAGCATACATAAGGTCTTGGGTTTACTCCCTTAATGCGCCAGTAAAGGAAGAAGAAATCAGTAGCAGTTCTTTTGTTTCTCTTTGAACTGTGAAAAGTGGAGGAGTCTGAAGGTCCAGAGGCTTGTGGAGACAGCTGAGGGAAGGCCTTTGTCTTAGTTAGGGTTTCTATTGCTATAAAACATCATGTTCAAAAAGCAAATTGGGGAGAAAAGTGTTTGTTTGGCTTACACTTAAGCATTTATTTGGCTTACATTTCCATATTGCTATTCATCGAAGGAAATCAGGACAAGAACTGGAAGAGGGCAGGATCTTGAAGGCAGGAGCTGATGCAGAAGCCATAGAGGGATGCCACTTACTGGTTTGTTCCTCATGGCTTACTCAGCCTGCTTTCTTATAGAACCCAGGACCACCATCTTAGGGATGGCACCACCCACAGTGGGTACTTCCCTATTGATCACTAATTAAGAAAATACCTTACAGCTGAATCTCATGAGGGCTCAATTGAGGCTCCTTTCTCGCTTATGACTTTAGTTTGTGCCAAATTGGCAAAGGAAATCAGCCAATACATCCTTCTAGTCTGAAAGGAAAAGGGTGGTTCATTAAATCTCCAAAGAGTTGGGGAACTCCACTTGAATGTGTTCAGAAAATGTCCTCTTCACCTTCCCCAGGCCTCTCCCAGGGGAGCACATCGGCCAGTCCAGTCTGTTATGGGGCACGAAGGCCACCCTGCCTTCCAAATATTAGGGAGGTTCTGTGAAAAAATGGAGGTGGGCCTCAATGTAAGAGTTTGGAAAGCAAACAGCAAGACAGTCCTGTGGGTAAGGGCACTTGCCTTCAACTCTACATGAACTAGATTCCCTGAGGCTGACATGGTAGGAGAGAACTGCCCTCTACCCCTATGTGGATGGGTCAGATTCCTCCTGGAGCTGCCCCACCCACACCCCGGGCCTGGCTCCCCAGGCTGGGCCTTCAATTTCTAACTCAGCATTTCCAATTGCAGATTGCTGGATTTTTCCAATGAGGGGTTCACAAACTGGGAATTCATGACTGTTCACTGCTGGGGAGAAAAGGCTGAAGGGGAATGGACTCTGGAAGTTCAGGATATACCATCGCAGGTCCGCAACCCAGAGAAACAAGGTCAGTGGCCCTTGGCATTTCACAACCTCTTCTATGTGTCAATGCTTTATTAAAAGGCACTGCAGCTGGTGAGTCTTTGTCTTATGGGGATAACACCCGATACCATAATCATTTTCAAGGTCAGTAACTTTTGTATACTCATGCTGGTGTGCAACCATCTCATCTATCTCCAGAACACCTCACCCCTTCAGAGGCAAATGCTCCCATCCCCTCCTCAGCTCCACTCCCTGCCTACCACCAGCTTACCTCTTGTTTCTGAATTTTTCTATCCTGGACATTTTCTGTAAATAGAGGCATGTTGTGTGGGTTCTTTCAGCATTATATTCATGGCCTAGTATACATCAGACTATATAGCTCTCTTGACCAAATAATAGTCCACTGGACAAGCAGACTATTCAGTCATTGGCTGATAGAAACACAGCTTATTTTCCAGTCTTTCCTTTGTGAGTTAAGCTTTCAGGAACATCCGTGTACACGGACTTGGGTTTTATGGCCCCCAGTTTTATAGCTGGGAATGGAATTGCTGGCTCTGATTCTGCACCCTTTCGCATTTGCCAGTGTCGGGGAGGTGGGGCTTCTCCACGCCTCCCTAGCACTTTCTATTTACATTTCTTTGTGCTAAAAACCATCCTGTGGGTGTGGAGTGGTATCTGCGGTTTTGATTTGCAATTCCCTGATGACTATGGAAGTCAAACAGCTTTTCATGTTCTCCTTGTTCGTTTGCATATATTCTTTGGGGAGATGTTTGTTCAAGTACTTTGCCTTTTTTTTTTTTTAAATTGGTTTCCTCGATTTTTTATTGTTGAGTTGTTTTTATCACATATGTGATTTGAACATATTTTTCTCATCCTGTAGTCTGTGTTCACTTGAGCAATGGGATCCTTCGGTACACAGAACTTTGTGGTGACACCCAGTTATCTTGTTTCTCTTGGGTTTTGTTTTTCCTTTTTTTTTTGGTATCATATTTAAAAAAAAAAAAAAAAAACGGTTCTCTCTCCTAGCTTGCTTTCTGTTGCTGTGATAAACACCACGCATGCTCAAATGCAGCTTGGAGAAAGATAGGGTTTATTTGGCTTACAGAGTCCATCATCCAGGGACGCCTGGGCAGGAACTCAAGGCAGGAAGAGGCAGAAACTGAAAGAGAAGCCATGGAGGAGGGCTGCTTACTGGCTTGTTCCTGATGGCTTCCTCAGTTACCTTTCTTATAAGACCAGGCCCACTTGCCCAGCCTATATTGGGTTGGGCCCACCCATATCAATTAACAATCAAGAAAACTCTCCCCATGATGCCCACAGGCCAGTCTCATAGGAGGCTATTACTCAGTTGAGGCTCCCTCTTCCTGGATAAATTTCCTTGTGTTGAGTTGAAACCAGCACACTAACATAGTATGTAGTGGTATGAATGTATTTGTCCTCCATAGGCCCGTAGGGAGTGGCATTATTAGTAGGTGTGGCCTTACTGGACAAGTGTGTCACTGTGATAGTAGGCTTTGAGGTCTTACATGCCCCAGTGTGGCACATAGTCTCCTTTTGCTACCTTCTGATCAGCTACCTCTCCAGCACCACATCTGCCTGCATACTGCCATTCTTCCTGCCCTGACAATAATAAACTGAACCTCTAAGACTAGAAGCCAGCCCCAGTTAAATGTTCTCTTTCATAAGAGTTGCCATGGTCATAGTGTCTCTTCACAGCCATAAAACTCTAACTAAGACACAGTGTCACAGAGATTTATTCCTATGTTCTCCTTAAGGATGTTGTAGCTTTGGCTCTTTAATTTGGATATTGGAACCATTTTAGCTAATTGTGGTGGTTTAAATAGAAAGTCTCCTGTAAGCTCATGTGTTTGGATACCTGGGCCCTGGTTGGTGGAACTATTTGAGAAGGATTCAGAAGTCTGGCCTTGTTGGAGGAGGTAGGAGGTGTGTCGTAAGCAGAGGGGCTTTGAGGCTTCAAAAGCCCATGCCATTCCCAGCTAACTTTCACTCTGTCTCATGCTTGTGAATCAAGATGTAAGCTCTCAGCTGCTGTTCCAGTGCCATGCCTGCCTGCCTGCCGTTATGCTCCCCACCATGAGGGTCTAACCTTCTGAAACTCTAACTATCCCCATATTAAACACTTTCCTTTATAAGTTGCCTTGGTCATGGTGTCTTATCACAGCAATAAAATATAACTAAGAGACTAACGTATATTTCTTGAGAAGAGGAGCCAAGTTCATCCTTTGCACAAGGCCATTGTTTTTCCAAGTACCATTTATTGAAGGTAATATTCTTTCTCCATCACATGACCCAGGCACTGCTGGTGATGGGTGCAAGGTTTTAGTTGAGCTCTCAATTCTGTTTATTGCATGGCTTTATAAATCCAGTCTTCAAACTTTGTTATTTTTCAAAATTGCTTTGGCTGTTTTGGATTCCTTGTAAATTTATGTGGCTTTCAGGATGACCCTGTGAATTTCTTCTTTCTTTTTTTTAAAACTCTCACAGCAGTTAAATTATTTCGGGGCACGTGGCCATCTTAATAGTAAATCTCCTAGCCCATTAACATGGCTACTTTCCCTTTCACTGGCTTTATTTCACTGGTCAATAAGGTTTTGCTTTTGGTTTTCAGTATGCCTCCAGCTTTGCGCTGCCTTGCCTACGCTTAATACTTACAAAGTGTCTTGTTCTTTTGGGTGCTATTCTGGGTCAAATGGTTTTTCTTGTTTAAATTTACATTTTTATTTTATATGTATGGGTGTTTTGCCTGTGCCACACTTGCATGCTTGGTGGCTGTGGTGGCCAGAAAGTGGCATCAGATCTTCTGGAACTGGAGTTACAGTTGGTTGTAAGCCACTGTGTGGGTTCTAGGGATTGAACCCATGTCTTCTGGAAGAGCAACCAAAGATCTGAACCACTGAACTCTCTCTCCAGACCTTCCTTCCTTCCTTCCTTCCTTCCTTCCTTCCTTCCATCCTTCCTTCCTTCTTTCCTTCCTTTTTTCCTTGTTAAGATTTGCTTTTATTTATGCATATGCACATGTGCATATACATCTAATGTGAGTGTTTGCCATGTACATTGAGGTACCCAGAGAGGCCAGAGGAGGGTGTGAGATCCTTGGAGCAGGAGTCGCAGGCTGCTGTAAGCACCTGACATGGGTGCTAAGAACTGAGCATTGGCTCTTTGAAAAAGCAGCAAGTGCTTTTAATTACTGAGCCTTCTTTCCAGCCCCTAGAAATTTTTCCCTTAATTTTTTTTTTTTTGGATGGTTTGTATCTCTGATACTTTTTATACCTTTCCGTAACTCCTTCTAGTTAATAATTTATCTAACAAATATTTATTGAATAACTACTATGGACCAGACATTGATCTAGGTGATGGAGTTAGACCAAGAAAGCTGGGGTGATCATCACATCTGGTAGTCACTCATAGAGGTCAGTAAACTTTCCATGGCTCTCTGTGGATTCATAGTTAAATACACGGACTAGGCTGGGGTCTTTCTTAGTATTGTGTGGAACAGCCTCCTCCACCCCCCATGTTTGTTTTCCTTGCTCTGTTGCTAAGGAACACTGTTGTCCCCTTTCTATGAAGAAGTATGCCTTCTGTCTTAGTTAGGGTTTTATTGCTGTGAAGAGATACCATGACCAAGGTAAATCTCATGAAGGCAAACATTTAATTGGGACTGGCTTATAGTTTCTGCACCTTTATCTGAAGGCAGCCAGGAGGAGACTGTCTTCCACACTGGGCAGAGCCTAAGCACTAAGAGTCCTCAAAGCCCACATATACTACAACACACTTCCTCCAACAATGCCACACCTATTCCAAGGCCATAACACCTAATAGTGCCATTTCCCATGGGCCGAGCATATTCAAACCACCTCAGTCAGCTTATGAATGTCTAATGTCTCCTTGACTCAGTTCACTTCCGATTCTTATAGAGATCTTCTAGGGTGTTGTGTTGTTGTTTTATGAGGGCAGGAGCAGTGGTTTATTTTATCCAAAAGGTTTGCTTTAAATGAATAAGTCACCTGTAAGAATCCTCTCAAGTTCACCTCCTGACTTTAACTATTATAAGAAAATATTGATAAATTCTAAAAATATGAAAGCATAAAATTTTAATGACTTTTCCCACTTTCCTATCAGAGGCTCTTACATTGTTTCTTTTATAACCTCCAAAGCTTGTGGACATAGCATTAAAACTTGAGGTTGCTTTTCTGTGCCAGCCACCAGGTCAAGCATACATCACGATGGGTACCTGGCCCTGTAGCAGCCCGCTTGCCTGTGAGGCTGGTGCTATGGGCAGAAGCAAATAGAGGCCGAGGGCATATCTCTTCACCTCTCGGGCCAAGGTCATTGCTCTGTGTTATGAGCAGAATACAGTGAGCTAGGGCAAGTAAGAAGGCCTTTGCTGACCCCTATGGCACTGTCTCCTAAGTTAGTGTTCTTGGCTCTGTCCTCATTAACTTTTCAAAGTGAGTCTGAGCCTCTTAAATGGGGCACTCACTGTCTTAGTTAGGTTTCTATTGCTGTGATTAAAAAAAAGAGAGAGAAAGAAAAGAAAAGAAAGAAAGAAAGAAAGAAAGAAAAAGAAAGAAAGAAGGAAAGAAAGAAGGAAAGAAAGAAAGAAAGACCCACAGAATCGAAAGCATGGGAGGGAAGGGGTTTATTTCATCTTACAGTTTCAGATCACACTTCATCACTAAGGGAAGTCAGGTCAGGAGCTGAAGGTAGGAGCTAATGCAGAGCCTGTGGAGGAACACTGGTTACTGGCTTTCTCCCCATGGCTTGCTCCCCATGGCTTGCCCAGCCTGCTTTCTTATATCACCCAGAACCGCCTGCCCAGGGATGGCCCCACCCACAGCAAGCCTCTTCCTCTCACATCTGTTATCAATCAAGGAAATGCACTACAGACTTACCTGGAGGCAAAGTGATGGACGAATTTTCATAATTGAGGTTTCTCTTCCTGGATATGTCTAAGTTTGTGTCAGGTTGACATTAAAACTGCACAGCCATCCTCAGCCACAAGGTCACCCTCTGTTAGTGGTCACATGGTACAGTGGTTAAAACTATAGTCTTGGGATCCAGATTCCTGCTGATGCCCACTACCTTGGGGCTGAGGAGATGGCTCAGTAAACACAGTGCCAACTATGCAAGCATGAGGAACCCTAGCACCCATATCAAAGCCAAGCACTGTGATGCATGGCTGTGATCCCATTGATGGGGGGACTGTGACAGGAAGATCTATGAGGCTTGCTGTCCAGCCACCCTGGCTGAATTGGTGGGCTCTAGGTTCAGTGAGAGGCCGTATCTCAAAAAATAAGAGTAATCGTAGAAGTCACCCATCACTAACCTCTGGCCTTTGAACACACACGTGTGCACACGTGAACATGTACACATACCACACACATATAAAAAAGAAAAAGAAAATGGGATGGTGATGATGTCCACGAGGTCAAGTTATAGGATGACATCTGTCAGTATAAACAGGATCCTGAGAGCAGGGCTGGGCTCATGTCTTCTGGAAGTGCTCGCCCTGCATGGCTGCAGTGAACCCTCACCTCAGAGGCTCAGAGGCAACTCCTGTGAGTCTCTCTTGGTGCTCTCTCTCACATCCCCCAGCGTGCTACCAAGTTCCCTGATGGTCAGCTCTGCCCAGGGACCTCATCCAGTGCAACTCAACTCCATACCAGATGACGATACCCAAGCCTGACTCTCCCTGCCCCTCCTCATCTCAGGCTCTGCAGTAGCCTTCTAAGCTCGGTACCTGGAGTCTATCAGGCCCTGTGCTCTAAGCATCTCAGACAGAACTCCTAAGCAGCTGCTTCTTGTATCCCCCAGAACATCAGCAACTTCTCTATCAGCACACTTATTCTGCCCAAATCCCAGAGTTCACCTTAGTCTTTGTTCTCTGTCCTCCCTCATCTGCTATTAGAGCAGTGGTTCTCAACATGTTTAGTGCGGGCCCTAACTACCCTTTCAGAGAAGTTGCCTAAGACCAACAGATACTCAAACTCTTAGCTAGCAGCCTTTCTCAGCACTTCCTGTTTCCTCTTTGTTATCTCCTGACTTGATTGGTCCAGCCCACTACACGCTCCAGGGATGCTCACTCCACTCAGAGCTGCCTATAGCTGTGGCTCAGACATGGCCTCCTGAGAGGTCTCATCATGGTCCTATCCAGTGTTCCTTCTTCAGAAACAGGTTGAGGAAAAAAATAAGGAGGAATAAAAATTCGCTCAGATTTTTACACATACCGGCCAGTAGACCACATTTGATGTTTAGCACCGACACACACAAAATGAAATGTCTTCATGTAATATACAGATAATCAAATTTCAAAAGCCGACGCCGGCCTTTCAGTTTACTAGAAGAAAGGGGGAGTGAGGGAAAACTGATCAGTGTGGGAAACAAACTGCAGGCCAAGTTGAATAAAAAAACCTCAGACATTACCGAATGTTTCTCATCAGTTTCTCCACAGAATCATGCTCCCTCCGAGAACACAGCCTCTGTTCCTACACACTCCGTGCACATGGACTGGGAGAGGATGGTGGTCAGAGCAGACCTGAGCTCACTTCCTGGGGGCACCAAGCCATTAAGCAAGATCCCCAAGCAGGATGCTGTCCATTAGCAGAAAGCACAGAGGGGACACATAGACGGGGAGGGAGATGACTTTCCCCTTTGTGAATAGTGCCTACAGGAGCACTCAGGGGCAGGCTTTTATATGCATGTATATTTTTATTTCTCTTCATTAGAAACCAGGGAGTAGAGTTGTCAAGTCATAGGTAACTCTGTATTTAACATGGCAAGGACTAGCCAAACTGTTCACCCCATCGACCGTACCACATCACATACCATCAGCAATGCATGAGAAACCCAGTGCAGGGCAGGGTAGCTATGGAGAGCCTCGTGGAAGAGATGTTTGAGTAACTGAAGATGAGGGAGTGAGCTGCATAAACAATCTAGGGAAAGAACACGACAGACAAAGGTGTTGCCGGGTGCAAGAGTCCTGCGGCATTTGCCGGGGCATCCCCGGCCCCACACACAACAGAAGAGGGTGTAAGAGCTATAGAATATGACATGGTCACTTAGAGCCAGTCTGTACTACTGTATAGGTCATTACAGACCTCAATGGGAAGCCACAGTCATTTTAAATCCAAAGAGCACAGATCTAAACTTCTATGTTAATAGACTGTCAGCTCAGTCTGAATAGATTGAAATGGAGATGAGAGAGAGAGAGAGAGAGACAAGAAGAGGGAGGTCAGTAAGGAGGTCACCGCAGTAAGAGATAACGGTAACTCGGACCCAACAGTAACACTGGAGCTTGGCAGAGCAATCTGATTTGGAAAGGTGAGGGATTTGCCAATCAGAGGGAAAAGTGGACTGATGATTCCGGGTTTTATCCTGTTTTGAAGAAGAGTGGAGTTGTCATTTCCTAAAGCTGGGACATTATAGAGGAGCAGGTGTTTCAGAGGTCAAGAGATCCTTTGGGGAGAGTCAAGTTGAAGATACCCATAAGTCCAGGTAGAGATGCAGACCTGGAGGGCAGGGTAGGACAGGCTGGAAGTTAGACACTCCCTCTGAAGTATGCCATCTCTCTAGGATTTATGGGTGCTGGATGATCTACTATTTACACCACAACCATTAACATACTTTGGAAGTGTCTGTGTAGTGTGCTGAATGGGCACTGGTGTGCTGTGGACTTCAGTGTTTCCGTGACACAGGTACACAAGACCCCTGCTGTGGCCCTGTCCCATGTGCTGAGTACATCATGATAGGTACACCATAGATGCTGGCAGTTTCATCAGTACAGACAGTTAAAACTGTCCACAATCACAATGTGGCCCTGCAAGCTACAGAGAACATGCGGTTAGTGAGTACACAACAGTCCCCAGAATGACCTCAAGTTCTGTCTTGAAATGAGTTGGTCTCGAAGTGTAAGCATGTGTAGCTTCTAGGCCTTTGTATGCAGACTGTATGGGAACAGAGTAGAAGCTCACAAGTGCTTCTAGCACTGACCTTCTGTGATTTACGAGAGCATGGCAGGTGGGGACACATCCTTTGTCACAGAGAGCCTGAATGGCCCTGTAGCAGCTTCTCGGTTGGGCTTTGCTCTGCACAGGTTCTCCCAGCTACTCAGCATGGTCTTCACCAGAGAAGGCAAGTGCTGGCAAGTGAGGCCTGCAAGCACTTTCTTCTGGGCCTTCTCCAAGTCACATACTCAGTCAGTCCTGTCACCAGCCAGTCTTTCACTCAGTTCTAGTCTACCTCTAGTCTCTCCTCATCTCTCCACAGAAGGAGACCATTGATTGCAATGGTAGCTGAGTCTACCCAAAATATCACTGGCCTTGATGCACTCAAGAATGAGCCTCTGAACTGAGTGCTACAGCCTTCCGGGGTGCATGCTAAGTCAAGTGGTGACCACAGACAAAATCCTGGGTCAGAGGGACTCTGATAGAAACAAGGTGAACCTCTCCTTGGTTGGCATGGGTGCCAAACACATCTGAAGTCCATCTAGGATAAGTCCCCTACTGCTGCCAATCAGGACGTTCTGTGTGTGCTATTATTTAGTCATCAGCCCATGACTGACTAAGGCAGTTCCCTGACTTAACAGCTGCCTGACAGATGTTCAGGGACCCTGACACGCCATCCCTGCCTCTGAGGAGCAGGATAATCAGGAAGGGTTCGGTTTTGAGCAATACCACATGTAAGGCCCCAAGGGCCACCCCAGAGTCAGAGGGGAGCTCTGGAATTTAGCAGAACAAGCAGTGACTTCTGGCTAAGGGAACAAGAGAGGACTCACTCTAAGGCACACAATGTAGCTCATTGCTGTACTCCAGCACTGTGCACATTAGGATGCTACTACAGGTGCATCGCTGTCACATAGTAGGGACACAGAGAGAGGTGCCTTCCTGCTTCTGGTGTGCTGTGTAACGCAGGATTTTCAACACCAGAAAATTCAGGTCACTCTGATGGTGTCTGCTATGAGCACAGTCTGAGAAGGAGACACTGTGACACTAGGATTTAGAACCTAGGAGAGTCAACGCCCTTTGGCATTGCCGGTGTCTGAGGCCCTTGCTGGTGGTATTTGTGTGGGGTGTGAGTTGGTCTCAAATGGAAGATGGGTGGTATGGCTTGTGAGTTGAGATCTCCCCTGGCTGCTGACCTCGGGACATGATTCCATAAACCCAGGAAGGAAACACTCAGCTCTTTACTGGGATTCTGAGAGCCTATTATGAGGGCAAGGTGCCTCCTGTCTGTGTTCACTTTAGTCTTCCTCTAGTGTCTGAGTCTCTACAACTTAATAGAAGAGAGGGAGGGAAACAGGGAGAGAAAAAAATGCAGTGGGAAAGAGTTCAGGTTTAATGATATGCTGGGTAAAAGTACTTGAGAAATCTCAGCTAAGAACTGGGGTTTATTAAGTAATTAAGTCATCTGTGTTGATCTAGGTGGAGGACTCACCCTGTCATACTGAACTTGCTCGGCTTATATAACTAGTTTTAAAACTATATTCTAAACCCCAGTGGAGATGAGGCATCCACTTCCACTTCGGTTCCTAAAACAAGGAAGGGGCGGTGCCTCTCCCAGGAAAGGGCGGTGCCTCTCCCAGGAGAAGGGCATTGCCTCTCCCAGGAAAGGGCGGTGCCTCTCCCAGGAAAGGGCATTGCCTCTCCCAGGAAGGCTGTCCTGCAGGAGGCTGTCTCAGGAAGGTAGGGCCAGTCACATTCCAGTACACCACAGCTTTGATTAGCTTGCCTTTACAGTGCTGAATCTGAGGACTGTAGGACCACGCCCCGCAGGGGCAGGGCTTCTGCAAGTGAAGGCCTTGTTTCCATACAGCACCTGTGATTCCAGACACCTGGAGCTGCAGTCAGGGCAGGGTGAGCTTGTCCTCATGCACAGACATCTCTCAGTGAGCATCTGGCTTTATTATTTTCAACTGTTTATATCCAGAATGGTCGCAAGTGAACACCAGGCACCAAGTATAGGGAGGCTTCAGTCCTCTGAGAAGACATGTTTCACCCTCTAGGACACAAACACCCATGACTAGCTCTCTAGCCTTGACACTGGGCCTCTCTTGTAAGCTAGGGCTATCTAAGAGGTGGTGGCTCAAGCTGCCACTAAAAGGAAGTATAGTCCTTTCCCAGCCTTCTCACTTCAGAGTCCCAAGAGGACGTCACACCCAGGTCACAAGGTAGAGCCCTGCATATGCTTAAAGTCAAGCCAGGCTGCCTCCCCAGGTGCATGTCCCATTCAACACCCTGTGGCTAAGGAAAGGTCCTCCATAATACCTGGTATTCCTGGGCTCCCTGTACAGGTGAAATGTGTCTTTCTACCCAGATGCTAGGCTTGGCTTCAAGAAGACCTAGGGTGGTCTTGGTCATGTCTTTAGCATACACCTTGAATACAAGCCTACCTCATTCCAGGGATAGGTACAGGGCAGGGGCATGCACCCTCATTCTTTGCTTTCATGTTCTCTCCAGTACAAACACTCCAGCTTAGTGGCTGGCAGGGAGGGGTGTGGCTCTGTCTGTGCAAAACTCCCACTGTATTGAGATCTCCAGCCTTGCTTGCAACCAGAACTTGTGTTTCTCCTAGCATTTCCCTTACCCTGGGAGCTGTGAGCATCAGCTCCCATTTAGGAGGACCAGATGAAACTTGTCTTTCAGTGTCTCTCTCTGTAACCAGACCCATGCATCTCATTCCATGACTGTCTTATCTGAATGCTTGGCATTCACATAGTAACAAATAGACTAAGACAAGCAGAGAAGCTTTGAAAAATACTATTAGTCTCATGAATGCTAACATTCATTTTTTTTTCTAACTAAGATTTCTCTTTTCTCTTCTTTCCTGTTTCTTATAGACCTACAACACACACACACACACACACACACACACACACACTCTCACACACACACATACATACACACACACACATACACACACACAAACACACACACACTCACACACACTCACACACATACACACACATACACACACACATACACACACACAAACACACACACAAACACACACACTCACACATACACACACACATACACACACACACACTCCATATGCTCTTTTTCATGTACTCAGCAGCATTATTAGGATGATAGTTCCCATGTGTGTGTTTTTCACTTGGCACTGGCACATTTGACCTCATAAAAATCAGTGCGGAATCAGACGGTCTTAAATACATAGATGTATAGGCTTATAATCCCAGCTCCTGAGATGCCTGAGGCAGGAGGATCACAAGTTGAAGGCCTGCTTGGAACTACAGGGCAAATGTATAGCCTATCCTGTCAGTTAAAAAAAAAAATCTTGGAATATATCTCTCTGACAGGACATTGGCCTAGCACACATGAAGCCCTAGGTGCTAGGTTTAGTCCCCAGAATCACAAAAATGAATAATAAATATTTTTGTTGCTGGTGTGAATATCCTAAATATTCATAAGTGAAATATTTCTGTGTCTTGGATTAAAAAAAAAAAAAAATACATACCAGGGGACATAGCATGGAAAAGCAGGAAAAGGAAAGGTCAAAGCAGACTTCACCCAATGTTGCTGTGGCCATGGACTGGGAGTGTAAGTACCCGTTGTACATTTTCTCCACTTTGTGTTTATTTGAGAATTTCCATAGTGCAATCAATTGCTCCTTTTGCTGTGCAGACTTTTAATGTTTATACAGACTCATCTGTCAGTTCGTGGTTTTCTGAGCCACTTGAGTCCTTTTCAGACAAGTGTTTGCTTCTGCTTCTACTGTAACATGGTTCTGCTGTTTCCTTCCAATGGCTGTGGAGTTTCCTGTTTAAGGCCTCCACTCCATCATGACTGATGTTTATTCAGGGTAAGAGATCGGGATCTAATTGTATTCCTGTACATATGGATATCCAGTTGTCTCAGCATCAGTAGAAGAGGCCATCTTTCTCCAGTGTTAGGAAGCTGGAACTGCACAGGCTTGTATATGGGCCCCCAGCTTCAGCCCATTGATCGGCATCTCTGCTTCTAGGCCACCATGCTGGCTTCCTTACTAGAGCTCTGTAGGATACCTGGAAATTGGGTGCAGTGGTGTGACACCTTTGTACTTTTTGCTCAGGATGGCTTTGGCTGTTTGGGGTCTTTCTTCCATGTGAGCTTTAGGATTGTTTCAATTTGTGTAAAGGAAGAGCATTAAAATTTTTTATGAGGATTGTATTGAGTCTGTAAATCGCTTTTGATAATGTCATTTTCACAGTATTCTGTCAATCCATGAGTATGGGGGTCTATCTTCTAGTGTCTCCTTCATGACTCATGACTCATGGAGTGTGTGTGTGTGTGTGTGTGTGTGTGTGTGTGTGTGTAGTATCTAACAAAAATAATTAAAGAAGTTCAACAATTTGAGAGGGGAAGGGTCATGTGAGGAGTTTGAAAGGTGATGGCATAAATATAATTGTCATGTATAAAAGCAGAAGAAAAAATTTAACATTTAATAAATTTGTTTTATTGTAGAAGTCTCAGTTCCCTTGGTTGGGTCTATCAGATTATTGCTAGACTACTCTTTGTGGCTCCTTTTTCAACATGTTCATTGCTGGCATATAGGAAGACTTAGGTTTTTATGTATTGACTTTATGCTGCTCCTGGATGAACTTGTCCATCAATTTTAAGAGCATTCTGGTGGAATCTGTAAGGTCTCTATGTACAGGATAATATCATCTACAAAGAATGATACTTTGTCCTCTTCCTTTCCTATTTGTATTCTCCCCCTCCCCTTTTTAAATCTTCATACTGCTTCAAATAAGACTTCAAGAATTATACGGAGTTAGAATGGAGAATGGACAAGGACACACACACACACAGACAAAACCTTGTCTCATTCCTGACTATACTGAAAATGCTTTGAATTTTTTCCCATTTAGTATAATGCTGGCTGTATGTTGTATATCACCTCCACTATGTTCAGATATGTCACCACATTATCTTCAGGGTTTTTTTTTTTTTTAATCATGAAAGGATATTAAACTTAGTACAAGGCCTTTTCTATATCTGCTGCTGCTGTAACTTCTGTCATTAAGTCTACTTGGTTAAATTAATTGCTTTCTATATGTTGAACTATCCTTGCGCACATGGGATAGAGCCAATTTGACCACAGTGAATAATCTTTTATGTTTGTTGAATTGTGTTTGCAACTATTTTATTGAATATTTTATGTCTATGTGTTTTCAGAAAGATTGGATTATGATATGCGTTTTCCATCATTATAGTTTTACCCTGGGGTTCAAGTCTTGGTGTGATGCTGGCTTTGGAAAGACACTTTTGTAGTGACCCTCCCTATCTGCTTGGAATAATGTGTGAAGCCTGTTTTTAGTTCTTCTTCAAGGAGCTGTAGAATCCAGCAGTGACTCCGTCTGGGTTTGGGATTTTTCAACTGGGGGTCTTTTCATTACTTCTTCTCTTGTCATGGTTTTCTCATGGTGTAATTTTGTAGATTGTGTCTAGAAATTTGTCCATTTCTTTTAGGCTGTAGTGGTTTGAATATGCTTGGCCCAGGGAGTGGCACTATGGGTGTTGGGCCCTGACCTCAGGCCCTCTGTGAGAGCAATAAGTGTTCTTAACCATCTCTCCAGCCTCATGCTAATTTTAAATAAAGACCATGTATTGACAGTCAACAAGGTAATGCATATAAAGAATTAGATACAAGACTGTCTCTCTTTGAGGGTAAATATCCTGAAAGGGAAAAGTGTTCAGTATACAACCTGGCCTCAGACCTCCTCAGGGCTCTGCCCCTGCCCCATTAAGCATGTGACTTAGACTGAGATCTTGTCACTGCTCCGCCACCTGTCAATCAAGTCCTCATTTGCTGAATACAAGCAACCCATCATTTAGCACCTTGATCTCTCGTCCTCTTCCCAGGACTGTATACCACAACCACAAACTCTTAGTTTATTGGCTTACTTCTCTTCAAGGCCAACTCCAGGTCTATTTGCCATTGGTTTAATTGTCTATCATGTAAATCAAACTATTTGCCCAGCTAAATCTTGCTAATTAACCATCATCTGAATTCTCAATATGCCAAAAATGTCAAAGACAAAAATTAAAACAGCATAAAAGCATCTACAATGCACAGCCTTTAATTACAGCACTCGGAAGGCAGAAGCAGATGGGTCTCTGAGTTCAAGGCCAGCCTGGTCTACAGAGTGGGTTCCAGGGTAGCCAAGGCTACAAAAAGAAATCCTATCTCAAAAAACCAAACCAAACCAAACCAACCAAACAAACAAACATCTAATACAGAAGTAGGCATTTTCTTTATCTCTCATATCTCAGAGCACAGTGTTTAACTGATTACAAATAGAACTTTGTAATTTTATAATTTTTACATATAAAGAGTGTTTAGAAATCACTACGTATACATGAACACTTAAGTAGAGGGGTAGACAAAGAACCTGAGGGCTGGAGCGATAGATACTCAGTGGTTAAGAGCACTTCCTGCCCTCTTCTGGTTTCTACAGGCTCTGCATGCACATGTTGCACATACAGACAAGCAAATACACGTGCATGCGTGTGCATGTGAACACCTACCTTTACGTGAATTTTAAAAAAGAAAAGCCTGAAATTAAGTTACAAAGAAAAATACAAATAGCTCAGGAGCAGAAAACATTTAGCCTTTTGTTGACCACTGAAAAATATAAATTACAACACAAGAGGTGGATATGATAGCGGGTCCCCAGCTGTCTAGGGATCACAGGATGGATGTGGCTTTCTGCACTGGATGGGAGCAGGGATCCAAAGAGCCACAGCTTCCTTGTTATCTCGCTGTGAGCACCAGAAGGGAGTGAGGTTTTCAAGTGCGACTTAAACTGGTTGACATGGAAACCAAGGTCCTCTTTCTCCCCTCTTCCTATGTACCAACTACAGGAGTAGATTTTAGCACAAACGTTAGGAACTGTTGTCCCATTTGCCTTTCAGGACTATAAAGCCCAGAGCTACCGTATAGACATCTGCCCCCATGCCTGGAAGAAAAACTAAACAGACTGTGTTTCTGGAAAAGTTGAGAGTTTAGAGATAGAATCCAGGATGCCACACTGAAGGCAAGCAGTATTCCAGATAACTGAGCCCACAGAAAATTCTCTCAAAACCCAACAGGTACACACACACACACACACACACACACACACACACACACACCTTTCTTTCTTCTCCACAATCGACAACAGTTTTTGTTTCTGTTTTTGCCTTGTTTTCTAATTGAAGGGAGCAGAAGTGTGCCAATCAACAGCTTAGCTTCAGAACTGCTGTGAGCAAGCAGTCAACTGGGACCAGCTTCTGGTGGCTTCCTGTGCGCTTGGCTGCCTTCCCCAGGGTGGGAACATTAGAGCGGTTCCCACACATCTTGGCTTTCTTTGGAGCTCAGCCGGGCACACCTGACTCTACTTGCACGGTTCCAAGGAGAGGAATCCCATCTTTCCCTCCTTCCCATGAGAAAAGTTAAGGCCGGGACAGCATCAGAGAGGCCCAGTGAGAACGGGAATGCTTTTATCAAAATGTTCACAGCGAGTTCTCTAAGCACAGCTAAGCTAGGCAGCCTGACCCCTGCACACCCAGCCTCCTGAGAAAAGCACAAGGGTGGAGTCAGGCTGACCGGCCCCACTACTCACTACTGGCTCTGGGTTTGCTGCGGAGCAATCTGTCCTCCAGAGTGTGTTTATTGCACTCACAGCAGAGCATCTGCCAGGCTCAGTCTGAATTCCAAGCAGCCACTTGCTGGCCTAGTCATGGACCCTCTGTCTGTCCAGCTTCTGCATACTTATGGGAGGAATAATTATATGTGATTTCCTGGGGCCTCCATGGGCTTTTGAATGCAGGCAGGCTTTGGGTGAAGTTCTCTGTGAGAAACTTGAAAAGCTTCAGGAAAATAATCTCTCTGTGCATCGTGCCTGTGATTATCTGTATTTCTTTCCTTTTTTTTTTTTTTTAAGTTTTAAATTTAAAGCGCTCAGTGTTAAGAGCTTAGATTGTTCCCATTGTAAGCACCTGCCCCACAAGTTGTACAAAATACACCCAGACAACAAGTTCTCAGTACAAAGGAGATTTATCATTATCCACAAGGGACAAGTAGGGGACGGGGTGCACCTCTAGATCGCACAAAGGCAGACAACAGGTGTCACTGCAGGAGTGGGTTTTGGGGAGAAAAGAAAGAAAAAGTCAATGTGAGGGTAAGTTGGCAAGTCCTGATTGGACCTGTCAGCTAGTGTAGCTAAATAATGAGTTTTGGTTGTTGGGGAATGAGTTAGCAGCCAAACAGGGTAATGAACCTTAGGTCTAGCTTTAAGAATGTAATCCAACGGCTTAATGAGGGAAGAGGGCAAAACGTGCTGGCACCATGTTTGCCATGCTTGGGCCTATTGGAGAGCCCTTCACCCAGCACCTGCATTGGATGGCTACAACTGCCTACAATTCCAGGGGCAACTGATGCTTCTGGCCTCTATAGGCAGGTGCAGATATCCTCTCCCCAACACACTCAACATGCATATAATTAAAAACAATAATAAATCTTAGTTGGATGTAGTAGTAACACATGCCTTTATTCCCAGCACTCGGAAGTCAGAGGAGCCAGGTGGATCTCTGTCAGATCAAGGCCAACCTGGTCTACAGAGTGAGTTCCAAGACAGCCAGGGCTGTGTAGACCCAGTCTCAAAAAACAAAACAGAACAAAGAAATCACTAATAGTAAATAAAAGTTATAAATTGGAGGAACAGCCAGCTTAGCAAGTAAAAGTGGTGACCACATAAGCCTGATAACAGGAGACTGATTCTCAGAACCAACTCACAACGTTGTTCTCTGACCTCCCAAGTGCCCATCGTCCACACAGGCGCATACATGTAGCTTTAGAAAAACTTGTCAAAGTTACTTAGTTTTGGCACAATGCTGGGGTTTGAACCCAGGACCCTGTGAAGTAATTCTCTGTGCACATGTATATGTGCATTTATGTAGGGGGCAGGTAACGGTACGCTTTTGTTCATGTGAAGTCCAGCAGTCCATGCCAGGTATCTTCAATCAATTTCCACCTTATTTTTTGAACAAGGTCTCACTAAACCTGGAATTTTCCAATTTGGCTAGACTAGCTGGCCAGCATGCCCCCGGGTATTGGCCTGCCTGACTCCCCAGTGCTGCGATTGCAGATGCACTGCTACACTGTGTTTTTGTTTTTTTAATGTGGGTTCAGGGGTCGAACCTGGGTTCTCCTGCTTGTGCAGCAAGCACTCCCTTCAGTGAGCCATCTCCCCAGCCCATGGGCCACTGCTTGATAGTAAGCTTACACCACTTTCCTACCTGACGCTGCAGTTAGTCTCAAAGAGGCATTCTGCTGACCAGAGTGTTAGGCTCTCCAGATATGACTTGTGATAGCTCAGGACTCATACCTGCAAATACTGATGGCATTTACTCCATTAAATGGAGTATTGGTATTGTCAATTTGTCACTCACATTGGTATTGACTCCTTTAAGGTCACATATTGACCTTCTGATTCACTTCCCCAGAACTGCCAGGTCCTGTTGCCCCCAGGCCTCACCTACAGCTGTTTCCTTTCTCTGAGGCTCCCCTGAGGTGCAGACCAGGCTTCCGCATGGTTGCTGTCAGTCTGATGAGCTATGGCTGCTCCAGAAGGTCAGATTAAAGCCAGCAAACCTGTGGCTCTGGCTTTTCTCTCCCCTTCCAGGAAAGTCTTGGCATTTGGCCTCCCTAGCCTGCAGCTCTCTGGTGAGGCAGATGACCCCACCCAGAAGGTTTATGCCATGCTAGGTAAGGACGCAGCCCATCCCGACAGTCTAAGGCTTGTTAGTCCTGTGAGACCACTTTGTAAGCCCCCTCCTGTGTACTCTGTTCTGTTGTTCCGCTTTGACCACAACACTTCACACTAGCTGCCAGCTCCCATTCTCCCCATGGGAGATTGCTTCGGGGTTGGACCATCCAAGACAGCTGCAGCCCACAAGCTTCACTTTACACCCGTGTCATCTAGAGATTCTGGGCTGAACCACACTCAGGTGGCAGACTAGGTAAAAGCTTCCATGATCTATGAAGTAGTCCACAGGGGTAGATCTCAAAGTCACCTTATGCAGACCTGGTCCAGTGTGATGATGCCACGGCCTTGGGAAGTCCCCGTTGAATCTACTGCTGTCTCTCCCCTTCCAGCTCAGCCCTGAGAACATGGTTAATAAGTAGTCATCGAGTGATTGGAAGGAGGGTGTGTGCGCGCACGCGTGTGTGAGCCTTATTTAAATCAAAAGCGCTTGTGGTTTTAATCAACCCTGTTTTCAGCCTGCATGCTCAGCAGGATGTCCAGTAATCAGTTAAAAGGGAAAGAATGAGTCTCCTGCGGCCAGTCCCTCCTTCGGCTTCTTAAAAAGTAACATGGTTCTTGGTTTTCCTTTCATGGCTCATTCGTGTTTGTCTTTTTTTTCCCCCTCTAAATGCTCTTGTTTCATTACTGGTTTTATTGACCTCTGTTTTATTGACATCTGTTGGAGGCTGATCGTCATTTCCAAAACGAGACTTGGAATTTTGCAATCTGTGGCTGATGGCTCCAACGATCTTATCCTCTCCACTAGGAGGAAGACGGACTGAATGTACACATCCCCTGTGCTGGCTTTAAGCTTTTCCACTAAACTCATTTCTGCAGAGAGTGGAAACAGAACGGTAGAGCTTAGTACTGTTTCCCCGGAGTTGTCAAGATCCGCTTTTTACCGCTGTTTGCATTAATATTGAAACCAACCACTTCAGCCTGCTTCTGCTTTTCCAGGGACCAGTAATAGTCTCCCCAAACTCTCCTGATTCTAGAACAAAGGAATTGTGTTGTCTCAGTAGGTGAGCCACCAACCCTACCTACTACCGAGGGGGCCTCTTCCAGGGGGCATAGCTTCATTTCACTGGTTCTTTTTCTCCTGACTGCAAAGGTAGCAAGAGGAGGCTTACCTGTTCCCCATTTTATCTGTGAATGACAAACTCAATGAAACCCAAATGAAAAATAGACACTCCTGGGCCCAAGGAGGTGGTGGCTGAGTGGTTAAGGGCACTTGCTACTCCTCCAGAGGACCAAGTTAAAACTTCCAGCACCCACAACCACCTATAATTCCTGTTCCAGATCTCCCTCCCCTTTCTGGCCTCTGAGGGCACCCATACTCACATGCACATGTCCACACAGACACACACAAACACATAATTAAAAGTGAAATCAATCTCTAAAAAAAGAAAGAAAAGTAGATCTTCAGAAAAAAAAAAAAAAAAAAAGAAAAACTTCAAAAAAAAAAAAAAAAAACGGAAAAGCTCCTCAGAGCCACTTTCTTGGCTCTGTGCTACCACCATTAGGAGTGAAAGCTCACTTAGATCTCTGGCTGGTTAGTGTGTCAACAACCAACCCTCCCCAGAATTGATGGGTGCTTTTAGTGCTTAAACGGAAGTAATAAAATTTATTTTGAGAAACATGGCATGTTTAAAAATATATCTCTACCTCCATCCAGTCTGTTCTCCTGTAGTGTTTACAGCCTTCTAGCTGCATTACACAGAGAACTTGGCATTCGTGTCTATTACTTGCATATCCACTGATTGCTGTGCCTTTACATATCCCTTTTCAAAAATAATCTTGGCTGGAGAGGCGCTCAGTTAAGAGAGCTGACTGCTCTTGCAGAGGACTTGGTTTCAGTTCCCAGCACCCACATGGCAGCTCACAACCTCTTGAGTAACTTGAGTTCCAGGGGATCTGAAGCTGTGACCACCACAGGCACCAGGCATACACGTGGTGAGCCTACCTACATACTGCATGCATTCAGGCATAAAAATGTGTAAAAATAAATAAGCCTTTAGAGAGGACTCCACATGTCTCCTACAGAGTTTTGGCAATTATTTTTATTTTTGAATTCCCATCTTTATGATTTTTTTGTAATTTGTTTATATTTTTATTACAAGGTAGCCAACCGTTATTCCTGTATATTGCTCACAAATGTCCTGAAAAACAGATGATTAAAGCATTACTATGTGGTGTAGATTTTTTTCCATTTCTACGCCACAGAAGACCAAAAGTCTAGAGACATCTCTACCACAGAAAATAATTTTTTTAAAGTATCTGTTGAGGAGCAAACTGCTATCCAAAGGCAGACCTGGAGAGGCCAGGCAGGTTTTTCCTTTGGGGATCTGTGATAATCCCTGTGGAAGGGGGATCCTAGGTGACCTGCCAACACTGGGACCTTGGAAGAACCAAAGGAAAGGAAGAGAAACACAAAATGCAGGCCAGAGCCTGGAAAACAAGGTGCTAAAATTCAAACAGTAGCTGGATGTGGATGTGCTCCCAGGTGCAGGGTTTGCCTAGTAATTCATCCCTAGAACCTCAGAGTGGGGAGGGCTGCCCAATAATAATTAATTATATTATTAACAATAATGAACTAATTATTTAAAAGACAAAGACTGTCACACTTGACTTTTTAAAATATATTTGCTTTTGTGCCCAGGGTGTTTTATTTATACACAGCATGCACATTCTCTACTCTGCTTTGGGGGGTGGACCTATTCAGAGGCAACCTGATTGAATTAGTGTGGAGGAGAGTGCAGAGAGATAGGACTTAGGAGGTAAGTAGAGAAAAAGAGGAGACATTTCTGTATAAGCTATTCATTCCTCTAGTCTTCTAGGAAGCAGCATCCCTCAAGGTGGAAGGCCACCAGCCCCAGGGGCCAGCATCCTCCCTCTAGCTTCCATGGGCTCTGCTCATAGAGTAGTCTCTTCATTAAAGAAAGCCTCCTTGGATTCCGCTAGGATAACTCTTCTGCTTCCTGCTAGAACCACGCACAAGAAAGTTATCGGAAACATGAAAAAGCCAAAATATTAAAAGTAAAGTGGATGGGAAAAATATCAAGGCAAATAATCAGCCAAAGAGGATGCAGCCATATCAGTATCAGATCAACAAACTGTGTGGTTCTGTATCAGCATTGTGTCACTGCTAGCAAGGGACTCGGTTCCATGAGAGAATTACACTTCTCATCTCTTATGCATAACGTAGCTTTACAGATACACACAGCAAGAATTTTAAAACTGTAAGAAGGAAGCGTGAGCTTACATGCGATGGCAGAGATTGTTGAGTAACTAAATACAGCTGGGAGATAGAAAGACTCATAAGGCTGTTAGGAGGTTTGAACACCTGTTCCGTGTGTGCTTGAGAAGCCAGTGTGCTCTTAAGTTCTTAGGTTCAGTTTCAAAATTGTTCTATTAATGAAGTTAGTCCTATAATTTGGAAGAAAACTCAAAGCCAGGTGGAGTCTCTAGCAAATTCTACTAAATATGTAAGTGAAAAACAGTGCCAGTATTCCACAAACTCTTCTCGACAGTAGCAAAGAGGAACTGTATCCAACTAATTTGATAAAGCCAGTATAACCGTGGCAACAGATTGCAACAACCTACTGAGAATGCAGACTTCTAAGCCAGTTTTTTTTTTTTTAATGCAAGTCAGTATTAATAAACAAAATCCAATTACATTTGTAAAGAGATATATTGTGGTCTGCTTTTCTTGCCATATTTTGGATTAATCGAATACTTTTACATTGTTTTATTTCCAGCATTGGCTTCTTAGCCAACTCAGCCATGGCTAAAGGATGGCAAATGCACCAAATGTTTCCGGTTCAGTTTGAACTCACATAAAACGCCATGCTCACCGCTGATGCAAATGCATAGTTTCTATCCTAGTTTCCCTCAGCTGTGCTGGGGAAGAGGGGGTCCTGTACCTCTGTATATTATGAACTCCTTTTTTGGTGATGCATCAGAGACAGGAATGTTTGGGTTTTTGTTTGTTTGCTTTTTGTTTTGTTTTTCTTTAAGATGCCTTAAAAAAATAAAGAAGAAGCACTAGGGAGATTTCTCAGTCAGCGAAGTACCTGCCAAGCAAGCATGGGACCTCAGTTCAGATCCCCCAACATTCATGGTTCAAAGGGGGGAGGGCACTAGACACAGTGACACATGCCAGTAACCTTGTGTGGGGGAGGCAGAGATAGGAGGGTCCCTATGGGGCTCACTTGCTAGTCTGACGAAATTGGTGAGCTCCAGATTCAGTGAGAGACCTTGTTTTTAAAAATCAGGTAGAGAGCAACAGAAGAGGACACCAGACAGAGACAGTCTCCCACAGAAAAAGAGAGAAAGTGAGAGAGAGAAAAACTAAGAGAGGGAAAACCCCTACTCTTCAATGTTTACCACACACCTGCCATTTCCTGCTGCTTTTCCTTCTTCTTTTTCTAGATCCAAAATTCTCACCCGGTACCATTTTTTCCTCCACTTGAAGAATTCCCTTTCCCTTTCCTAAGACAGGTCTCCTATGTAGCCAGTAACTGGCCCATAACTCACACTCCTCCCACCTCAGCCTCCCAAGCACCAGAATCACAGGTGTGTTCCTTCCCCATTGCTTGGCATGCTGGCAGTAAATTTGCTCAGCTTTTGCTTGATATACTTGTTAGTACCTTTATTATAACCCGTTTTGGATTATATATAGAATCTGGTTTGGCAAAATGTTTTGTTTAATCTTGGCAGTTTGAAGATACTACATCTTCATCTGACCTCTGTTGTCTTTGGTGAAAAATGCTTGCATTTGCCATGTGAATGCTACTTATGTCTGAGCCAACTAGTATGCTCACACACTTCCCTGCCCACATTATACAAACTCGCAAGTCTGCTGTATACAAAATGAGTAAACAGACGAAAGGTGCATTTCCATATTCCAGGGACACAGGAGAACACCAATCAGCTTTTTATTGCCTCCCTAGTAAATATGAGAGGATGCCCAGGAACCCGCCAGGCATTTGAGGGAGTTATCCAATATTAAAGCCGACACCAGCTCTAGCAAAGACTAAACTTGGCAAGGGAAAAGGGCAACTCAGGCAGCAAGTGGAAACTAGAGAGTTACGGAAACAGCGGCAGTGGCGGTAAAACAGGAGCCAGCTGCTGCAGTTTTTATATGAACACGGGAAGATAAATGCCTTCAAAACCTAAATATGAGGCGGAAAAAAAAAAATCCAAGCTAGAGTCCAGCTGAGTGTGGCAGCATACCCCTGTAGTCCCAGCTGCTCAGTGGGCTGAGGCAGGAGGACCGTTTCATCTCATGAGTCCAAGACTAGCCAGAGCAACATAGTGAGGTTTTGTTTTTAAAAGGAAAAAAAAAATCAGTAACTAAATCAGAGAGTAAGTTAGAGGCATTACCCTCAGAAAATGAGATGAGGGTATAGAAGGAATACTGACCGTTGACTGAAGGACTTGCGTTAGGACAGGAAGGGAAGTGGGGAGCTGAGCATGTGCACGCTGGCGTGAGAGAACTGGAACTGAGCATGTGCAGGCTGGCGTGAAAGAACTGGCTTCTCACGTCTGGGGTGGGAAAGCACTGGGCAGTATTTGAAGTCAAGGACAGGGAGCAGTGCAGAAGAACATTTGGAATCTGGGATAAATGCCAGGAAAGGACATCCAGAGTATTTAAAGGAAGCTATATGTTATGGTCAATGGGATTCCCAGAAGGAGATGGGAACCAAGAAAGGGCTGCTCAGTGTTATAAACCTCAGAGCATCATCTGGTCTTTCAAACAGCTAATTTACTCTGTTCCAGATAGCTTTCCCGTGCGATGTGAGGACACATCCTCGTCATCCCAGAACTGGGAGGTGAGGACAGAAAAGTGCCAGTACCCAAAGCTTACATAGAGCCCCATCTCAACCCCACACCTCAGGAAATAAAAGGATCATTGGGTTAACACTTATAGGCAGAGCACTTACCTGCATGTGTGAGGCTCTGGGTTCCATGGCATCATCACAAAATTAATGTCTGAATTAGCTAATTAACAAATAGATGGCACCCGGTCAAACTTAACAGGGCTACTAAGAAAAGCACCAATCGTGCTGGTATGTTCAGATAAATCTTGTGTTACCCAGCACAGACAACAGTGTCCGAAGCAAAAATTTTGTTTTCCTTGGTGTGTATTCATTTCTACTGCTATGATAAAATACTGTGACAACAGCAACTTAAGGGGAAAAAGGCTTTATCTTGGCTTACAGTTCCAGAGGGACACAGCCCATCCTGGTGAGAAATGTGGCAACTGGCAAGAAAAGTTTGGAGGCCTATGCAGGTAGCTGGCTGATTCTGCCACAATCTGCACATGGAAAGTCATGCAAAATCAGCAAGTGGAGCTAGGCTGTAGGTCCCCAAAGCCTGCCCCTAATGCCTTACAAACTTCCAGCAAGGTTCTGTAACTAGTCCAAACAAAGCCACCAGCTGGAGACCAAGTATGCAAATGCATGAGCTTATAGGGGACACCATTCAAACCACATTTTTTCAGTTGTACGTATTTAATGAAGAATTCCAGAAACTTGCAGTTCCTATGCTTTCAAGTGTATGCTGTTCTGAGCAGGGTGATGACTCCTGTTCTGCTCCACCCAGGTGAAGTCCTGAACCTCCCCTTTGCTCACTGTATTCACACTGGCTACACCACCATCGTGTTAGTCCCATAGTAACTGGTTTAGGCTATCAAGTTAACTGTCTCACTAAATAAATACAGTGTCTGTGTTCAGCGAACTGTTATCTAGTTAATAGAGGCCCCAAAGCATAAGCAGAGTGAGGCTAGTGATTCACATGAGCCAAAGAGGCGCTATCAAGGGCTTCCTCTAGATGTGACAGTGCCGTTCTTCACCTGCTCAAGAAGAGGTATGTGGAGGTGGCTGTCTTCTACAGTAAGAATGGCTTTTCCAGCCATAAAACTGTGAAAAAGGAAAACATTTACTCATGGAAGTTGTAGCCACAGCACAAGCTGAGTTCAGATGGTGATGGCATCCAACATGAGAGTGAACGCACAGGAAGAGCTACGCCTCCACAGAACAGGGCTATCTGCAGTTCCCAGCATCCACTGGGACTCTCAGGCCATATTTCTACAGATGCCTCACCCAAATAATTGGAGTCTGGAGTTTTTGGATCCTTCTGGCATTTGAAACAGCATCGTTCAGGGATTTAATAACTACAAAATCCAGGGGCAGTCAGTCAGTCTCTGTGCCTCTCTCTGTCTCTCTACGTGTGTGTGTGTGTGTGTGTGTTGCTGTATATGCCCTCCTCTAAACCATTTCCTCAGTGCCCCTTACCTTCCTTCCTCTTTCTTGCCATAATGAGGATTTAAAGTGCATTTTAAACTATGTGTTAGGTTTATGGAGTAAATGTTGCTATAGATAGCAACTGTGTGTGTATAATATATACACAGTAATTTTGGATAACAGACTTTTTGAGTTATAATTTACACATCATAAAAGCGACCTTTCTCAGGTGTTCTTGTGGGATTTTGGCTTTTTTCATTTGGTTGGTTTGGGTTTTGTTTTTGTTTGTTCTTGTTGTTTTTTTTTTTTTTTTTTTTTTTAAGAAAGGGTATTGTATTGTTGTTTTGTTTTGTTTTGTTTGAAACAGGGTATTGTGTAGTCCTGGCTGTCCTGAAACTTCTATAGACCAGATTAGCCTCAAACCCAGAGATATACCTACCTCTGCCTGCCAAGTGCTGAGATTAAAGGCATAGGCCACCACAGACTGACTAATGTATAGCCCAGGCTGGCCCAAACTCATGATCCTTCTTCCACCCCACCCCCCCACACACACACACACTTCAGGTGTATGTACTCTTATAAATAGATGTGGGTAGCCTTTTTCGTTCGTTTTACCCACATCTTTGTGCTTAAACTTTGTGATTGGTTCCCTGGACCCCAGAATTTAAAAACTGTTCATTGAAGCATTAAACTGGACCTTACATACTTGATTTTCTAGCTCTTTCTTCTTTAACTGTATTTCAACTAAAGTGCTTCTTCCTGCATGTGTTAGGTCTGGGAGTGTGGGAGATTTAATAGAGTCTTAATTGGTAATAACTTCTTGTGTAGGCAAGAAAAGCTAGGAATTCAAACTCTTAGCTCATAGTCGTAATCCAACAAAACCTCTCCCCCTCCATGTCCCATGTTGTCTTGTTATAAATTCCTCTCTCGGGATCTTTAAGGTTTACTTCAGAAATCTGGGCAAAGAAAAGCCTCTTTACTGCTGGTGAGCTCAACCTTAGTCCTCTCTTAATAGTGGTTCTTTCTTTGAAAATAGGAATAATCCTGTTTGCTTGTTGGGAATTTAATTCATCCAGGGGAAATGCATTGGGAAGATAATAGGTGGAGATAAAGCTGTTGACTGGCAGCCTACAATGGCATTATCCAGGTATTATCCTTTGCCTCTGGCAATTACAGTCACCCAGGATCCACTGTTGGCACCTGGAGGCAGCCTACTGCCAGTGCCAGCCCCAGCGTGTAAGCAGGTGAGTTGGACTGTCTTCTGTAATGTCACAAATCTGACATCAAAACAGCCAAAGCATACAGAGTGGGGATCTCTTGAGACCCCTTCTGGGAACAGCTGTGTAGTCCTAGTTCAGTCTTTGTCATAGTGGACTTGAATAGGCTTGCTGGAGACCCTGAGGACTCAATACCTTCTAGGTAAGTGCTTTGCTCAAAGCAAGGCCAAACCCTATAACTGCCTGTAACAAACATTTTGTTGAGTGTGGGCTCTGGCTGATATGGAGTGGCCCTGGGTGTGTTAGCCTTCTCTTGGTTCTTTTTCATCTTCATGTCTCACCTTGCCAGTCAGAACGTGGCCTCTAGGGACTGGCAAATGTAAAGGCCCCAGGGAACTGCATCCTCACACACGGGGAGGGGTGCAGTAGGTAACTCTTTTGTTAAACTTGAAATGAAGAAAACATCCCTTCACCTCCAAAACTAGGGCCTTGGAGCAGGTCTTTCTGCCTGATGTGCTTGCAGAATCCCCAGTGTCTGACCTGACTGACTCAGTGACAGTGGGGACTAGAGAAGGGACATATGCAGGGTTTGATTATTACAGGGACTGGATTTCCCAGGTGACTCTGTTTATTTCCCTGACTACTTTGGGATCCAGCGTGGCATGTGTGGCTTCTGACATTATGTGGTGAAAGCTTTAATTAGCATTTTAGTATCTGAGCCAGTGGTTCTGCTTGAGGAAATCCACTGAAGAAAGTTGCCTATCCTGTAGCAAGTGATAGTTCTAGTAAGTGTGCTTACTGTAAGAGACGGGGCGGGGAAGGGGACAAATGTCCTCATATAATCCACGCGAAGGGGTTGGATAAGAAGTGGTTACAGGACTGGGAAGATAATTCAGTCCAATGAAGGGCTTGCTGTGCAAGCATGAGGACCTGTATTTGATCCTTAGTAACCACATAAAAAGCCAAGCAGAGTAATGCAGGCCTGTAATCCTAGAACAGGGAGAAAGAAAAAAGAGAGAACCCCTGGGGCTCACTAGTGCTTAGCCTATTTGGCAAGCTCTAGGCCAGTGAGAGCTTGTCTCAAAAAAAGTCAGGGTTGATGGCTCTTGAGAAACAGCAGCCAGTATGAACTCCTTGCTGCCTACCTCCCACAGGTACATGTGTGTGTGTGCATACACACCTGCATGCACACATGTGCAAGCACACACACAGACAGAGAGAGAGAGAGAGAGAGAGAGAGAGAAATGGTTATTCATGTAGTAAAATCTTTTCCTTAAAAAGAAAAACCCTGATGTTTTTAGCTATTAATTTATTCGTTCTGAAAACATATGTTGAACATCAATTATTTGATGAACACTTACCACATACTGAAGCCGATGCCCACGTGAGAACAGCTTATTCCTACAAACAGTGAACTAGTAAATAAATATCTCCTGAGTGCAGCACTAACTGAGATGGAGACGACACACAGCACAGAGGTATCTGCACATGGAAATGTGTGCACAACCTGAGAAGCCCATGCCAGAGCAGTTGCAGATGACTTTTATTTCCCCTTTTGTGTGCTTCAGTATTTAATAACCTGTCTTAACAGAAGTAGCAGAAAAATAAGTTTTTAAAAAAGAGTCATCTTCAAGTTCCTTTCATGTTTTAAGCCTTGTACTTTTTGCCGTATGTCTGGAATAGTGTTCTTCTGTTAAGATTTATTTTATTTTATGTGTATAATTGTGTAGGCTGATGCACATGAGTACAGGTGCTATGGAGGCCAGAAGGAGGTAACAGTTCCTCCGGATACAGGCAGGTATGAGCCATATGACACGGTGCTGGGAAGCCAGCTTGGCTCCTCTCCAAGAGCAGCAAACACTCTAAGCCAGTGGGCCATCCATCTATCCAGCCCCTGGAACAGTTGTCTTCATGTCTTATGAAGGCAGGAAACTGAAAACAGCATCAAAGTACAAGAAAGGTGGGGAGAAATACATTCAAAATTGACCTGTAACCTTAGGACAGGTTGTGGAGCTCATACCATGCTGTTGGGAGCACGTGCTGGGTTCGTGGCCCTACTTCCTGAAAACTCATTTTCTGTGTTCCTACTTCTCAGCTCCATGATTTCTTAGCATATTGCCTGGTTCCCTCAGAGGTGCTCATAAATATCTTGCAGATTTAAGGAACAAAACTACAAAGCAGATGTGAGCAAAACACTCCTTGTTCCCCTCGGCTCCCTGCCGATGCGACTTCCACAGTGTGCTTTGACGCATCTTTGAAGACCCATCATTTGTTTTGAGCAAACAGTTCAAGTAAATTTCCAAGCTTGTAAAGTGCTTGCAATTTCTACCAAATCGGAAAACTGTTTGGCTCTTAATCACTTGCGAAGCCGCTCAGCTTCTCACAGTAGCGTTATGCGAGGTTAACCTATTAGGGTTTTTACACTGACCGGCTCAGGCTGTGAGGGGATGCGCTCCTTTTAATACTGGATCTCGATTCCAAGAATGTAGCCTGCAAGTACACTTAGGAAGACATGAAGGGAGCTGAGCATGGTGGGGTGCATCTGTAATCTCAGCGTGCGGCATGCCCAAATAGATGGATCCATTGAGACCCTACCTTATAACAAAATACAAAATGACATATTTAGCCAGGTGTGGTGGTGCACACCTTTAATCCCAGCACTTGATAGGCAGGCAGATCTCTGTGAGTTCAAGGCCAGCCTGGGCTACAGAATGAGTTCCAGGTCAGCCAGGGCTATTGCACAGCGAAACCCTGTCTCGAAAAGGAAAACAAAAAAAGAAAATAGGAAAGAAAAAAAAAAGACATTTTGTCAGATTTTACTTGTCAAGTACCATGGTGGCAGTCCCCCTATGCCAGCTAGTATTCTGGTACATAAAATTGTTTTCAGTCTTCTGTAGCTGCAGAAGCTAAAGAACAGAGGTGAAGCAACTTTGCTAAATGTGACCTAGCTTGTAGAAAGCAGAGCCAGGATGCACTCTGTGCCTGCCTCTCTGCTTCCCTCCTTATATGATGCAAGCTGCATCGTAGGTTGCAAGGTCACAGCCATTATGTGCAATTTTGCCAATCGGAAGCAAACTAAGTGCCCATCCATGGGGGGACCATGTAAGTAAATAACATTCCCCCTCTGCAAGTCTGCAAGAGAAGGACCCCATGGTGTACAGCTAGTGGAAACAGCAGGGCTCCGTGGGCGCTACATGAGGTGTTGATAATGGGAGTGGGACAGACAGTATGTGTGTTCATGTGTGCTTGAATTACGATAAAATACATGGGAGGTGCCGAAGAGATGACTCAGAAAAATTCTTGCTGAGTAACATCCAGCACCCACCTAAAAGCCAGGTGCTATCGGTGCATCTGAAACAGCAGTGGCAGACAGGTGCCTGGAGCTTGCTAGCCAGTTGGTCTAGCCAAGTCAGTGAGCTCTGAGTTCAGAGAGAGACCCTGCCTCAGACACAAACAAGGAAGGGGTGTAGTGGGAGCTTGGCAAGAGCCACACACAGAAAATATGGTGGATGTTTATGGTTTTAAGAGAATCATTCCAAGGGCCTGTAATAAAAATGAAGTCTTCCTTCTATTCCTAAGTGGCAGCCTCCCCGCAGGGTGGTGCCTGGGAGGGCTTTCCTCTATTTCCTCCTCCGGTATTGATCCTGAGGGCAGAACAGCTTCTTTTGTTTGTTCTCCTGAAACTGTCTCCCAAAATAAGACTCTAATTTTGGTGAGTTGGCTTTTTGTGGGTGTTTTTGGAGACATCCTATAGGGCTGAAATAACTCTTGGCGAAATTATAGTTTACTGAGCCCTTGGGCTCTGTCCTTCAGTAACCACGGTCCCTCTGTAATCACCGTTCATCACGCAGTAGTTAAAGAGCCCAGACTCCTATGCGGTTTGAAATATAGCTTTAATTTGATCCTAAGGAGTTTGGGATGGATAGAGTCATTGCCACGGCTGTGCTTTCGACAGCTGTGTGAGACACTCAGTGTCACAGTCGAGTGTGCACCTGTGAAACGTGTGAAGGGTCTAAGCCACCGTGTGTCTGAAGGAGCCAGACCCTTTGGAAGTCCACGAACTAGGAAAAGGTCTGCTACTACAGGTACAGGGACCCTGCCTGTATATACCTCCTCTAATGCTGCCCAGGCCAAGCCAGCCACAGGTAATGCAGGGTCTGACATGGGGCCAGGCCTAATTCTGTCTTCTGTGGCTATAACAAAATACTTGAGGCTTAGTCATCTATAGTGATTAGCGGTTTGCTTAGTTCATGGTTCTAGAATCTAGGAAATTCATGAGCATGTTACCAGCATCTGGTGAAACCATTTTGCTGCATCAAAATGTGGAGAAGGGTATCCCACAGTGAGTCAGAGCTAGTGTGCTGGCTCTACTCTCGCTCAATTCTCCTTACGTATCTCCTCACGGAGCCTGACCCTCGTTAGATAATCTACTCCTCGCCATTTCCCCAAATGCACCTCCAAAGGTTATCATTATGGATTAGGGGATTATGTTTACAACATTTGAACTTTGGAGGGGACACATTTAAAGGATAGTGGGGGATCTGGGGGTTGTAACTTTAGGACTAGCCCAAGCAAAAACATAGTTACAAATGAGTCACCCGTATAACAGATTACCACACCGTGGCATTGTGAGTTGTAGACCAGCCCTGGCTATTACTCTGCCTACCCCTCTTCTAGAGCCAGGGGGTCATGGGGGTGGGGAGTGTTGGCACATTGATGAACATGAGTCCTCTGTGCAGCGATTTAGCAAGCCTGAGAGATGCCCATTGGAGCAAAAGCTAAAGTTGTCCTGGCTGAGCTGCCCCCATTGCAAAGCAATCTCTGCACAGGTTTCTAGGGACAGATGCCCACCTTTGTGGCAAAGAGATGTCAGGATGAATGAGGGGGTGACAGTCAAACTCACCCCAAAGGATGAGCACAGCACTACTGCTCCTAAACAGGGGGTGGTTCTCCTAAACAGGGTTTCTAGGAATACTGTTCAGGGAAGAAGCCCTAAAAGGGTGACCCAGCCCGCAGGTGTCTGTTACCTGGCTTGTGTGTTTTCATGATATCAGGTGTCCACATGATGGTGTGGTGATGACTCAGTGCTAATACGCTTGCTTAATGAGTGCAGGCAAGGCCCTGGGTTCCAAGCCAAGCATCACACATGTATGTGCACACCCATAGGAGATACCTGGGAATGTCAGGTTAAGCATCCTACTTCTCTTCACACTTGGCATACCTAGCTACATGGTTGTTGTTTCCACTTGGAGGAGGAAAGTAGGCTGAGTACCACCACCCCCATCGTAGGCTGGATACCCTGCTGTCCTACTCTGTCTTCCCCATACCTGCAGCATGCCCTCTGATAGAGCCCATCTTGCCACTTACCTTTCTGTTTTCCAAGCATAGCTTCCTGTCCCAGCTTCAGCGGGCATTTTGTCCCCAGGACCTCTCTCACTTCCCACTCCCATACCATTACCTGGGCTGGCTATAGACTAACAAGCCTGAGACCGAATTCCTTTATGCTTTAGAGTAGAGGACCCAAATAGAATGACCCTTGAGTGCAACCTAGTATCCCATGGGAAGTCGACAGACAAGGATCCTTGCTCCATCTGATACATAGTCTGCCCCAGAGGCTCACAGAGCTATTGCTAGTTTGTGAGCATAGCATCTTCAAAGGCAGCTATGGTGAAGTGGGGCAGGGAGCCAAAGAAACCTCTAGGTCCAAATCAGAGTTCAAATCAGCCAGCCTCACTCCAGCAGGCTCAGGGAATGCAGTTGGTGGTCTAGCTAGTCCAACAGTGGCTGTCTACTAACAGAAGGACTAAGAATAGTTGTTCAGTCCACAAGGCTGGATGTCTCAGCTGCTCTTCAGTATATGCTGGAATCTCAAAGAAGAAGGCTCCCCAATTGTGAGAGTCAACAGATTTGGTGACTCAATATATAAAACTTTTGACAATGTAGAAAAATAAAGAAAATGCTGCTGCTGATTGGTTGCTCCCACCATCTCTGGACCAACTGAAAAAGGAAAAGAATGAGCTCCCTGATAAAATTAGCTTCCAGCATCTCAGAATATGATGAAGGGCAATAATGAATTCAGTGATAAAATGCACTGGCTCCAGATGGTCCCAGTCTCAAGGTGTCTAAGTGTGCTCTGGAGGAGAATCTTCTCTCCAGCAGTCACATAGCTCAAGTTGTGGAAAATTAAACCAAGGTCCTCATTTATAAGGTTGACTAAATTCTAGCAAAGATTCAAGTCCCAGCCTTGGAGGGTTTCTTTGTTAAAGTAAGGGCACATTGATTGGTAAAGGATGGAACCATGTAACTTGGGATAGAGATGGATGAGAGGACCCAAGAGAGGTTGAGAACTTTGGACCCTGAGATTCTAAAGGGCTTATGTCACCTGAGGAAGTGCTCTCTCCACCCTCAGTAGAAGATATACTCTCACCTCCAGCCCCTGAAATATTGCCTGTTCCACTTTTGACTAAGGAAATCAATCCTTCAACATCTGCTAACCCAACAATGACTTTCCCTGAAGGAGATGCCAGATAAGACATTATTGATATCCCTCTGTCCCTACCAATAGCTGCCTCTAGACCTACAACCAGGCTGGGAGGTAGGAAGTGCAGTCCATGAGGAGGTGTGCTACACTACTAAAGAGCTAAATTAGTTTGCTAATGCATTCAAGCAGAGGCCTGGGGAATATATGTGGGAATGGATCTTAAGGGTGTGGGATAATGGTGGAAGAAACAAAACCTGGATCAGTCTGAGTTTATTGATATGGACCCACTGAGTGGATTGAATATGTAAGGTCAATTAAAAAGGTGTCAAGAGTTTGTTTTTGAATGGCTAGCTGAAGCATTTGTCAAAAGGTGGCCTACTGAAAAAGAGTTGGAGATCCCTTGGCTTAGTGTTGATGAAGGAATTGCAAGGCTCAGGGAAATTGCAATGCTAGAGTGGGTACATTGTGTAAAACTTAATCCTCCACAATAGGAAAGCCCAGAAGAAATGTCCTTCACCAATTCTATAAGCTGCAAAAGGGGCACCAGCACATTTGAAGAACTTTGTTCTCGACCTTTATCTTGTGCCAGACCTTAGGGTCTAAGACACTGCTGTTCAGCTGAATGAATTAAATGCAATGGGTTTAATTGGGTCCTAAGGTAGGAGGGGCCAGGTGACAACACTGAATCGCCAAAGGCAAAGTGACTGTAGTTATTGTAATGAGCAGCACAGACAAAGCAATGTCCATAAAGGACTGACCTGTAATGGTCAGCACAGGCAGTGATTTTAATGATGGCATGACTTGTATGGGCCTATGGTATTGGCTAATCAATCATGGCATTTCCAGGAATGAAACAGATAAGCCTACTGAATTTTTGTTTGATTTGTATAAGTGGGAAAATGCTCAGACAAATGAAAGAAAGACTACATTGGATCATGGCAAAGGAGAATCTTGGCCAATGAACCAACTTCCAGACTTGAGCTAGTTTACAGAACTAGAACACCTTGAATAAAGTAACAGCCAGTTTCTATGGACCTTGATAAAACACCCAAGAGTTTTACTGTTACCTTTTCTCCAGTCCTTCCCCCAAAGGAATCTAGTGCTTTTACAATGGTACGATAGGAGAAAGGAAACAACCAGACTTTCCAGGGCCTATTGGATACTGGTTCTAAATTAACACTGAGTCGGAGAGATCCCAAGAAGCACAGGGGCCCTCCAGTTAAAGTAGGGGCTTATGGAGGTCGAGTGGGTGATTCATGGAGTTTTGACTGATGTCTGATTCATAGTAGGTTCAGTGGGTCCCCCAAACTCTCCAGTTCCAGAATGTATAATTGGGGTAAATATAGTTAGAAGTTGGCAGAATTCTCAAATGGTTTCCCTGACCTGTGGAGTGAGGGCTACTATGGTTGGAAAGGCTAAATGGCCTTTAGAGTTGTCTCTGCCAGGGAAAATAGTGAATTAAAAACAGAATCGCATCCTTGGATGAACTGCAGAAATTACTGCCACCGTTAAGAACTTGAAAGATGCAAGGGTGTTGGCTCCCACCACATCTCCCTTTAACTCTCCTATCTGGCCAGTACAGAAGACAGGTGAATCATGGAGAATGACAATTGACTATCAAAACCTCAATCAAGTAGAGAGTCAAATTGCAGCTGCTGTGCCAGATGCAGTGTCCTTACTGGAGCAGATGAACACATCTCCTGGTACATGGCATGCAGCTATTGATCTAGCAAATGCCTTTTTCTTGGTACTTGTCCAGAAAGATTACCAGAAGCAATTTGCTTTCTGTTGTCAAGCCCAGCAGTATACCTTTACAGTAAGTCAAGGATACATTAACCTCCCAGCTCTGTGTTATAACTTAGTTCAAAGGGATCTTGATTGTCTCTTCCAGAAAGTATCAGATTGGTTCACTATACTGATGACTTTATACTTGCTGGACCAAGTGAGATGGAAGTAGCAACCACTTCAGACTCCTTGATAACACATATGCACTTCAGCAGATGGAAAATAAATCCAACCTAAATTCAAGGGCTTTCTACCTTAGTGAAATTCTTAGGAGTCAAGTGGTATGGGGTATGCAGAGATACTCCTTCTAAGGCGAAGGATAAGTTATTGCACCTTGCCCCCTTCCCACCAAGAAAGAAGCACAACTGGATTCTGGAGACAGCACATTTCTCATTTTGGTATATTACTCCAGCCCATACACCAAGTGACTTGGAAAGCTGCTAGCTTTGTGTGAGGCTTGGAACAGGAGAAGGCTCTTCAACAGGTCCAGGCTGCTGTGCAGGCTGCTCTACCACTCTGACCATATGATCCGGCAGACTCTATGATACTTGAGGTGTCAGTGGCAGATAGAGATGCTGTTTGGAGCCTTCAGCAAGACCTTATAAGTGGATCAGAGAAGAGAAAGACCTTTGGGATTTTGGGCAAGGCTCTACCATCATCTGAAGACTACTGTTCTCCATTTGAGAGATAGGTCTTGGCCTGCTATTGGGCCTTGGTGGAGACTGAATGCTTGATAATGGACCACCAAGTTACCATGTGACCTGAGCTGCCCATCATGAGCTGGGTGTTATTGGACCCACCAAGATAAAGTAAGGTGGACACAGCAGCAACCCATTATCAAATGGAAATGGTATGTTTGTGATCTGCCCTGAGTATTTCTGAAGGGCACAAGCAAGTTACATGAAGAAGATGCCTGAATACCAGTGGTTTCTACTCCCAATACAATGTCATCTGCTACAAGCACACACCTATAACCTCATGGAGTGTTCTCTATGATCAGTTGACTGAGGAAGAGAAGACTAGGGCCTGGTTTGCTGATGGTTCTGCACATGATGCAGCCACTACCCAGAAGTGGATAGCTGCATCATTACAATGCCTTTCTGGGACAACTCTAAAAGACATAAGCAAAGGGAAATCTTCACAGTGGACAGAACTTTGGGCAGTACACATGGCCATACATTTGGTTTGGAAGGAACATGACCCTATATGAAATCTCATGTTCACTATTTCATGGGCTCTAGAAAATCAATTGGCTGTATGGTCAGGGACTTAGAACAAGCATGATTGGAAGATGGTGAGAAAGATATCTGGGGACAAAGTATGTGGATAGAGCTCTCCAAATGGACAAAGGATGTGAAGAGATACTTATATCCCATGTAAATGCTCAGCAAAAGGTGACTAAAGCAGAGGAGGAGTTCAGTAATCGAGTAGATGGATGAACCATCCTGTAGACAGTGTCTTTCTCCAGTTATCCCTGTCATTGTTCAGGGGACCCATGAACAAAGTAGTGGCAGAGATGGAGGGTATGCATGAGCTTGATATGGACTGCCACTCACCAAGGCTGAACTGGCTACAGCTACTGCTGAGGGCCAGATCTGCCAGCAGCAGAGACCAACACTGAGCCCCAGACATGGCACCATTCCCTAGGGTGACTAGCCAGTGACCTGATAGCAAGTTGACTACATTGGACCACTTTCTCTGTGGAAAGGATAACACTATGTCCTTACTGGAATAGATACTGATTCTAGTTATGGCTTTTTGCCTTTCCTGCATGTAGTACTTCTGCCAAAACCACCATCATGAACTTACAGAATGTCTTATTTACCCTCATGATAGTCCACATAGTATTACATCTGACCAAGGAATGAACTTCACAGCCAGAGAAGTACGACCGTGGGCCCATGATCATGGAATCATGGAGTTCACTTGTATTACTATGTCCCCCACTATCCTGAAGCAGCTTGCCTGATAGAAAAGTAGAATGGCCTATTGAAGACACAGTTACAGCATATATATGCTTTGAATCAGTGTCTAATATGCGATACAGTTTCCCCCAAGTCAGGACCCATAGGTTCAGAAATCAAGGTGTAGAAAGGAAATGCTTCCACTCACTCACTATCACCCTTACTGGCCCACTAGGAAAACTTTCCTTCCTGTTCCTCTGCCTACAGTTCTACTGGCCTAGAAGTTTTGGTTCCAGAGTTGGTGGGGGCAGGGGGGGAGGGTGCTCCTGCCAGGAGACACAGCAAACATTCCATTGTACTAGAAGCTTAGATGTCCCCCTGACCACTTTGGGTTTCTGATGCCCTTAAGCCCAGCAGACAAAGAAAGGAGTAACAGTGTTAGGAGGGGTGATTGATCCAGGTTACTAAGAGGAAACGGGATTGCTTCTCCGCAACAGAAGAAAGAAAGATTATGTCTAGAGTGTCTGAGATCTTTTGTGGTGGTTCTCAACCTTCCTAATGCTGAAACCCTTTAATACAGTTCCTCGTGTTATAGTGAACCCCAACCATAAAAATTATTTCCTTTGCTACTTCATTACTGTAATTTCAATACTGCTATGAATCGTAATGTGAATATCTGTATGTCCCAGTGGTCTGTGGCAATCCCTGTGAAAGGGTTGGGATCTGAACCCACGGGTTGAGGACCACTACTTTAGGGCATCTCTTGGTGCTACCATGACCTGTGATTAAAGTCAATGGGAAACTACAACAAGCTAACTAAGACAGGATTCCAAAGGGCAAAGAACCTTCAGGAATGAAAGAATAGGCCACTCTACTAGGAAAAGAGTCAAGACCTGCTGAGGTGCTTGCCAAGGGTAGAGGAAATACTGAACAGGTAATAGAAGAAGGTACCAATACATACCAGCTAAGGCCACGTGACCAGTTGCAGAAACAAGGAATATAACTGATATGAGTGTTTGTCATATATTGTAAAGACTGTATTTGTACAGATAGATATTTGTGCTCTCTTTCCTCAATTTATCATGTAATATATTACCAATTTAGAAAATATCAGTGGTTATCATGTTTAAGTTTGAGATACTATGCCGCACGCCTTTAATCCCAGCACTTGGGAGGCAGAGGCAGGCGGATTTCTGAGTTCGAGGCCAGCCTGGTCTACAGAGTGAGTTCCAGGTCAGCCAGGGCTACACAGAGAAACCCTGTCTCGAAAAACCAAAAAAAAAAAAGAAAAAAAGTTTGAGATACTGTAATGTAATGGACTTGCCACCAAGGGTGAGCAGGCAAAGACAGCCAGCTTCCTTCCTTCATGTCCTTTATGCAGGCTGCCAGGAGAAAGTGTGGTCCAGAGAAAAGGTGGATCTTCCCAGCTCAAGAGATCTAGATTAAAGGTTTATTTTATTACCTCAAATGATCGAGATTAAAAAATGGACTGGAAGTGGTAGCAACACTTAAAATAATTTAATCTAGAAAAGATTCCTCACAGGTGTACCCAGCTACTTGGGTTTTAGTTCATCCCAGGTGTAGCCAAGTTGACAACCAAGAGTAGCTGTTACACAGCATCAGCAGGTGGGTGGGAGATGATGTAATGACAGAGCGCCTGCTGTGGGGGTGGAAGCTAGGCAGCATCTGATTTCTTATGAGTGACGGAGGCTGCTGCACATGCTTGGTGGTCTGCAGATGTATCCCAAGCTTTGGGGGATGATGATGGTTTTGGTGCCTTCCAGGAAAGTTGAAAGAATGGAGCCTCATTTTATATGGCACGGCCGAGCACCCATACCGCACCTTCAGTTCCCATCAGTCTCGCTCACGGATGCTGGAGCTTTCAGTCCCGGAGCAGGAGCCTCCCAAGGCTGCTGGACCACCAACCCAGGCAGAGACTCCAGAAGATGAGGAAGAGTACACAGGTAATAAATCTGAGTGAGAGGAGATGGGTAGCCTCCCAACTTCACTTTCCACTGTAGCTCTCAAAGACGGGGCCCTTTCAGGCAAAAGGTGGGGTTTTGGTTGTAAGTCTTCCCTTGCCTGGAAGTTGTAATAATGACAGTAATTTGCACTCACACAGCTCCTTCCATCCAAGGCTCTCCTAATACTTTACAGACCAGTAAGTATACTTCAAACCAGTAAGTATTCTCTGACCTTCCAGGCTGGGCCACTGAGCTCCTTCCAATATGCCCAACCAGAACTGGCACTTGCCCTGGGTTAATTAGCTTAGCTCCAGGGTTGGCCCCCTTTCTTCAAAGTCCCTCATCACAAGATTCAATATCTGGACTCTCTCAAGGCCATTCATATTGAGCAACCAGAAATAAGAGGGAAGCTTAGGTTTCATGAGCTTGTTTCCAAAAAGGGAGAAGTGACCATTCTCCAGGACCGCTCTCCTAGTACCCAGGAGAGGTCGTCAAGAAGTGAATTAATACAGACTAATGCTATGCAAAAACATCTTCAAAAGCTCACAGCATATAAAGACCCCTGGTGCCGAGGTTTCTATACCTATCCCATTGGAATGGTGGCCTCAGTCTCTAGACTACTGGCTCATTTGAAAGGTAGCTAGGAGCCATGGTAACTCAAAGATGCCATTGGACACCTCCAGTCTCTGGGCAGAGCACAGATGATATTTGAGCTTGAAGAAGCTCATTTTCCTCTGGGTCATCCCACAGCAGTTATATGGCACTGGTTGTTTCTGGTTGGGCATATTTTTCTTAGCTAAATGTCCCATCTCCTTGACAAATGATGGGTGATATCTCAGATATGGATAACTAGATTGAAACTTCCACCAATACAAATCAAGCGTAAACCCTGGTCGATTTCATTTTAAATTTTTTCTGCCATTCCTTTAAAACGAAACATTGAATTATGTATGGGCTAATCTGCTATTTTCCCTTGTGATTTATAAACCATGGCACGATTCAGTAATTATTAATAAAGAGCTGATTTTTTTTTCCCCTCAAAACCTGCTTCTGACTCCAGCCATGCACACTGGCATCTCACCCTTACGCTGTTCTGCTCTCAGAGTACATGGTCCCTACCCAGCATGGCCTGGGTGAAGGAAGAGGTTTCCATGGGGATAAGATGTGTTTCTGGCTCTTGGGAAAGTTTCCTGAAGTCTGGGGAAACTGGAAGGGTGACCCAGTCACAGAGGCAGGCCAGAGTGACAGAGGGTGCCATGGCATGAGTGGCCAAGTGGGAGGAGTAAGGGACAGCAAGCCTCTTTAGAGTCCCAAGAAAGGGCAAGGGGGCACAGACTGTGACTTTCAGAACATGGAAAGCTGGCCATTGATAAACTGTACATTTGTGGTGATGCCATGGCTGTCATTGGCTTCACCGGGACCTTATAGATGAGAGAGTAGTTGCCATATTAAGAAAGACAGAGACAGTTCAAAGGGGCAGTGGACCCAGGAACCAGCAGGAGGAGACGAGAGACAGATAGGAGAGGAGGAGGGCCAACACTCCCTGGGACAAGAAATAGAGGAAGTGAAAGAGGAGAGGGGAGAGAATGTTTGTAAATAACAAGGATTCCAAATAGCAGCTGACAAGATTGCCCACCACAGGAAAATGGGGCTTCCACAAAGAATGCTCAGCATTGCAGCATTCGGTTTTCTATTGCTATAACAAAATCCCCAAAGCTGAGTGACTTATACAGAAGAAAAAAAAGGATGTATTTAACTCACAATTTAGGGGACTAGAAATGCAGCCTACCTGTCCAACTCTGAGGAAATACTTTTTCACAAGAGAGTAGAAACTCAGGATGATGTATAAGGGCCAAGTGGGTGGCAAGGCCATTCTTTAGAACAACCTGTCCTTGCTGGAACTAACTCAGTGCCATAAGTTATCATTAACCCCTTCCAAGGGCAACATCCAAAGTGATCTAACTACCTTACACTATGCTCCCCTGGGGTTTTCATCACAGGGACAAACACCTAAGAGAAATGGTTAAAAGGAGGAACAATTTATTTTAGCTTATGGACTCAAAGGCTCCAGTCCATGTTTGCATAGCTCCAGGGTTCTGAGTAGTGGGGTAAAGCATCATTATGGAGATACTCACTGATGGAAAACAGGAAAGAGAAGACAGACAGGAAGAAGCCAGTGCCCCAGTGAGGCCCCACTTTCCTTGGGTTCTACTATTTCCCTAAATCTGCCAACATTTTAAATCCACCAGTGGCTGAACCTTGAGTAGGTCAGAGGCATCATTGGTCCAGCCCTCTCTGGAAGCATCCTTACAGACACACACAGAGGTATAGGAAGTTATCTCCTAAGCGTCTCCCAGGTCCATCATTGGACAATCAAAGCTAGTCGTCACACTAGGAGGTTCTACAGCCTCAGCACCATCCAACTGAACCAGATTCCGGCACATTAACATTTAGGGCCAACTCCAAACTAGACCAGGCTCCTGGTCCAGAGCCAGGCAGCAGAACTAGTTTCAGGTAAGGTAAGTGAGGCTAAAGTACAGTCTTGGGTAATGCGGAATATGAGCAATGACATCAGCAAGTAGGGTGGAGGGCCAGAGAACAAGGGGACTGGGATCCAGAAGGCCTGCCAGAAGTAAGGATAGCAGCCCCAGCAGGCAAGATGAAGCACAGAGGAGACATGAGGAGGGTACCAGGAATGAACAGCTTGGAGTGAGGGCCAGCATACAGTGACAGAGCCATCTGGTGGTGGCAATGGAGGCAAACCCCACAACCACCACCAGAACACATCAGAATACTTGATTAAAGAGCAGACCCTGGACTGGCTCCACCTGAGAGACCAGGCTCAGCAGATCTGGGGTGCTCTGAAGTCTACACCCATAGCAGGTAAATAAGACACCCCATGTAGGTTGTACCTGGGCAGCTAGTAGAACTGAGCTCATATAAGATGAAAGCAGGATATGGGGTGGGGTTCTTACAAGCTTGTGACCAAACTTATTGGAATGAAGGGGAGCCTGGGTTGGGGAAAGAAACAGCCATTGAGCAAGGAAAATGAATGAGTCTCATGGTGCATGCCTATAATCCCAGGAACTTGAGGTGGGGAGTGGTCTGAGGTAAGTTTAAGGCTTACCAGGGCTGCAGAGTGAGTTCAAAGCCAGCCTGGTCAACTTGCAAAGTTTCTGTCTCAAAAAAAAAAAAAAAAAAACAAACGTATTGGCAGGCAATACTGCTCAGCAGAAAAGCATTTACATGGCGTTTGTGCAGCCACAGAGTCAATCCCTAGTTTTGGAACGAAAGGAGAAGAGAGAGTTAGAAGGGACCAGGTGGGAGAGAGGAGCAGGACAAGTTGCCTTCCTGATCCATTGATTGGTTTCTTTTTTTTCAACCCTGGACTTGTCCCACAAAGGACAGGAAATTGACTTTTCAAATTAGCCTGTGTTGGTTAACCCCATGGGGTTGTGATCTGATGTTAGCCAAGCTGTTCAGAACATTCAAACACTCCTTTTGCTGGGAGCTTCTGCTCGGTGTACTGCGTAGCCCACTGACTCCGGAAGCCAGGGCTCAGAGTCACTTTCAGCTAATTGAGGAGAGATGCAAAGCAGACATAATTACAGATTGTGACAAAAACAGATGCTCTCGGAGAGAATGAGTTACAGCTGGACACCAGCATTCAGGGAAGGAAAGGGGTGGTTGGGGTAAGATAGTTGGCTAGCTAGCCAGGTGGATCTGATTCAGCACGTTCCATGGGTGAGATGAAGTTTGATATTTGGCTTTTAAAACCACCCAGAAAGCCACATGCTGGTTGATTGGTTGGTTTATGAATTTGATAGCTGCCCTTGGCTGGACAATGTCATATCCTGGCCTCTCCAACTGAGGGCTGGCTGCTGCCCATGGCCTTGATGCTGTATCAGAATTCTGCTGCCCTGGCTGTCATGTGGACTTAGCCATCTCTTCCAGAGATGCCTGATGAAACTTCCCACTGTGGGAAGGCCTGAGAGGAAGGAGCAGGTGGAGGTGACAAGTGACATCAGCATCCTGTTGCCCAGTGCTGGAGAAGGCCCAGTCCAGGCCCTGCTGAAGGCATCTCTATTTAGGGACTTGCTAGGACATTTGCCTACAGATGGTGAAGGCATCTGCCCTTGCTCCATCCTTCCTCCATCTATCCTGCCACATTTCAGCCACCGGCAAATGTTTGCCTCGCACCTGCTCCACATAATACATCCTAGGTACTTGCATTGAACAAGCTAGACTCCATTCTGTTTGACCCCATTCTGTCTGTAAGGAAATGGGGTTCGTGTTCCTGTCCCCCCCCCCCCAACCTGCTTAATCTTTCTAAAGTAGAAGTAATCATAACTGAATTTAGGGACATTGTCGTTATTCTAAACAATTTGGCCACCCATCCTTAAGAAGCCAATTAAAACAATCAAATGAATATTAAAAATCGGGAAAGGGAGCTTTATTCACTGTGGCTGCATCCTCTGACCCCACAGCCCACCCTAAGTCCATGTTCACCGTCCTGAAGTGTAGATCAAGGGTACATGTAAGCAGTCCTGGGACAAGTTGTGTTTCTACACACCGTTTCCCCATCATTGTCTGGGTTTCAGTCCTATACGTAAGGTGGTCTGACAAGTTATAAACCTCTCCATGGTGACAGACTCCCCCTTTGGGTGGTTTTTTTTTTTTTTCTCTCTTCCCAGCATGGGATTCCAGGGGAGGTCTCATTTCTCTGGAGTCTGTCATTTCAGTGGTCTCACAGTCAGACTGAGACACTTCCTTTCCACCAGGCTGGTTGCCCTGTTGCCTTCTGGGTTGTGCAGAGAAAGTTCTGCAGAAGGCAAAAGGCAAGTGACTAGTTAGCAGGGTCACAGAGAAATGCCACCATGCCTTGCAGGGGGAGGGGGCTTAGAGGAGAGGAGATGGCCAAACAATAGGGTGACAAAGTGAAGAGTTGACGGTTCCCCATAGCTGACTCTGGGGTGAGGCCGACAAGAAGCTCAAAATAATAAATAGTCTTGGAAGACAGAGTTAGGACGTGGTTCAGGTGCTGAATTTTAGAAGCGACAGGCATGTCTACCTAGAACACAGAATAGACCAGCAGCCACTTGGAAAGACCATCTAGAACATCCTGAGGGAGACCTCAGCTCTGTGGAGGTTCACAGTGGCTACTGAGGCAAATGGAGATCCATAGTGCAAACTGGGAGATAGCAGCAAAGATAAACCTTGGGGAGGGAAGCAAACTCTTAACATCAGGAGGGGAAATGAAGAGGCCTTTACACTCCTCAGGAAAGCCCTGTGGGCTGGGAGAATGGGGGCTTCTGTATTCATGAAACGTGGTGGCCAGCTCGGCAGCGCCACTTGGATTCTGGACCCAGCCCGAATCTTCTGCTAACAGAAGCTTAGCAGAAGGGTTTTTCCTTCTAACCTCTCAGAAGCATTTCCAGTGCCTCCTCCATCCCCTCTCTGTATCACCTCCAACCTCCAGGGATGCTTTCTCTCTGTGTGCATAGCAAACTGTGGCATAGGAAGAGTCACCTCAGGCTGGCTTCAGGACCGAGAAGCAGAACCTGCAGCCATGCCCGCTGCAGCTGAGGTGGTACATCCCTGCAGAACCCTGGGGAAGGACCTAGAAGATGATAGTTTTCTGGACTTTGTGGAGCTCTCTGTACTTCTAGATGGCTTTTCCAACAACATGGAACCCACAGTTAGAATTGAAGTCTCTTGAGGAGACGTGAAGGAAGACATGGTAGCTTACTGCTGGCCACAAGAGTGAAGGAAACTGGAGGGAAAAAGGCTGCAGGAAGAGCTCAGCCCATAGTCACCATGAGTGTCATCCAGTCCTATGTTCCCAACTGTCCCTGTCTCCTTACATTCTGTGTAACTTGGGCATACCAGGTGCGGAAATAGACTCCTCCCCCACCCTCTTCTGCCATAATCTATGCTGTAGTCACAACCCGAACACCCAACTGTGTTGCTTTGTTTTTCACTGTGCATATAACAAAGTGACTGGTCCCATCATGATGACTCTAATGCCTCATATCTAAGATCTCAGTTCCCATCTCCTCACTGGCCTTCATCTCTCGCTACTTCCAGTGACTAAATATCACTTGCTCTCATGCCTTTCCTCCATAGAGGGTCAGGACAGCTAGATTCAGGCCCCAGCTGAGGGACCACATCCCGAGAGTAGGTCTCTGATATGGTAGTCTCTACAAGACACCACTCTTGAAGGGAGTTCCCCAGACCTGGGGGTTGTGGTAACCTGACAAAGGGACCCATGGGGCTGGATTGGATGGAGAATGGAGAAAGCGTCTCTCTGGATGAAAAGAAGTGCTTGTGTCTTTAAGGTGTGTGCCATCCCGAATGTGGTGACAAAGGCTGCGATGGTCCCAATGCAGACCAGTGCTTGAACTGTGTCCACTTCAGCCTGGGGAACTCCAAGACAAACAGGTAACAAGAGGCTGGAGCTACTGTCTGCAGCCCCTAGAGCCCCATGTCTTAGCACTAAGGTGGCCACGTTGAACTGTTTAACCCTCGAAAAGAGAGTGCATCAAAGTTAACAGCTTTGTATTCTTTCAAAAACAAAAATGTTTCGTATCTTGGATTTAATCACACAAGTAATCCAAGTCCATTATGAAACAGTGAGAAGTTGAATGATTTGCTGGCCGTCCTTAGAAATCATTCTGCATCCATATTGGATCACACTGAGTACACATGCCTGCTCACAGAGGATTGTGGACATGGCATGATTCAACAACCCTGTACTGTAGGCCTCAGAGGACCAGCAGGGTGACTCAGTTCTTAAACAGGCTGCAGCTGGCTGTGGGATTCCCTGTCAGCTCCCTAAAAATTCTGTGAATCTTCCTATTCCCTGAAGGGAAGCTCTGACAGACCTGACCTAGGACACCATCTTAGAATTGCTCTGAGGAGACACCATGACCAGGGCAACTCTTATAAAGACAACATTTAATTGGGGCTGGCTTACAGATTCAGAGGTTCAGTCCATTATCATCAAGGCAGGAGCATGGCAGCATCCAGGCAGGCATGGTGCTGGAGAAGGACCTGAGAGTTGTACATCTCGATCTGAAGGCAACCAGGAGAGACTGTCTGTTCTGCAGGCAGCCAAGAGGAAGGTCTCAAAGTCCATCCCCACAGTGACACACTTTCTCCAACAAGGCCACACTCCTAAGTGTCTCACTTCCCAAGGGCCAAGCATTTTCAAACCACCACAGACACCCAGCCTATGGCCAATTGTCTCAGCTCAGACTGTCCCTTCAGTGAGGAGTAACCTCAGACCCTTATACCACTCCCTAATAGGCTTGAAGCTTCCCTTCTTTTTATTTAATGTAATACACAAACCTTCCTGAGCATCCACCATGGGCTGCGTGAGCCTGGAATAGAAGGCCAAGGTAACAGCAAGACAGTGCTGTGCACACTAAAGGTCTGGATGTCAGATGTACCTCAGCACTGCTGAAGCATATCCATGAGGGCCAGGCATGCCAGGCAGGGGTGTGCTATACGCAGTGAATATAAGATGCAGATCTTGCTGTATCTAGAGTCCCCATCCCAGACCTGGGACACACCCTGGCTCTGAACAAGGGCAGTCATTTATAGTTTCATTCACTGGCCATCAAACTTACTCTATGCAAGCACCAAAATAGGAATTGCCCCAGTCGGAAATTCCAAGTCGAGCCTGGGAGATAATAATCCAGTATAATAATCCTTTAATCCCAGTACTCGGGACACAGAGACAGGTGAGTCTCTGAGTTCTAGACCAGAGAGTGAGTTCTAGAACAGCCAGGGCTACACAGAGAAACCCTGACTCAAAACAAACAAAAACAAAAAACAAAAGCGGAGGGGGGGGGCAGTATTCCAAGTCAGTACCAAATTCATAGTGCCTGCAGAAAACCAAACAGTTCCTTAGAATGGGAAAGAGTTCCTGCTTTATTTGGTTGTTTTGTTTAGACAAGGTCTCCCTATGTAGCCCAAACTGCCTTGCCCTCAAACCTTTCCTGCCTCAGCCAAGTGTTGGGATTATACTTGTAGTCCACCGGACCCAGCTCCTGGGATTGGATTCCTGTTCTTCAGATCTGCCTGTTTGTACCTAGGACCCTCCCCAGCTATAGTCGGCAAATGGGGGAACTTATGTGTGGTTTAATCTCCCCCCTGGAACTCTGTGTCCTCAACATCTTATCCACCTAGCTATGAAGCCTCAGCCCATGTAAGAACCACACAGGGTGGGCACAGGGTTGGAATGAAACAGAGATCCTCACATGCCCTTGCTCCCACAGGAAGTGTGTGAGCGAGTGCCCCTTGGGCTACTTTGGGGACACAGCAGCAAGACGCTGCCGTCGATGTCATAAGGGATGTGAGTCATGCACGGGCAGGAGCCCAACACAGTGCTTGTCTTGTCGCCGTGGGTTCTATCACCACCAGGAGACGAACACGTGTGTGACCCTCTGTCCTGCCGGACTTTATGCTGACGAAAGTAAGTGGGGCTGTCCACAGACACAAGCATAGATAAGTTGGTTCCCCTTCTGGACTGTACTCCCCTACTTAGGGAGGGTTTCCTGGACCCTTAGCTTCTTGTACTCTGGTCTTTTGTGGGATCTTGCACCAAGCCAGGGGACGAGGATGTGAAGTCATAGCACTCAGCAGCTGCAGCCTGCTGCACAGTGGTGAAAGCACTGTTGAAATTAGTCCCACACACTGAATTCATTCCCTACTGAGGACATGATGCAGATAAAGGAGCTTGTCCACAGCTCATCCTCGCTATGGCGCTGTGGGCTTCAGTGCAGGCTTACATAGCTGGGAGAGTGAAACTCACTCTGCAAGAGGGGAAAGACAAGCTAAGTGGACAGGTGATGGACAGCTCTCAGATGAGCTGAGGATCTCGGAAACTCACAGGTATCACCCCGACTTTAGTCCTCCCATTTTAACCCTGCACTGATCTAGCCTGTCACCTGTCATACCATGGCTGTTAGCCTTGGGGAGAAGGAAACAGGAAGTTTTTAAAGACATATCAAGCCATCAAGAAAAGACTCCCTTTAGAGGGGAAACGGCAGGTCATATAGAAATATTTCCTTGGCTTTGGGGACACCTGTCAAGGCTACCAGTCAGGCTCATTTTCAGATGACATGCAGGTTCCTCACCTTGCCTGGCCAGGTCAGCCATCCTTCACCACTGTCTTTGCTGAGCACCAGCTGAGTTGCATGGGATGCCACCCCATGGACCCCCCCCACTGCAGGCTGGGCAGAGGTGTAGCCGTGTCTGCCCTCCACCCACTCTCAGGCCTGCCAGCTGGGGCTTGATGAGGCACCTGCACAGGCGAGCTTAGTCATAAAGCTTGGAAGCACAGGGGGGACTGGGCGTGCCCCAGAAGCTGCTGGGGCAGGGGCAGGGTAGAGTCCTGCCTCCCTGGGAGAGGAGCCAGTGGCCTCCAGAGTACCTCAGAGGTTTATAAAGATCTGCACCTGATCCAAGTATACTCAGGGACTGGCTCTGGTCCATAAGCAGAGCCAGAATGTCTCCTGTAGAAAAGAACCACCTCTGAAGCCAGCTGGTCCTTTGACTTGACTGAGTTACTCCAGATAACGGACTTGGGAAGCTTAAGGTCTGACACCCAGGTTTATGGTCATTTCTTGCTCCGCTCTGGAGAGGGCACTGGGGACAGCTGTCATCACCAAGGCCACCAAGCATGCTGGGACTTATTTTCTACTCTGAGCCCCCTCTGTGCCATCCTCTGCTTACTGCCTTCCTGCCGTTCTCCAGGTCAGAGACTCTGCCTCAGGTGCCACCCGAGCTGTCAAAAGTGTGTGGACGAACCTGAGAAGTGCACTGTGTGTAAGGAAGGATTCAGGTGAGCCCACCCTGATCTTTTTTTTTGGGGGGGGGGGGGAGAACAAAACAAAAGGCAGGATCCACACTGTGTTTGCTTTTCTAAGAGTTTGCTTCTTTACCTGGAAGCTAAAATGTCAAAGGCATGGAGCCCAAAGAGTCCTGCTGTCAAATCAGGGAACTGCTGAAGAAGAGAGATTGAAGGGTGGCCAGAATCTCGACATTCTAGGCTGGGTTTGAAACATTGGTAAAAGTAACAGTTGAACACATGAGATAACAGTAGTTTGCTGTTGGGAGGTTATGGGAGTGGGGGCGGTATGGGGGAGGTGAGGGAGGGGACTCCTTGGAATCTCATGGCACTTTCCTCTGCAATAATAAACCCCTCTACTCCAGTTCCCCTCCTGGTCCAGGTCACAGCTGCAGTGACTAGCCCACCCTCCTTCCTGGCCATCCTACTTTCTCCATTCTCCCCCTCACCACCTCAGCTTCTTCCTTCATCCGGGACAGTGAACTTGGCTCCTTGAGGATGCCCCATAGTTTCTTGATCCTCCCTGCTCCACAGAACTCATAAAGCTCAGCATTTAAAAAACAAAACCAAACCAAAACAAAAAAATATATGGAACAACAGCTTTGCTAGGTTAAGGAGTGTTCTTCAACCAATTTTGAATTCTTTTGTTTGAACCATTCACTACAGCCAAGTTGCATTTAGTGACATCAAATGCATATTACCAGTTACTATCCAAAAGTTTAGAAAGCATATATTAAGAAACCTATAGACACTCCCATGTGTAGAGGGCCTAGCACCATGGTCTCCTTGGAAAGAAAGAAAAGGAGAGAGAGAGAGAAAGAAAGAGAGAGAGGGGGAGGGAGGTCATCAGGGGCTTAGGAACCTCAGAGGTTTCTGTCCAAATAACCGTGAGACTTGGTGAAACCCAAACACCTGTATTTCCAGCAGATGCCCAGGTGAGGGGACACTGTAGCAAGTGCACCATGAGGCACTTCGAGGCTACATCCCACTCACCCAGCTCATCTTCTCCTCCCACTGCCGCTGAGGCTAGAATTCAAAGGGGAAGCTCTTTAATGAGGAACGATGGATGAGTACCTAGAGAGCCTCCACAATGGACAAGGAAGGCCTTAGAGAGCACCTGCTCTTTCTGCGAGTGTCCCCACCAATGTTGCCTTTAACCTTTATAGCAACTTATGAAGTCCTTGGTGTTACTCACGGTTTTCATGCAGGAGAGACTAATAAATGTCCCAGAAGGCTCCATGTGACTGCCTTGGTGGCATTGCCTACCTCCATCCTGCCCTTTTAGATCAGAGTTTGGAGGACAGGAAGGGAAAGCAAGACCTTCCAAAGTGGCACATCTTACTTGCTGCTCCTTTAAACCTGTTAGCTAGACAGAACAAGATTAGAAGCAAAGGATCTAGGATTCACTGTCCCAGGAAGATATTCCCCCAAAGGGAACAAAGCTGAGAGAAAGGACACATTTTACTAGAGGCCATGGCTGGGGACTGAGAGGGACCAGCTTTAACATCCTGGGCCCCTCTAACACTGGTGTGTCCTGCTATGAACCCTCAAACCCTGGGCTCCTAGCTGAAGGTATGAAGAATGGAAGACTATAGATCCAACTCCCTGAAACCTATTTCCCAGAGGAAACGTGCCAAGGAGTCCAAGATACCTATCTCTATGTCCTGTGGGGAAGAGTGAAGTTGGGTATGGATGCAGGGGCTGGGGGAAGAGCCTCTCTCAGCAGCAGTCACTCTGCAGGTGTGGTGACTGCAATAATAAGCTTTCATGGAGGAACACAAAGCAGGGAGACATTGCCAGCCATAATCCACAGAAAGCTTCCTTTTATTGCCCAATATTCTCTTCAGCTGTGACTTCAAATCATTGCTGTCACGTCACAGCTGTGAGAGAACAGCCTAGCCGCCGCCTCCTGGCCATCCATCTCTTTAGGGGGATAAACACTGGAGGGGCTCACAGAAGTTATTACAAACATGATTTAACTGTCCTGAATGGTGGCCCTGGCATCACAGTGAGGAAGGATCGCAGGCGAGCATCTGCCATCTGTAGAGAGGAGCTCGCAACCCTGTGAGCATCACCCTGCTGGATGGAGGTGCAAACCATGGGGGTGGGGGTGGGGGTCTCCTACTTTTTATATGCAGTACAGCACATTTACACTTACATTCTGGTCATCAAAATATGGATGGGTGGATGACATCACTGGATATCCCATAAACCCATCTTAATTCTCACACCTATCCACCCACCCCTGGCACCATGTCCCACAAGTGGAGAACTCAGTTCTCAATGCTGGTCCCAGTTCTGAGGCTAGTCTCAGATCCCAATGTGGACCATCCTGGCTTCCAGCTGTTGGAGTTCCCACAGCCTCTTCTTGGGTCTGTTTGCTTTCCTATTACACCTGCTCCCGGAACAGGGTGACATTTTCCTTACGTCAGCCATGTATTACACAGGTGTTAAAAAGGAGGCGGATGAAGTGGGATTATATAGCAACACTGGCAGGGTAAAGAACACAGTTCCTCCCATTCCTATGGAGTTGGGTGCAATACCCTCCCAGCAGGTAGATGGATGTGTTCTTTGTATTCAAAATGGTCCTTGAACTCATGGCAGTACCCCTGCCTCAGCTCCTGAGTTATGTATATGTTCTTGTTCACCAACCTGGAAACTCCAAATCATCTCTCTTGGAGTTGCCATGGAGACTCCAGTATGGAGGTCTGAGTTAATGTTAATGTTATTGGTCATTGGTTATGACCAACTGCACCTTCAGTCTTTTTCACTTCCTCTGAGGTTGGGGGTGGTGAGACTGGAAATTCCTGCTCTCTGATCATCTATCTACCTGGCAACCAGTCTCACCACCACCACCATGAAGCCATGGAAGAGCCCCATGTTATCTCATTAGCATGCAAAGTGACACTTATCACTATTGATTCTAGAGAGTTCTGGAGCTGTGTGCCAAGATGAAGACTAAATATATATTTCTAATTATAAATCACATCCCAGCAGGATGTGCTGGAGCTGACAGGTGCACTCTAGAGCCCTTGCTCAATCTGTTTATCAGCAAACCCATTTAAAATTGTGCCTCACACACAGTGTAATTCCAGGAACCAAAGACATCATCATAGTAGGTGACATTTATTTACACTACCGTGTGCCAGACACCAAACAGTTATATGTATTTGCTCAGTGAGTCTTCCTAGCAGTTTCATGCTGTAGGAACCAATTCCTAGGAGGAAACGGGCTCTGCTGGCTTGCCTGAGGTAGCTGGGAAGTAGTGGAGCCAGGTCCTGCATCAGTGGTTTGTGTCCATGATGCCTTGCCAGGCTGCCTAGCTAAAGGACAGGTATACAGGCACTGATGGCTAAGAAAGGAAGCCAGAAGCCAGATGTAGCAGGGTGCTAGATGCCAGGAGATGCTCTTGTTTCAAGTTCATGTAAAATAGGAGAGTTTTAAGTAAGGAAGAAACCAGAGCAGATCCAGGACTAAAGATCAACCTTGTGGCTATTAACATTCCCCTCCCACCACACACACACACACACACACACACACACACACACACACACACACACACACACAAATGCAGATCCTCCAGGGATTCAAACTAGTAAGCTGGAACTAACTTGCCACAGTGGTAACCACTCAATGCTCCAGGTCTCCAGGGGAATGGGGGATTTCTAATTCAGGTTTCAGGAAAAAGCTATAGAGATAAGCCATCGTAGAGTAAGAGAAAACTAGAAGCTTTGCCCTCTTGCAGCAGGCTGGTGACCTCCGAACCTCCAGCTGGCTTCAGGACAGCTTTGCCAACTTTCATCAGCTGGGAACCTTTGGTGACACAAAGCTCTGTGCTCTGATGACTTTCATTTCCTCCTGTGAAAAGCGTTTGAGGACAGATCCTAATTTAATTAGAATTTTCGAACACACATGGAAACCGGCCTACTTTTCTTTTTACCAGCCTCGCTCGGGGCAGCTGCATTCCAGACTGTGAACCGGGTACCTACTTCGATTCTGAGCTCATCAAATGTGGGGAATGTCATCACACCTGCCGGACCTGTGTGGGTAAGCTGCCAAGGCTTTGGTCTCATTGGACATTTGCATGCTGGCTCACTGAGGTGAATAGGCCAACTATCTTGAAATTCAGGAAGTTCTATAACTTTGTGGGTTCCTGGATTTATTACAGAGTAAAATTTAAAGGCAAGGGGCTTAAAGTGTAACTCAGGGATAGAGCGTTCGCCTCCCCTGTAGGACCTAAGGTGGGGAAAGACTATAAAATAACAAAGGTCCTCCCAGGGCTGGTGAGGAAGAATGAGGAGCTACTGTTTAATGAACATAAGGGTGCAAGTTAGGGGAAATGAAGAATGTTCCAGAGACAGAGGGTAGTAATAGCTGCCCACTGGTGTGAATTCAGTAATGCCACCTGACTATAAACTTTAAGATGTTTGAGCTGGTACAGTTGGTTATGTACCACATACCAACAGGTTTTTTTTTAATTAAAAACAAAAACACAACCAAACCTGCAGAGACCCACTCTGAGCAAGTAGCCCTGGGTTTCCCAGCTTCAAAGCCATAGCCATAGCAAAAACCGTGAATGCTTTTAGACGAGAGAGAAGAGGTCTAGCAGTTCCTAAGCTGGCTTGCCTTAAAACTCTACTATTGCTGCAGAATTAACCAAAATGCAGCGCCATAAAGACTGAGAGGACTCTGAGAGGTGTGGGGACAGAGCTGGGCACCGTGTGATAAAACACAACTTCAGTTCTCTGTAACCGTTTCCACTTAATCTGAACATTTTATTCAAAGAGGAAAGAGACTGCCATAAACAATTTTACATGCATTATAGTTCCCCACCGAGATTATAGCACAGATGTCTCCGGGCACAGGTTTTATGCAGAGTGTAGTGGAGATTTCATTCATTTTATTGGGTTTCATTTTGCAGTCATCCGCATGCATCATGAGTTATGTGCTCAGATATGTTCCAGGTGAAGCATTCTCCTCTGTTTTCTTCCTGCCCCCAGCACTTTGGTGCCTGCTAAGAAACTCGCATTAGATGGAGTCTTTGCTGCAGTGACAATATAAGAATTAGGTCTCAGCTAAATCTTATTTGCCACAAAACCATTTATTAGAAATGCCAGGAGGCAGGTACAGTCATTCTCTGTATGGTCCCATAGGGACCTCATGAAGCTATCAGCTGTGCTACGCAAGTGGACATGCCAGAGATCTCAGCATCCACAAACAATGGCTGGTGCTGACCCTAGGCCACCTGTGTGGGACATGCATGCCCTCCTTCCACCCCATTCTCAGACAACCCCAGAAGGATCCAGGCTTAGCCTTAGCAAGTGGCTTTTCCCAGTCAGTTACTCTTGCTGCATTTTTATTTCTTGGTTTTTGTCCTGGTTTAACCCAGGTTGTTTAAAAAATCTCTCCATGTTGCCTGTTTAAATGTCAGAGTCACGTGAATCCATAGCATTCATGCCTATGGTCCCTTAACTCTTTTGATTTCAATAATTCAATTCACTTGTCTTTCTCAGAGTGAGTCCCCAGACTGTCTAGCAGCCAATGGTATTGAATCACTTGTAAGTTTTCTTAGCTCAGTCCTGTGTCTTCTACTTCACTTGAAGCATTCATTTCAATATCAGGCAGTTCCAAAGCTCTTGGAGGAGAGGAATTCTCCATGCCTCCCCATGGAGCTCTTTTTAACCTGTTTAGAACACACATAACCCAAGGCAGTGATGGGGGCCAGAGCCTCTCTTTCCCACTCAGAGTCATTTGGAGCCCATTACTCCATGCCAGGTGTGATCGCCCTTGAAGCACCTGTGCCTGGTGACATCTTTAGTTCAGCATAGTGGCCTAGCCTACCATGATCCAAGTACCCTGAACTTTATGGGACTGAGACTCTCCTGGCTACCTCCAATGAGGGTGCCCAGAGCATCCTGGCATTGAGGTTGTGATCTTTAACTTGATGTTGATGGGTTGATTCATGGGAGAGGGATGTGCTGGTTTCCACTTACCCATCCAGGGCAAGTGGCAGCCAGTAGACATGCGTACATGCTCACTAGGTCAAGGAGCAGTTCCCTAGGTCCTTGGGAGGGTTGACCCTGGCCTGCGCCTGGGAAAACACAGCAAGAAACAGCAAGTGAAAAAAATACCACAACAGTTCCAGAGAGGTTTCAAAAGAAACCTTAGCACTTCCCACAGCATGTTTTTTTCTTGCCTTCTACACAAGGGCCTGTATTTCTACTTGTACTAGACCTAACATGGTGGGTTAGCATAAGCATAGCCCATTGTGCTGTTATCGTTAGCACTGCGGGGGCTCTAAGTGTTTGGTACCTCTAGAGGCCGAATGGAATCCTTGGGTATGACATTCATTAGTAGTTATGAGAGTAGTTTCATAGAAAATGTGCTCACCGGCATTTTTTGTTGAAGCCAAGGTCATGAGTGTTTCCATCTCCCCAAATAGTATTACTTCTATGTGTTGGGAATCCTCAAGGTCTTCCCTTCCAGCAATTTGGAAACATGATTGTATGACGGATGCTGTGGTTGTCCTGTCCTTGCTGTAGAATAGTTGGCGTTGTTTTGGTTTCTTTTCATTAGCAACATACTTGACAAAAGCAACTTAAGGATGGGTTTGTGTTGGCTCATGATTTGAGGATGTCCTCTGTTGTGATAGGGAAGGCACAATAGCATGAAAGGCTCTAGCGGTAGTAGCAAGAGTATGCACCAGCTGGCCACACTGCATGCCCAGCTAGGAAAGAGAGGTGTTCAGCTGGCCTCCTGCTTCCCCCTCTTTTTATTCAGTCCAGCACCCTAGCCCAAGGGGTGGTACCACCCACAATGAGAGCAGTTAGACTTCACTGGAAACATCCTCATAGATAAGCCAGAGGTGTGTCTCCTAGGTGATTCTAAATACACTCAAGCTGACAGTCAAGACATCACAAGCACATTAGGAGAACTTCCCCTCTGGGACTGTTTTGATGCCATTGCTCACACCCTCACTGGGCCTGCCATCCTGGCACGGCCATTTTCAGATGTCCAGATCAGCAGCATTAAGCATTCTCACATGTGCTTGTCATGTCCATGACCATCATTCACCTCCAGAGTGTTAGCATTTTTTCTCCAACTGATCCTGCAGCCAACATTTTTTTCTAATTTCTTCTTATTTTCTGGTGCTGAGGATTAAACCCAGTGCCTCAAAGCCAGGAAGTGTAGAGCACACCTTTGATCCCAAGCACTTGGGAGGCAGAGGCAGGCTCATCTCTGAGTTCAAGGTCAGAACTTGATCTGCAGAGTGAGTTCTAGGACAGCCAGGGCTACACACACACACACACACACACACACACACACACACACACACACAACTTGTCTCAAACAAACAAACAAACCCCCAACATTAAAAAAAAAGAAAAGAACGAAACTCAGTTCTCCACACACACCAGACAGTGTACCCTCGGTTCATAATCAACTTTTTAAAAATGAAGACAAGGACTCAGTATGTAGTGAGATCGTTCCTTAATTTATGACACTCATGACACTACATCCTGAATGCTGGGGCTATAGGTGTGCACCACCACACCCACCTCATAACTGTTAGGTTTAATAGACTAAGCATGATCTAGAGGCATTCCCTAATGATAGAGTATACATATGTGTACCCCAGTACCACCGCTACCACCAAATGAGTAGTGAGCATTCAATTAGGTATAAACATCCATTCCCATCAGAGAGAACTAGCTTGAAGGAAGCCTATCAGGGCTAACATAGTTGAGCAGATGAGGCACAGCAGTAGATAGTGACTGGCACTGATAGTCCCTCAGGCTCACAATAGAGTGACCCAGTCTGCCAACTTGACTTGCAGATGCTCCCTGGAGACAAACACTGGGGGGGGGGGGGGAGGGTAGGGTGGGGATTGGCCAAAGAATGAGATTAAGCTTCAATCAAAAACAATATAAACCTGAGAGAATCCCAGTTTGAGGGGTAGGTGGTTGGCCACACTACCACAACATAGGAAAAAAAGAGACTCCATATGAGTCTTCTTGTCATTACAGGAGCCTCAAAACAGGTAGAGCCCTGGGACTCACTGGCCAGTCAGTCTAGCCTAATTAATGAGCTCCAGGCCAAAAGGAGTTTTCATCTCAAAAGTGATAGGCAGTTTTCCTGAGGATGATATTCAATATTGCCTTCCAAGCTACACACACACACACACAAACACACAAATGTAAGTATACACATAGGTACATATTCCTTCATACACATGAAAAAAGTGAGAACCATGTGGAAATAGTTTGGCTACTGTCTTAGGGTTTCTATTGCTGTGAAGAGACACCATGACCACAGCAAGTCTTAAAAAGAAAAACATTCAATTATGATTGGCTTACAGTTTAGAGGTTTTAGTCCATTATCATCATGATGGGAAACATGGTGGCATGCAGGGAGACATGGTGCTGGAGAGGTAGCTGAGAGTTCTACATCTGTATCTGCAGGCAGCAGGAAAAGACAGTGAACCACTAGGCCTGCCCTCAGTGACAAACTTCCTCCACCAAAGCCACATCTACTACGACAAAGCCATACCTCAATAATATCACACACTATGAGTCTATAGGAGCCATTTTCATTCAGACAGGCACAGGTACAATGCCCAGTTTAGCCCAGTGAATCTCAGACACCATCACATCAGTGTGATGCAATTAACATGTTTGAGTTCTACCCTCCCAGCACAAGTCAATCTGGCCACTGAAGCTACTGAGTGGCTACTGCCATGATTCTATCCTAAAGCTGATGGAAAGGAAATACAGGCAACTGAAGTCAGTCACCAAGGCTTTAGCAGTGCTCCCCACTGGGCTAAGCTTAGGCCTCTGATGTTCCCATCTGTGAAGTGGGGAGGGTGAACTACCCCCAGAAATCACATAGTAAGCCCTGTCAGCCATCACTGACTGAGCTCGTAGAAAGCTGTGTGGGCTGCCTGGGGACATTTGAGCATCCTCACAGATGTTCTAGAACGCCAGTCGTGTCCTTTACATCTGCTTCTTTTCCTGCACCTGTCAGGGCCCAGCAGAGAAGAATGTATTCACTGTGCAAAAAGCTTCCACTTCCAAGACTGGAAATGTGTGCCAGCCTGTGGTGAAGGCTTCTACCCGGAGGAGATGCCTGGCTTACCCCACAAAGTGTGTCGAAGGTATGGTCTTCTGGGCTGTGGTCCAGGCTGATGTGGAGTCATGGTCCTCTGGGCACTACAGAAAGAGCAGCTGATGGGCCATGTGTGGTGGCAGTGCCCCTGAAGCCTAGGGGGTTGATATGCTTCCTCACCTGCTGCTGTAGATGCAGAGGTCAGAGAGGAAACCATTTACTGAGGAAGGGTTGCCTATAGTTAGTGATTGCCAAAGTCACAAGCCAGCTGGCAGCCTTCGAGCCTCTCCTAATGCCTAATTATTTGTGAAGCACTTTCCATATGCAGGCACTGGGTAGCAGTGGGCTAGGACAGGAAACGGAATTAACAAAGTGCTGTCACACAGCCCTCGAACCCCAGCAGCAGATGGTACAGGGCACTGGTCCTCAAGCCATGGTGTGGTATGCTTTCACGTTGTAGGTGGTGAAGGAAACCACATTTATGGAAGTTAACACTCTAAGTTACATATTTTAGATGAAATGAAACTAACCTGGTCGTGTCCTCATTGCAGAGCCAGTCCTGGCATAGACAGTACGCAAGTGTTTTAACCCTCTTGTTCTCTGCCTATTCCTCCCATGAGCACACACACTTGGCAAGTGCCACTGGACCCAACGATGCTCCCTTGTTCTTTGGGCTGTTCAAGGAGCAGACAAACTTTCTTCTATGCTTGGTTGGCTGTGCCTTGTACCAGGTCGGGACATCATAAACAGGCCAGGAACAGGAAAGGCAGCCTATGGTATGAGCAAGAGGGAGGCATTTGAAGGCGACAGTGCTGATGCAGTGGAGGCGTGGTCCTTGAGGGAAGAGGAAGTAGGGGATTGCTATCTGCAAAAGACTCAAAGCAAAGCCACTCTGAGAAACTTGTGTCAGGACAGGAGTGGGAAGCTATGCCCAGATCCCACTCCTAGTGGCAAAGTTCACAGTGAGCTCTGCCTCTTGGACTATTTTGAGAATTATGGTGCGTTGTCACCTATACTCGGTGAGCTGATATGAGCAAGTCATCAGCACTGAGAAAAGAAGGGCCAGTGGGGGAGGGGGTGCCTTATGTCTATACAAGGGTCAGCACCCTGTAGTGATGATTCGAAATAGGAGACTCACCCCCACCTCCTCCTGCCATGCTGAGTCCTGCACGCAGGACTGTGGGCACAGCTGTCTGCAATAAACCTTTCATTTCACAAGCCAGCCGGTTTACTGATAATTAAACCAAGGACAACAGCACAGGGACAGCATGGAATTTAATGATGATAATCACTTTCATTTGTCAAGTGCCCCAGACTCCCAGGGATGCTGACTGTGGCATCCAGAGGCCATGATGTCCCAGCCTCGAGGAGACAGAAGGGAAGCCAGCCACAAATGCCCCTTGGACAGAAGTTCCTTGGTACTAGTTTCTATCTGAGGAAATGCTAACAGCCCCGGAGGGGAGTCCAGCCTCAGCTTGGAGCTGACATACCAGATCCTGGGAAAACAACCCCAGGAGCCTTGCAGAGCCCCCAAGTGAGGGAGTGACAGAACTTTACACAATTCCACACCACAGAGCCTCTGGCCCTGAAGAACCTTTATAGGTGTGAACCTTTCCCTAAGGGAGAAGAGCCTGAGTCTCTCTGCGTGCCTCTCCCAACTCAGGCAGCAAGCCCCAGAATGCTACCTGATACCACGCTTCCCCTGCAGAGGAGCCAGGGAAAGCCGCAGGGAACACATAATTGTTTGGAGGGCTAGCTAGATGTGGAAGCCATAATGGTACAGACCTGCTTGTTTGCTAACCTGAGTACAAAGAAGACTTGTAAGAAGCTGAAGCCTGAACCTGAAGACAGTCTGTGACAGTATTTCAGAACTGCCAGCCACACTCAAGATTCAGTAAGGGGACCTTTATTCCCAAGGAGGGACCTCTTGGCAGAAAATGAGAACAACTCTGGGGTTGTTGCTCCAAGGATCGTCTTTCCATGTCTTCCCCCAGCCCTCAGCATTCTCCAGAATCCTCAGTAGGTACAGAAGTCCTCAGAGTGTGCCTCTTGCATAGTTTGTATCCAGACTGAAGCTTGGTGAGGGCCCCTTGAAGCAGGAGGTCTGAGTCCCACTCTTCCTTGATAGATATGTCTCTAGTTGTGGTACAGAGAGAGGTCTGTGGGTGGGTACATCTCTCCCTCCAGAATTTGGCAGGGTAAAGTTGCCATGTTGTTTTAGAGGTGACATGGGTACTGCAGAGGAACTCTAGGTACCCTGAAAGCCCCTGTTCTTGAGACCACTGCCAATACAGTACTATGTCGGTAGAGTCAGAAGCAGGAGACGGGGCATCTGGGGAGTGGGTCCAGGAGATAACACCTCTTTCTCAGGAAAGCATTATGTTCAGTCCTTCCCCACAAAACTCCACATGAGCACCCAGGGTGGCCAGCAGCACCCCTGGACCTCCTGAGACCTGCATGAATACCCCAGCTGAGCCTGCCTGGGCTTCTGGCTGCCAAACCCAGACTTGCTCAGATGTGACATTTTATTGGCACTTTGTGCTGCAGAAATGGAGAACAGAAGCGCCTGTCCTCCGCCCTGCTGAGCTCAGTGAGCACTATGTGAAGAACTGAGCTGTGTCTGGCTGGGTTCTCACTACAGCCTATTCCATGCCAACACTCAGCCAGTGCCTGTGAGTGTGCCTGGGGCCCCGAGCCTTCCAGACAACTGACATTCTTTGAAATGGCTGGCCTTGCATGCATCTCCATGAAAGAGGCCAGGAAGATCTCCAGGGAGCCTGTGTCATGAGGACCCAGACAGTGTGGCTAGAACCAGATACCAGGGACTTCCCAAAATTGTACCAGAAGTCAGCCTTACATGCTTATCTGACACCAAGGCTCTGAACTCAAGCTAGTTCAGCATCCTTCAGTGCATTTGGAATAAAAACCCACCTCACCCAGGGTGAGGATGCTGCCCTAGGGCTTCTTATGACTTGGATTAAACCCCTCAGGGACTTTTCATCACCGAAGGTTTCACATAGGTGGTCTTTCTTAAACATGTCACCCCTGGGGCAGGCCAAAGCATGGCTGAGCTAGACTTCTTCCCCTCCCACAGGCCTGTTCCACACTTAATTGACAGTAGCAGGGGAAGTTGGAAGCAAACAGGAGCCACTGTGGAGTCCTGGTCACCTGGAACTGGAAATAGCATCAGAAACAGCTCGAGTATACACACTGAGAATCATGCAGAGTCACGCTAAGTTGTTTCTGTCAAGAGCCATACAGCGAATAATTCAGGCTTGCAGGAGCCTGCCTATTAGAGCTTCTTAGCTTTACTGCTTGCAGCACCCACAGACCAGGTGAAAGGAGCCCATGTTCCTAAGAGAATGCTGAGTGTGGACTTCAAGTGTGGTCCACTTTTGTGACCTGAGATCATAGCACTCTGCATTAGCAGGAGCCATGGGATCAGGCTGGGTCAGGACTGTCCGTGGAAGTGGGAGTAGAGATGGGCTCGCACCCTCCCCAGATGTCTAGCAGATGTCAAACATGCTAGCCTGGGAGGCAGCAGAAGTTTTAGGGTCATGGTCCTAGGCAATCTGTGTCCCCCCCACCCCAAGCCTATAGCCATTACAGCTGGACAACTGGAAGCTCTGGGAGGCACATGGGGAGAGATATTCGTGTCTACTAGAGTGTCCAGATGGGCCACAGAGTCAGAGAGCAAGGCCTGAGGGCCTCCCCTCCTGAGAATGCTCCTGCCAACTGATTCTGACAGCCTTTGCCTTTGCCTTCCCCTGGCAACAGAGAGGTCAGACAAGAATGGTGTATCAACATTCGGTGCATGCCAGGGTATCCGGAGAGTCTCGGTAACTCCTGAGACTTTGGGAGTATATGCTGGGAGATTCTGGGATGGGAACCCCGTGTAGAGGGGCCTCTTCCCCAAAGCTCAGGAGGGGCTGATGTCTTTCCACAGATGCGATGAAAACTGCTTGAGCTGTGAAGGCTCCAGTAGGAACTGCAGCAGATGTAAAGCCGGCTTCACGCAGCTGGGGACGTCCTGCATCACCAACCACACGTGCAGCAATGGTGAGCACTACAGCGTAACCTCAGAGCTGCCCAGGAGGCAGTGAAAGGAGGAGAGAGCAGAGGCATGGCTACCCAGAACAGGAGTGGTCACTTCTGACCTGATCCACCATCACTTTGGATACACGGCTTAAAAGTAGTTTTGTTTGTATGCTGTTCCCACTCTCCCAACATAGGCTACAGGCAGATGGAGTAGAACTTCCCCATAAAAAGGTCAACACCAGGAAACCTGAAAGACCTTATCCTTAGGACTAGGAGGACAGAGCTGAGCCCCAGCTGTCTCCAAGGAGTTTTGTTGTTGTTGTTGTTGTTGTTGTTGTTTGAGACAGGGTTTCTCTGCGTAGCCCTGGCTGTCCTGGAACTCACTCTGTAGACCAGGCTGGCCTCAAACTCAGAGATCCGCCTGCCTCTGCCTCCCAAGTGCTGAGATTAAAGGTGTGTACCACCACTGCCCAGCACCAAGGAGCTTCTTTATCTATGCTAGGAGGGCCCTGCTGCTGCAGATAGATGGTGGTGGTGGTGGGGAGGGGGTTGGAAGAACAAATTATAAAAACTAGAAACTCAGAAGAAATCCAGACAGTGGGGATGCCAGGCAGGAAGGTCAGCAGAGGCCTATGTCCTAGGCCTTATACAAGAGCAGGTTACTATGTCTTGGAAGGGGGACTCATACTGAGCAAGCAGCAGGGAGGAGCTCCATGGAACCAATGCTGGACACCATGTCCTAATATGCAGGAGAAGGGAGCCACCCACCTCATGTGTCCAAGCTAATCCTTGAACACATTAGCTTAGTGGATAGCTAATCCCTCGTCCTAAAGCTGACATGGTTCTGCCCTGGCAGAGCCCACACAGTACCCTGCAGATGGTCTGAAAGCCACCAGGTGACCTATTTGCCTTGTTTGCCTTTTGGATTTGGAAAATCCTGTCCTTTCAAGGCCTAGGAAGTCCCTGCTCAGGTTATGTACCAGCCCTAGAAAGTAAGGCTGCCATGGGACAGCCTGCTCCCAAGTGACAATGTAGAGGCAGGGGTACCAGCCTCCACTGCTTTCCCCATCACTGAGTCCTGCCTGCCCATCTTCTCCCTCCACCTCCCCCATGGGAATGTCCCCTAAACTACATTCCTGAAGCCTGCTTTCCTTCCTGCTCCAGTCCTGTGCCTCTGGCTGCACCCTCTTCCCCTTTCTTCATGACCAGTCACCAACACAGTGCCCCCAGAAAGAGACTTACATGAGTAACAGTGAACCCTGCAACCCCTGTAGCAGACCCTCCATCTCACCTCCCAAAGCCCTTTCAGGAACTCCCTCCCCCTTGTCACTTAAACTCAGCAGAAGTCCCATAGCCCAGTGCCACCTGGGCCTCGCTGAACTTTGTGTTGAAATGGCTCATGAGAAAGGCCCTGTGTCCTGCCTGGTGCACCATCAGTGCCTGGCAAATGGAAAACAGTTGAATCTTAGCAGAATCAAAAATCTGATCCTTCCTTTTCCGTTTCTGTTGCCAGCCGATGAGACCTTCTGCGAGATGGTGAAGTCCAATCGGCTCTGCGAACGGAAGCTCTTCATCCAGTTTTGCTGCCGCACCTGCCTCCTGGCTGGGTAGGGGCACCAGCTGCCCGTAGAGGGCAGGATCCTCCTGTCTGCCCACTTGCCCATCTACCTTCCTACAGATGGTCAGCTGTAGCCTGTTCCTTGGGGTGGCCCTGCATCTGACAGCTGTATCTCCCCGAGAGCTGGGTCCTCTGCAGCATCTCTGAGCACCTGAACGAGCTGGAGGTGATCCTTAAGGATATGTGGCTAAATTAACAAAAATCCCCCTTGAACTCTGCTTGCTGGCTGCAGTCTAAAGTTGGACTCAAAACAGGAACAAAATGAATTATGAGACTCATACCTGCAGCTTCGGAGTGGCTTCTGGGACCCTAGTTTACTGAAACTTCAAGACCAAAGCAGAAAAAGAGAGATGCCTGGCATCACGTCAAGTCCTCCCACATATTTGTGTGGCTGTGACAAATCTCACCGAGTTGGCTGGCAGGACCCTATGCTGTCCTCACCTATGATGAAGGGCCTCGCTTCCTCCCCAATCATCACTGGCCACCAAACAGCCTGAGGTACAGTTTGATCAGACTGTAAATAAAATAGGTTTCAGGGCATAAGATGTATGACCACTGGGGATAGAACCTATCTCTACGCAGTCAGCTCCTTCCAAAACTGCAGCCCCTGCCTGGAAGGTCCAGTAACAAACCGAAGTAGGGCCACTCATACTCTCCTCAGCATTCTCCTCTGAGTGAGCCAAGCTGTCCTTGTGACTGTTCTACCTGTGTCCCTGGGGCCTCCTGGGCCTGAGCCACCAGCCATCTACAGATACAGAGCCTGTGAAGGAGAGTCCAAAGGAGCTACTTAGGGCTAGCCAAAAGACATCTGGTGGCCAGGCAGTTCCTCCTTAAACATGCAAAGCCAACCCCCGATTCACTAATTGCCAGCCCTCCATGGCACACAACTGCTTTTCAAGTGCATTTGGCCTCCACACTCAGGACTCTGTTCTCGAGTGGATGCTATTCTGGTCCAGTATGGTACAAGCCTACATGATGGAGCTGGATTGATTTTTCTGCCAAGCCTGTGTGGGCATTTTATAAGCTACGTGTTCTAATTTTTACCGATGTTAATTATTTTGACAAATATTTCATATATTTTCATTGAAATGCGCAGATCTGCTTGGTCAGTTCCCTTTAAGGTGGGAATAACATTTGCCTTAAATTTTTCCAACCTCGTCTCTCTCCATATGGTCCAGCTCTCCTCTCTGACTATAATGTGTTTGTCTTGTCACCTGTAAGTGGCAAGGACTCAGCTGTTGTCTGTTGAATCCACAACTTCAAATAAGAAATCAGTGAAGCAAATCTAATGTTAACCCTGAGTTAATAAAAGAGTTAACATCCCATTGCAAAGGGCCTGTATTTCTTTCCAAGATGAAACTTTGAGCCTCTGTGCTGGCCAGGGAGAAATCACTTTGTGGGTTCTTGATCTGTTTAATTGTCTATATTTGTTACTTTTCTCATTGCTACAACAAAATATCTGACAAGAAGCAATGTAAGGAGCTGGAGAGATCACTCAGCCGTTGGTTAAGAACACTTGGTGCACCCCTTTAATGCCAGCACTTGGGAGGCAGAGGCAGGTGGATCTTGTGTTCGAGGACGGCCTGATCTACAAAGTCAGTTCCAGGACAGCCAGGCTACACAACGAAACCCTGTCTCAAAAAACAAAAAGATAAAATGAAAAAGAACACTTGTTGATCTTTCAGAAGACCCAGGTTCAATTCCTAATATCCATTGGATATGGCAGCTCATAACTGTATGTAGCTTCAGTTCCAAGAAATCCAGTTTCTTCTTACCTCTGTGAGCACCAGGCACACGGGATGCACATGCATAAGTTCAGGCAAAATGCACACACAGAATAAAGTAAATGCTTAAACAACAGTTTAAGGGATGGAGGCTTATTTTGGCTCCCACTTCCACAAGAATAGTCTACCGTGATAGAGAAGCCATAGTGACAGAATCCTGAAGCAGCTGGTTATGCTGCATCCATAGTCAGGAAGATGAATGCTTACTTACACTAGCCCACTTTGTCTTTATACACAGCCTGAGACACTGGAAGCAGTCAGGATGGGTCTTTCCACCTCACTTAACTTAATCTAGGTGATCCCTCATAAACACACCCAGAGGCCTGTCTCTTAGGTGATCCTAGATCCCACCATGTGTACAGTGTTAGCCACCACAATATCCCACGGAGGGCTTTAGCTAATGTTGGCATAATGGAACAAAGAGAGAAACCCAGGGTTACAACACAAGGAAGGATGTCATCTGTCAGAGACCTGCATTATGGGGGCCAGCACTTGGCTCCTAGGGTGAGTACCTGAGTTTGATCCCTGGAGCCCTCATGGTGGAAGGAAAGAATCAATTCCCACAGGTTGTCCACTGATCTCCCCATGCTTGCCATGCTACACAAACACTCGTACACACACACACACACACACACACACACACACACATAATACACAGTTTTAAATTTTAAAAATAAGAGACCCTCTTTGCGCCACCAAAGCCAAGTAAGGTAAAGGGGACCCTGAGGTCATTCACCTACATCTGGAAAGTGCATTCACCACTGGGTGCTGACCTGCCTCCTCCATAGTTACTGAAATCCCTGCACTCATGGGTTACCTGCCTCTTGGATTTTCACCGTGGCCTGTGAGGCCCAAAGCATGTATGTAGAATCCATTCGTTGCAGATAAATAAAGGGTACCAGCTAAAACTGAGGAGGCAGGGAATGGGTAATGGTTCAGAAATCCAAGGCTGGTTCAGAACTTTGGGGATGAGTGCACTAGAGTCTGGGGAACCCTATGGGAGCACTGTCACCTGGACTTTAATTTTCATTAAAGTCATGTCCTTCTCTGCCTATGTCCTGCTTGTCACTTGTTAGGACAAGTGAAAAGACTACCATCATCTATCTCCCAAGAGCAGCTGGTATTAGTCCAGCCCCCAAACTAATTTCCTGGTTGTTTCTTGGTTCTGCTTCCCTGGGACAGGACTCTGCTGAGCCTGTCTTGCACAGTGATAGTCTTGTACAACTGCTTGTACAACAGTGTAGCCATGGAGTGACGGAGGAAGGGAGTGGTATATAGCACTTAAGGAGGGGACAGACTGCCCATAGCAATCCACCACAAACACAGACAAGGTAGGGTTGTCAGAGTGAGACTTTGAAGGCCTAAGTGGGTGTGTCTGGAATTCTGTATCTGGAGTGGAGAAATATCCTTAAGGACATCACCTCCCGGGTGAAATTGTTACCAGTGGTCAGGGTCTGAACTGGATGTTTCTAAGTTCTTGGTCTTTTCAAAGAATTGAAATAAGGACTCACACTGCTTTGAAAAAGTATCAAAACTTTACTCAGAGCAATGGAATAGGTCAGACAATGTCAATGCTCACAAAAGGCTACATGAGTGGAGAAGGTATTTAAGGGCCTCAGTTAATTTTGGGTCTTCCTTTTGTGGAACCCAAGAGGAGTTTGATTGCTAAGGATTATAGTGGGAGGTAGTTCTGTTTTGATCAACAAGTCTGTATTACATAGGCTCACTGCATATGTTCCTTCCCATAATGATCTGATTTTAATCACACACATACACAATTAATTATACATAGACAAAAAGTGGCAATAGGGAATTCTCTTTGAAAGTTCACTGAGAGTACTCAGTTTGCCTTATTGTGGACTCCAAACCAGTTCAAGCCTGGTCAGCCTCCTAGTTTCTGTACAAATGGGAGTGTGGTTGATAGGATTTGTATAACTTCGGTAATTGTTCATGAGAGGAGGAACTTACTTCACAGATCAGAGAGGAGTGTGCATGAAGGCCAGCATAGGTCGGGATCATAGGTTACCAGGTACTCTGTATAGACAGGGGTATATCGAACATTGTACATGTGGGTAAGGGTCCTCCTTTGGCAAGTGCATTGTTAAAAGGGAGGGCTGAATACAGCATAAGCCAAGTGGAGTTCCACAATACTAATATGAATCTTTTCCCCATATCTGGATCAAAACTATCTCTAAATTAAAACCAAGCTAAGGAGTATGCTCTTAGCCTCTAGAACCTAAGCATTAAAAAATATCAGCTCCTTGTTAACTAAGAGTACAGAGTCCAAATGTATGGAGAGCTGAGTCATGGTAGCAGATACTATAATCCCAATACTGAGGTGTAGAAAGGAGATTCTCACATTTGAAGGCAGCCTGGACTATATAACAAAACCCCACATCAAAGAGAAAGGAAGGAAGGAAGGAAAGAAAGGAAGGGGAAAAAAAAACCAGCCTGGGATATATCTTTAATGGAATGCCGACCTCACTTGCAATGCATGAGGCCCTGGGTTTAATCTCCAGGATGGATGGACAGACAGACAGACAGATGAGAGAGAGAGGGAGTGAGAGAGAGAGAGAGAGAGAGAGAAAGAGAGAGAGAGAGAGAGAGAATGCAAGAGAGCACTTGTATAGCTTATATGTCCCAAAGAATACCAAGTAGCCATTACAAGCACTTGCTCACATGGTGGTGTCTGGGCATATCCAGAGGCTAGCCAGTGGGGTAGGAAGTTGAGAAGTTATTGACAAAGTTCTAATGATTAAATGGCACCTTAAAAAAAAAAAAAGAAAAGAAAAAAGAACAGACTAGGTCTAACTCAGTGGTAAAACACCTGGTTAGCATTATGAAGCCCTGGTTCCTTTAATCACAGGCACTACGATCACTATACATATGAAAGGGCTGACCACATCCAGTACCTGTTCACAGGTGCTCACACTCAAGGTAAAGATTAGCAAACACTATTAGGCAGGGTATGTTTATGGATTTTATCTTAAATAACATGATCACGGTTGTCTCAGTTATGATTCTATTGCTGTGAGGGCATGTTAAAAAAGAAGCAGCTTTCCCTACTCAAAGAAGACCCCATACCCCTCTACTCCTGTATCCTTCTTGACTATAAATCCAGAACCAAGTGGCTGATGCTACCAAGTCCTGCTTGCTGCCTGGGCTGAAACCTGGCCACCTCCATGACTTACATTTGCAGAAGCTTTAACTTGTTGAAGCTTTCCTTTGTTGAATAAGCTTTGCTTTCTGTGAGTTGGATGCTTCCTGGGTGAGGTCACCACTCCCTTTACTCCATTTCTCCTTAAGCCTTTCTTAAACTTCTCATCTCCTTGAGCAAATGACTTGGCTCCAACATTCCATTTCCTTGGTACTATTTTTTTCCCTTCCTCAAACTGTACATTTTGTATTTCTTGATCCCCTACTTGCTCTTTTTCATTGTAGAGCTACATCAGAGTAATCACTGGTAACCGTGTGACAAAGCCAGAGTTACATTGTCTTGAAGTCTCCTTTTCTAACATTATTCCAAAACACTTCAATGTATCCTCTGGTAGATTTTTTTTTCCAACAAGGGCAGAAGGCAATCACATTTGATGCCAAAATACCACCAGAAGAGTCTCTAATATTATTTCCTTTTGAAACCTCTTGAGCTAAAGCCTCCATAGTCTACATTGCTCTCAGCATGACTTTCTTCTATGCTCCTACTGCCAAGGCCCATTAAGTCCCATTTAGTGTTCAATAATTTTTCTAGTCCAAAGTCCAAAGCCTTCCGCATTCCTCTAAATAAAAGCAGTTAAGCCTATCATAGCAATACCCCACTCCTGGTACCAACTTCTGCCTTAGTCACTGTTCTATTGCTTTGAAGAGACACTGCAACCAAAGCAACTTATGGTATAAAGCATTTAACTGGGATCTGGCTTACAGCTTTAGAGGGTTAATCTATTATTATCATGGTGGGAAGCATGCAGTCATGGTGTTGGAGCGGCAGTTAAGACCTTGTGTCTTGATCTATATAGACAGAGAGAGAGAGAAAGAGAGAGAGAGAGAGACAGAGAGAGAGAGAGAGAGAGAGTCGGAGACAGAAAGACAAAGAGAGACAGAGACAGGAAGCATGCCTCAAAGCTCACACCTGTGACATACCTCCTCCAACAAAGCCATGCCTCCTAATCCTTCCCAAAAAGTTCTATTAACTGGGAACTAAGCATTCAAACATCTGAGCCTATAGAAGCCATTCTCATTTAAACCACCACATAGACTATCTACACTAAGTGTAACTAGACATCTCTTAGCATTCCTATGGAACCTATTATTATAAGAACCAAAGTGACAAGAGCCAAGAATGTCTTATTACCTAAAAGAGAAGTTCTCAACCAGGTCTGTTTGCTTTTCCAGAGGATCTTCAGTAACGTCTACAAACATTTTTGACAGCTGGAAAGTGTCATTCCCATCTATCAGGTAGAAGACAGGGATGCTAGCTACTAAGCTCCCTATAGTGTGCACAAAGGCTTGGCAACTAAGAAGTATGCAGCCTAAAATGTCAGTGTGCTCAGACTGAGAAAGCCTAACTACAGTAAATGTAATTAAAAAAGAAAAATGTTTGAAAAGTCGTAAGGATATCAGAACCCACTTATGGTTTGATGTCACTCATTTGTTTGCTAGAGTGAGACACCCTACTCCTGGTAACAATTTCTGTTTTAGTCAGAATGACTGATGCTGTGATAAAACACCATGACCAAACAACGTCGGGGAAGAACAGGCTTATTTTGCCTACACTTCCACATCACTATTTATCATCCAAGGAAGTCAGGACAAGAGCTCAATCAGGGTACGAATCTGCAGCAGAATCTGATTCAGAGACCTTGGAGAATTGCTATTTAAGGGCTTGCTCTTTGCTTGTACAACTGAAATTTTTGTAGAACACAGGACCATCAGCCCAGAGGTGCCCCTACCCACAATGAACTGACCCCTCCTACATCAGTCATTAATTGAGAAAATGCCGGATCTTATGGAAGAATTTCCTCAATTGAAGTTCTCTCCTCTCAGATGACTCTAGCTTGTGTCAAAACTAGGCTAGCCAGCACAACTGAGTCCTTATCAACTTGACACACAAACATATCAATAGCTTAGTAAACATGACACTTCCTTTCTTGTTATCTCTAAGATCTCATACTAATATTATAGTATAAAACATATTGCAAACTTTAAAAGTCCCACAGTCTTTATAAATTCGAACACTTTAAAAGTTCAGCCTCAAGACTGGAGAGATAACTCAGCGGTTAAGAGCACTGACTGCTCTTCCAGAGGTCCTGAGTTTAATTCCCAGCAACCATATATGGTGGCTCACAACCATCTATAATGGGATCTGATGCCCTCTTTTGCTGTGTCTGAAGACAGGTACAGTGTACTCATATACATTAAATAAATAAATAATTCTTTAAAACAAACAAACAAACAAACAAAAAGTTCAGTCTCTTTTAAAATCCAAAGTTTCTATAAAACTCCCAATTTCTTGTAAAAAGTTCAATACTTTCACCTGTGGGCTCCTGTAAAATCAAAAATAAATTAAATCCTTTCTTATTCAAAAAGAAAGAACCAGTGCACAGTCACAAGCAAAGCCAAGCCAAGCCAAGTTCTAACAGTGTAAATAACTGTGTCCAGTGTCCTGCTCTTCTGGGATTCCCCTAAAGGGCTTGTCCCAGTTCCCCTTTTTAAAGTAGAGAAATACTCCTGCATCTTTTTTTTAACTTACTTTTTGAGAATTTCTAATGGTATAGTTTCATATTCTCTCGTGTCCCTCGCCTCCTCTCAGATCCCTCTGCCCTCCACCCCCCCCCACCCCCCCCCCCCCGCCCCCATATCTATCTACCCAACTGGGTCTTTCTAGCTCTTGAAAAACACCTTTCTAGTCCAAGGGCTCCACCTAGTGTTTTACTCTGGAAGTAAGGAAAGTTGGAATGTTGATAGTTTGGGATATTTTGGGGGGCGTGTCATTATTTGTTTTGTTTTGTGTAATTTTTGAATAATCACAAAGCAAAATTATAGAAAAGTTATATAACACAAAAATATTTTCCTGAGCAATGTGAGAGTAATTTTCTGAAATAATGTCCATGATTCCCTCAAACACTTTAGAAGACACTTTTTATTTACTAATTTATTTATTTATTCACTTTATATCCTGATCACAGACCCCCTCCTCCCACCCTCCCCTTTCACATAGCTCCTTCTCCAAGTCCCCCTTCCCCTTCTCCTCTGAAAAGGGGAGTCCCCAACCCCCCCCCAGGTACCAACAACCCACCTGGTACATCAAGTCACCGCAGGACTAGGCATATTCCTGTCCCACTAAGGCCAAACATGACAGCCCAGTTAGGGGAACAGGATCCACCAGCAGCAAGAGAGTCAAGGACAGCACTGCTCCAGTTGTTGGAAGACCAAGCTGCACATAATGTGACTGGGGGGTGGAGTGGCTAGATCCAGCCATGTATGCTCTTTGGTTCAGTCTCTGGGAGACCCCCAAGGGTTCAAGTTAGTTGACTCTATTGGTCTTCTATGGAATGTGGAGTCCCTATTCCCTCTGAATCCCTCCATCCTTCCTCCCAATTCTTCCAGAAGACTCCTTGAGCTCTGTCTAATGTTTGGTCATCTGCTGAGTGGGAGCCTCTCAGAGGACAGTTATGCTAGGCTCCTGTCTGCAAGCCTAACAGAGTATTATTGATAGTGTCAGGGATTAGGTCTTGCCCAAGGGATGGGTCTCAAGTTGAACCAGTCATTGGTTGGCCATTCCCTCAGTCTCTACTCCATCTTGGTCCCTGGATTTCTTGCAGTCAGGACAAATTTTGGGTGGGAAATTTTGTGGGTGGCTTGGTGTCCTTATCCTTTCACTGGACATCCTGTTTGTTTACAGGAGGTGGCCACTTCAGGCTCCATATCCCTCACCATTAAGAGTCTCAACTAGGGCCACTCTCATAGACTCCCTAGAGCCTGCCCCATTCCACATCTCTGGCTCATCATAGAAATGCCCCCATCCCACTCACCCCTGATTTTCCTTCACTCTCCCAGCTCTCTCTCCTTGTCTCTCCCTCCACCTGATTCCCATCCCCACCAACCCTCATTCCCCTCCCTATCTCATCTCCAAAGACTCTTTTTAGATATAGGATGTAGCTAAAATTTAAATTTAAAAGCTATAAAGAACAAGAATAACCAAGGTGATAAGAAAAAGCAGAGCTTTTTCTTTTAGAAAGCATGTATTATTAAAGCAGTATGATAGTATGCAAGTAATCCCATAAAACAGAATGGCTAGTCCAAATGCAGACCGTCAGAGTTTGGACACTTGGTTTTGACAGGAGTGGCTTTGGAGAGCTAGAAGAAAAGAATGGCCTTCAACTATGGTGTTAACTTGATTTTTCAGATGGTGTCTTACTTAGGGTTTTATTGCTGTGACCCCAGCAATTCTTATAAAGGAAAACATTTCATTGGGGCTGGCTTATAGTTCCACAGGTTTAGTTCCTTATTGTCATGGCAGGAAACATGGCCACATGCAGGCAGTCATATTGCTGGAGAAGGAGCTGAGAATTCTCCATCTTAATTCACAGGCAATAGGGGAAGACTGTGCACCATAGTGGGCATAGCTTGATCCTAGGAGATGGTAAAGCCTGGCCCTACAATGACACACCTCCTCCAACAAGGCCACACCTCCCGATAGTGCCACTAGTTGTTCTGCTGGGGCTAGAGCATTTCCCCTCATTCAATTACATCTTCACCAAGTTTCTATTTTTGATGGTTTCCTTCACTGCTTAAGTTTGGCTGTCCACAAACTCACTCTGTAGGCCAGGCTGGCCTCAAACTCAGAGATCCACCAGACTCTGCCTTCTGAGTGCTGAGATCAAAGTTTCGAACCTCCACAGGTGGCCCTGAGCTTTCCGTTATTTCCCTTTTACTTTTCTTTAATTCCTTTTCACAAGTTGGAAGCTTAGCTGGGTGGGGTCTTGCCCTGCGGCCACCATTTCCTTTATTCCATTTGACACCAGGCTTTTCTTTCATCTGTTTGTCTCCTTGACTGCAGGACTTGGCCTCATTCTATGTCTAGGTGGGGTTTTTTTTCTCTCCTCAAATTGAACATTTTGTATTTTTCCTTGCTCAGCTTGCTCCTTTTTCATTATAGATTTGCATAAAAGTGCACATTAATAGCCACACAAGACAGTCTAAACTAGGCTGTTTTGAGATTTCTTTTGCCAACAGAATTAATCCAAAACTCTTCACTTTAGCCTCAGGCAGACTTTTCAGATAAGGGCAAATAACAGCCACATTCTTCACCAAAATATCACAAGAACAGTCACTCTGGCACATACTAAATTTCTTCTGAAGCCCCTTGAACCAGGCTCCCACCATGACACACTTCCTCCAGCAAGGCCACACTTCCTAACTGTGCCTCTCCATATGGACCAAGCATTCAAACACTTGAGTCTATGGGGGCCATATCTATTCAAACCACCACAATTAGGGGAAATGTATATTTTAGTCACTTCCTTCCTATATTGATTCCAGAAATACTGCATTAGTGAAGCTTCCTTTAGTTGTATCTTTGGGAACATTTCCAGATAAGTTTGACTGAAAAAAAAAATCCACCCTGAATAAAGGTAATGCCCTCCCAAGAGCTAATATCCAGGTCAAATGAAAAAAAGAGAAAGTGAGCTGGATACAGAATTCATTTCTCTCTGCTTCCCAACTGTAGATACAATGTGACAGCTGCCTCAGATGCCTACAGCCATGACTTCCTACATGCTAACCACCATGATGGTGTATATCCTAAACAAAAAACAAAGCAAAGCATTCTATCATTTTATCAGGCAAAAAGCATAATACATGATATATCAAAACCAAAAACCAAGGGCTAGCAAATGGGTCAGCAATTAAGAGTGCTTGGTGCAGCCAGGCAGTGGTGGTGCACGCCTTTAATCCCAGCACTTGGGAGGCAGAGGCAGGCGGATTTCTGAGTTCGAGGTCAGCCTGTACAGCCAAGGCTACACAGAGAAACCCTGTCTCGAAACCCCCCCCCCCCAAAAAAAAAGAGTGCTTGGTGCACAGGCTTGAGAACCTGAGTTCAAGTCCCCAAGACCCACATAAAAATCAGGTGTGGTAGTATGGGCCTATAGCCCCAATGTTTGGGAATAAAATAGACACTGGCTCAGGAGAATCACTGGGACTTTGCTTGCTGCCAGCCTACCTCTAGGTTCAATGAGAGACACCTCCTTCCTTCTCTATCCTTCAGATGCCCACAGGTAGGTGCACCCACAAACACATGTGTATTTAACACACACACACACACACACACACACACACACACACACACAATGCAATGATTAACTGGGTATGGTGGTGAAATGGTTCACATAAGATAGTTATTGACAATCACACTAACTGAGCCAATTAGGAGTATCTAAGTCCTTTTATTATCTGGCAACCAAGAGTGAGCTCATGCTTCTTAAACCAAACTAAAGCCCAGGGGTACAGCTTTTTTTTTTAAAGACAAAACCCACATATTATTGTGCCCATTTCATTAACCCCAGAGACCACCAAAGAGCTGATTCTTATGTAATCACTCTAGGGTCTTTATTATAAGCTTGACCTTCGGCCACTCCACTGTCTCTGATGCAGCAGAACAGGAGGGTGAAGCCCAAGCTCTCAGCAGGACAAGGTTTTATAGGAAGTGTTAAGCAAGGGAGAGGGTTTCTGCCCTGGCACACATCTGATTAGGGAGCCATTAGGGAATTTTGTTGTCTTTTAACACAATTGGCTGGTGCCAAACCATAAACTTAACTTCTGCTTTTCTCCTGATTCGTGGTTTTTAGGAAGTGAAGTGCTAGAGACAGGCTTTTTAGGGAGGGTAACCTGGGAACTGGTCTTGTTTGGGAGTAACCTGGGAACTGATGCTAGATGCTGGCTTGTTAGTTACCTGGAGTTAAACCTTAGGATGGGTTCTCTAAGATAAAGTCTAAATCCAAGATCTTGAATCTCAAGATGTGGTGGTTTGAAAATGCTTGGCCCAGGGAATGGCACTATTAGGAGGTGCAGCCTTGTTGGAGAAAGTGTGTCGCTGTAGGGGTGGGCTTGAGACTCTCTTTCTAGCTGCCTGAAGACAGTCTTCTTCTTTTTGCCTTTGGAATAAGATATAGACCTCTCAGTTCCTCCAGCCCCACGTCTGCCTGGACAGTGCCATGTTTCTTGCCATGATGATAATGGGCTGAGCCACTGAACCTGTGAGCCAGCCCCAATTAAAGGTTGTCCTTTATAAGAGTAACTACGCTCCTGATGTCTCTTCATAGCAATGGAAACCATAACTAAGTCAGAAGTTGGTACCAGGGACTTGGGTATTGCTGTGATAGGATAGGCCTGACCATGTTTTTGTTTGGAGGAATGTGGATTTGGGGACTTTGGGAACAGTGAAATGCTTTAAGTGGGGCTTAATGGGCCATTCTAATAGGAATGTTGGGGCTGAGGCTGATTTGAACTCTGGAGATTGTTCTTATGATGTTTTGGTGAAGAATGTTGCTGCTTTTTGCCCTTGTCTGAAGAGTCTACTTGAGGCCAAGGTAAAGAGTATAAGGGATAAGAAAAGAGAAGTCTCAGAAAAGTCCAACATAGACTTTGTCTCTGGTTTACTCTCATAAAGAGAGTTTTGGTCAAGTGTGGCAAGCTTAGAAAGGAAAAATACAAAAATATATGGTTCAAGTATTAAAGTGGCACCAGAAGCACAATGAAGCTAAATCCTGTGGTGAAGGAGATCAACAGGTTCAGAGAGTGGTGATTTCAGGGCCAGGTCCCACCCAGCTAAATTTATTGTTTGTGTGTTTGCAGTTGAACCACGGATAGTTATATTATTATGACCTGGTTATTGCTTTCACTTGGATATAAGGAGATATGATTATGTGTCAAATTGACATGGGATGACACAAGCTTTTGATCTGGATCTTGCAGCATAGTCCCCATGAAGAGCTTAGGTCCAGTCATAGTGCAACACACTTTTAATCCCAGCATTCAGAAGGCAGAGTCATGCATATCTCTTTGAGTTCAAGGCCAATCTACAGAGCAAGATCCAGGACAGTCAAGCTTAGGCAGCGAAGGAGTTGGAAAACAGAAAGCTGGTGATAATGTAATAGAAGAAGGGGGCCATGTTTCCAGCCCCAGCAAGCAGCAGAACTCGGTAGCTTTTGCCATGTGGCTCTGACTTGAGAGTCAAGAATAGAAGGGACTACAGAGACAATCGATGCTGGTTAGCTGGAGCTAAGTAATTAGCAGTGATTAAGAAGAGACCAGCATCACTGAGGTGAAATCTTCTGGGAAATGTGTTCTGAGAGCACAAAGAAGGTATATTCCAGAGATAGCCAAAGTAACACCTTATGCTACAGCTGAACTTGGTAACTCTCTTGTAAGAATCACCCAGGTGGTACTAGTTTTGAAGGCATGAAGGGGTCATGAAGAGCAGCTGAGGCTTGGCACTGTGAGAAGCCAGGGATGGTCATTGGTGAAGGTGCAGCCTCAGTTGGAGTTGATGGCTCAGGGCTGAAGGGGTCACCACTGCATAAACTCACTCCAATAATCCTAGCACATGGAGGTGGAGGCAGGAGAGTGAGCTGTTCAAGTTCACCCTCAGGTCGGTCATCCTGTGACTCAACAGGCAAGAGATCACTCACATACAGCTCTTTCAGAGGACCAGAGTTCAGATCTCAGCAACCACTTCTAACTCCAGTTTCAGAGTATCTGACACCTCTGGCCTTTCGTGGGTATCTGTACTCCTGTGTGCAAAACCACAGAGTTATACAAATCATTTTAAAAAGTGGTTTTAAGAGTGTTTTCTGCTCTTGAAGAGGACCAGGGTTTAACTTCTAACACACATATCCACAGGATCATGAGGGCCAGCTCCAGGGAATTTTAGGCTGAAGCCTCACCCTGCACTCATACACAGGTGGGCATGTACATTAGTTAATAAGTTATGATAAAAAATAATCACACAATTTTGTGAGATTGAGCCTTGGGGGAACAAAGGCCAAAGCTCTGCAGGTATATTGTGTTCACCGTGGGGGCACTCATCAAATGTCAATTTCTGAAGTGTGTATTCTCCTGCACTTTATATGATTTTTTTTTTTTTGGTTGGTTGGTTGGTTGGTTGAGACAGGGTTTCTCTGTGTATTCCTGGTTGTTCTGGAACTGGCTCTGTAGACCAGGATGGCCTCAATCTCCGAGATCTACCTCCATCTGTCTCCAAACTGCTGGAATTAAAGGCATTCTCCACCATGCCTAGCCTTCAATGTGAATATCACTTATGGTTTATTTTATTTGTATGTATGTATGGTTTA
>JANHMN010000003.1:60855349-60874237 GCA_030674055.1 Rhabdomys pumilio
TGTGTGTGTGTGTGTGTGTGTGTGTGTGTGTGTGTGTGTGTGTGTGTGTGTGTGTGTCTTTGCGATTGTGGCTGTCCTAGGAGGCTAGAAATGGATGGTGAATCTCCTGAAGCTGGAGTTACAAGCAGTTGTCAGGTGTTCAGATGGGTACTGGAATGCCAGCCAACTCAAGTCCGTTACAAAAGTAACAAGTGCTCTTAACCTCTAAGTCATCTGACCAGCCCTTAGGTATGAATACCTAAATGACTATAGGCAACAAGTCCACCCTCGAGCTTTACTGGTCCTGCCGCTTGTCTGCGGAAGCCCAAGCAAGGACTTCCAGGACAGTCTCCGCCCCTTGTTGGGTGGAGAAGGGAGGGTAGTCCCAACTAATCCTCCCTTGAGGTTCACTGACAGAGTATCTCTCTCGTGTTCTTATCTTTTGGATACAAAATCCTGGAACTGGGCTCCCCATACTCTCAGGAACGCTCAAGCCCAGAACCCAGAAGCAAAGACACGGGGCTACATCTTCGATTGCTTTAGCCTGGCAGTCGAGCTGCTCGGGGCTCTGATTGGTGCTGTCTGGGGGTGAGGCGCGGTGCACTCTGGGATACGACACTGGCGGGAGGCACAGGCCGGTTTCTGAGGTGAGGGTACACGGGCTGCGACAGGATGGTGAAGCTGACGGCGGAGTTGATCGAGCAGGCGGCGCAGTACACCAATGCTGTGCGGGACCGTGAGCTGGACCTCCGCGGTGAGTTAGGCGGAGCGCAGGCTGTGTCCCGGCCCCGGCGCGAGGTCGCGAGAAGCCGGCCCCGCCGCGTGCGCGGAGGCTGGAGCCTGGCCCCGCGGGCCTCCTCCTGGGCCTGGGGTGCCTCCGATCGATGGTCCCTCAGGGCCATTTGGGGCTGTCTGTTAGCCGCGCTCCTGCTAACGAACACGGCACCTCTATTCGTTCCCCCGTCCGTACTCTTTAAGCTTTGCCCCGAGTTTGAGCAGCCTTAACTATTTGAGGACTAGGAAAATAGAGACTGCTACGTACCGGACGGCGCCCGGCTGGTTTTTAGCAAATGCGTTGATATGACACGTGAGGTTGGATATGTACCAAAATTACCTTAATTGTCCCAATAATTCCCGTTTGGTTTTGTTCATTTGTTTTTGAGACAACGTCTCCTGTATTCCGAGCTGACTTCAAACCGTTATATAGTTAAGGATTATCTCGAACTTCGGACCCTCTTGCTTCCATTTCCTGGGTGCCGGGTTTAAATTCCTGCACTACGTTTATATGGTGCTTCGGGTGAACCCAGGGTTTTATGCCTGTTAGGCAAGCACTCCAGCTACTGAGTCAGATCCGATTTTTATAAAGGCGTTTTCGATATTGAGCTGTTTGACCAATGCTTAATGGTCACTTCCTTCCATATGTGGGGTGGTGGAACTCACCTGCTCAGTTCTGACAGCAGTAGCACTTGATTTTTAAAACAGAATTGAGAGTGTAATCGTTAACTATTCAGGAGATGGCTTTGAAAAGGGTTAAGATTATAAGTCTGTGACCTGAGGCAACCACAGTTTCATGACACTATGTAGTGCCATTTGTGACAGTTTCTTAGTGCCTATGGGAAATACTAGTGCTTTTGTTTGTTGAAATTAACTTTCTCAGAGAAAAGTCCAGTTCAGGAGCGTCTGGATCCTTTCACTGTCTTGGCACAGTTTTGGTCTCTGCTGTATCTCTGAAAACCATGCAGTCTTGAGAATGCTTATTCTGGTACCACATATTTTATTGCACTCCCCTTCACGGCTTCCAACACAATTGTGTACTTTATTATTCCTTTTCTTTCTACAGTGCCTAGCTCAATGATGATGCCCATTAGACAATCAAGGGGGTACGCACTGTGATTTGTGGTTAATGTATAAACCATTTTCAGCTCTAAATTGGAGCTGGTGGGGAGGGTGAGTCAGGATACCGTGAGGCTACACTGATAAGTTATATGAAAGATTGAGAATGCCTGTCACCAGTGTCTGAACAAGACATAGGCATCAACAGTAAGCAGTTTCAAGTGTTACTTTCTGTCATGGAGCCTAATAAAGCTAAGGACTTGGATCAGTGTGAGTACCTTGTAGACATTCTTAATAAACTATGGGCATCAATACTAGTAAATATGCCCATCTGTTGTTCTTCTTGCCTTCAGCCTCTTCAAGACTAAAAACTTCGTAGCACTAGGGGCTCCCGTAACTCATTTGTCATTTATTTTTGTTCAGTGCTTGGCATGGCACTAGTGACAGGCTAATACTTCCTGAATGAAAGCTTTGAGCCAAATTCCACCAAATAGTCCTACAATTTTCAGGACTTTTCATTTATATTAATATTTGTTGTATTCTCCCCCCCCCTTACAGGATATAAAATTCCTGTTATTGAAAATCTAGGTGCCACCTTAGACCAGTTTGATGCTATTGATTTTTCTGACAATGAGATCAGGAAACTGGACGGTTTCCCTTTGTTGAGAAGACTGAAAACATTATTAGTGAACAACAACAGAATTTGGTGAGTGTCTGCCAGTAAGAATACTTTCTCCCCTTAAATAAGTGTTCTAATGTACCCCCAAGGTGACTGTTTAAAAATGTATATTAGTGTTTTGCCTGCAGGTACCACACACCCTCCTATTTCTTTTTTCCTGAGCTGCTCCAAGCGTAGGAATAGAATGTGGGTCCTCTGGAACATGAGCCAGAGCTCTGTGTTGCTGAGCCACCTCTCCAGCCTTTCCATGTCTCTTAAAGGGAGAGATGAAGACAGACAGCACTTTTCCTGAGATTGGAGGGTAACTTGGGCATTGGTCTGACCTTACTCACCACTCTTCAGAAATCGTACTATTTGTAACTGATACTAAACTTTGAATTTGAAACACTGTGCTGTGTCAACATTTCAGATCCTAGAGCAGTCATCCACAGCACCATGATAAAAGATTTATAAAGGCTCTGTGTAGTGGTGTCTGCCTTTAATCCTAATACTCTGGAGTCTGAGGAGGCTCATCTCTCTGAGTTCAAGGATATCCTTGTCGACAGCAAATTGCAGCCAGGGCTACATAGTGAGACCCTGTCACAATAAAAATCTTTTTATGAAATAAAATTATTTTTCACTGAGTACCTATAATTCATCCACTGTGCTGATTTTTGTTTTTGTAGTTGGTTTCTACAATAATTCTATGAAATTAAGATTATATTTGTTTGAGCCAGGGTTTCTCTGTGAGCCTCGGCTGTCCTGGAGTTCACTCTGTAGACCAGGCTGACCCCAAACTTAGATTTCTGCTTCCCTTTGCCTCTTGAGTGCTAGGATCAAAGGCGTGCGCTACCATCACTCTGCTGGCAAAGCTTTCATTCAGAAAAGGACCCAGGGGCTGGAGATATGACTAGTAACAGGACTGGCTGCTGCTTCTCCCAGACCAGCGTGGCAGCTTGAAACTCTAGTCCCAGGGAATTCAAGACCCTTTTCTGGATTCCACAGGAGCTAAGCACACAGTTGGTGTGCAGCATAAAACCACTGAGTAGTGTTTTTAGGGAGAAGCCATTTTCACGATTAAACAACATTTTCTTCTGATGAATGTCTTACACCAGCTTTCTAAATGCAAAATTACTGGTTTTTAAGTTTTCTGAACGAGAAATTGTAAATTAAGTAGTTTTTTCCTGCCCCAGAATCTCACCTTTCCTTAGGTTGCACTAGCCCACTTGGCAGTGGAAAGCAGCTCAGGAGGCATGGGTTTGTTATCCCTTCCCTGTCGCTGACCCTGTGCCTCAGACAAGGCTCCCTCTTTAATACTTTCCCGGGATGGGATGTGGGAGAAGAGTATTCTGTCATTGAAGCGTTAATACTCGCAAGGACAGAGAAATGTTAGCTTATCTAATTTTTGTTTTCACTGAGAGCCTCTCTATTTTTATTTTAGCCGTATAGGTGAGGGACTTGATCAGGCTCTTCCCTGTCTGACAGAACTCATTCTCACCAACAACAGTCTAGTGGAACTGGTAAGTTGAATGGAGAAAACTATTTAAGGGGCAAGGTTAAGGATTCTTCCTGCTTCGGAAAATTTATCTCCTACTTCCTCTTTGAGTTTTTTTCTGATTTTACTATTTAAGCCTTTGTTTGTTTGTTTGTTTGTTTGTTTGTTTGTTTTTGGTTGTGTTGGCTTGGTTGTTTTTTGTGCTCCGGATTGGCAAGAAATCTGGATTATATGCCCCAGACCTCTTGGCCCACTCAGGTCTGCCTTTTTTTTTTTCTTGGTTTTTTGAGACAGGGTTTCTCTGTGTAGCCCTGCCTGTCCTGGAACTCACTCTGTAGACCAGGCTGGCCTCAAACTCAGAGATCCGCCTGCCTCTGCCTCCCAAGTGCTGGGATTAAAGGCATGCGCCACCACCGCTAGGCTTCAGGTCTGCCTTTTGATTTTTGATTCTGCTGGGTGTCTTGGTAGGAGTTCCCATTAGGTACAATCTAGTTTGTCAGTCACTATCTTAGTGCTTCTGATGTTCTGTTGAAACTCTATTCCCCTTCCATGGATAAACTCCCATGTTTGCAGAGTTGCAGTGTTCAGTGTGGTACTCTAATCTCAGTTCTTAAGTGAATTAGGCAAAACTGTAAAATACATGCCAGACAGTATTGAAAATGAATGTAGCGGTGAGTGGTGAGTTTGCTACTCCACTTTGTGTGGCCATCTGCTTCCAGCCACCCACCCAGGAACTCTTTGGATTCGCAAATGAAAGACGCTCACATTAGCTTATTTTTGAAATTCCTTGACTAGCTCAAAGGCTGGGCTGTTCTAAGCATTTGCCTGGCTATCATAGATTTCCCTCCAGTAATCCTGACTCTACACCCTCTAAATCTATTATCTTTCTTTGCTGTCCTGTTCCTTCTGGCAGCCGTCTAGTCTTTGCTGTCCAAGACACGAAGGCTAGCCTTTCCAGGGGCAGAACTCCTTTTCACTTACATTTTGGATAATTTTCCTTCTGCAGCTCTAAATCTGATTCATCTCCCTCCAAAACCTGGTGATTCTCCTCTCTTCTCTCTCCAGTATCCTAGCCTGCACAAACCTAAGGGTCCTACCCCATCTCTCTTTGCCCAGCCATTGAACGCTGACATCTTTATTGATCAGTCAAAACCAATTGGGGATGACAAGAACCTTCAGTGTTTGGACAGGCAGATTCTCCATTAAATCAAAGCATTAGAACCAATCCCCCCAAAAAGAAGGTGTTAACTTTCTTAGTGGCTTTTTATATTATAGTGCATTGGTATTTTGGATAACGGGTTGGATTTCATTTTATCTGCTTCTCTATATTAGCATAGCTACTAGCAAGTTCTAAAATTGCCTGAGTCCCATGACATAGTTTAAAGTGCTTCCCACCTAATCATGAGGACCTGAGTTCTAACCCTAGGATCCGTACAAACAAGCAAGCAAGCTGGCATAGTGGCTCTAGTTGCAATTCAAGCAGCCAGCCTAACACACACACACTGAAAGTGATATATATTAAGATTTTATGTCATGATAGTAGATTCAATTGCCCATCTGGAGTTTTGTCCGTTTTAGATCTCTTAATACATACAAGTTTTAAATTTGTTAGTATTTCTGGGAACTGAACCTTTTGATTAACTTTTTTGTGACCTGTCTGTTAACACTGTTTGACCTTGAGGTTTTATGTCTTATAATAAAGCCCCAAGCAATCTCTTTTTGGTTAACTGCTTCCATGACAAATCATTTTTTTATCCAGAACTAACTTTCATCTTTATTGTCTCTTAAAAACTGCAAATAGGATTCTTTTTACATTTTTAGATTTTTTTTTTAATAACTTGCTTAATTTCATTGTATGTGCATTGGTGTTTTGTCTGCATTCATGTCTGTATGAGGGTGTCAGATCCCAGACAGTTGTAAGTTGTCATGTGAGTGCTGGGAATTGAACCCCAGTCCTCTGGAAGAGCAGCCCTTAACCACTGAGCCATTCCTCTAGCCCCAGTTGTTAGATTTGTGTGTGTGAGTGTATGGCCTGCATACATGTATGTGTACCACGTGTATGCCTGGAACCCATGCAGCTCAAAAGAGCATCAGGTCCCCTAAAACTGGAGCTATGGATGCCTGTAAGCCACCACATGGGTGCTGGGAGTCAAACCTCAGCTCTTTACAAGAACAAGAAGTGCTCTTAACATTAAGCCATCTTTCCAGCACCAGTGATAAGATTTTAAAATCCACTGTTAAGTTTGTCTTTTAACTGCATTGCCTATATCCTGTTTACATTGAGTGGTGTTACTCGCATATCACAGTTTGTCTTTTGAGGGGAGCTTTCCCTGTGTCATCCATTCTGTTTTTGTTTTTTTAATTGTGCATGTATATATGTGCACTGTCTCTTTCTGCCATTCCATTCTTCCTTCAAATGGCATAGAATTTATTTGCGGTATCTATTTTTATTCTTAGCAACTTTATCAGTTTAAAGTCAACCAATACCTTTACTCTTCTCAACAATTATTCTTTTTTAATATAATATTTTTATTCTTTGAAGTTTTAATACCTGTATACAGTGAGTTTCGGTCAAATTTACCTTCAGTTCCTCCCATCTGCCCACACCTTCTCACAACTTCATTTCCTCCCTCTTTTGGTGAGATGGGATCTTTTCTGTAGTTCTAGAACTCATAGAGTTTCTCCTGCCTCTGCCTCCTGAGCCACCATGCCCAACCCCCTCCCTCCCATTTTTTTTTAAACCCATTAAGTCCTATTTGTGCTGATCTTATACATATTCAGGGGTATGGAGCCAATTACAGGAGAATGGCCGACCTACCAGGAGCCACATCCTTAAAGAATACTGACTCTCCCTTCCCCAATTGCCTGAACTGAAAAGTTTCTCAGCTAGAGGTTTGTGAGCTCCCTACCATCTTCTGTGCTGGAATGTTGGCTGGCTTGGTCTTGTATAGATGACCAGAGTAAGTTCATGAGTGCAGTGGTCTTGTCATATCCAGAAGATACTGGAATGTTGAGATCCTAGCTGCCCTACGTTGGGTGCCAGAATGTCGCAGACCGCTCTATCAATGTTGGAACCCACACTGCCAAAAGCCTTGGGGCTAAGTTGTTAGAGCCCGCACTGCCCCAAGCTGATCTGGTCCACAGGTCGGGGTTCAGCAAGAGAGGGAGTGAGGATGGACACGAAGAATGGAGACCAGAGTGTGATTCAATCCCATTTATTCTTCAGTCTCTCTTCTCTCCAAGTCCCTAGTTCTAAGTCCCTAGTTACTAGCACCAAGTCTCAAGTCCTAATTCAAGTGTCTAATCTCAGGTTCAAGTGTCTAATTCCTAGTTGCCTGTCTCGAGTCTCAAGTGCCTACTCCAAGTGTCTAATCCCAAGCACCTAACTCACTTCTTCTGTCTGCCTCTTGCCTTTTATATGTCTCACTTCTAAGCCACCACCTTTAAGCCACGCCCTTAGGTCTTATCTCTAAATCACACCTTTAAGTCTCACACACCCAAGGGAAAATCCTGGGTATCTAAAACAAGATGTTATCAGAGTGTGCTCAGCTGTTGTAGGCTATTGTAATCAAGTCTCTTGTCAGGGTATATGGCTCAAGATGGCTGCAAGGATGATAGCCGCCTTCTGTCGGCCCCGACTCTGGAAGGTCTGGCTTTTCCCACTTCTAGCTCTTACTGTCTGTCTGTTCATTTGCCCTTCCTCCTCAGTAGACTGTGAGCCTGTGGAAGAAAGGCATGCTATAGGTGTGCTATCGTGGCTCAGCCCCCCAGTGTATTCTCTATGCTCTGGCCATTCTTGAGTTTCTTAATAACTACCATCCACTCCACAAAGAAACTTCTCTGATGAGGTCCAAGAGCTGTACTACTAATCTCTGAGGATAGATATATATTTAGAGAGTAGTGTGATGCTATTATGAACACTTACCAAAATTGTAATGGTAGTTCACCCCTAGGGCCTATGAGCTCCTCAACATGGGTTCTTAGCCAGCTTTATTGTACGGAGCATGCACTTCTTCCTGTGGAACTGAGTCGTAAATCAAATCAGAAAATGGTTGTTTATATTGTAACGTGTACCACCACTGCACTCATGGATATATCTTGTCACATGGTCAATACTGAGCTGACAGTACTCATTCACAACTGGGTGAGACTGCTGATGACTTCCCCCAGCAGCCTGCGTAGCACCTTCTGGTACTATGAAAGCTAGCCTGATGAGAGGAAGCCTCCTGCTCAGTACCCACTTGATTTCTCATATCCAGTGACAAAAGTATTTGCTTCACCAGTAGGGTCTTACCATCAAATTTCTGGTAGGTAGTCTACGATCAACCATTAGCCTATATGTGTTTTAAGGTAGTCCCTTAACTGTGTCACCCAGGCTGACTTTTAATTCCATATGTAACCTATGCTGGTTTTAACTCACTATGTCTTCCTGATTTAGCCTCCCAAATGCTGGGATTGCAGATGTGAGCCAGGACACCTCTACCATCACAGCTGGGGTGTATGGAGTCCTAGCAGGTGGTCTTTCTAGGATCAGTGTCTCTGGTGATGCATTGTAGAATTAAAAATTATCTAGGACCTTTCACATACTGGGAAAGCTTGCCTCCACTACTACCGAGCAACAGTATTCTTTTTTTTAACCAGGTTGTCATGCTGTCATTGTGTTCTGTAGTGTGTGTGTGTGTATGTAACAGACACTTTGTTTTTTATTCCTTTTGCTGTAGTAGGCCAGTTTTCAAGCTCTAGTACTCCCTCTGATCATGTAAAGATGACTGCTTGCTTTCTGAGAACTCTGTTCTCTGTCATTGCTTTTTTACATTGCTTTTTTATAAGGCCACACTGCCCTCTGTATCCTTCCAGTTTTGGTGTGTATGCTGTAGAAGTGAGTACTCCTGCTTTCATCTGTGCTATTTTTCTCTTGAATTACTTAATTTAGGTCTCTTCCAAGATTTTACTTAGTGTAGGAAGTTGTCCTGGAAGGGACACAGTTTGACCACCCAGGATTATATATATGTCTTAGTTAGGGTTTTACTGCTGTGAACAGACAACATGACCAGTGCAGCTCTTATGAATATAACATTTAATTGGGGTTGGCTTACAGGTTCAGAGATTCAGTCCAGGATCATTAAGGTGGGAGCATGGCAGCATCCAGCCAGGCATGGTACAGGAAGAGCTGAGAGTTCTACATCTTCATCTGAAAGCTGCTAGTGGAAGACTGACTTCCAGGCAGCTAGGGTGAGGGTCTTAAGGACCATACCCATAGTGACACATCTACTCCAACAGGGCCACATCTTCTAATAGTGCCACCCCCTAGACCAAGCATATACAAACCATTGCAATATATATAGTAAGACTTTGCCTCAAATGGGAGGAGAGACAACAAGCCTGAGGACCCGCATTTGCTATAGCCCCATCACACGCCCTATCTGGATCTCCCTGTACTTATTATTGGGACATGCAGATCCTTGGGTAACTTCTCAAACTGAGCATCTGTTGGTTATTATGGAGTTCTCTGGTTTTTCCTAGCCTTCCTGCCTTCACAAACACTGCCGGTCCTGTAGCTGGTATCCCTAACTATTCCTACTCTGAGATGTCTTGTAAATGACTTGTCTAGTTCCATTCTAGGTTTTGATAATGGGTTTTTAGTATTGCTATTTTTGTTTCATCATGGTTTCCAGGACAATTCGGGAAAAGCTGAGAATATCACTGACTGGCTTGAACTCACTACGTAGAATAAATAGGCTGGCCTCAAACTCACTGAGATTTGTCTGTCTCTGCCTCCTGAGTGCTGGGATTAAGACATGTGCCACCATGATAGGCATCCATAATTTTTTGAACTATACTATTCACCTTGTCTTTGAAGATGTTTGAAGAGATGGGGGCAGAGGTGGGCTAGGATAACTACCTTTTCAAAGATAATAAATATACTCTCTGAAGCCACTTGGGATATACTAACAAGAAAAGACATTCTGCACCAGGTGTGGCAGCATATACCCATAATTCAGCATTTGGGAGGCTCAGGATTGAAGACCATCCTAGGCTGCACAAGTTCCAGGGCAGCCCAGGCTATAGGAGATTGTGTCTCACACAACAAAAACCCCACAATAGATCAAGATCTTGGCTTTAGGTTGCTGTGTAAATAGCTTGTTCCAAGTAAGTTACTGATGTTGCCTTTGGTTTAATTTTGAATCACTGCTTAATAGCCTTGTTGAGATTGCTGTAGAAAATCAAGTCTTTTTATCTTCTGTTGAAGCAGATGTTACTACCAAACCTTATCAGTTTATTAGGTAGAAGATATTTAAGCAGTTGTTGTATTAATAATGGAGTAGATGCCAGAGCAATGAAAACTAAATAAAAGTTAGTGTAGATGTTTACTTCAAAGATACTTGCCGTTTCAAACTATCAGAGTAGTGTGTCTATCAGCCCCGTTCTTACCGTGACTATTTTATAGGGTGATCTGGACCCGTTGGCATCGCTCAAATCACTGACATATCTCAGGTATGGAAATTCCTTGTGACGATGTGACTGTAGTCCTGAAATAACACCTTCGGGCTGCTGGTGAGCAGCTCTTCCCTGGATGGTGTGTGACTGCTGACAGTAAAGAGGGAAGAGCGCCTTCTGGCCCTTGATTTATAATACAGTCACTGCACCTTCCGGTGACCCCTGCCTTACATGGGCTTCGGCAAGTCCGACTGGAACTGTCCCTTTTCTTACAGCATCCTCAGAAATCCTGTAACCAATAAGAAGCATTATCGACTTTATGTGATTTATAAAGTTCCACAAGTCAGAGTCCTGGACTTTCAGAAAGTGAAACTAAAAGTGAGTATTGCCCCCTGCTGTGAGGCGGTACAGAGTTGTCCTTTACTTTCATTGCCAGGCTCTTTTAAGCTTGCTTAATAAGTAGATTTTATTACTTTGAAACTTAATCTGTGGGAAAGAAAACATTTAGTTAGGATTGTTACAGTTTTTGTGGGGTGTTTGTTTTTTTGTTTTGTTTTGTTTTTTTCATTTGTTTTGTTCTCTCAGCAGTTTATGGTAGGGCTTTGTTGGCAATTCCAAAGTTGGCCAAACTTTGTAGTTGGAACTACACAGTGAATTGTCTGCTTAGATGCGTTTCCAACAGGGAGCCCACTATAATCCAGCTGTGAGCAGCTCTGCCTGTTAGAATGGCGTTTCCATGTTGGAAGTGCTAATTCTTCTCTAGTCTCTTGAAAGTCCCTCTTTAAAACTAGGAGGGGGATCTTTTTGAGAACTTTGCCCAAGAATGTTGGACCACTTTGTCTCCTGATTTAAAGTTGACTTTTGGTGTTCTTACCAACCCAGAGTACTTCCGGAGAATTAATTCCCTTCCCTGTTTCCTGGGGAATGCATCTAAGTGCATGTGGTGTTCCTATTTCCATTAACTCTGTGTGTGGTGTTGCTGTAGGAGCGTCAGGAAGCAGAGAAAATGTTCAAGGGCAAACGGGGTGCACAGCTTGCAAAGGATATTGCCAGGAGGAGCAAAACGTAAGAGACGGATATCCATCTTAACTCTACTTCACCTTCAGAAACACTGGCTGTCTGACAGCTTGCCTCCTACAAAATTAAACCCAAAACTGTGCTTAGTGTGGTATTACATTTCGATGGTGGTGTCTGACCATTCACGATCTGCACATCCCGGGAAATTTCTACCCGGTTAGCAGAGCACATATTTCGGTTTACAATCTTAATTGTGATGTTAAACACCCTGCTTTCTCTGTAGGAAGATGGATTGGGTGGTGTTTCTGAAGGAGAGAGTTCTTGTATCAGTTTGTTAACAAAGATAAGATACTACACTGGTTGAATTACTTTCAAAGGCTTTTGAAAGTAAGAGAAGCAGCTTGCACCAGTCAGAATGTAACCATTATATTCTACCTCCCCAGTTTTAATCCAGGTGCTGGTTTGCCAACTGACAAAAAGAAAGGTGGGCCATCTGCAGGGGATGTGGAAGCAATCAAGGTGAGAATATGTTTAGGTTGTGGGACTGGAGAGAGCCAGGTTGGGGCTGACAGTGGTGTGTCCTAGTACTGAGCCTTGTAGAGCCCATCTTCCCATAGTCCTTAGGATGCTGCTATTTCTAGTTCAGGAAAAAACTTCCTTAAAACTTTCTTTGCCCAGACTTCAATTTGAAATAATTAGATAAAGCAATTGAAGGCATCTGTATGCTTCTCCATTCCCCAGGATCCATTTACTTCTTTGAGCAGTTAAATACCTTCGTGTGCAGTCTTGGAGTTTGCTTTAGTTTCCTTGCTTTCCAAGATTTGCTGGCTGACAATTCTGGTTGGAATATAGGTAGAAATCCTAAAGTCTCCAGTAACAGGATTCCAGACAGATACTTAGCTTTTTAAAGGGCATGTGAAATGATTGCTTCTCCTTTACAAGAACCTTAATCTCCTCCTAAATATGAAAATTGACAGCCTGTTTTCTAGGTTGATTTGTAATGTGCCAGTGAAATCCTTCCCTGACACAGAACTGTGTGGTTGACATTCTGTGGGAAAGTTGCTTGGGATTTCTGTAATGCTTGTCATCATCCATCCTCGCTTTCCTGTGTTTTCTAGAATGCCATAGCAAACGCATCGACACTGGCGGAAGTTGAGAGGCTGAAGGGCTTGCTGCAGTCTGGCCAGATACCTGGCAGGGAGCGCAGATCAGGTCAGAAAACTGTTTTGTCTGAACTTGTAAAACATCACATTCAGAGTGAGTACACAGTACTGTCTGACTGGAATGATGATAGAGGCCCATAAGCCCTGTATTTGGGAGGTTAAACCGAGAGGGTCAGAAGTTGAAGGTCATTCTTGGCTACAAAACAAGTTTGAGACCAGCTTGGGCTACATAAGACCCTTTTTAAAAAAGAAAGAGAGAGAGAGAGAGAGAGAGAGAGAGAGAGAGAGAACAAAAGAGAAAAGAAGAACAAAGGAAGGAGGCAGGGAGGGTCCATGAAGAAAGTTAAGCCACTAGGATATTTATGCAGTCTTTACAAGTTGTAGCAAAACATTTCATATGGACAGAACTAAGTTCTAGAGGTGACTCCCTCTGTTCTTCTTGCTTCCACTCCATTAAGTATATACCATTCCATCATTGAAATAAAAAGTGAGTTTTCTGTGGTCCTGAAGATGGAGCTCAGTAATAAATACCATATTTGAGTCCTTGAGTTCAGTCCTCAACACCTGACAGTATTTATTACCAATGAGAAAACTGAAGATTTTAAGCAGAAATTGAAATTTGGAAAACTTGGGCTGGGGATGTAAATCTGGTAGAGCACTACCTAACACGCATGAGATCCTGGGTTCGGGCTTCGCTGTTCCTGGAAAGACAGTTAAAGAAAATGTAGGTCTGTGGGTAACGTGTTACAAACATTGCTGGGGAGGTCAGTGGGAATGCTAATGAAACAACTCAGCATTTGAAAGGTGTACAAAACACAGTAAAGGAGCTTTTCTAAATATTCAAGTACCTGTTATGGGTGCAAGATACATTCAGAGTACACGGTAGAGTAGTGGGCTGCAGGTGAGAAAGGGAAGGATTCCCAGAAACATTTTCAACTTCACCTTGTGAGCTGTCTCTAAGAAGCTGTCAGTATAGCCAACTAAGCCTGGCTAACTTGTATCTGGAATGCTCTGTTTGCTTCCAAATAATAGACAGACTTGTCAGTAGTTTCCCTAAACATTTGAAAAAGGCAAAACTTTTTGGTGTGTGTCTGTGTCTGTGTGTGTTTGTGATTTGAGACAGGATTTCTCTACATAGCCCTGGCTGTTCTGGAACTCGCTATCAAGATTCAAATGCTGAAATCTGCCACAATTGTGGAACACAATTAACAGCCGTATGTGCATGTTCAATCAATGTGTATGTCTGGAGAGTAAACCGGTAATACAAAACTGACATGACTTGATCTGTGCTTCTTTCAGGGCCGAGTGATGAGGGTGAAGAGGAGATGGAAGATGACACAGTCACAAATGGGTCCTGAGCTCTGCCAGATGCTCTGATAAGCTCTCTTGGGACAAGTCTTGTATCTTGAGCATGGAGTAACAGCCTTGCTTGTATCAGCAGCGTGGAATCTGCAGCTTTGCTGAATATTCAGAATTACTGCTGATAATTTTTTAATATGAACCTTGAAATAGCAATGCCAGTTTTCTACAAATGGTAAAATAAAGGAAACTTACTGTGCTGCCAGATTGTGTGCTGTGTGTTTGCAGTGAGGTATAAGGTGATGTTTAAGTTAGAAGTTAAGAGAATGGGGTTCCTGAGTAGACATTATTCCCGCTCATGAAATTTACAGATTCTTCATAAAGGTAAAGGCAGGAAGGCTTTAGGACTAGACAAATAGCCGTTCTTTGACCTCTTTAATAAACATACATGAGCATCTCACAGATCAATTTATAATGATTCAAAAATTTCTAAATAGGAAATGAGACCTTTTTTGTTGGTGCTATAGCATGAGCAAAAACAATCCTCCAGCCTGTGGGACAGAGACACAGAGGTCGTGGTTTCTCATTGGACAGGTTAAGGCACATTTTTCTCAGCATCTAGGCTTCTTATTGTATTCCTTATCTAGGAAAGATTTTGTTGTTAAAATACCAGTGCCTCAGTTTCCCTGCTCTGCCTTGTTGCCTTGAGAACAATGTCTCCCACCGAGCCTCTCATTCGTAGCCAGCAAATCCCAACAGTCCTCCTATCTCTACCCCACAGCACTGGGTTGCAGGTATGCCTGTAAAAGGGACCCAGCTTTTTACCTGGGTTATAGGGATTTGAACTCAGGTACCCAAGCTTGCATAGCAAGCATTCTTACCAACTGAGCCACCCTCCCAGGCCCTTGTTACAGTTTTCAAACTTTTTTGGTGATTCTGAATGTGACAAGCGAGTTATGTAGTCTCTGGATGCTTCTTGGTGATCGCTGGTAACATACTTTTCTTGTAGAGGCATCAGATGCCTAAGATACAGAAGAACTGTGGCTCTCAAATGTCTGGTTGAGAAGAATGGAGGAACAGTGGCTTCTGCTGTAAATTCAGTTCTCTCCCATGCTGGATTGGAGTCTGGTGTTCAGCATCTCCAGTGATGCTACCTGTACTGCTCCCACAGCCCTTCTGTTAATGCACAGCCCCTGTTGCTGATAAGACAGACAAAATACTTGCTTCTTTTGGCTATGGGTATGGCTTGCTGGCAGTCTTCCTAAGACTACAAGACCCCCATCACCAAAGCAAAAACAGATTTCTGTCTTCCATTGCTTCATTTATGAGTCCTCTTACTCAATGAGACTACATCTTGGTCAATAGTCCCAGTTATGACAAGTTACTAATGACTTTCTAACTGCACATTTTTTACTAAAAGTAGCTTAACTTTGAAACTCTGGCCTGGGCATGTATTTAATCAGTCTAGACTGAAACCATGTTGGCACTAGATGGTTTAGTATTTGGTGTAGGTAAGAAAAACAGGACACTATTGCATCATGTATGTCATTGTCCCAATCAAGGACTTTGCAAAGCTGGCTAGAGGCAAATGAGGTTTCCTTTCTTATGTGTCTCAGAACCCAAAAAATTGATGAGGTTGAACCATTTGAACCTCCACTCCATGTTTTTCCTGGATCCTAACATTTATCATGTATTGTTTTGTAGAGCATGAATTTCATTTAGGCTAATATTGGTCCTGTTACAGCAGAAATTTGTATCACCATCACAACACCTGCAAGAATTGGTTGGTGGGACTACATTCCGATGCTAGCTTGAGATGGTCTCACATAGTCCAGGCTGGTCTTCAACCAGCCACATGTCGGAAACTGGCCTTGAACTCCTAATCCTATTTCCACATCCCAACAGCTGAGATTACAGGTGTTTCCACACCTCCTGACCTTAAATATTTTTTCTCTAGCATTTGTATAAGTGGTAAATGCCCTAGTTTTGAGGCTTGACTTAATTAAATTAATGGATATGATTAACAAGACTGACTAGCTGAAGCTTGATCTCGAGTCCACAGGATAGAATTGATCTCTCTATACGTGTGCTCACATACATATATGTGCACACATGGGAGTTGGTGCTGGAAAGATGTCTCAGTGTTCAGAGGACTTGTTCTCTAAGATACGTGGATTTGGTTCTCAGCACCAACCTGGCAGACCACACCATCTTCTGTAACAGTTCCAGGGAATCTTACACCCTCTATTGGCCTCCATGAGCACTGAAGGTGTGGTGTACTTACATGCATTCCTGGAAAGTGGCAGGTCCTTATTGCTTGAGCAGGACTGTCATTATACTGCTTTCTTTGAGGCCTTGAGCTCCCCACACCCTTCATCCTGTGTTGTTGCTTTTTATCTTGGAAAACAGCAATTTGGGCAGTTTGCCAGCAGTTATAGCCATACCATCTGTTTGCTTTCTTATTGACTCTGTCCTTTATTGTCAATGCTTTTATTACCCTGTGTTAATTATATATAATAATGGACTTCATGACATGTCCATACACGTCCATAATGTATTTTAGTTGTACATTTAGTTATACAGACACGTACCTGTTGGCCTCCTCTGTCCTTCAGATGATCTCCCTCTTTCCAATCAGCTACTCCTTTTTTGTGTCTGACTTAATTAGGGTTGTTTATGGGAGCTTGGCCACCTTACCAACGGCTACACCACTGAAGAAAATGTTTCTTCCTCTTCCATCAACTAGTAACTGTAAAGTCTTGGGAGGTGGGGTAGGCCCCAATTAGCACCTCCTCTCAGTGGTAGGATGTTGAGGAGCCCTGTCTTGTACAAATCTTGTGACATCTATGATTAACCAGAGTTGGTTTTCTATGCCTAATTCTCCTTGGACAACCAACTAAACTATACTCAAAACTGATAACACTTCTGCTTACCATTAACCAAAGCAATTTACCTGGCTGAATACAATGGATGGGGGACTTCTAACTTGAAGTCCATGGCTATAAAAAGGACTTATACAAGGATGTGACTGTAAGTGACAGGTTAGAGCTGGGCATTGAGTCTACATAGTGGTGGAGTTGTGGTTACTATTCACCTTTGCCCTAGTTTTCCAAGTAACACCTGAGCTGTTCAAGTGCTGCAGTAAGTATGGGTAGACAGCTACCACTTGGTGAAAGGGACAAAGGTATCACACTGAAAAGTAGCAGTATTGTAGGAACTGAAATAAAAGCCTAAAATCCATGCACTCAACTCAAAATACCTTAAATTTTAGTTGAATATTATACTGTGTATCTAAGTATGTACACCGGGTTTGTAAACAAAGTTAGTGTTGGATGTGCAAACGTGTGTGTATGTGTGTGTGTGTGTGTGTGTGTGTGTGTGTGTGTGTGAATTTTTAACTTTGTTTTTTGAGAAGGGCTAACTACAGAGATCTGCCTGCCCAGTGTAGCCTTCCTGATGACACTGAATTCCTGATCTTCTTACCGCCATCTCACCAGTGCTGGGATTAGAAGCATTTGCCACATACTCATCAAAGTCCATTTTCAAGGTGATTGGTAATGTGAAGTGATTCCAGGCTTCTCTCTCCTATGTCCCATGAACATTCATCATTCAGATGGGATCGCTGCATTAGCTTATTAGTGTAACAAGATACTTAACAGACTAATTTTTATGGCACAATGAGTTTTATTTCCATTTGGGGGATTGAAAGTCTACAAAGCTTTGTGCAGCACCGCATAGATTCCATCAGGGTCCTTTGGCTGTGACATGGTGGGGTGCTTATAAATCTGGTCTCCTTTTCCCTGGGGAACCCCACATTGACCTCATACAGCAGTTTCCCAAAGGTCCCACCTTTAAACACCTCAGAGTTCTTACCTTAATCCCATTAACCTAACTTTGGAAATTTGATTCCATCAGTTCCATTTCAAATCTCAGCTATCTCCTTTATTGCGTTCCTAGTATGTTGCAGAGAACCATTACAAAAACTGGTAATGTTACATTACCTAAACATGTTGAAGTCATTACTACATTAATTCCTTCCCTTGAAACAGTGGTTCAGAAAAAAGGAACTTTAGATAGATCGCTTTCCGCACGTTTAGGTAGGGGGATCTACGCTGCAACCCCTCAGTGGCCTGGTGACCCCGGCAGGATGCAAATCTCATCCCCAGGAGGCTTCAGATCTCTTGGGCCTCAATGTCCAATCAGTATCAAGTACAAGGTCTGTAAAAAAAAAAATGCGTGCAAAATCGGCTAAACTAATCTGAGCCGCAAGCTCCTCCCCGAAAGTCAAACGCGCTTCCGCCTGGGCTTCTCCCAGCCTCGCCCTCTGGTCACACCCCCTCTGTGATTGGTCGAGCTTGAGGCAGGTCGAGCCGCGATAGGTCAGTACTGCCACGGCCGTGAGCGCCACGTGTACATAGGGCCGAACCGGAAGTGCAGAGCAGAGCAGAGCAGAGCGGGTGGCCAGTCGTTGGCGGCGGTAGCGGCCATGGATCGCGCAGAGGAACCTCTGTCCGCGAGGCCGGCGCTGGAGACCGAGAGCCTGCGATTCCTGCACGTCACAGGTGAGAGGCGGCGGATGCCGCCATGCTCGGTGGGTCGGTGTCCAGGAGGCTTAGCGTTAACGCCGCGGGCTGGCCGGGCCTGCTTACTGGGCCCGAGCTCAGTTTTCTCTAAGTTGCCCTAGCTGGGCCGGAGCAATGGAGTTCTCCGCCCGGCGTTTCGCTCTGCTTGGCCCTAACACTGCTGTCTCACTCCTTAACGAAGTGTAACTCAACGGAGTCTGGATGGCCTTTGCTTTCCTGAATCAGACAGACACGTCCCCCTTAGTCCTTCAGAACCTAGCTGCTGTGCTCTGCACCCTCTGGGTTACTCCCGAGTCCCCTTGTAGTTGAGAAGTTTCTGTACCCAGCGATTCACTTCTTAGGAGTCTGTTTCCTCAGCTAGATTGTAAAGGTTCTGAAAGAAGGAGCTATGGTTATTTTTGTTGAGTATTATTGAAAAAAAAA
>JANHMN010000003.1:60883864-60896982 GCA_030674055.1 Rhabdomys pumilio
TTTGCTTGTAATGTTAAATACTGGTCCCCAAGGCCTGGTTACTCCCAGAGATACTACCAAAGTGATTCTATGTAACCTTGTCCCCCATGTTATCCTTGACTGGAGAATAAAGATATCTATAGCTAATAGCTGGGCAGAAGAAAGATAGGTGGGGTTCTTGGGTTCTCAGGTCCCCAAGCTTGGGGTCAGAGGAGGGGGAGAGAAAGGATTGAGGAGGAGGCTGCCATGGGGTGAGTTATTAATACTTGGCCATGAGGCCTGGCCAATTGCAGGTAAGAGCAGCCCAGATAAAACATAGCAACTTTTAATTCGGGGTTATTGATAGGGAAATAGATTCTAATGGCATAGGGGGTAGATGCCTGCCCAGCTCTAGTGCTGATTAAGGCTTACCATAAAAAGAAAAGTGTGTCTTTTGTCTGGGAACTGAATGATCAAATGTAGGGTAGAAGCCCCAATTTGAGATTAAATAATTACTACAACACCTCACAGAGCCTTCACAGTTTGCAGTGTGAAATCTGCCCCAGTCTGCGCCAAGGCTAGCCCACCTTACATTTAAGGCTCATCCCCAAGATTTACACTGGGTGGTTGAGTGTCGATTGTACAGAGCCCCACTCTGACCAATCCGTTATATTCCCAGCCCACAGAGGATCTAAAAACAACCTTAATTGATGCCTGTAGGGAACAACAAGACATACAGACTGGTTGGGATTTAGCAAAAGCACTCTGCAAGCAAGAAGGCAAGGTTTAGGCACAGCCAGTACCAGGCAGTGGCCTGCTTTGCTAGGCCAGAGAGCTGTCAATACCTGCAGGGATCTGTGGAGAGGACCATAAAGCCTCTGACAGGGACCCAGGGAACGAGAGCCAGTGTGTTCTGACTACACTCCTCCATCCACCACTGCCAATGCCTTTTGTTGTCTGATCCTAACTGAGAGCTGGAGCCCCTGTGGATGTGTTAATATCTGCTAAATTGGTTAACCATTGCCTTTTAGGCTTTTAAGGACATGAAGTTCTAACTCCTAGTTCCTATGGATCTGGCCTTATTTGGAAATAGGGTATTAGTAGATGTCATGAAATTCAAGGTGGCCATGTGACCCTGGGGGTGACATAGCTATAAGCCCAAACATCTGGACTGACCAGAACTAGAAAGGACAAGGTAGGCTCCTTCCCTACTTTTCTGTGGCTGTAAGTCAATTGTTTCTGGCGATTTGTTACAATAGCCACTAAAAAAGTTTCACTTTGAGCATTTCCCTCCTGTGTTGCAAAGTATAGAGTCCGGAGGCTTGAGAGGCACAAAGGTGACATGGGACTCCCACATGAACCATGCCAGGAGATAGCCTGAGAACAGTTCCATTCCTGAACAGCCCTAGTAGCAAGGTTAATGATGAGGACAAGAGACAAACCTCTCTGTATCCATTCTTTACCTGCTTCTGCTCCGGGAGGCTGACCTATATGAGCTGTGGGAACTCATCCCCATAATCCACTTGGGCCAGCACCTGAAGGTAAAGACTATGAGCTACCCTAACCCAGCAGATGCGATCAACACTCCTGGGTCCTCTTCCTAAACCAGTGTACCTGAACTATTTCCATAAGCCTTCGCAGCCCTCCTGTCTCCTGCCTGCCTTAGAGACCCCACTCTCAACCGTGCCAACTGTTTGCCTGTGTGTACAGATGGGATCTTGCCCCACACTCAAGGAATATGTTTGGCTACTCGTAGCAGACATGTACTTCTCAAAAGAGTATCGTGAAACTCCATGAGGAACTGCCAATAACACATGAGGTTAGTAGTGTTGCTCCTGGTGCTGATGGGAGTGGCTGGCAGGGTGCTGAGACAGAGTACCAGCAGGGCTTTCTGGTTTCCCTTGTGCTCTACATTGGGCCGTAACTATCTGCAGCTTCTTTCTTTCTCTGTGTACTTGGGTCAGCTATCAGAAGCAGGAAGTTGACCCCACAACCTCTGCAATCCCTTTAGTTGCCACGTCCCGGCAGCCCTGTGATCCCTGTTGCCCACCTTACCTATGTCTGCATTCACAGACCATTCCCAGGGACCCTCTGACTGCTTCTGAGGATACTGCCATTTCTCTAATCCTGTTTTAGGAACACGCTTTCCAGATCCATAGCATCAGTAGTCAGGAGGCTGCAAATTAAAAACCAAGTGAGAGTGGGTTGGAAATAGAAATGACTCCGTGGTTAAAAGCTCATAATGTTCCCCCAAAGAACTGGAGTTTGGTGCCTGTGAGGCAGGTGGGACTAGTCACCAGACAGGCATAAGAACTGGTGAGGTGAGACATGTTCAAACCCTGGTCATCTCAGAGATCTGAGAGGGCAGGAGTAGAGCTGCCCCGTCCTTGCCTCTGTGCCTGCCCTGCGACATGTAACCATGGCCCCTAACTGAGGTGACTACTGGTAGTCAGTCGTGTAACATGGCACCTGGAGTTCTTCTCTATGCAAATAGAACATCACCAGCATTTAACTTCAGCTGATAGAAAGCATTTGCTCTCCCCCAAGTCCCCCCCTTGCCAAGGTTCACATAGTCCCTGTCCACATGGAATAAAGTGTACATTATTTCACCAAGGATCGTCTGAGAGTGCTATCTTTACTGAGCTATAACACTTAGAGAAGGCTCTTCACACAAAGCTCTCAGTTGGATCTTGGACCCACCTGCCCAGCTAGACTCTTTTGAGAGCACTGGCTGCTGACACTGCTGCCACAGCCACTGTGGGACCCTGGACCCCAGCTATCTGCCTTTCAAAGGCTGCCCGCATCTATTTCCCCTTTAAGAGCTATAATACCCCCAGCATTTCTGGCCAGACCTGAGACCTGTAGAAAGTCTGTCCCAGAGGCTTCATCCTCCTCAGTCTGGTGTACAGTGATGTCTTATGCCTGGAAGGGAAACGTGGACTGTGCACTCCCTGTCCCAGACAGCAGCATCCAGACACTGCCAGCAGAGAGGCAGAACACAGGACCACAGGTTCTCAGACTACACAGCTCATATCTGTAACTAGCTGCAGGAGATCTGAAGTCCTCTTCTGGCCTCTGCAAACACAAACACACACACATGTGGGGAGCCGACAGAAGGCGGCTATCATCCTTGCAGCCATCTTGAGCCATATACCCTGAGAAGAGACTTGATTATAATAGCCTACAACAGCTGAGCACACTCTGATAACATCTTACTTTAGATACCCAGGATCTTCCCTTGGGTGTGTGAGACTTAAAGGTGTGATTTAGAGCTGAGACTTAAGGGCATGACTTAGAGATCAGATTTAGAGATAAGACCTAAGGGTGTGACTTAGAAGTGAGACATATAAAAGGCGAGAGGCAGACAGAAGAGTACAGTACAACTCGGAACAGAGAATTAGGTATTAGGCACTTGACACTTGGAGGAAGAACTTGGAATTAGACAGTACAACTTGGAGTTAGTTATTAGAGCATTTAGACAGTAGGCACTTGGAACTTGGAGGCACTAGGGCCTAGGAACTAGGAACTCAAGACTTGGGACTTGGACTAGGAAGAGAGACTGAAGAATAAATGGGATTGAATCACACTCTGTCTGGTCTCCTTTCTTCGTGTCTGTCCTCTCTCTCTCTCTTGCTGAACCCTGACCCGTGGACTGGAGCAGCCTGGGGCAGTGCGGCCTCTAACAATTTAGCCCCCAAGGCTTTTGGCAGTGCAGGTTCAAACACTGACAGAGCGGTCCACAACATTCTTGGCCCCCAAACGTGAGGCAGCTCAGGCCGCAACACACACACACACACACTAAATAAACAAACCATAGTGAGATGACTGAAATTAAGAAGACTACTTTTTCAAGTGTCAGTGAGGACACATGAACTGGAACAGTCATGCATCTCTGCTGGAAACAGACTGGAGGGTGGCAGTGGGTGTGGTTCCGTGATAGAGCACTTAGCATGTGCAAGGATGTCGGGTCCATCTCCAGCACTGCCCTGGAGGATAAAATGAGAAACAAGAACAGTCTGGCATCACCCAGCACTTAGAGTGCTTGCTGCTCATCCCAAAGACCTCAATTTATTTCTTAGCCCTGTGTCCAGTGGCATATCACCACCCGTAACTCCAGCTCTGTGGGAGCTAGTACCCTCTGCTGGCCTCAGGCACCCACACACATATGGAAGACACATATACACAAGAATGAAAAACTTAATTTTTTCCAAGGCAGGGTTTCCTCTGTATAATCTTGGCTGTCCTGGAGCTTAATCTGTAGACCATGCTTGAACTCAGAGATTCATCTGCCTCTGTCTCTTGAGTGCTGGGACTAAAGGTGTATGCCACTGCACCTGGATAAAAAGAAATCTTTTTTGCTTGTTTGTTTTTGTTTTTCGAGACAGGGTTTCTCTGTGTACCCCTGGCTGTCCTGGAACTCACTCTGTAGACCAGGCTGGCCTCGAACTCAGAAATCCACCTGCCTCTGCCTCTGCCTCCCAAGTGCTGGGATTAAAGGCGTGTGCCACCACTCCCCGGCAGAAATCTTTTTTAAAAAAAGATTTATTTTATTTATATGAATGCACTGTAGCTGTCTTTAGACACACCAGAAGAAGACATGGGATCCTATTACAGATGGTAGTGAGTCACCATGTGGTTGCTGGGAATTGAACTCAGAACCTCTGGAAGAGCAGTCAGTGCTCTTAACCACTGAGCCATCTCTCCAGTCCCCAAAAGAAATCCTAAAAAAAAAAAACAAAAAAAAACAAATTTATTTCTACTATACCACCCAACACCACCTAGCCAGTGTACTCATAAATTTTAACTAAGAGACATGGAAGAAAGCACAGGCCTCTGGAGAAGAATGAACACACACCAGTGTTCACAGCAGCTGTACATGTCACAGCCTAACTTGAAATCAACACAGACATTCAAGAACACGTGAATGGACAGACACGTTCATTCACAGAGTAAGATCACTTAGCAATAAAATGCAATGAATGAAACACACACCACAGCATGACAGATTTCAAAAGATTTATGAAAGAAGACAGGCAAAAGAAGCACACTCATGATTCCCTTCATACAAAACCCTGGTGCAGACCCACTAAGCTGTGGCGATAGAGCACACATCAGGTTGCCTGAGAGGTGGACACAGAGAGGTAGTGATCTCCAGGCTAGCCCGAGCTAAGTAGCAAAATGTTAAAACACCAACACTAGGTGTGTATGTTCACACCTGAGATCCTGCGGCTCTGAACACTGAGCCTGAGACAGAAGTTTGTCAGAAGAGCCAGGCCTGGCTGGGCTGCAGTGGGAGACTCTACCCACACCCCCAATAGGAGGTTGTGGGAGAAAACACTGAGGTGATGAATAAGTCCACTGCTTCAAACTGATTGTGGCTGTGGTGTCATAGGCACTGCGGTGGTTTAAATGAGAACCTACTGCATAGGCTCAGATGTCCGAACACTTGGTCCCTAGTTGGTGGCACTGTCTGGGGAGGCTTAGGAGGTGTGGCTTTGTTGGAGGGGGTGCCACTGTGGGCGGTCATTGATGTTCAGCACATGCTCAGCTTTGTTCTTGCCGTTGCATTGTGAGCTCTCTCTCACTCAGCTTATTGATTCAGCTCTCATGCTAACCTGCTCCAACCTGCTACCCTGACCCCTGACCCAAGCCGTGACATACCCATATCCCTCTGGAACCATAATCCCAAATAAAGGCTTCCTTCTATAAGTTGCCTCTGGTCATGATGTTTCATCACAGCAATAGAACAGTAACTAATACAGTTACATATGTGTGTCAAAAACTAAAATGTATTTTAAAAATCTGTGGCACTGGAGATTAAACCTGGGGCCTCAGGCATAGTAGGCAAGCTCTTTGCCTCCGAGGCCATGCCTTTTAAATGTTAGCCCAGCTGTGGTGGCACATGCCTTTAATTTCAGCACTCAGGAGGCAGAGGCACACAGATCAGCCAGCTTTGTCTATATAGAGTTCCAGGACAGCCAGGGCCGCACCAGGAAACCCTGTCTCAAAACCAGAAAGCTTTAAATACATATCACAATGGTATAAATGTTTGTCTCTAATATTAAAAATTGACAAAGGTGTGAGACAGAAGAGCTAGCAGCCAACGCTGCTCCCTATCCCCAGCCTGGGCAGGTGAGGGTGCTTAAGAGACAGACGAGAAGGAGGACATGGAAAGATTCTCTGAGACCCTTACCCCACCCCACAGAGGTGTGGGAGGACAGGACTCAGTTCTATTTAAGGGCCAGGCCACTGAGAGTTTAACCATGCTCCCATGAGGATATAGACAACACAAAATGGACTTGTGTTATTCTTGTTTTTATTTTCTTCTTATTTTTTATTTCTTTTGTGGGGATGGTGGTGAGGAGGTCACAAGGGGAGGTGGACATGGAAGAACTGGGAAGGGACTGTGCTCAGGATTAAGGCCCAGGTAAAATGTTAAGGCCTAGGTAACGGATGCCTGTCTAGCCTGCCACCTTGTGCTGTTAATAGTGTGCTAAGGAAATGTTTTAATGTGCTGTTCCTAGGAACATGTCTCATGCTCCAGTCGATTGCATTTTTCTGGTATGTTCTGCGTTTTGCTGTTCTCGGAAAACAGTCACCATAGAAGTCAACTAGAACTGCTTTGTATAGTTATAGAACTGCTTTGTATAGTTAGCCATAATAAGCTTGGATCCAAACCAACCACCCAGAAGCACTTAATGCTTTTTGGTTTGAGCTTTTATGGTTTCTTGCCTTTATAAGCTGCTCCTGAGGTGGACCCCAACATAAAAGAGACACCTGCACCAATGTAAGAAACCTCCATTTTGAGTAGGAGTCGAATAACGTTTAAGAGCCCAAGACCTTCCTGGGAACTAACATTTTGCTTGGCAGAAAGAGACATGTACCTGGGTAACTGAGGTCCTGGTTGGCAAGTTAAGACATGAATGTTCGGCCAGGCAATTCCCCCACTACAGGTGAATAGCTCAACCAATGGGAACAGAATAAATGTACAACAAAGACGTGTTCCTAAGGAAGTCCCCTATTCCTAAATTTTGATGGATGAAATAACTTGGCACAGATGCTTGTGGATTTCAAGGCTTAAAAGCACTGTAGGATCCTGGCTCATGGTTGCAGCCAGCTCCTGAGTCTGTTCTGTGGCCCTAATCAATCAGTCATGGGATAAATGCTCGCTGAACTATCCTTGTCTGACTGAGATTGGCGTTTGTGTAGTGTCTGAGGCAACTCCTGGACCCCAGCAATCAGGGTGCATGATGTAAAACTACCAGAGAATGGATAAATCTCTCTCTCTCTCTCTCTCTCTCTCTCTCTCTCTCTCTCTCTCTCTGTGTGTGTGTGTGTGTATGTGTGTGTGTGTGTGTGTGTGTGTGTGTATGTGTGTGTGTGTGTGTGTATGTGTGTGTGTATGTGTGTGTGTGTGTATGTGTGTGTGTGTGTGTCAGAAGACAACTTGGGGAAGTCAGTTCTTTCTATCTACCATGCAGGCCTGGGGCAGAACTCAAGCCACTTGGTGGCAAGAGCATTTACTCACTCCAAGTTCTCTCTCTCTCTCTCTCTCTCTCTCTCTCTCTCTCACACACACACACACACACACACACACACACACACACACACACACACACGAGATCCAGAAAAATTAGAAGAAAACAAATCACACTAGTCAGGAGAATTCTTGGGACTACAGCTATACACCACTGCACTGGACTCATTCGAACATTTCAACATTAATGAAATGGGTTGAAGCATCAGCAGTGGCAGCTGAGAATCAGGGCTAATTGTAAACCATGACCACAGCCAGCTTATAATAATAAAGACATGTTAATTTTTGAGGTTTTCCTTCCAGGCCATTTGACTTCGTTGCCTTTGGGCCTATGGAAGCATAGCATATCATGTCAGGAGCCTATAGCAGAAGAAACTACTCACCTCATGGCAACCAGGAAATGAGAAACAGGAAGAGTCCTGGCCCCAGCATCTAAGACTGGACTCACTCAGTCGGTCCCACCTCTGAAAGGTTCCACCACCTCTCAATAGCACTAGGAACTCAGGAGCAAGTTTCGAACACATGGACCTTAGTAGGACATTCCAGATCCAAGCTGTGACACCTAGTGGGGATGTAGATGTCTTCCCATTGCTGCTGGGGTCACTGATGAAATACTGATGGCATAAACCACCCCTCTGACCTTTAGCTCCATCCTTTCCTCCGATTGCACACTAAATGACTCCATTGCTACCCAACCTCTAGAAGACGTGGACTTTCCAGGTTTAGGGGAAGCACCCTCATGATTGTTTGAATCACAGCTGCGCATGATGGAGAGAGAACACGCAGCAGAGCATATTTAAAAATCTCCCCAGTTTCTGCAGCAATGTGATGCCAGAGCTTTGAGATTCTGCTGCAGGAGACTCCTGATACCCACGCCCACGTGCACCTTGGGAAACAGGATTCTGTGTAGCATCTGTGTCTATGTGTGATACTTACATTGGCTGATATTTCACATTCGCTGGGGAGTGAGATGGGAGATGGGAGGCTCATCAAAGAGGCCAGCCATGGCTCCAAACCAGTCTGGCACATCAGGATCAGCTGGGATAACTGCTAATCTTGCAGAAGCCAACTCCACCTTCTCAAAATTCTCAATTCGAGATGCCGAGGATAGATTCTGGCTTACAGCTTTTTAAGGTTAAACTTCTCTCAGTTTACAGTTTCATCACAAATCCAGAACCAGAACACCACTTTTTAAATACTGGATTAGGTACAATTAGAAATAGACTAAAATGGACCATGAAACATGTGAGCATTGCTCTCTTTGTCTTTCTGTCTCTCTTTTGAGACAGGGTCTCTCTGTGTAGTCTGTGCTGTCCTGGAGTTCAATATGTTGATCAGATTGGCCTTGAACTCATAGAGATTTTTCCTTGTCTTGTCTCCCAAGTGCTAGGATTAAATGTATACACCACCGTGCCCAGCTCACTGTTCTCTGTGAGACTGAAGATTCAAGAAATCCTGGGTGGACCAGATGGCTCAGTGGGTTAAGGTACTTGCTGTGAAAGCTGGGCATCCTCAGTTCAATCCTCAAAACCCACGTGGTGGAAGCAAGGACCACTTTCTATTCGTTATCCTCTGACCTCCATAGACACACATACTCTTTAAAAACCAAAAAACAAAAAAACCCAAAAAACCTGTCATGGAATAAATATAACAGAAGGGGGCGCTATTGCTCCAAGTTCCCTGTGATGTGTGAATGTTTCTTTTTTCTTTTTTTTTCTTCCCATGAGCAGTGTACTAGCTAACATTTTGGAAGCCTTTTTCTTCTACCTGTTTAAGAGTAAAAAGATCAATCTCTAGTACTAGGTACAGCCCCAGAACAAAGTGAAGGGGGTGCTGAGTATGAACCGAATGGAGAGAGATTCTGAACGGAGGCTGAACAGCCCTCACCCAAGTGCGCTCAGAAAAGGGATTCTGATTTCAGAGTGTTGTTGTTGTTGTTGAACGTTTGCATGTGTATAATGAGACATATTTTATGTGAGATTAAATTCATTTATATTTCCTATACGCTTCATTTACTTAGTCTGAAAGCAATTTTAGGCATTATTTTAAATAATTTGTGAACATGACAAAAAGTCGTGTTTTGGAGTTTTTCCACTTGTGGCATCTGTCAGCAGTTAAGGAATTGCAGAGTTTGGAATATTTGGGATTGAGATTTTCCGGACTAGGAACGCCCGCCCCATGTAGGCCCTTTAATGACTTAGGACGACTCTCAGTAGTAATTCCCTACTGGGAGAACACAGTGAAGGAAACTATGAAGCAAAAATGTGATTTACTGTTTGCAGTTTGACTTTAGTGGACTGCTGAGAGGAGAGAAACCAGACATGCGCGAGAGCATTTTGGCAATTCCTGCTTCCAGCCCAGGCTCTCTGGTTGCAGCTGGTGATGGCCCTCAGTGGCTTCATTTCTCTGGGCCACTCACATAAGATAAAGACTTGAATAAATTGTGAGGTAAAAGCCATTGTCTTAATGAGCTACACTGTCAATATTTGAGAGCATTAAATTTGCTGACATACGTGGGACATCTCACTTGGGCTTGTCATGGTCGTCATCGTCCTTTTCAGACCGCTCGCTTCCCCGGTTCCCCAGGTCGTCCCTTTTATTTCTTGCATTTTGTAATAAAGACACTAAGGAAATGCCTTTTGTTACTGCTGTGTGTGTCTCATCGAGTCGGATTCTTTCCAACTCTAAGTGGAGAGAACCCTTCACTCTGCCTTATAGCCGCAGGACACAGATGGTCCCAATTTAAGAAAGTTTGACTTTTGGTGAGCAAGCCAGAATGGTCAAGAACACCACAAGAAGACCTACAAAGGCAACTAACCTCTGCCTATGGCGGCTCACAGAGACTGACCCACCAACCAAAGAGCACGAGGGGCTGGACCTAGGCCCACGCCCCTCTTGTAGCAGATGTGGAACCTAGTCTTCATGTGGTTCTCCTAACAACCAGAGTAAAGGCTGTCTCTGACTCCATGGCCTGCCTTTGATCCCCTTCCCCTACCTGGACTGCCTGGTTGGGCCTCAGTGGGAGTGAAGGTACCTAGTCCTTCTGGGAACAGATGTCCCAGGGTGGGGTGATACCCAAGGGGACTTCCCCTTCTCTGGGGAGAAGGAGAGGCGGTAATGGGGAGAGAGATTTGTAATTGGTGGGACTGGGAGGAAAGGAGGGAGAAGGACTGTGATGAAGATGTAAAGTGAATAAATAAATAAATACATTATTGGGGGAAATGAAAAAAGAAAGTTTGACTTCTTACTGCTTTTTTTTTTTTTTTTTTTTTGCAAAAGTAAAATGCATTCAGTAGAAACTGCACTTTGAATTGTGTTCTTTTCCTAGGCTGGTGGGCTGTGGACTAACTAGTCCTCTCTCCTGATGCTGGACTGCAGCCACATAATCCCTAGGGGAGACAATCAGTTTTCTATGGGCCCTGTAGCTACACTGGGGTGTTTAAGTACACTAGGAGTATCCCACTTAAAACAGTCCCAGCTTACAATGGGCTATCAGAACATAACCCCATCACAAACAGAGCAGCAACTGTCTTCCATTCATAGTCTTATAAATGGACAATGGGGTTGCCCAGTTCACCCTCACACACAATGGAGCCGAGAATAACCCGTCCAAGTGGCACTTTGTACTGGTGTGGATGAGGGAGAATTCTTAGAAGTGAGATTGCTAAGGTCAAAAGCTAATGTAGAGGCCAAGGAGGTGGGTCAGTAGATAAAGTTCTTGCCATGCTAGTGCCAGGCCCAGTTAGGATCCCTCAAAACCACAAAAAAACAGAGCAGACGTGGCAGCTGCCTGTAATCCCAGAAAAGACAAAGAGAGGATCCTTGTGGCAAGCTGGCTTGACTAGTTGAATCTGAGAGCTCTGCTTCTGTTGAGAAACTCTGCCTCAATAAATAAAGTGGAGAGTAACCAAAGAAAACACCCAACGTCAACTTTAGGCTTCTATACCAAAGCTTGCGCATGTGTCCCCTTGCAAGTGTGCACACACTCACACCGCAGGCTAAATGAGTAAATAAATAAGTGTCGTTGCCGTTATTGACAATGAAAAACTTGGCCTCAAAATGAGTCACATGATTTACTTTCCTCCAGCAAAATGTGTCTTGCCCTCATTCCTGACACTTCTCAGAAAGGCCTTCATTTCTTGGCTGACAATAGTCAGCACCTACAGGGTAAGTGATAAAGCAAGATGACCTAGCACTGTTAACAGGGTTTGTGATGTGGATGGATCACTTAGCAGCAAAGGTTACACTGTAAATGTTTTTCTTATCTTCAAAATTATACTTACAAATATCTGTAGGTGCAAATGTCTTCTGGCTCAATCAGTAGCTTAAGCCTGCTTCTGCAGCTCGTTAGACTGCCGGTAAAACAAAGAGAGTTTGATCTATACTTCCAGAGTGGCTCCATGAACCACCAGAACCTGAAACTTCAGGTGACCATGCTCTGGGTCAGCTCACCAAGTGCTGGCATGATTCACCAGCTGACAGGCACTGGGGGTGGAATGCAGAAGGGAGGGGTGCCCTCCTGTGGATGGAACCATTGCTCAAACTGTCCAGTTGTGGAAACTCTGGCCTTACTTTAAAGATAGCATTTAACCTATGTTTAGTTATAGATCTTTGCTAAAGCAGGATTAAACCTTTGAGTAGAGCAAACCTTGTTGTGAAGGCATCCCCTAAAAACATTTAGACTATCTCCAGAGTGTCTGTGCATCACCATTTACTGGTTATTCTGTCTCCTCTGGCTATTCTATTTCATCTGGTGGGCTGCCAGCGCTGTGCTGTGTCCTTTAGCTCTCTGTCTCTGAGATACATGTGTGCACATGTACGCATGCTTGTGTGAGAAACACTCACCGTGTCTCACAAAAACTGTATATAGAACTCACAAGTAGACCAAGGATGCATGAGGTGCCTGTGATGGCTAATCGTGGTTGTCAACTTGACTAAGTCTGGAACCCAGGGAAACCAAGAATTGCAGAATACCTGAGAGAGATTTTTCTTGATTGGATAGTTTGAGGTGGGAAGACCCATGCTAAATCTGGACCACACCTTCTGGTCACAGCCTACATAAATAAAGTTTTGCTGCGGGCCCTCAATCTCGACGTCAAGTTCACCTACCCTGCTGCCAAGGCGTTTCTTTTCTGATATTAGAGCCTACTTCTTTGAGACTCCAGCAGAGACCGTAGAATAGCTCAGACACCCAGCTTCACGGATGGAACAACTACCAGATTCCTGGACCTTCCACTGGGAGATAGCCATTGTTGGACTAGCTGAACTACAGCCCATAAACAACTGTAATAACCGACCCCCCCCCCCCTCTAATATATATAGAGTCTATTCATTCTCTTCCTCTAGAGAACCCTGGCCAGTGTGGCACTAAGGACATTCTAGACAACAAATGTTGTATCTGCTACTCTCAGGCAGCTGTAATATAATTGACAATTGATTGTCAGTTCTGGCCTCAGACAGGAAATGCTCCAAATAGAGGGAAATATTGAGGAAAAGAAATGGGGGAGTATTGGGAATTGAACCCAAGGTCATGTGTGTAATAGGCAAGCACTCAGCTACACTTGAAATCCTTCTTTCCCTTCCCCTTCCCCTTCCCCTTCCCCTTCCCCTTCCCCTTCCCCTT
>JANHMN010000003.1:60907255-60999689 GCA_030674055.1 Rhabdomys pumilio
CCAAAACCTGAGTCTGAGGGCACAGCACGTCAAATGTGTATTCTGCTGGTTGTATTAAAAGGGACAGTCTCTAAAAAGGGTTTGGGCTAGTGATGGGAGAAAATAGAACAGGGGCTGGGCCCGGTGGTGTCCTGTGTGTATTAGCTGATTGTGAAGGCTTTAGACAAAGGGGCATTTTTACACTACCCCCCCCCCCCCACCGTGACTATCACTGATAAACATAAGACAAAGGGAAAGCTGGATGCTGAGAGGCAGAAGCCAGCTTGGAAGAAACCCCAAGAAGACCATAAAAGAAGGAACTGGGTCTGATTGTTCAGACTCATGGAATTGCATTCTGAGTGAGTGGAAAAGCCACTTGCAGCTTTGAGCAGAAAGGGAGATGGGTAGCTGAGACTCCATAAATAAATATAGAAAATAATCTGGGTGGGCTTATTTTCAAAGTTATTTGTTATGTTTTTTTCTTTAAAATATCATGATTCACATGTAGTAATTTGTTGTGTTAATTATCCCCAGGTTGATGAGGTGTCTGCAGTTACTAACTGTAGTTCATATTTTCTTGATTTTTTTTTCTTAGTTTTAAAAAGTATATAGAGGCTAGATAGTCCAATAATTTAACCCATCTTTTCCGTCGTCATTACTATTATTGTTATTATTTAATGTGTGTGGGTGTTTGCCTGAATGTCTGTGTACTATGTGTGTACCTGTACCCAAAGCGGCCAGAAGAGGCCCCAGATCCTCTAGTCTCAACTAGAGTTAGCGATGGTTGTGAGCTACCATGCCGATGCTGGGAACCAAACCCAGGTCTTCACTAAGAGCAGCCAGTGAATGCTCATCTCCTGTTGTTTTGTTTCCTGAGACTCACTTTGTAGTCCAGGCTGACCTTGAATTCTTAGTGATCCTCCTGCCTCTCTTTTTCTGCTCTGAGAAGGAAAAGACTGTCCCAACCACATCAGGTGGTTCATGACTGCTCCAGCCTCCAAGGCATCTGTGCTCATACAGTTTAAAGTCTTAAGAAAAGAAGTCTTGCTAAGTAGTTAAGGATGACTTTCAGGTTGATACTCTCCTGCCTCAGACTCTTGAGTCCTGAGACCACAGACTTGTTTGCTGGCGTACCCAGCTCCTTTTCCCGTCTGTTCTTAATGCTCAGGACACTGAGCTTCAGTTGGTGATAATAGCCCAGTTAGTAAAGTAAATGCAAGGTACAAGGACCTGCGCTCCAGCCTGGGACCCGGGTATGGAGGGAGGAAGGCAAGGGGGGGACGCAGGGCAGAGGACTGTATAGGATTCCTGTAGAGGGGCTTAACAGCCAACTTAGCCTGAGTGGTTAAGTTCCAGGCCAGTACGAAACTGTTTGAAAAAGTGGACAGCTTTCTTGAAGATGATGCCTGAGACTGTTTTCAGTCTCGTGCAACACACACACACACACACACACACGCACACACAGTGAGAAAACATTGAGCTATCCTAACACCTCACAGTTATTTGGATCTTACTGCCCCTGGCTTGAAGATGGGGACAGTCTTTTCTTTACTTTCCTGTTTACTTCCCCTGAAGATGTGATTGGCTGCCTGTTGCTGTCCAGATTAGCATTAGTGTGTGGAGGGGTGTGGGAAGAAAAGGTGAGAACAGAACTCATACTCAAGATAGCTTTTATCAGTTAATGACTCTTCCTAGTGCTTTAAGACATACTTCCTCTTGCCAGCCTTAATGAGCTTCTTCTCTATAACATACCATATGAGTATGTACATAGAAGTAATTTCCTTATTTCTTGAGCTAAGTAAACTTGAAACAGCTCGGTTGTTCTCTTCCATGCAGTTTATTTTAGCAAATATTAATTTGGAAGATGCTTACATGTAAAAAATTCAAAGAATCAACTTTTAAGTGTGCTTTGGAGCACAACTAATTTCAAGTTATGAATTACACGTAGAAAGAGACTGGTGAAAAGATATGGTCTGGAAATGAGTGATTTGTGTCTGTCAGAGTCAGAGGGTTTGTGTTGTCAGTACTCGTGAGATCAGGGCGGTCGCCAGCAGGACTCATGTGTTTCTCACTGTTGGTTATTGAGAGGTTACTAATACTGGGCTGCAGACCTACAGAGCCTAGTTTAGATGAAGAACTGAAGACTGTTGACTGACAAGGGCTCACAGGGTACCCATTCAAGTGTGCAGAAGGCTCTGACCACATTCCCACCCTTTCTTCTCTTCTGAGTCTTGAAGAACAAGTAGGAGTTTTAGAGACAGTGACAATAGCAGGTTTTCTAAGTCATGAAGTAGCAGGAAGTGGTAGTGGTGGGCGATGAGAAAGGAGAGCAGCACACCAAGGGCCTGCCTGCCTGAGGGAAGGCCCCAGTGTGTTACATACACAGATGGCATAGCCAGTCCGAAGTATAGTTAAGGGGAAGCTTTTTATTGTAGGTGTGTGTATGTGTGTGTGAGGAGGGGGAGAACACAGCCAGAGGCATCTGAAGAGTTCAGAGCAGAGATTGAAAGTAGACTGAACACACAGACTGGCCAGGGCTGTGAGAGAGGAGAGTAATAGCAGGGGATAGAGAGCAGAGAGCCTAGAGAGAAGCTGGAGCAGCAGAGACTGGACGGATGGGCATAGCAGGAATAGCAGGGCTGTACCGAAACTGAGTAGCTGCTGAAGGGAGTGTAGCTAGGGAGGGGGTGAAAGGGCTAGATGCTAGCACAGGGAAGGAGACGAGAGGCCAGCATGAGCTTTGATGTGTTGATAGGTACCACCGGTATTGGTTCCTTTTGGCAGAGGGGAAGGCCTGGTGGGGGCTGGCTTTTATCTGACCACTGGAGACCCTCCTATACCCATTAGTCCATTATAGTTAATAGGTTGAGCCTGTTTGTGAATATTTGGACTGCCCTTTGGAGTTTGGGAATTGGAGTTTCACATGTGCCAGACTCAGGAACCTGAGTTTTGTCGAACTGCCTGTGGTATCTCAGAGTGAGAGTAGTTGATGGCATCTCTGTCTGGAAGTTCAGCTGACGGTCTTGCTATTTGGAGGCTGGTATTAAGCTTTGTTGGGTTTGTTTCTGGTGGCAAGGTTCACACGTAAGTTTGCAGGATCTGTGATAGTCAACAAAATCTCGCAGGAGGGTTTGAGACAAGTTTTTTGGCTTCAGAGTTAAAGCCAGTCACAATCTGAAGGAGTTTATATGTTGCCAAGCCATGCAGACAAAGGGCAGGTAGAAGTGGATGAAGTGTGTGCAAGGCTGCCCTCCTTATCTGTGAGGACTGTTTCCTGGGTCTTATCAGCACTCCAGTCCTCACTGTGAAATAAAAGGAGATAGCCAGGAAATGAGTACCAGTGAGAGGATAGGCTGGCCTGGGAGGCCACAGAGGGACACCTGTTTGTCCATTTGGCTCGTGCTCATGAACTGTCTGTCTTTGCTGGCCCTGAGTTTCCTGTGATATCCGCAGTTTCCTGTGGTAATGATACTTCAGAGTCCTCCACCTGGTGAGAGTAAGAGACTATAAAGCAGCCTGCAATTGTTGAGCAAAGGGTGGCTGCTGGCAGCTGGTGAACAGGCTGATTCCAGGTAGCACCTCACAGTACCAGGACACTGATGGACAGGAACAAGCCTGGGATGGTTTTCTTGTTTGCGTAACTTCTCTGATATATTTTTTGCCTGAGAGTTGAAAACTTACATTTTGTTTATATATACTAAATACTCACCCCACCCCCAGCAAGCAAACAAATAAAAATATTTATTTGGGCCTAATAAGAACTGTAGCTGAGGAAAATACAAGAACTTTAAGTATATAGCAACAGTACAGAAGTTGTTCAGAGAGCTCTGTGGTACTTACTCATTTGGAGGCTGGAGAAGGCCACCTCACAGTCTCTCCTTTATACTCTGCATTTTAATTCATATGTTTAAAAAAAAAAGTGTGTTGTGGTCTCTTGGTGAGTGTTCTTACTGCTGGTTGTGAACCTGGGCTCAGTGCTGGTTTCTAATACTTGGGAATGCCTTCTGGACTGTCCAGACCATTGTTGAAGTGGGGAGTTATAAGAAAAGGTCTTCCCTCGCCCCTTTTAGAGCAAGGTTTCAGTAACAATACAGCCGAACTGGGCATCTTCCTGCCTCAGTCTCCCGAGTGCTTGGATTGTAAAGCAAAGATACACTTTTATACTTTCTTTCCCAGTAAGTCTGTGTTTAAAGATCAGCAGTAAAGAGTATAATCTAACCTTTTAAAATAATTTCCCTACTGTTCTCTATTTTTCACCTATTCTCGAAACAGCTTGAGATTACTCATGTCTTCTTAAGCACAGTGAGTCAGTTGACTTGAGAGAAAACCATATACCCAAAAACCATTTACCCATAGAGATGCTAAGGACATTTAAAGTAGGGATCCTGTACTGGGTGAAAACCAGCCCTTGTCAGTTAGGGGCTGAGTCTTCACAGGTCCCTATCCTGCTCTGACTGACAGCGTACAACAGCATTTTCCTTCTCTACACCACTTTGTGAGAGGATGAGTTAAGACTACTGCCCCTCAGACTGGTTTTTTCTCGCCTCCCCTGAGTGGGCCTGGAGGAGGATGTCCTCCTAGGACTTTGTGTCTGGAGGAGCTCGTACATGCAACCCTGAACAAAAGGAGTTTTCTGACTTCTTCTTTTGCCTCCTGGACAGCTTATAGCTGAAAGTGGGCCACTGTTAACACACATGGGTGACACTGTGGTCTCAGGTCTGAACACAGGAGCTTGCTCAAGCTGAAGGAACCTCCTGAGAGTGCTGCAGCCGTCCCAGTTTGCCCTGGCAGAGAGCAGGGCAGAGCACCCTTCATTCATCAAGATTTTGCCCTTCCTGCTTTGGTCTGGGCCACCCCTCCCCCTTCCTCTCTCTGAGATTACTCGCTTGCTCACTGTTCTCCTTATGCATTTTGGTTATATGATGTTAACTCCTTTCCCTAGCAGAAAGGACTATACACATTCAATTCCTAGTGTCCATCATTTCTACAAACATTTTGTCTTTCTGTTTAGACTACAGCCACTTAGCCATAAGCCTGAGAAGCTGTATCCTTGGCGATTTTAGCTTTCAAACTTACTACTGGTTAGTAGGCGACATGTGTAAGAGTGGTTTGAGGAATAGAAAGTCTTCCTGCCTTTCTAATTAGGAAAATTAGCGTAACTATTAAAATGTATAAACTGTAAAAGGAGGAACTCAATCTTATACCACTTTTCTTTGATTTGTCTGTTGGATAAGATTATTACAAAATTAACTGCTCTGTTGTCTTTCTGTTTTTCTTGTTACACGAAGCTTCCCCTGGGGAATATTCACCCTTAGTAAACATACCTATCATAGAAGGTGTAGAAAATACAAAGAAAATTAAATATCTTAATGTTAAAATATTTTTTATCTTAAAGTTTATAATTTTTGAGATTATAATTACATTTACCCCTCCAAACCTTCCAATGTAACCCCCATCTCTTTCAAATTTATAGCCTCTTTCTTTGTTTGGTGTGTGTATTCCTAAATACATAAATACCTGTTCAGTCTTTCTAATATTACTTGTATGTATAGGGATTAGGACTACTCATTTGGTATTGGATAGCTAGTTGGCTTGTTCTCCCCTGGGGAAGACAGTTACACCTGCTCTCAGCAGTCCTCAGCTGCCTGCAGTTCTTTGTGTAGGGTCGAGTTTGCTCCCCCAGCCCATGTTAACATGGCTATTGTCCATGTTCAGGTCATGCTTAGGTAGCCATGTTGGTAAGACTTTATTTTAGGTGTGTATATTTTGCCTGTATGTATGTTTGTGTACCACATGCATGCCTAGTGCCCAAAGGAGCCAGTAGAGGGCAAGTGTTCTTTGTGGTTGAGCCACCTCTTGAGCTCCCAAAGTATTTTCAAAGCCCCCATCTAGAAACAACCACAGTGTATACTTTGGGGTAGAGCTGTACATTATTTTTGAATATTTAGTAATCCAGGATATCTATGTGTATAGTCTTCCCTGCATTCTTAATTTGTGTGGGGTAGGGCAGAGTCCAGACCCTTGAACTTGAGGCATACACTGTATCACTTGCTACATCCTTAGCCCTTGCCTGCTTTGTAAACCTAGCCATATGTTACGGCTGCTCACCTGGGACAGTGTCTGTATAGTAGATAGAGTTTTTCTTACAATGATATTGACTAGAAGTGAAGACTGATACAAAGCCCTAACTCAACACAGGCATTTCTTGGCCAACCTGCCAGCTGTCCAGCTGCATTTCTTAGTGTGGTTTAATCTGTACAGGGGATAGCATTTAGAAACTTGGGGAAATAGAAGATTTCCTTGGCACTCTCACATTTCAGCTGTCTTATCTGGGCTGTAAAAAGAGTTGGGTATCAGACCATTGAAAATTGAGCTTTCTGGCAAGGACCTTTGCAAATGTTCTGTCATTTCCATTGAGAGCCCCAGGCAGCAAATGTGTTCATGGCCAAGTAGACATTTGCTTATGAAAATCAAGGAACTTGACCTGTTTTGATCACAGAAGGAGGGCAAGCTTGCTTGTTCAGCAATGTTGCCTTCAATTTGAAATTATGAATACATTCCTTTCCTCCTCGTCCCACAGAACAGTGAGTTGAGCTATGTTCCAGAATGTGTTCACTGTGTGGAACCCTAATTGAAAAGATCACAATTTCCTAAGATTGGAGGGTTTGCAGAGAATTCATAATGAGAAGATTTTCCTCAAACCACCCTTCAATTAGAATAGAAAAGACAACAAGAGACTTGCCCCTGGGTTACCTAAAAAGGACTGGATAATAATTGGGTGGGGTTACCAAAAACGCAGAGGAGCTTTTAAGGAAGGCTTGAGGTTGGATTGTCTGTTTTAAAATTAATTGCTTTCTCTTCTTGGACAAATTACAGCATTTCAAGTCACAGTTGGGACATTAATTGCATCCGTGACAGCCCTGTTAGTAGTGCTTGCTTTCTGCTTGCATTCTGCCTGGGGCAGTGGCAGACAGTACAGGCAAATAGGAAAGAGCCTAGTGTTCTGAGTAAAAACACTTAAAATTTAAACTCTTACTAGAATTCTATCCCAAAACAATTGCTGAAATTGAAAGTTAAACACAATTCAAATACAGTACATGGCTTGAGGGTTAGTTAGGTTTTTAGGCAGACATGTCAGAGGCGCTTTCCACACAAACATCGTTACAGTCATGCACTTCCTGTCTGTACTTCTTCTTTCCCTACCTAATTTGCAAGCCTCTGCCTTCTCTAATAATAAGTTGGACTAAGGCAGCGCTGAGCTGGATGCAGGGCTCGCTCATCCCAGCACTGCACTTCCAGAGCCCAGGCACTGTAGAACATTTTGTAATAGATTGTTTCTTTAAAGACAGGCATTGCCTTAGCTACTCCCCCCCCCCCCCCCCCCAGCACCCTCTTCTTCTAGTATTTTTGTGATTTTGGTTGGCTGCTAAAGTGTTACTTAGAATTTGGTCTGTTTCAGTAATCACATGGTAGTGTAGAAGCACCGTGACTTATTTATACTGACAGGTGATACGTTGCTTTCATCCTCACCTTTTGAAATTCCCTCCTAAGATGATAGACATTATTTCAACATGTGGAGCCTCTGGCATTTCCCTCTGAATAATTGTGGGTTTGTTTTTTTTTTTCTTTTTATGCTTCGAGTAACTTGGTTTTCTTCATGTACAAATTGTAGAAAGTATGGCTGGGCTGGTGGACAGTTCTGTGATGCTCATCTGGAAGTGATGTTTGTCCCTTGGCAAACATAACATAGCATCTGTAAGTCACCTGCCGTATAGGAGGGACAGTGCTCATTCCACATATTCACTGACCTCTGTTGTGTGCCAAGAATTGGGATGATTTACATTTTCAAAGAATTATTGTGACTGAAAGAAAACAAGAAAGCCCAAACAGTATTGTGTAAGGACGGCAGAATTAGAGCTCCTTGGTTTAAAGGGGCAGGTGCACTGGCTTTCTGTGGTTACAGGAGTATCAGGGAGTGTGTTCTCCTGCAGTCCTGACCACATCAGAGAGTTACTTATAGGTTGTCATTCATTCTGCATGCCGTAGCCATTTGCCAAAGGATTTGTCCCTTTATAGTAGAGCTGATTTCTCTTTACATTAACAGTTCATCTCTTCTTTATTTACTTTACCTTTTTGCTCTGTTTTGCTTTTTGAAAGAGAGTTTCACCATGTTGCCTATACCCAGGCTGATCTCAAACTCATGGTCTCAAGTTTTCCTGTTCTGCCTCTGCCTCCTGAGTAACTAAGACTATAGCCCTATGCTACCATGTAGAAATATGTGTGTGTGTGTGTGTGTGTGTGTGTGTGTGTGTGTGTGTGTGTGTATATATGTATAACAGACTTATTTTATATGCATATGTGAATCTCTCCATATATGTGTGTGTGTGTGTGTGTGTGTGTGTGTGTCTGTGTGTATACACATATGTATATATCCATGAATATATTCATGAATGCATCATATGTCCTTTTGTTTTCAGAGACCAGGAAAAGATTCCTTGAAACTGGAGTTATAAGCAGTAGTAAGCTGCCTTATATGGGTGTTGGGACCCCACCCTCATCCTCTGTGAGATAGCAAATGTGCTTAACTACAGAGCCATTTCTCCAGCTTACTTTTTTTTTCTATTTTTTTTTTTTTTTTTATTTACAACAGCATGTTACTTGTGGAAATGAAATACAGTACCTGGTATAGAATCTGTAATGTGATAGAGTTCTCTGTGTCATTTGTTTCATGGCTCTTTCCTATAGAGCGGCATAGCACAGAATGTACAAATCTGTTTAAACTAGTCCACAGGCATTGGGAGAACATTAGCTGCAGTGCTGTATCCGTTCTAAGATGTACTTTCCAGACTCTGACAGCTTTGAAATAGTCCAGTTGTTCATTGGCTTACAGTTGGCAGTATTTGCTGTTGGTAAATGAAACACTGACACACCTCATATTTAATACCCTAGATGAGAGAAAATAGGATATATTCAATCTTTGGACTTTGTGAGAGGTATCTGATAGAATGTTTTATGCAACTGAGTATTTCTTCAATATGAACAGACAATTTGGTTATCTTTATTTCTTATATTTTGATTAGGAAGATAAATGAGAAGTAGTCTTGTTTTTGAAGTATCTCATTTAAAGTTATAACAGTAATTTTAGAATTTCAGTTTCACAAGATGCAAAGTGTAGAGCTGGGTGGTGGCAATAGCCGTGCAGCACTGAGTGCCGAACACCATGACCTGACACTTTCAAGTCCCCTGTACTGTAGGGGAGAGTGAAAGTTACGTCTGCCGCACCTCTAGCTCCTCCCATTCCAGTTTCCCTACTGTTGTACTCAGGCTTGCCTTAAATAGCCCAGCCCGACCTCTAGCCTCACTCTCCTGAGCACTGAGAGTACATCTGTACAATATACCTGGCTTAGAATACTTTTAAAGATATTTTTCTCCTAGTACTCCCCATTAAAGGTTTGTGTAGATATAGCTGGTCCAAGTTAACTTTTTACTATAGAAATACAGTTGTACTGGCTAAGTAAATTAAAATTTATGGAGAACTGTCACTTGGAACCTGTGTGTATGGGGCAGTGTGTGGTGTATGGGTAGGGGGACAGACAGAGACAGTAAGACTGGGAATAGAACCTCTGGCCGTGTCCATCCTGAGCAAACACTACCGTTAGCCAGAGTCTACAGTTGATGATTTTATTTTCTTCTCCCCGTCCACATTCAGCAGGGTCTTACTATGGAGCCTTGACTGGCCTAGAACTCAAAGAGATCCACCTTCTTCTGCCTCCATAGTGCCAGGATTAAAGGTGTGCGCCACCGTGTTAGGTCTTGATTTTCTTAATATTAAATTTACTACAAATTGAGCATCTTTAATGTGGGAATTAAAATGCTCCAAAATATGAGACTTTTTGAGTGTAGTAACAAGTTCTACTAGTGACAGGGTCCACATTTTGACTGGTATAATCACATTTTTTAAAATGTGAAAAACATACATTTTTAAGTGTAAAAATGTATAACGGATATTCAGCCTGTATTTTATTTGTTGTCATATTTATATCGGAAGTAATTCATATAAATGAATGATTGCAGCTAAATTACTTGAGTTCTCAGCAGCAGCTTGAAGCCAAGGAAAGGGCATTATGACGGTGTTTGTTAGTTGTTCTCAACTGGATACTTCCTTGCCATTTAGTTGGTCATTGATCTTTCCTGTTTGGCCTGAACCAGCTCCTTTTAAACCTCAGACCTTTACCTGTGGCTTATTCCAATTCAAATCACTGCCTAGGAATTTCGGAGTATACATCCCTTTTCTCTTGCTGTGTTTGATTTGGTGCCTCCCAAGGCGTAGCATAGAAGAGTACTCTAGTTGGCTCTACCTCTAGTTCTGCTCAGTTGTCCTCCGTCTCCTGCATAGCACTCTGTCATGCTCTGCACTCTGGCTCAGCCTTAGTATCCTGGGCACTTACCCTGCCTCAGGGAAGCATTTCTTGTTCTGGACCTCCTTTGCCTATGTGTTCCTTTCTTTCAGAAAGCTGATAGCGTTCACACATACGGCCATCCTGACAGTGTCTGTTTCTGACTGCTCATGACTCTCGTGTTTTGCTTGGTGCGTAAGGAACTTTGCAAAAGATTTGTTGACTGGAAAATTTGATTTTTTAAATTTTATTTACTTTGTGGGAGTATGTGGGCATGCGCATGCCATGGCGCAGATACAGAAGTCAGCTGGGAGGAGTCAGTTCTCTCTTTCAATCATGTGTCCTCTGGGGACCGAACTCAGGTTGGTGATGAGGCTTGGCAGCTTGTCCCCTCACCTGCTTAGCCATTTTACAGAGCTGAGGAGTTGTCAGTAGGAGTTGATAAGATCCAAAAGTTGACTACCTAGGTCTTGCTTTGTCAGTTTGCTTTCTCAGCTGTATGTAGAACTTAACAATCCTTTAAGCTTTACCCTTTCTTCAGTTGGGATTCTTAGGAAAACGAATCTGGGCTTTGTAATACTCAATGGAGTCTCCATTAAAGGAGGCAAGCAGACCAAATGTTTAAGCAGTTGCATAATGATTCAAAATGAGCAGATAAATGCATTTCTGAAAATAACCGCCCTCTAATCTGTATTTATTTTAATTACAGAACGTGGTCCAAGACAATTCCTGGAAAAGTTGAGTTCTTCTCTAGTGAGGGTTCAGATACATCTATACCCATCCCAGTAGTGCCACTGAGGGGTGTGGATGACTCCTATCCGCCCCAGAAGAAGTCCTTCATGATGCTCAAGTACATGCATGATCACTACCTGGACAAGTACGAGTGGTTTATGAGAGCAGATGATGATGTTTACATCAAGGGAGATCGTCTGGAGAGTTTCCTGAGGAGTTTGAATAGCAGCGAGCCCCTCTTTCTCGGGCAAACGGGACTGGGCACCACAGAAGAAATGGGGAAACTGGCCCTTGAGCCTGGAGAGAACTTCTGCATGGGGGGCCCTGGTGTGATTCTGAGCCGGGAAGTGCTTCGGAGAATGGCACCACACATTGGCAAGTGTCTCCGGGAAATGTACACCACCCATGAGGATGTAGAAGTGGGGAGATGTGTCCGGAGATTCGCAGGCGTGCAGTGTGTCTGGTCATACGAGGTAAGAGTATAATTCTTTATGTGGGAAAAACTGTCAATTTTGCCTTTTTGAGTTCTGAGTTAATCATAGGAAACAAGCAATATTGGTACATGTTTTAGCCTTAGTTTTAAATTTTTAAATTCTCATTACCCTGATTTCCCCTGACCTTTTAGACTGCTAGGCCTTTAGAGTATGCCTCTGGACATCTGATGTCTTTAAAAATAAGTAATGGCACTTGGAGCTTGAAGGAAACGTAGGATTTACTGATGGTCACAGTGACCTTTTTCCATGAAACCCAGAATCATCTGATTTCTGTTGATCCCATAAGACCGTCTGCAAGAGCATAGGATACTCCTTGTTTTCCATCTCCCAAAGGCTCCTCTGGTCAAGATGACCTCCACAGATCAGAAGCTTACATGTTTTGAACTTATAAAATGGTCAGTGATGAGAAAGGGCCAGGTCCTGCGTTTGGGAGCTAGGCTTGCAGCACAGCGTGTGCTGTGGCGTGTACTTGGCATCCCCAGGGCATCTCTAGCACCGAGAGAAATGATTGTTACAAACCTTGACTTTTTATTTGTAAGCGTATGATACAGTTGTTCTTTTCACACTAGGTGGCAGGCAATTCTGAGTGAACACATGAAAGCTTTAAGGAAGTATACTTGCAGGTATTTGCTCTTTAATAAAGAGGGCATGAGTTGATCTTGGGCTTTTCTGTTCTATTGGCACATGTATGCCTCTTGCCTGTAATTTCTGGGTCAAATAATGGTAGCATGAGATGGATTGTTGTGTTTAGTTTAGTCAGCTATTGGTGGTTGTGAAGAGCAGAAAGAACTGCTAGGCCGTTTGCCCAAAGCAAGAACTTATTCTCCTGTGTGAGCTCTTTCTTGAGGGAAGAAACATGCTCTTGCCCTTGCTTGCCTCTCCTGAACTATAAATGTTTTTTATATATGCTTTTAAATGTCTTCTACTTATTTTGTTTCTTCTGCTTGCATTTTTAGTGCACTTGATTACAGAGTCAGAGGGTTCGTCCATGAACAAAATGGTGGGAACACGTAGGCATGACTCTGGAGCAGTTGCTGAGAGTGTCCTGATTGCAGGCAGTATGCAGACAGAGAAAAACTGGGCCTGTCATGGGCTTTTGAAACCTCATAGCTGACCCCCAATGCCGTTTCACCTTCAATAAGGCCATATTTTCTAATCTTTTCCAAATAGTTCCATTATAACTAGCAACCAGGCAATCAAACCAAGCAATCAAGCATGGCCTGTAGGCGAGCATTCTTATTTAAACCAGCTCAAAGGCCATTTAAGGATTTCATGCTGTGTTAGGTAGATTACAACTAGCAGTGTTTATGCATTTTCCTCATCATAATTAAATAGTTATGACCATAGCATACTTCTCTGTGGCAAAAATACATAACGCTTTGTATATTTTGGAATGCTTTGTCTTGCTGGCATTCTAGAGGACAAGCTTGCTTTTAGTTTGTTGTTTAGAGACAGTCTCCTTAGTTGCTGAGGCTGATGGTGAGCTTGCTCTATAGCTTAGACTGGCCTCAAAACTGATCCTTCTGCGCCCACAGTGCAGGCATTGCATGTGTAAACCACCACGCCCAACACTTTCATGTCAGGTCTCACTCTGTAGTGTAGGCTGGCCTGGAAGTCTCTGATTTCAGGCATTGACTACCATTCCCACACCTCAGGGCTTTTTTTGAGAATTAAAAAGATAGTTGTGTCTTGATGTAGTCTTCAGTATCTTACAGGTACTACTGGATACAGTCAGTATCTTGAGGTAGATAGAGCAAGAACTTTGAACTTTGATTTAACGTGAGTGCCAAATTGTAAGTATAAAGTAGAGTCTAGAGCCCCAGGACTTGAAAGACTGAAGGGTGATTTTTTTATACATCATGAAGTAATCTGACATGGGTCGGAATACCTGTGATCGAGATTGTGGACACTTGGACTTTTGTAAATAGTCTTATTGACTCAGAGGATCTGATAGGCAAGCACCTCTTTGTGGTGTTTCCCTTTCTGCCTAGGGAGCTAGGTCACTGACAGCAGCCACAGGCGACTCTCCCCAGGAATGTAGGCCAGGCAGTCAGGAATGTCCCTACTGCTTTGCCGTTCTTTAAATGCCTTATGATGACACCGATTTTCCTAGATTTTCCTGGCTGGCCCTCCCCTGGGCTCGTGCCAGAGGTTCCTCCCTCAGCGATGCTGAGAGTTTTCTTTCCTGTGAGTTGTCTGTTAGTAGTTTTGGCCCATGTTTCAGATGTCTGTCTTAGAATTTCGTTCAAGTGCTTTGTTTTCAACATAGGCTCTTCTGGACTGTGTGCTTTGTCTTTTTGCTGTCACTGAATTATAGAAGTTTTAAAAATTGACCAGTTGTGAGTCTAACTCTAACATAACCTTTCTTTGATGGTTTGTGCTTTTTATTCAATTAGTTTTATTAATGTGTATGGGTATTTACCTTCATTTATGGCTGTGTTCATAATGTATGTTCATTGCCCATGGAAACCCGAGAGAGAGTTGGATCCCTTAGAAAGGAGCTGCCTACCACCGGGGTGCAGGAACTGAACCTGTGTCATCTAGAAGAGCAAGCAGCCAACGTTCTTAGTGACTTTTTAGTATTTTAAGAAATTGTTCCTTCTTTGGGTCACACAAATTTTATCCTACATTTTTCTGTTTGTTTGAAAACTTTTCCTTCTTCATTCTCATTTTAAGAAATGCATACAAGGACCATTTACCATTCGATCAGCCTGCTTGATGCCTGCACCATCACTAAGAGAGTCCATGTTCAACAGTCAGGCAGAATTAATCCTTAAACTTCCTGTAAGATAATTATGTTAAGCCTTGAGTCTTGGAAGATATTTATTTTGCTCTATTATAAGCCTAGCCAGAGGAGTAATTTTTAGAAAACTTGCCTTGAAGTAGAAATAATTCCTCAGGTAATAGCTGTGTAATTAAAATGATTCATGGGGAACAGTTGTCAAAGCCAAAACTCAGATTTATTTCTAAGCTTATTTTTTGATTATTGCTGGTACTTATTAATAAATACCTTTTAAGCACATGTCTTTAAACGATTTTAGTTTCACAGAGAAGTTAAAGCAAAGTAAGAACTGGTCCAGAAACTTGAATTCTGGTTAGGTCTGGTGCCTTTCACACGGAATAAAAGCTGTTACCTCAAATTACTCAAGAGTTTATGAGACTTGGTGTTGAAAAAGTGATTTTGTGTGTGTTTGGTTGCTTTGTTTGTTTGTTTGGTTGGTTGGTTCGTTGTTTTTCAAGACAGGGTTCCTAGTGTAGCCCTAGCTGTCCTAGAGCTCTATAGACCAGGCTGGCCTTGAACTCAGAGATCTGCCTGCCTCTGCCTCCCAAGTGCTGGAATTAAAGGCATGTGCCACCAGCGCCAGTCAGCTGCCATCCTCTTTAAATTTTTTTACTGAATCTTTGTGAATCAGTTTGCACTCACTTGTCTCCCTGTTCCTTTGTACCCTCCCTCCACCACAAATAAAACCCTGAAAACATCTAGCTGTGGGATCTGCAGTGTGTTACAGCCTGTTACATAGTATACTCTTTTGGCCAAACGTGCACTTGCAGATTTCCATTGCAGTGAGTCATTGGTCTGGTATGCTGCTGCACTGTCAGTACTGGATCCTGCAGCTTTGGATCTGCAAGACCTCCCCTTCACGTGCTTCAGCAGTTCATAGATGGGGGAGATGGATAGTTCATGTTAGGGTGAGCCAACTCAAAGCCCTGGATCAGTGACCTAGATAGTAGCTGAGTAAGTCAGCCTACCAGCGTTCCTGCACCCACACTACCAGGGCAAACTCTCCAGCACTGCCCCGACTAGACCTGCAAATGCAGGTTCCCATAGAAGCCAGCCGAGGGTATTGGATCCACCAAGAGCTGGGGTTACAGGCATTTGTGAGCTGCTCAGTGTGGGTACAAGGAACTGAAGTCCAGTCCTCTACAAGACCAGTAAATGCTCTTAACCACTTCTAGTCCCAGAGTGTAGTTTTGAAAGAAGTTGATGCCTCTGTTTCACCTCTCCAGGGGCTTGCAAGCTGCTCATTTTGACTATGGTTGTAGACAAGGCTAGAGTAGATCTGGAAAATGAGTTAAATGTAGGGTAAGCTCCAAGACCTTGTAACCCACTGTTTGTATAGCTTTTCTCTTTCTCTTGTATGGTGTTCTCTGGATTATTTCAGGTATTTAGTTAAAATTCAGTCCTGAAAATGCTGCTTCTAGGCGTTCTCGCCTGTGCTCTTTGTACTTTTATGGAGGACAGTTTTTTGATTTGTTTACTCTTCTCTTTCATTGATACCACCTAAGATCATCTTTTTATTGGATGCCCAGTTCACAGGTTAAAGTGTCTTTTTACTTAGATACATTATTCTGAGTATCTCTTTGTACTTTAAGAAGTCAAACAAATTGGAAAAATTTGGAAGACTTCTGAGGAGTAAGTTACAACATGTTCATTAAAAAAAATAAAATTTGTACCTTTTTCATTAGCAGTGTACAGTTCTGGTGACACTGGTGCAGAGAACATTCCTATATTATTTAGATCATAGGAATAAAGAAAACGTAGCCCCTTGTAGTGGTTGGAATGAGAATGACCTTAATAGGCTCATGTTTGACTACTTGTTCCCCAGTTGCAGAACTGTTGGGGAAGGATTGGGGTGTGGCCTTGTTGAAGGAGGCTTGTAGATTTCAAGACTCTCTTGCCATTCCCTCTCTGCCTCGAACCTGAAGATCAAGATGTAAGGCATCTGCCATGCCTTTGTTCTGTCATCATGGACTCTGACTCTCTGAAACCATAGCCCCAATCAAATGCTTTCTTTTAGAAGTTGCCTTGGTCATGAGGTTTTATCACAGCAATAGAGAAGTAAACTAAGACAATCCTACTCTCCCATACTCTAGAAGAAATAGGCTGGAGTACAAAGAAACAGAGAGCAAGAGAGCAATTGTATGGTCTCAAGACAGCAAAATGATCAGCATGAGAAGTGGTGGATGGAGAGGCTGGGGTAGCACAGAGGATGAGACATGGCAAGGTTGGGCTGATTAGGACTTTGGTCATAAATAGGCCTGGACTTGAATCACGGTGCTTCTCATTTTAACTGTATGGTCTTGTACAACAAGTTACCTAACTTCAGGAACCTGATTTTTTTTTTTCCCCAGAATGGAACAAGGGGAGAAATTGCCCACGGAGGAGGATGGTTTCAAGGATTGTGATGAGAGTGTTACCATAACTAGAGCAGGATAAGAGTTAGTCCTGTGAGATGAGAGGCTGCTGAGGGTATCCTTGAGTATTACAAAAACAGCCATTCAGAGCTCATCCCCTGAGAACGCTATGTGTAGATTTTGACCTAAACAGGCATTTAACTGTAATTGGTAAAAAACAACATTGAATTAGAATCCCTTTTCCTGGACTTGCACGTAGACTGTTAGTTGCTTTGGATCTGTGATTTGCTATACAAGTAAATCTTCAATAGTATCTCTGAAATAGTGTCTAGGTGGATTATGTTTGTGAGAAAACCAGATTGGCACATGTCTTTGTAATTTGTGAGTCTGGTAGGCCTGTGCTGAAGGTATTCTAGGCTTTATTTCTTAATCACTTTTATTATAGGAAGGTTGTCATTTTCCCTACTAAACTTGTTATGTATAGTTAATACAAGAAGGCTTCTTTAGCACGCTAACAGGAAGTAGGATAAACATGTTCTTTTTTTTAACCAAAAAATACAGTATTTTCTATATAGTTAAAAAATTGAGATAACAGATGTTATCACCCTAATTCCTCCAGCAGAATGTATAGCCTACCTTTTAATATATAAGTATTCAAAGTGGCATATAAATCATTTTGAAATAATCGGGATAAGGTGAGCCCTGAATTCTAAGAACTTCTTATTGACATGAAGATGAGCTATTTGTAAAGAAAAGAATTTCAATGTCCACTTGACAAATTGACAGTAGCCAGGATAGAACACTGTGGTGTGCACAGGAGAGCCAGGGAGAGCCAGGCAGCAGCTAAGGGGAACAGTATGAATTAGAGGTGCAGTGTAAAAGGCTATGACAGCCTGCGTCTCTGTTTTCTCTAAAGATAAATAGATTTCTAGAATATTCTAATTTTAGTATATGTATTGTTAAGCACATTTTTATATTGCTTAAAGTAACTATGATAACTTCCTAACTTTGAAGCGGCAACAACAAATTTAAGTTTGTAGTTGTGATATTTAATCATCCTTATTGGTACTTAATCTGGTGTCTTTAGCATAGCAGATGAGGGACAAAGGCAAGAATGAACTTGACAGTGCACCAAAGGTGGCAAAGGTAGATTGCTAGGATTAGGGAAATTGGGTAAAATTGCTTAAGGTTTAGAAGAATGTTGTAAGTTGATGTGTCTCAATCTTGGGCAACAGAGAATGTTTTTTTAATCAGAATGTTGTATATGTATATGCATTTCAAGTACTGGAGGTGTCTGTAGATCTCACACCAGGCTGGAGTTTATCAGAAGTGAACTTTATATGAGATTTGCTTGAATAACTTGAGAAGAGCAGTCTCCACTCCAAACCTAGACCTGGTGTCTCAGTGGGTGGGATTCCCCTGTCTACTGTAGTACAGGCTTCTCTTGACGCTTCTTTACCCACTAAACTTTCAGGAGTTGTCATTCATTTAGACTCAGAGAACATTTCTTAGGAGGTGTGGTGTTCCGGAACCGTAGGCCTTAGTACTGTTAGTTTACATTTCCAGTTGTCCTGGGTAGCAGAAAGAGAGTTTGACTTTGGTTTTTCCAGTAAGTAGCTATAATTGGGTTGGGGGAAGCCAGACCGGGTGCCAAATGCTCCCCCTGGGCTGTGCTTTGTAAGGTTAATACTATTTACTACCTTCCTTTCTTCTCTTGTGAGTCATGTTAACACTCATGAATTGTATGGCCAAATACAAATGAGTGGTTCTGAAGGACGGCACTGTCACTCCAGAGTGACAGTGTGAGAACAGCAGTGGCAGGAGATGACAAACAGTTTGACAGGATTGTTTTTCTTTGTTGGTACTCAGTCTCACTATGTAGCCAGGCTGGCCTTAAATTCCTAGTTCTACCTCTCCTTTCTGAGGGCTGCTATTGCAGGCCTAGACCACCACAAAGTTAAAACTAAATGTTTGCTTACAGATGGAGCTGGGAATCCCTCAGCTTTCCAGACTCGCTACTAAGTAATTTAAAGCTTATTTATGGAACTAGTCACATGTTTCAGCAGTTACAAAGTGAAACTTACTGTGAGTCAGCTTTCAGCAGCAGAGTCTGGGGGTGGGGGTGATGAGTCCGTGTTAAATTCTCTCCAATGTGATGGAGTGTGAGGAGGACATCTCACCTCCTAATGTTAAATCTGTAACTCCAGAACAATCAAGACTAAACTAGAACCTACCTATAGAATTTTCTACAAGACACCTATTCAAGGTCTTGAGACATGAAGACTCCACTCAGTGTGGGCCTCAGATGGAAGAGAAAGGGGCACAGAAGAGAAAGTTGGTGACTTATGGACAGAATCTACTGCTCTGGGACTAGTTGTGTACAAATGTTAATTTCCTCATTTTGATGTGTTTGCGTCATAGTTAAGTAGGATGTGAAACAGGACAGGAGGTGCTTCTCTCAGCATTATAACTCTGTTATTGGAAATGGTTTCAGTATGTTTTTATTACATTTCAGTGTATACATGCCTATGTGTGCCAGCCATGGTGTCTGTGTCGAAGTCAGAGGATAATCCATGGAGTCATTCTCTCCTTCTACCATGTGTCCCAGATACTGAGCTGGGGCAGTCAGACTTGGTGGAAAGTGCCTTAACTGACTGCGCCATCTCACCAGTCCCTCTAAAATTATTTCAAAATTTTAAAAAAAAGTCGAATCAGGAGTGGTAGAGTTTAAGGTGATCCTCAGCTACATAGTAAGTTTGAGGACAGCCTAGACAGTAAGTTTGAGGACAGCCTAGACTGCTACTTGAATCTGATTCTAAAAGTGGGGTGAGAGCATTAGAACACAGAGCCTTCCAACTGAAAATGACGGGCTTTTGTTGTGGTTGTCATGTCCTGTAGAATGTTCTGTGCTCTGGGAAACTGGGCAAAGCAATGCAGAACTGGATTCTCTGAGTGGTTATTGTACAGGATGTGATTTGTAGCTTACTGACTTCTAGGAACTTGAAGACAGAAGAGGTCTTTGTTCTAGAGGCTGCAGACTTCTAGTCCCATAAAGAGCTTATCATTGAGCAAGATTATAATGTGTCTTGTCATGACTGTAAGAATGTGTAATGGGGCCGTTGTTAGCCAAGCCTTTGCCTGGGGAGCAAGACTCTTGTCAGCATTCACAGAACAATTGAGTGCTGGTCCCTGCTGACAGCAGGATGGGGTGGGTAATAGCCCTGCAGGACTCTACTACCCTGGGGTAAAGAAATCTGTGCAAAGTTATTTCTTTGATGCCTGGCATTTATTTCCTAAGCCAAAAACAAAAAATAAACACCCCCAAAACAAGAATTGGGGACTGAGGACTTAGCTCAGTGGTAAAGCACTTACCAGACAAGCATGAGGTCTTATGTTCTGTCCCTAGATCCCTTCCCCTCAAAAAAGAAGGCTTAGTTTTACTTAGAACAATGTAATTTAAAGTGGTAGGCTTGCTGGTTTGGTAGATATTTAATAGTGGATACTTTAATAATTCGGGTTTCTGCTTGCTCAGTTAGAGCACAGTGCCTATGGAAATAGACATACCCGGGTAATACAGATTGCTTAGCTTTAAAAAATGATGTAAAAAACAATGTGCCTGTCTTCCCTGGACATGGAGACTACAGCACTGTGATGGCATAGCCTTGCAATTCTAATCTGTCAACTTCTCTGCGTAAATGTGAGAAAGCAAGAGACTCAGAGGAAACAAACATGAGGTGGCATAAGAGGGAGGCTTAGAGGACCTGCTGAAAGTTTTGGAGATGCAGTCTATGGGAGGAGTCACTTGTTTTTTAAAAAAATAAACAAGACTATATGGCTGTAAGTCATTATTATAGTGGCTCATGTCTACCTCTAACTGCAGTACCAGGAAATATGATGCCCTTTTCTGACTTCCACGGGTACCAGCCTTGAGTGTAGTGCACAAATATACAAAAGGAAACACCTATACACATAAAATGAAATAAATAAACATGTAAAATGTTACAATTGAACATCAAATTTTATGATGAGTTAGGCATGGCCCTCAGGTTTAAGCTAATATAGAGTGATGAGACTTTATGAGCCTCTTTTGTTTGCAGTCTCTTGTTGGTGTGATGGGCTTCACGGAGTTGATGGCAGCATGAAAACACATGGGCTGTTCGGCCTCAAGCCCAGGGTCTCAGGACGTTCTCTGCATCCTGGAATAGTTGCTTTGAGAGTTGTGATGACTAAACTCCCACATCTGTGAGGGCTCTGGGAGGGCCCCTGCCTCTGAGCACTCCTTGGTCCTTGATGCAGGAGCTTATCAGCTATTGCAATAGCCCAAAGAGTGGGACACTGTCCCATGTCACAGCAGAGTTTGTTTGGCATTTAGTATTAATTATAGAAAAGCCTGTCATTAAAACCTAATCTATCTTATTCTTGTTGATAATATTATTCTTTTCTGTAAATCCATTAAATATCGTTTTGACTTAACAGTATGTCTAGTCAGTCACCCAGAGATAGCAAGTCTTAGTAAATGTCACCTTATTTGGAAAGGTGTTTTTGCAGAGTCCTTTATTAAACTGAGAATCTCGAGGTGAGGATACAGCCCTGGTTTGTCCTGGTGGGCACTACACAAGAGAAGCATAAGGCACACAAACAGGAAGGCTGTGTGAGAACGGAACACATGCGAATGGTGGCAGCCATCAGAAGCTGGTACAAGCCAATAGGCCCCTGGAGAGAGCATGGCCTTGCCAGATATTTCTGAGTGCCACCTTTATAGCACTTAGAAAGGTGGGAGATCTTCCCCTGACCCATGTCTCTCTGCCTCTGTCTCTGTGTCTGAATGCAAGTGTTCCTATGTGTGTGATACACTCGCATATTGGCATCTGAAAACCAGAGATTGACTTTGGGGCTTCTTTAGTTGTTCTCCACCTTGTTTGTTTGTTTGTTTGTTTGTTTTTGACAGGGCCTCACTGAATTCCGAGCTATGGAATTTATATGGACAAACTGACCAGCAAGCCACAGATATCTAGCTACCCATCTCCCATCCCTTCCCCTAAGCACTGGAGTTACAGGAGCACACCTAAGCAACTTGCTTTTATGTGGGGTCTGGGGCCAAGCTCAGGTCCTCATACTTGCTCAGCAAGTATTTCACTCATGGCATCATCTCCTCAGCTCTGTATTTCTGTCTTATTGTTAAGCCAGCAAGTCTGTGGTGATTTGTTACAGCAGTCTTTTAAAGACATGTTCTCTCTATGTAGCCTTGTCTGGCTTGGAATCACTTTGTAGACCAGGCTAGCCTTGAACTCAGAGATCCACCTGCCTCAGCCTCCCAATTACTGGGATTAAGGGCATGCACCACCACAGGCTGGCCGTCACAGCAGTCTTAAGATGCAGAAGTAGTATATTATCCAAAAGAGGAGCTTTCACAAATGCAAGAACAGAGAGGCTCCATCACCCATCATGGAGCTGTGGGCCAAGGGCTGCTCTTGCTGAGGTCACCATCTCTAATAACAAGATCTCCCAGTGTGTTGTGTGAAGTGCCTGACACAGTGAGCACTGTCCTTTTTACTGCCTGGCCTGCTTTGTCTAATGCAGAGGATGTTACAGTGTAGTCCCCAGACCGACAGGCTCTGCATTACCTTGTCTCAGGGTCTCCCCATGTCCTGTATCAAAACCCAGAGCCACTGTGTCCTCAAAGTTAAGCATGTATCTGAGTCATTTAGGGTTTTTTGGGTTTGATTGTTTGTTTTGAGACAGATTTACTAAATAGCCTAAGCTGCCTTCAGTCCCACAATACTTTTGTTGCCTCAGTCTTCCAAGGGCTGGCATCACAAGTTTGTGCCACTATGACATGAGATGGAGATGGGGCCTTCTCTTCCTCCTGTCTTCCCTCTCCTGGCCTTGGCACAGAACCCTGGGTCCAACAGTAGCGTGTGTACCGTCTGTTTTCTAATGTGTTTTGTTAGGTTCCTCTTGCTTGTGAAAGTCTTAGGCTTCCTTGTTTTTGATGACCTTGACAGTCACATATTGGGTAACATTTCCTCATCTGAAACTTTTCTGATGTTTTCCTCATAGATTGGGATTAGGGGTGTTTGAGGACACCACAAAGACAGAAAGCTATTTTCCTTACCTTGTGTCCAGGGTATTCTGCCAGCTCCATTGTCACCATTAATGCTAACCTGGCTTTGTGCTGTAGCTGGCCTCTATTAGAAAGTCACCTCATTCCTGATTTTCTCCCAAGCTCTTGGAAGAAGGGAGTCACTATATCCTGAAAAGCAGGGCATTATTATTCATCCTCTTGGAGGTTGAGATACTGCCATATTTTAGAACTCTGTGCAATGGTGTGTTTTGTTTAATATTTTTGACAGGGTCGCTTGTTTTGTAGCATGGACTGACTAGCCCAGGCTATCCTGAGCTGCATGGTAATTCTTGTGCCTTGGTCTCCCAAGCATTGAGTTCACAGGCATGAGCCACTAGGTCTAGCAGACACTCTTCAGTGCAGGACATCACTCTGCGTTCCCCATGTCAGGAGTACACATTTATATCATGGACTGTTGTATTTCCCACTGAAGTAAATTGCTGTTACTTTGCCTTTGAGAGTTTTTCCAGTTGAACGTGCCTGCCTTGTTTTGCCTTTTCTCACTTTCAGGCACTAGAAGATGCTCCTGCCTTTTGTCCACACTTTTTATCCTGTCTAGACTCTTCAGTGTCTTAGGGGACCCAGGCTCCTTCTGTTGGGTCACACAGTTTGAATAGAAGAGCTTATATTAGGGAGCCTAGGCCTCCTCAGATGCTAGAGTGAGAATGTGTGCGAATGTTAAGCCATGTGTACACGCATAGCTATGAACATTTCTACCTACGACCACCTGGGTCTGTATTGAGGTGAGTGAGCATAAATCAATACTGTTGTCCCAGGCTCTAATCTCTACTGCATAGATGATTGTAGCCTAATTGCCGACTTCCCACCCTAACAGAAGCACGCTTTTACCACCTGACATTATCTACAAGTATTCCTGATGAGTGGTTTTGCAATTGTTGCCATCACCATGAGAAACAGCTGCATCATCTAGAGCACCGTGCTTACGTAGCTCCACTTCCTGGAGTTTAAAGTCTCTGCTCATTTGCAAAGCTATGATAGTCAGCATCCATCTCTCCCACGCTCTTCTTACCTGTTCTCCTTGGTTTTTTTTTTTTTTTTTTGGTGCTGGGAGTAGAACCCAGGCTAATAGTTGTGTAAATTTTTCTTTTAACTATTATTTCTGTTTAATTCAGGCTGGGGTGATTTTTTTTTTTTTATCTGATATCATGTTTCTTGCTGTTGGTAATTTAGACAGGTGGCACTTCCTACTTTTCTGTCTTAATAATACTAATTGTGGACAGATTTATGCCTGAGTATAATGAGGATGCAGAAAATTATTCAACTGATGTGTTTTGAAGTTGGGTTCATTCCCCCTGGTCCCATTCTTTTTATAGTGATTCATGTGCCTAAGGGCATGTGGCATTTTAATAGAATACAACATTAATGGGTGTGTAAAAATTTTAAAGACAAGTCTAAACAGCTTAGCTGATAGCATTCCACGTTTTATACTTACATGGTTGTTAGCAAGCTGAAGAGAGTTTGGAAGAGTATGTGAATTGTTTATTCATTAGTTGCTCATAGGATCATTATTAAATGCCTCCTGTGTGATAGTGGCACTTTTAGCCAGAATGCTGGGGTGAGTGAATGTATACATTCTTGCTGTTATGAAATTTAGCTGACATAGATAACTAATGTGATTCATACAGTCACAGAAATACATAGCTTTCAAAGGGCTTGTTTCTTTCTTTTAGGAACATACACTTACTTTGAAAAATCAGCAGTCAGTAATACTGTACCACACCTTGGGGAGGGGGTGAACAACAGACAGGGTTTCTGCTTGTGTCTGTGGTACTCCAGGAAGACAAAAGAGCAGGAACCATGAGCATGTGAGCCGTCACTTCTCCCAGGCTGGAGAGAGGCATCAGAGGCTGAGGAGGACCTAGCAGGCTCAGGTAACGTGGGCTAGCTTCCTGGGAAAGCCCAGCAGTTAAGAGAAGGTTGGCTAAATGGAGGTCGGTTGAGTATCAGAGCCTTGAGTACAGCATCTGCCCACTTGCTTTAATTTGTTCATTTCCCTCAGCAAGCACTGCTTTTATCCTCACCTCCAGACACTCCCTTCATCACGAAAGTGTAAGTGGTATAGGAGATACATCTTTGTAAAAAATGGATATTTTTAGAATATTTTTGTCATAAACTACAAAGTGCAAGTATAAAGCATTCCTGTAATTTAGGCAGTCACAGAAGATCACAGGTGGGTAAGAGCTTGTCCCACAGAGGAAAGGTGTGCACACTTGGGTGTTTTGGGAGTACAGATGGAGCTAGGAGCAGGCAGCTTTAGGGAGCGAGTAGGGTGGGTGGGGCTCCTCCATGTACATGGTGATTGTCACACAGCCTGTGTAAAGGACATCAGGCTATGCGTGCAGTCATAACCATATATAATGTGACCATGTTTGAGGTCACATGCAAGGGAAAAGGAAAAGATTTCAAATCAAAAAGAGGCTGGGGATATAGTTCACTTAGAGGTCTCCGCTAGCATGGATGCGGTCTCCATCCCCAGCAACACATAACCAGATACAATGGTGAATTCCTGAAATCAGCGTTCTGAACATGGTGGGAATTCAAGCTCATCCTTGCCTACATAGTGAGTTTGAGGCCAGCCTGGACTGTATGGGACCCTTTATCAAGAAACAGGGACCAGCAAAATGGCTCAGAGGGTAGAAGCACTTGCTACCAAACCTGATGGCCTGACTTCAGTCTTGGGACACTAATGCTGGAAGTATAGAACTGATTCCCAAAAGTTGTTGTCTGATTTACACAGGCACACTGTTGTATGTGCACACATACACACACATGCTGCATACACTACATAAATGTAATTAAAACATTAAAAATCAAATGGCATTAAGTCAGAAGCATGTAATAAGAATGTTGTAAATCTATAATTCAAAATTAACTTTGAATATCAAATTCAAATTAGGATTTGTTCCTTAAGATTAAGGGGAGATACTGTACCAAGGCAGCCAGGTGAAAGGATTATTTAATACCTGTAAAATTCTGTGTGCTTAACCCTTCAGTTTCCTTTTTATACAGCCTTTCAAATATAAGTGTGTTCTTCCTAACATTGTAAGCTCATATTGATAGTATACTAGATAGAAAACCTCATAGGATTTTAAGCTCTGTGACTTAGTCTTACTTGGTATTTTGAGGTATTGACACACAACATTAAATTGCCAGAGTGAACAGACACATACAGAGGATGGCACTCAATTGACAGATCACTTACTGTTTTCTTTAAGATGGCAGATGAAAACACGAAGGACTTAAGTGAGATTAACACATATCATAATCATTGTCTCCCACTGTAGTAAAGTAAGTATTCCTGATTTTGTTTTGCGCAGGTCTTGCTTTCTTCTGTAATAACCTGTTCCAAAATGATTTCGTGTTCCCTAGTCCTACAACTGAGACCCTTGATCCGTGTACAGTGGAAAACATACAGAAACTAAGGTGTAGGCTCCCGGTATATTCATTACTTTAAGGTATTGCTATTCACAGCCACATTTAGTAAACTTAACCAGAGAAAATCCAAGTTCTTACACATTTGAGTAGATCCATGGCCGTCTGTTGGCTCATGCTGTCACCCCAAACTCATTTCAACATTAAGGGATCTAATATCTCTTTTCATATCTGGAGCTCCTTTCTTTGACAGTTGAGGACTCATTATTCTAGGATGTGTTTATTGACTGCATCCTGTGTGAGAACAGTCTCCTGTTGCCTCCACTGTGCTTCCTGGGCCCTCAGTTCTGTGCTGATGGCTCTGTTATGTCATTCCACTGCCAGCCCCAATACCTACAGAAGCCTTTTCACTGGCATTTGATACCCCTGCTGGGCTTTTGAGCTTGTCTTCTCCAACCTTGTACCCCAGCTTGGGGTTCTTTATTTCAGGACTAAGGCTCAGGTAGGTCTTGAAAGAAGCCTAAATACATCTTAGAATTAACTGTCTGTCTGGTGCTAGAGATGGAAGCAAGCCAGGGCTTCACACACACCAAGATGCACTCTACCGTTGACCCCTTAAAACAGGTTTTTAATTTTAGCTACTTGGCCCTAGAAAATACTTGTTTCATGTGTTAATGAGGCCTCCAGTTTAAAAGAATAAATTTCAAAATCAAAGCAAAACAGTACAATTTCTATCTTGATAGTAATTTTTTTGAGTATTTTCTTAAGTTGGTGCTTATGCCAGAAAAAATAGATTTTTATATTCTTTATGATTAATGTACTTAACAATTTTTTTTTTTAAATATTTTAAAAAGTATGTGTGTTGGCAGATTGGTGCAGGTGCCCACAGATGGTAGAAGAGAGAATTGCAGTTTGTAGATCTGAAGTTGCAGGTGGTTGTGAGCTGCCTGATGTGGGTGCTAGGACTGAGCCCGGAGCCTCTGCAAGAGCAGTGTGCCCTCTAAACTGCGGAGCCATATCTCCAACCCCTCAGCACCTCGTGTTTGGTAAACTCACATGTACAGAGAATATGATAAAGGTGTTGTGAGCTTTGAGAAGATGCTCCTCTAACACTGAAATGAAACACTGTTGGCAGTATTGTTGGCAGCCAGCATCATCCGCTGTCCCCTGGCAGTTCTGACCAGTGATTAAATGGCTCGAGTTGGCCAAGTGGTAAAGCATTGGGAGATAACTAGTTCTGCCCTCATTAGGGGTGGGGTGGGTGGTATGGGAGGTGGGGGGAGTATATGGTACAGTTTCTCTTTTTTTTACCTAAACTTTACTTCCACAAATTAGCTATGAAGGAAAAGCCTTGTAGTCCTATGTTAGGCAGTGAGTAGTTTTCTTTTTCTTTTTGATGGTAAATGTTGTATTGATATAAAAAAATTTGTTGGGAATAGAATCTTTTTGGGAAATATGCAGATTTGTTTCAGATGTCTTCTTAAGAGCTTTCCAATTTTCATTCTTTTTTCTGTTTGGTGTGGTTTGATTTCTCTTTAAGTTAAATTTTGATTTGGAGCCAGGTCTCCAATGGCATGAGTAAATGGACATTCGCAAGCTATAAATTCTACCTGAGGTTGGGGCTTGGGAAGGACATGTGCACAGTGAGCACCACTCATTTACATACACTCAGTGAGCACCACACACTGATACTTAAGTGTATTTATAGGAGTAGATTTGGGAAGAAAAAGCTTGTGTCCTTACTGGAACACTGCTTTAGGCTATGCCCCTAAACCATGGATATTTACTCACTGCTCTCTGCTCTAAGTAGTAGTTTTGTGTAAGGTGAAACCCAGGAAATAGCATGTTTTCTCACAGCTGATGAGGTCTGCTTTCTTTCTGTAGCCATTCATTCATATGGGACTGCTGCTTGGATTCTAGCCCTATGGTTTACTGTTTGCTTCTTTACAAAACATTTTCACAGGAAGCAGGCTCAGTAATGGCCATATCCTGGAGCAAAGGTGGTCCTTAGCATCCTTGTTGTTGAATCAAGGGATGAGGACTTGGCTCTGGTGGTCAGGAATGTCTCAGGCATCCTCCACCTGATTTCATTGGCTCAGATCTTTGAGTGGGTCAAGTGACTCTTGAGAAATAAGTCCTTGGGAATTAGACTGTTCAGTTTTTCCTTGCATATCTAGTTTGGCGTCATAGAACAGGACCCATCCCTGCTTGTAGGACCTCAGTTCCATTTCTGAAATTAGCCCTCTCATCTCAGAGCCTGTACTGGGGGAAGAGAAAGGATATGGGTTTGAAGTGAAACATTACTTATCAGTGCAAACATTATATGAAGGAAGGAACATGTTACTAGCTATTGGTATTTAAAATAGAAAATGATAACTTTAGTAGGATCACAGGAGCTGGGTCAACCATCTCCAAAATGGAAGTTCTTTACTCAGTCAAGTAAGTGTGTGTGTTTGTATTAAACCCCAAATGCTGCTGAGAGTGTGCACAGAAACCCTAGGCTGCTTCTGTTTGATCTCAGCACCCTCCAGGTTTGAATGCTGAATCTTTTAAAAGGAGCTATAAAGACCTGGTGGATCTGTGTTTTCTTTGCTTTGTCTGGAAGCTCTGTACTATCTTTGCAGATTGATAATAACTATGTTTGTATTTAAAGAGAAACACATAAAGACCAGGCTTTTTCTTACACCACTAATGGCCATACTAGTTTTGCTTGCATACACTAATTTTTTCCTCTGAATCACCAGTGCGCATGGTGGTAATTTGGTGACTAGAAGGCACGGTAAATTATTGGTTATAATAAATTGATGTCATACCCACAGAACGGCAAGTAAGAGGATGAATTAGGGACAGAAATAGTAACGGTTTTTGTTCAGGAAACCTCAAAGCGCATACTCAAGTATTACCATGTTGATTCCATTTTTAAAAGAATAGGAGGAGGAAAAAAGGTTCAAAAGACAAAATTTCAAAACTATAAGTGTAGTAAAGCAGATTATAGACCAAAGATTTACTGCTTTATTTTCTGGAAATCTCTTTATGTAGTTTAAGAACCTTTAAGAAGTCTGGTCATTATTTACTGGCTGGTAAAAGGAGGTAAGACTGCATAAAGCTGATTGCAGCGATGTTTCCAAATGGTTGTCTGTGTAACTTGTGTGTGTGTCTGTATGTCTTTGTGTCTGACTGAGTGAGTGAGTTTATATGCACCACATACATGCGTGAGTCTGGAGTTACAGGCCTGTGAACTGCCTGGTGTGGGCCTGGGCCTTATGCAAGAGCAGTGAGGGCTCTTGACCCCTGAGCCATGACTCCTGCTCCCCAGATGGTCACTTTTAACTACTCTTTTCTTTGTAAATTTTTAAAATTTACAAAATTTAAACTTAAGTTGAATAGAAAATGATCTCTCTGCACCCTTCACCTGAGTACTCCGATGGCTGACTCTTAGCTCATAACTCATTAGCTTTTGCTTTTTCTTCATGCCTTTTATTTTATTTGTGAACTTCATGTCAGTTTTAGATACAATGCTTGGTCTTCCCCTTAAATATCTCAGTGATGCTGAGTAACATACTGCAGTAACAAAGCTGACCATTAACATTGCTCTATTATCTCATCCACAGACCATATTCATATTTCATCAGTTACCCCAGGAACATCTCTCGTAGCAAACAAACAAATACTTTTCAGGATTAGAATTCAGGATTCCATGAAGGGCTTTGTTGGTCTGTCTCGTAAGTGTCCTAGGTCTTGACTTTGTATTTGCTGTCTGACCTTTACATTAAAAATTATATGTGAGGCAGGGTGTGGTGGTGCATCGTTACCTAGAATTCTAGCATTTAAGGGGTCTCAGACAGAGACAGTACAAGTGCCAGGCCAGCCTGGGTTAGCCAGTGTAGGCTTTGATTTTTCAAAACTTACTTTTAAAATAGGTGATCTTAAATGTTTTAACCTCCCTTCTAGCCCACCACCCACCAGGGATAGTAGGAAAGAAGGGTTATTAGGATAGGGAGGGATGTGGACCTGTTTAGAAATAATTCTTTGGAGCAAATTCAATATGTATTGTCAGGATCTCTGCAGTTCAGTTTACAGGAGTCAGCCGCAGCTTGATACACTTGCAAGCATCATCAGTCCAGTTCTGTAGTGTTGGACAGCAAACATGAAATCAGCAGCAGAAACAGCCAGGCCTCCACCACATTGGCAGGAGTCAGCAGGAGTGACCAGGAGCATCAGGGCCACCAGAAGTTCTCTGCCTGCCTCTCTTGACAAAGTGAAGATTAGCAAAGACAAAGAGACCATGGTTCATTGCAAAGCTAGCTATGCAAGGCCCCCTGTCAGTGTCCTTTGAGTCCTATTTATGCTCCCTGCAAACTTTACCTGTCCTCGCACAGGCCTTGACCACATGAGTCTGTATCAGCTGACATCACTGCCAATTGGCCCAAGGCCCAAGTCTGCGGAAGCAGCAAAAACCGCCAGCACACCACCAGAAGTTTTTTGCTGCATTTCTTTCTATGAAGTCAAGACAAATGATGACCAGTAAACAATGGTAAAGCGTACCAATACCATCCAGCGTTGTCTACCATTGGTTGGGTCCTTCTTAACTTCATGCATCCTTTCACTTGTTTGCTTTAGCAAACATCCTTTTACCTGTGTCTGCTTTAGTAAAACACCATCCGACACAACGGATTTTCCAAAGAAACCATAGATTTCCACTTCAGCCACTAAGAACTTGTTCCTGCCTGACCCTACTCTCACTCTCCTCCAAAGGTTCTGGAAACTTATTTACAGAATGCTCCTAAATTTGGATTTTTGTTACCCCATGTCGAGTGATATTCTATTCTCAGAGCATTACAGGAGGAGCACGTGACTGCGGTTCTGTCTGTATGACAGTGTTAACGGAGCACTTGCCAGGTTTCTCCACTATAATGTGACTTTCCCTTTTGTGATTAGTAAATCTTACATACTTTGAGACCCTAAGGTATAGTTTCTCCTCTCACTGTCATGGGGTTTTATTTATTGATAATTATTTACTTTCTTTGAATTAGCTTGAGTGTCTTATTAACTTGTGAACGGATTATGTCAAAGTTGAGTAGTGTGTCTCTTGTCCTCTGTCAATACATGTCAGTGTGTAGCCTCAACTGTTCATTAGATGGCCCAAAGGGAGAAGGCACATGTCCTGTCAGGGCTGGGGACAGGGGATATTGAATGTAATCTAGGTGCTTTCTCTGTCTTTGGATACCCCCTTCCCTACTTCAGGGGCTGTGACCACTGGAAACTAGCACATTCTACTTAAAAGCGGTTGCGAACAGAACCTGTGCTTATTCTCTTGTTTCATTCACTTCAGAAGCTGTTATTGAATCTTATTGTCATATTATAAACTTTTAAGCAAGTGCTTGCTGAAGTTTAATGTGTCACACATCAGAATCAGTAGCTTGTTTCACAGGGCCATCGATGCTGAGAGGTGGAAGGAACTGGGAGAAGTAGAGGCTTCCTGGGAAATCCCTGGGCTGACCTCCTTCCCAGCTTTGAGGGTTACTCCTGCTGATGTCCAACCCTCTGCCAGGAAGTGGCCAGGTAGGGGCCCTCTCCAGAGACTGTGTGCCTTTTAGACTTTCAGCCTTCGAGCTTGTGAGTTAATAGTGTTTTTATAAGTGTCCAGCTGAGTCACTTCCTAATAATGATAAATAAGAAGGACTGAGAAGAGTGCTAGTAGTTTTTACTCCAGAAACAAGTGACAGTCCAGTGGTAGAAATAAATATAATAACATGGATTCTAAAAGGCTGAATATTCTTTCCATAAAAATGTGTTTGAGGAGATACATTTAACCTAATTGTAAACATTGTAACCTGATTACATTGTACAATGTATATATCAAAACACCATATATATCTACTGTTTTATATATTAGTTTAGAAATTAATTTAAATGAGAAAACATGGACTCTAGTCTATTCTTTTTAAAGCTCAAAGACAATGGTAAGTATTTACCCCCAAATTATACCCTTATAGCTGATTTGTGATAGGTTTTTATTTTGCTTTTAAAGCTACCTAAAGCAATTTATCTTACTAATATACTCTTTTCCTTGCTTGGCTTTTAATAGTGCTTTTTAATTTTATTTTAAATAGTACTGACTTTTAAATTATTCAAACTTCTTTGTGCTTTTTAGCTAGGGTCTTGCTTTATTAAAACTACCTACAAACTAGTATTTTTAGATCCACCTTTTAAAAATTAAAAATTCCTGAAGTGGAGTCCTGTATCCCTTCCACACTAATGTGTGCTGCCAGTGGGCAGCGTTGATCTGTGTCACTCTCCCTGGGACAGTGGTCACCACAGGACAGTCTCACACCCATTACCTTACGTACTTTGTGCTTTCTCCCTCCCTGGCATGCTGGGCACCCTCTGAGGTTGAGCTCACGGTGAGCTGCTGTTCAGTTGTATGAGCTCAGATTGGAAGTGGCTGGATATGTGCAGAAGTATGCGATTTGGCCTCCTCAGCTCTGGTATACACATTGAATCCTTCCCTGGCTGGCTTGCTCTGCTTGATGTTGCTCCAAATTCTACTTGTCGGAGGACATAGAAGCAACTTCCGAAACTGCTTGGGCACAGTTCAGGAAAGGTGGCTGGTGACAGTCACTATTCTTTTCTCTTTTGTGTCTAGTTCACCTGGCTTCTTTATTGTTACATAGGCTAAAGTTACAACAGGACTGGAGGAAGCTTCTATCACCCAGGGCTCCCAAAGCTTCCAGGAAACACCTGTCTGCATTTCTTCCTCTCCGTTCTGCTAGCCTCCTGTCATCTCTGCATCAAATGACTCACAGCTACAGCCTTTGCTAAGACTTAGCTCTTCTGCTTGCCCAGTTCCACCTCCTCAGTGGCCTGCTGGAAAAGGAGCCTCTTATGTCTATCCATGAAGTAGATCGAATTGTCCACCAAGGACACTGAGGACATAAGCTAGGGCTACCCAGCAGCTTCCCACCTGTTCTTAGTTACCCTCTTGGGGAACAGAGCTCAAGGGTTTGCTGTCCTGTCTAGGCTGGCCATGAACTCTCAGGCTCACCTGATGATCTTCCTGCCTCAGATAGCTAACTACCCGTGACTACAAATGAGTACCACCATGCACGGTTTATGTACCCTCTTAGTCTACTCTCAAACTTCACCTTAATCCGTAGGGTTGAGATGACTCTTTCTTACAGAGCACCTTCATGTCCATGGGACTGGGGAGCCACAGAGGAACAGGTGACTCTTTGTCTCATGCCAGACTCATTCCTTCTTTTTCATCCAGTGGAGTCACATAAGGATATGTTTGTGCAAGTATCCTTGCTCAGCATCTTTCCCATACCTCACTACCCTTCCTCTTTCAGTATTTTCTTTATAGAACTGAGTTTTTGCCAGGAATTCACATGGTTTGGATGGATTATATTTTTCTAGGCTTCTGTATCAAAAGCATACTCAACCAGTTTCAGAAGAGGCCAGTGCTGGGGCAGAGAGGACAAGAGAAGTCTCTGCAGCAGAACGTTGAGAAATGAGGAGGTCAGCACCAGGAGCCGTATTTGTGGGCTGCAGAAGATCTTTCTAGGAAAGACCAGTTGCATTTCCAAATGGTTGGCACTCCCTGATCTAGGGGAGAAGATAGGGCACAGGGCATTCTGGTGTCCTTATCAGATTCCATTTGTACCAGAACAGTCTTCCCAAATCCTCAGACTTGTTCATACTCTATTTTGCCCCCAAAACTGTAATCATGGAAGTTGTTTTTGTTTTTATTTTTTTTTTTGTTTTTTTTTTCTTTTTTTGTTTTTGTTTTTTTTGCCTGATCTGAGAGTATTCTGGTGGGAAACATGGAGAGAAACACAGACTTCAAGCAGAGCTGACTTTAGCTTCTCATTCAATGTAGTATCTACCTGTTGTTAAGAGCAGCGGTACTGTGAACCTTAGTAACCTTGTTTATAGCCAACACTGTTGTGTAAAGACTGCTTGTTTTATCCTAATAATTATAAAAATGAAATAAAATTCTGGTTCAAGAAATGGCTTCATGTAATAACTACCTTTTCTCTTATTCTGCCTTGATCATTAGTGCCTGAATATCAAGAGAGCTTAGAGTTAAAATACTTCTTATATGCTGTGGGGAATGGCTTATCCATGTGTGCACTTGGCTATGTATGTGGCAGGTACTGACAAAGTGCTGTGTGAAGTGAGTTGTATGAAAAAGTGACTTTCTTGTATCTTAATCAGAATGACACGTCTCAGCTTTGTGGCCCATGCAGTTGTTGATGCAGCTGTGATACTGGTTGGAAGCAGGGATACAGTGAACATATCTGGCCATAAAAGGTCTTTGAGCGTTCTGTGTTTAGGAGGACTATCTATGTCTGTTTTTAGTTTCTCAAAAGTGCCTTTTATTCACAAAACCAAAATAGAATGAATGTATATCACAAAGTCAAGCCCGCCATAAAGTTCGTGGTGCGCTGTGTTTCATTTTATAGTTTCCTGTTTATTTGTTTATTTTGTGGCTGAAGCTGGGCTCGAAACGCAGTAGTCCTCCTGCCTCAGATTCCCGAGTGGTGGAGTTATATATAGGTGTGCCCCACCATGCCCAGCAACTTTTTTGTTTTTATAGTTGTAACATAATAAACATTTGTTGTCATAGCTGTTAGTTCAGTGGTGTTAACCATCTCTGGAACTTTTCTAACAGGAGATTACATTTTCCCCTGAAGGCGTTCTGTTAGAATTAGTAAGGTAGGACTGGAAGGCAGAAGAGGAATATCCCAGATGACATAAGGTGTCTTGGCATCAGTGAGGCAGAACTGGTCTAGCATGGTGGCTTGGCATCCAGGAGCCAAGGAGAAGCTCAGCTGCGGAGGAGAAAGTAAAGTGCTTAGAGAGGAACCCCACTTTTGGGCCCTTGTGCCCTTTGGCAAAGGCGACATGCCCCAAAGCTCTAGTTACAGGGTCAGTAGACGCTTTCTCTGAAGGGCCAGATGGTAAATACCTCGGTGTCCGTGGACCATTAGCTCCATAGGACCTGGGTTAGTGAGACTTTGACTGTGGACAAATGCCAACCCCGCTCTGTGTGTGTGATGTTGAAACAGCCTGCAGTTACCTACTGGCAGTTTCCTTATTGAGGTTCTTGGTTCCCTAGAGCTCCACCACCTTACCAAAATGGGAACAGTTACATAAATATGTGATATAACTGTAATCATGGGTTTTTTATGAGATATTATTCCGAAGTGTTGCTTAAGAAATAAATTGTTAATATGGCATTACAAAGGAAGAGGCAAACCACTGAGACACCCAAGAAATGCAGTAGAAATAGGGAAATTTCTACATTGAATATAGGCTGAGTCCTCTAGGGACTCCCGGTTGGCAAGGCTGTTTCCCAGGGTGTGGGGGTGTGGTCTGGGTTCTTAGCTCTCTCTTGTGACATTCCCTTGTTGGAGATGAATGTCATGGTTGCTATGCTGAGACTCTGGCCCAAGAGAGGAATAGGGCCTCAGGGTTCAGAGAGGTAGGAGATGTGTCCTTTCTACTCACACTCCACTGGGGGAAGAGTTGGGCATCTTGTCACACCTAACTGAACATGAAGTCTGGACAGACCTTGACCATGAAGTAACAGTCTAAATATTTTAAGCAGCCTGTGCTGTCTTTTGTAGATTGAAGTTTTGTTTCCTAGGTTGCAAAGGCAGATCAATTGGCCACAATTTATGGCTGTGTACCAGGGTCAGGTGCTTAACACAGTTGAACAGTGCAGGTTAGTTGGCTTTCAGATTTAAAGGTCTTAATTTTGGAGCAGACTTTTAGCATCTCCATTCCAGCATGTTGGCTGTTAAAAGCTGGTCATCAATATATTCTGTATGTAGTTTTGGTTTTGTGTGTTACAATTTAACATAAATTTATAATTTGACATGCTATAAATGACATAATTTGGGGTTATCCTTATATATATATGACATAAATTTTTCTATTCTGGAAAGTCATTCTGACTGTAATAACAGATGTGACAACTTGGGGCTACTCTCAGAATATAAGCTAGTCCATCAGTCCAGATGGGAATGTTCTGCACAGGGCGTCTCCCTTTAAATTTCTGCTCTGCGGTTTCAGCTTTCCCTTTAACAGAGTTTGGGAAGGCATTTGTGGTGAAGGCTGATTTTGGAAGGGTTGGAAGTTCCTTATTATTAATCACACCACACTGATCTCAAAAGAAAGAAGACATTTAAATGGGTCCCACAGTTAGATTTTGCCAACTTCTTTGCGAAGAATCAACATAAAAGTTAGCTTAGGAGTATTTATATAAGTAGGTACTTAGGTAAATCAAAGATGGAAATAATTAAAATGAAGCATGCTTTGTTCCTTTTCATCTCAGGAAGTTGCCTGTGGTTCACTGTTAGCTGCTAGGTTGCATACACCCAGTGTGTGTGACAAGGACACGTGAAGAGAAGCTAAGGCATTCACGTTCGGATCACGGCTCTCCTGCGTGTTCTAGTTGACTGTCGCACAGCTCCTTGTCGTGGATCTAGGTGTAGAAAACTGTTACTCACTTGGTTGTGTGGCTGTGATCACTTATTTTGTCATTAATTACATCTTAAAATACTAATAGTGGTTATTCTGAGTAGTAATTCTGGTTAGTTCTGGTATTTCTGGAGTTAATGTTTGCTTTTTGCCTCTCAAAGTTTTTCGGGTTTCTGTTGTTAAATATGAATTGACTATTGCTTACCCCCGTGGGCACCCACCCTCATGTACTGCACACAGGCGTACAATTTTTTTTAAAAAAAAATCTTTTAACGATGTAAATTTTTCCATGAGTATGGGAGGTCTTATCTTCTCATGTCTTCTTTAGTTTCTTTCTTTAGTTTTTTACATTGTTCATTGGAAAAGAGTTCTAACATCCTAGGTTTGCTTTATTCTAAAGTCTATAAATTTCTCCTTTTTTGAAAAAATGTTTTTTCCAGCTTGATGGAATATAAATTTTTAAAGATGTGTCCTGAAGGCTTTCTTTTCTTCCTCTAATTTGGTTACTATGGATCTTCCCTCTCTTAGTTTGGCTACCAGTTTACCGATCCTTTGTGTCCTTTCAAAGACCAACTCAGTGTCCTTGATTTTTTTTAATTGTTTTTTTCTTTTCCATTTCATTAATTTCTGCTGTAATTTTGACTGTTTCTCTCCATATACTTACTTGAGTTTGGCCTGTTTTTCTTTTTCCAGGCCTTGTTATATCTACCCCATTTTACATGCACGTAACACTATTTGATAACTGACCGTTGATGGGACATGAGGAGCTGAGTGTGAGGAGGCTCAGAAAGATGCAGCATTTTTCGTCTGTCTTAGGGTTTTACTGCTATGAAGAGACACCATGACCAAGGCAACTCTTATAAGGACAGCATTTAATTGGAGCTGGCTTACAGGCTCAGAGTCAGTACATTATCTCCATTGTGGGAAGCATGACATCATACAGGCAGACTTGATGCTGAAGAAGCCAAGAGTTTCATGCCTTTATCTGAAGGGAAACCAGGAAGAGGCTCTTTTTTCACACTGGGCAGAGCTTGAGGGTAGGGTACCTCCAATCCCCACCCCCACAGTGTCTCACTTCCTCTAACAAGGCTACCTCTCCACCGATAAGGTCACACCTCCTAATAATGCCACTTGCCATGGGCCAAGCATATTCAAACAACTATACCTTCTTCAAATGTAAGTCATTCTCACAGGCTTCATGAGTAGCCCATGTTTTAAATAGTATATGCTTACTTTGTATCTGCATCTGCTTTTTATTTTATGTATTCATCTCTATCTATCTTATGTATCTATCTTTTTTTTTTTTTTTTTTTTTTTGAAAGAAGGTCTCTATAGCTCAAGCTGCCTGGAATTCAGTGTGTAACCCAAGCTAGCTTTAAGCACGTGGCATTGATGTGCCTAAGCATGCTAACTGTTGTGATTACCGATGTGAGCCACTGCTCTCAGCTCTGCTTTTTATAGTTATACATAATTGATACTGACTGATGAAATCAAGATGCCATGAGAATGGAATCGGTTCTCTGTGCTGTTGTTACCCTGCTGCTCCCAGCATTTTCCATGAGAGAAATTGCTCTGGTCATTGGCTGATGCATGACTTACTTCTTTGCCAGTAATCTTTGTGCTTTCTCTCTTATAACTCATAGTTTTAGTGTATCTTTTTATTTAGCCAATACTGCCTGCGAGGTTAGTTATTGTTTGTTTAGGGAAATTAAGATGGTCAGAAGTAGAGTACCATAACTAAACACTATGATAGGTTACGTGGGGTAATTGTTTTTTCTGTTTTAATATCTGTAAGTACTTTCATTAAACATCTTAAAGATTGATTTATTTTTACTTTACGTGTATTAGTGCTTGCCTTTGTGTGCATGTCATACCACACATGTGGAGGTCAGAAGACAGTTTGCAGGAGTCATTTCTTTCTTACATCATTTGAGTTCTGGGGTTCAGACTCACAGTGAGCACCTTTACCCACTGAGCCATCTCACCAGCTCAGAAATGACCTTAAAGGGTTTTAAAATAGTATTTTAAGTGATGTAACTTCCTACACACGCATGATCATATGTGATGTAACTTTCTACACATTCATGCCAAGAATCATGTGATGTAACTTCCTACACATGCATGCTAAAATCATATGTGATGTAACTTTCTGCACATTCATGCTAAGAATCATATGTGTTGTAACTTTCTATATTTGCATACTAAGAATCATATGCTCTATAGCTGTAGACTTAGAAACAAGGCAACATTCCAGGGCTAGAGATATGGCTCTGCATTTAAATTTCGCACTGTCTTCTGCCATTGATACCAGGCATACATGTGGGGTAGAAACATATGCAAGTAGTCTCACACACAAAAAATAAACTTTTTTTTAACCCACCTTTATGGAGTCCCATTTTGTTTTTGTGAAGACAATTTAGAAGACAGTTCATAAGATACAGCTTATGAATCTGTTCAGAGCCCTGGGACAGAAGTATATGAGATCCTGTCCTTTCAGCCCCCTTCCAGAAGTGTATTGCAACAAAATGGTGGCTTTTAAGATGCTCCTGTTTATCCTCTTACCCCTCACGGCTCTCAGTGTTTCTCTTCCCACTGCACTCCACATGCACGCCAAGTGGAGACTTGGGACCTAATTGAATGTAGGGATAGAGGCAGGGTTAGACAGTGGGACGGGCAGGGACTGGAGATAGCCAGCATGTCAGTGGTTCCTTCCACTGCATTGAGGGGCCGGAGCACTGGCTGGGGGTTAGGCTTAACTGTGCCTAGTGCAGCTTCATCTCAGTACATAGTACCAAATGTAAGCAGGGATATAAGGCCAAACATGGCTAGCTAGATAGTTCTTTTGGCCATGTAATTAATCTGGAAGGTAGAACTCAAACTGGATAATGAAATGGAGTTTAAAAGCATAAGTTTCTGTGCTGTTTCTCAGGTAAAGTACTTACTTAAAATGTGTGTGTACAAATGAGCAAGGTAAACAGAATCAACATATGTAATTACTTGAGGGGAGATGGGCTTATATAAATGAACTTTGTGGTTTCTTCCTTTTGGTTAGAAGCACTAGGCACAATCCATGGATTGTTAATAAAACATAAGTTACCCATTTGCTTTCTTTCTCATTTGAAACTTAAGAATAATACTTTTAGTAATGACTTCCCCATGGAAGTCTCCATTACCACACAGAATGCAAGCGGCTCCCTGCTTTTGAGTTATTCCCGTTTGGACAAAATGCAGGTCAGTCTCTGGTTCAGGTGTAGGTGGGCATCTGACTGCAGATGCGCACAAAGAAGAGCAAGCAGCAGGAACTGTACTTGTCGTGATTGTCCTTCCTTCCAGGAATCCCCCATTGCTGGGACTCTGGCATGCCCACACACAGAGCAGAAGTGATTGCGGTGTGGGCTCCACAGCCCAGAGAGTGTGCTTTCCTCGGAAAGGTACACGTCACCCAGCATGGACGACTGGCTCTGCTTAATGCCAGGAGTGTTCATCGTCCACATCACATAGGTTGCTTTTCAACCCTTCCTAAACTCTAACCCAAACTTAGAGATCCTTGAAGCTCATAAACTTTTGTTCAAAAATTTTAAGTAGCATTCCTCATTGAAATCTTACTGCGGATGCTGTTAAAATCTGTATGTGTCTGATCTGGAGCCTCATAGTGACTCCAACATAAGACTGCCATGGTGCTTTTGTGTGGTTGCTTGTTCCTGGGTATGTGATTGGCTTGGCCTGGAACTAGCCCTGGCTACTCTTTGCTCCTGGAAGTGCTGTTACACAGAGATGGGGTATGAGTGCCCACTCTTTAACTCCCTTCCCTCTCACTGCCTGGAATCTCTGCTCGGAGTCCAGCCTGCTGGAGAGGCCTTCTCTGACTCACAGGTAGGAACCCATCTTTGCCATTGTTTCATTTCTTTGTAGTTCTACAAAGCTCTAGTCATCACCTGAAATGTTACTAGTTATTCAATGAGTTCTTGGAAAACAGGCCATCACCTCCTGCCCTCTGGGTGGACTCAAGTCTGGAGACCTGGTTAAGTGGGTTCTTCTGATTTCAAGGGTCAGCCCTGACCAAGCCAGGCAGTAACTAGGTGTATTCAAAGTGCTGAATCCAGTATAGAGACATCACACCCTTCATGTAAAGCACAGACAGTAAGTACATACCTCACAGGATGTCATTAGTACATGGTGGCAAATGCTGGATATAGTTCCTCAGACATGTTACCTATTAAGGTTCCTTTATAGAATGGTATCAGTTGTTTAACTTCAGTTAGGGTAAGGAAGCAGTAATGACCTTTAAAAAACAAACCAAACCTGAGTGGTTACAGGGCCAACTGTCATTTCCAAAAGGTTATCTACTGTGAAGCCAAAGGCTGTGTTGCATGATTGTGACCTTCTGTTTAGCACACACACACATTCTCAAGATGACAGATAGTGCCCACCATACTTGGCCATCTCCCTGTTTTGACTGGCGTTTTCCTCATGGCACAGGTGTCTACTCAGCATCTTTATCCCCGTTGTATGTTGTCTTTGACCACTTTTGAGTTGGTTCTCTTGTCCAGCGTTAGGATCCCTGAGCGTGTTGACTGGGACAGTAACTCACCCGGTAAGTCTTACTCAGATGTTTCTCTTTGTGGCCCTGGCTGGCCTCGAATTCACTGTGTAGACCGGGCTGGCCCACAGAGACCACCAGACTATACTGTCTTTTTATGATAGAAGTTTCTGACTTTAATAAAACCTAGTTTATCAATTCTTTCTCTCTTAAGAATTGTGGCTTTGAAATTCTATCCAGGTGGACATTGTTGAGGTAACTAGATTTTTCTCGTGTGTGTTTTCCTTTCAGGTCTGTGATCATTTTGAGTCACTTTTTGTGAGGAGTGTCTACTTTCATTGTTTTGTGCATGTGAAAGTGCAGTTCCGGCAGCATTTGTTGAATTTCTCTTTTGAATGTTGCCTTTTTGCCTTTGTTGGTTGCCTGCATTTTTTATATCTTAATACACACACATAGACACACACACAACACATTCATATATTTGAAAATAAAATATTATGCCATTTCCTCTTTCCCTTTCCTCCATCCAACTCTTCCCTCTGACTCTTATATACCTAAATATATAAATACAACCTATTTAGTCTGTATAAAGTTACTTGTACACGTGTGATTTCAGGGTTGACCGTTTGGTATTAGATAACCAATTTGGAGGCTTTTTCTCTGGGAAGACTATTTCTCACTCTCTACATTTTTTAGTTGCTTGTAGTTCTTATATAGGGTTGAAGCCTCATGTGATTTCCCTGGCATATCATCATGTCTATTGGCCCTGTTCTTATTTAGGTCTTATTTATGCAGCCATGATGATGAGATTTCATGGGTATAACTTGTAACATTTCTATGAAATGCAGTCTCACAGTAAGCTTCCTGTTCCTCCAACTCTTAGACTATTTCCATGTCTCCTTTTGATATGACTGAACAGTGGGTACAAGACTATGTTGTAGATCTATCAGTTGGGCTGGACAGCCCGTGCTCATTAGTGTTCCGCATTTGGATTGGTCTTGTTTTTCTGTGATGGTTTCCATCTGTTGTAAAGAGGGATTTCCTTAACAAGGGTTGAGGACTACACTTATCTGTGGGTATAAGGACAAATATTTAGAGTGTAATTAGGGATTATTCTGGTTTAGTAGAATGGTAGCTATAGGTTTTCTTCCAAGATTCACAACATCGCTAGCCCTAGGTACTTAGTTAGGTTTCCAGTACCAAGCATGATTTCCCACTTGCTGAGTGTGCCTGCAATCTAACTAGAGAACTATTGGTTGCCACCAAGGTATACTGCCTTATTGTTCATTATTTTAGTTCATAGGCTCATAGCTGGATATGACTGTTGGTTTCTTCCCTCCCATGGAAGCTTGCACGGTGCCTTTTAGTACCTCCAGATCTCATATCCGAAGGACATGGGATATATAGACTTAGCTTCCACCTCTGGGAGGCAACCCAGGGCAACATAGTAGCTTATTTGAGGGGAGTCTCTTGGACAGCCCTGCCTAGGAGCTCAAAAGAGGGGTTTTCATGCTTGTTGTTGAGATCTTGTTACACAGTAAATGGCTCTTAGGGTGAGCATTGTCAGCCCAGATGGAAACATTTTATTTAAACTCTGTGTGTGCACGTGTGTGTATCCCCTCCTGCGCCTACCCATGCAGGGTAGAGACACACATCAAATGATGGGAAGTATTTACTGATAGTTCTGCTCTTGATGCATGAAATTGAAAAGGGAATTTTTGAGGTAAAAGCTGCAGTTCTTTCCCTACAAGCTATTTGGGCAACCATTTCAGTATGTCAATTAAAGAGACAAGCATAAGAAACTTAGTGTGGCCGTGCTGGTGAAAAGGAACGAAGGATGGAGGAGTTCAGGAACCCAAAGTCTATCTTTGAGGTACTGACATTGCCCTAGATTTAAGTAGAGGAAGAAAGGATTGCTCGAGGGGACAAAATGCTTCTTAAAAAATGATTTGCTTCTGCTCCAGGGTGTGGAGTCTGCCCCCACGGTTCTGTTGTTGAAGAAATCCAAAGCAGGCAGAGGAAATGGTGAGGAGATGACCTATCTTTTTGCCTTGGGCCAAAGTAAAGTAGTGTGACTGACACAAGACAAGGCAGAGATGTCCTTAAACACTTTTAATTCCCCTGTTAATGCCAAGTGAGGAGAATGCCCTGGCACAATTAGCTTCTAGGTGCCTGTTTCTAAACAGAGTGAGGCATGTATCTCGTTTGTGCTGTGCTTCTAGACTGCAGGACAGGGATAGGCCTGTGATGTGCCTTGACCTTGAGAACTGTAGTATTTGACCTATGGATTTTGTCTGTCATCTTTCTCATCCTTCTCTCCTTACTACACTTCCTAATTTGATAGTTTTCCACAAAAGAACTAGAGTTCTACCTTCCTCTAGATCTGTCCTCCTGTGTGTTTATGTGTCTGCTCCCACCCTCATCTCCCTACCCACTTACCCTGTAACTTGTGTTCCGTTTGGATTTTGTTTCGGCAACTCCTGCTAGAACTGGAGTCATTTAGCCATACAGAGATGCTTGCTGTGTTGCCCCCTGACCCATATTGACTAGAGTTATCACACAGGGCTTTGAGGGAGCTGTGTGGATTGGATCCTGGCACTGGGTAAGGTAGGTTAAGGCCCTTCCTAGGTGCCCTTTTCAGCAAGCCAGGTCCCACCTTATCCTTTTTCTTTGCTGGGCCTTTGAGATTCTCACTCTGTACAGTGCCACCCAGAAGAACGTAGAGTAGACACTTGATGCCTCATCTGCATAGGACTTTTCATTAGAAGATAGTTCTGTAGATAATTCATTCCACGATGCATGGCCGTGATTGCTTCTTTAGTTAATAATAATGATGGGGTAGGGGAGAAAACAACAAACACACATTTCCTCTGACGTGGAATTTGACATGAAACCAGAAGGGGTGTAGTATACTCTAGGGGAAGGAAGATTATACTCACGGGGCCAATGAGAACAAGAGAAGGGCACTGGAGTGTGGAGATAAGCAATGTATAACACTACATTATACAGTGTCAGGTGAAGCCAGCCTTGCCTACACTAATCAGAGTAAAAGTTAATAAAAGACATGATGTTTGAGAGCTCGGGTGACCGACAGAGATGGAGCTCTGTGCAGTTTTCTGACTGCAGTGCTATCTTAATGTTATAGTAGTCATGTGATTGCTCAAACCAAGGGACCTCTACTGGCAAACCCTTTTGTTTTCTAGTCCAGTGCTGTGCGTGCTGCATCACACAAGGATTTAAGTCCTACCATCAGCTTTTGTTTAACTCTGCCAAGCTCAGTTCTCAGTGACTTTGGAATGGGCCAGGCTTCTCTACTAATTATTCAGATTTCAGACTTGGAATCTAACCAGTGAGGCTTAGAAACATAGTTCACAGTTTTTACCGTTACAAGCCCAGTTTAATTGCCACGGAAATTTCAGTTTTATGAATGAATTCTTTCAAATGCAAAGTACATACTCCTTGAATTTAATTGAATGAAGATTGGCAATACCAACACAAAACAAATTAGGGAAGAACCAAGAGGGATGTGTAGGACAACCATATGTCCCAGGAGCCTGGACAGCTCAGTGTGTGCTGGACGGCTGACCTAGTTATTAACATATGCCTGCTTTCAAAAGTTCTGCTTCGAAGTGTGAATTATCTAGAGATGCTGCCCATGGCCGTGTAAGAATATTGTTTTGAATATTTAAAATGTGGGAGTGGTTATTTAAATTATCATTGTTAAATTAATATTGTTTTGAAACCATTTTTTTAGAACAAAAGGATAAGAAAGTTTTGCCTAATGGAACTCTAATCCAGACAAGTGTCCATCTGGAGCAGCTGATAGCATACTGATGTACTGTATTTAATGAGGCACCCTAATGTAAACAGCTCACAGGAAGAACAGGGGCCTAGTGAGATGTTGGCATTTGTTTCGGAGGACATGGGATACTTGCTAATGAAAACTCTAGAAGGCATTCGTTAGGGAAGATTAGACGTGGGTAGTTGATGGCTGTTCCCAGCTGTACTGGAAGTTCCTGGGAATAGCATGACCTTGGAATTACTCCTCTTTGGTTTACAACCGAATGGCACAGGATCCTGAGATATCTTAGAGCAGGGAGATGCCTCTGCTGGAGCCAGGATGGTAAGGTACTTTGTTGAACAAAGAATAAGGGCTGTTTCAACACTGGAACTTAGCCCATAAGTTTTTAAATGTTTTAAACATTTACAAAGGGTTCTGTGACTTTTAAAATAAGGAATAATCTTGTAATTATTAAATAACAGATTTTCATTAGCTAATGTTTTCTTTATTAAGTACCTTTTAACTTTCTGTTATAATATTCTTTTGTTTGTTTGCTTTTGGTTTGGTTTTGGTTTATGGAGATAGGGTTCCTCTGTGCCACGCTGGCTGTCCGAGAACTTGCTCTGTAGACCACGCTGACTTCTAGCTCATAGATCTGCTTGTCTCTGCCTCCAGAGTGCTGGGTTAAAGGCATGCACTACCACCACCTGGCTTTATAGTGTTCCTCTTAACATTCCAAAGTATAAATTACTGATGTACTGTGTTATAATAAAATGCTCTTAAACTGCAAATTTGGTGTGTGTGCACATATTTACAAATACGTATTTCGACAGTTTCTGACTGTATAGCCTAGATTGCCTGGCCCGCCTGGAGTACTGGGGTCACAGATGTGCATCACCACGCCAGGTACTGGGTTACAGATGTGCATCACCACGCCAGGTACTGGGTTACAGATGTGCATCACCACGCCAGGTTGGCCTTAGCCTTGCTGCGCACACCGAGGATGAACTTGAACCTCTGATCTCCTTGCCTTCACCCTTTGAGTGTCAGTATCGTCGGTATTCATCCCACGTCCAGTTTCGTGCTGTACTAGGATCGAACCCAAGGCTCCGTGCATCTTAGTCAAGCATTCTACAGCTTAGCCTCTCAAAGTGTTTTTGTAACAAAAGACATATTGCATGTTTGTCGTTCCTAAGGTATAAATGAGCTGAATGAGTCTCATAGTCTTCATTGTTTTTATTTTCTAGAAAAATTGGAGATTTGTTTTTTACAGACTAGAAACTATTAAAGAATATGTTGTCACCTGTTAGCTCTCCCAGTGCCAGAAGCAATGGCTGGGAAGAACTTGCGCTTACTTCAGGGCAATGGCAGCCTATTTGTATTAGCAGAAAAGTAATTCATATAATTATGCTTCTTTAGGGTAAGAGTTTTTAGCCTGTTGAATTTGTGAACTCGGCTAGAGTTCAGAAATTAAATCTAACTTGCATTCTTCCTGCTGAAAGAGTTCTTTGGAGATGAGCATTGGGCTAGCCATAACTTGACAGAAAGGAAAATGAACAGAAAATAGCAGTGTTTTTCTTATTGACCAGTCTTTTCTCACTGAAGTGTCTTAAGACCATAATGGTTCCATTGCATCGCTCACACCCACAATGCACTCTGTTAAACTCGGTTGTGTGAGTTCTGTTGTTCCGGGAGAAAAGGTTGCGCTGTGTAGCCCTGGCCTGGAACTAGCTTGCCTCCGCCTCCGCCTCCCAAGTGCTGGGTTTGCAGTCCTGTGCCACCACTCTGCCTCCCAGTCAGGTGTTCTTAAAAAGGGAAGACAATCCAAGCCACAGCAGAGACACTAGAAACTAGTGAACTAGCAAAGAAACAAAAAATAATTTGAGAACTTTGTGATTGACTCTAAAGCCAAATACAGATGGCTGAAATATGACAAAGGCACAGGCCAGAGCCAAAAGCCCTGAAATCAATGGATATGTTCAGATGAATTGGTGACTCTCACAGTCCCTGCCCTATACAGACCTGGCAGGATGGGGATCAGGATGAGGCCATCAAGATCCTCTCTCCCTCTCTCCCTCCCTCCCTCCCTCCCTCCCTCCCTCCCTGCTTCCCACAAATGATTTCTGAACTTCTTTTCTGGCCTAGTTTTTGCCTTACTCACTTTTTGCCTTAGGTTATACTTTATAATCCTTGTTCTTAATTTCCTGGGTGTGTGTGTGTGCTCATGCGTGTGTGCGTGTGTGAAGGTATATATGTATGAAGGCCCAAGGTCCACACAGTATCCTTCTCAGTCTCTCTCATCAGTTGCACTGAAGTAGGGCTCACTGGTCAGCTGCTGTTTGGACTAGCCTGGCTAGCCAGCTTGCTCTGGGATCCTTGGCCCTGCCTCCTGCACACTGACTGCTGGTGCTACCATACCCACCAAGCTTTTACTGGGTTCTGACGATCTACACTCCAGCCCTTGTATTTATGGACTGTCCTACCTCCAAGCCCTCTCTCTATTCCTTGTTCATTTTGAAGATAACATGCCTCTAAATAATTTTTTTTTGTTAAGTCTGACAAACATTTGATGGCCCCTCCCCAACCTCACCACTCTGAGTATTAGGAGTGATTGCCTGCCTCTCAACCTAAGCCATTCCGGATGAGGCTTTGCACGGGCTTGAGGTGGCAGTTAGACAGTCTGATTGAGTGAGTGTGCCAGCCAAGCCCATCCAGGCAGGTCTTAGCATAGCTGTTAGCACGGCTGTTTGGAGGCCCATGCCCTCACGTGGTGCATCTGCTTCCCTGTTTTACATCATCTCCATCAGCCTTTCAGAAATCAAAGAACTTCCTGAAAGTTAAGATTATTCTAGGAGTGTGTTGTGTTTCCCTCAGTGTATCAAGTGGATGGCTTCTTTGTGTAAAAGTTTTGTTTGGTCACAGTTGCAATAAATATACAAAAGAAGTCCCGTGGGCAGCACAAGGCCCACTAAGCCACCTGAGCGTGGACTTCCTTACTACTGTTGCTCACTTTCTCCTCAACCCCACTTCTTTTTATAATTGTAATGAACTTACTTGTTTTACAGATAGATATAACACAAGATTCCCTCCAGTCAAACTTTTGGAGTTTAGTTAGAAGACCTCTACAGCAAATTGACTCAACTTTAAGTCTCAGTCTGTTTTAATGCTTCCACAGCCTCTTAGTGAATACTGTTCCCCATATTGCTATCATTATAAATAGCATAATAAATCCTACCTAGAAACTGAGAAAGTATGGCAAAAGATAGCCTCTAAGACACTTTAGAAATGTGTTATCCTTGCAAGTCTGTAAGAAGTAATCGGCCATACAGAGAAAACCAGACACCCGTGGGAGTATATTGCAAAGAGGGTATCCAATGGCACCCACCTTCCACCTGTAGGATGTTGTCCAGATGGAATAAAATCAAATTATAGTAGGAATTGTAAGTACTATCATAAAGACAGTCTGGAAGGACATGCTTTTCTTTTAAAGTGCTCATGCTCTTAGATTTGGAAATATATCGTGGTTAGAGGATTCCAGCCTTATCTGGACGTACTGTTTGCCATATTTAATGTATCACATTAGCCTTTATCAGTGATTTAACATTGAAATCATTCCACAACTTCTCAATATCATGCTATGCTTAAAGGTTTAAAACTCCATCATTAATCTGTCAGATATATATTAAGCATCTTAAAACATGTCAGGCCCTAGGTTGGGCTCTGGAGACGAAGTCAATAAACATCAAGACTTCCTTGTGTAGTCATGCTGGATTGTGCCCCTTGTTTTTGGATAAAGTGTTACTGTCTTTTCTCATGTAAGAGAGGCATATTCTTCAAAATATTCTAGGAAAAGAAAGATGCAAGATAAATATGAGCCTGTATTACCTGAAGATCTTTTCTTTATCCTTTCTGGATGGATAGTTTAGCTGGGGAAGTAAATGTTCATTGAGGATGATATTCGCTTTCCCTGCTTTTGAAAAAATTGTTCTAGAAGTAGTATCTACATCCAGTAGCATTCTAGGTTTTGATTATTTGAATGTGTATGTCCTTTCCATTTGGATTTTTAAAAAAGTTCTTAAATTGTGTGTGTGTGCAGGGGTTGGGGGGGGGAGCAATGTGATGCAGTATTCTTGTGGATGTCAGAAGACAGCTTTGTGAGGTTGCTTCTCTCCTCTTCTGCCTCAACATGGGATCCAGAGGTCATCAGGCTCACCTGGCATGTACTTCACACTGATCACCTCACCAGATCCCTCTTGAGATGTTTTTAGTTGTTTTGTCCTGGCATTCTAACTTGCATTCCTTATGCCAAGTACTTAGGGCCTGACCAGATGCTTAGGTCCTGGAATTCTGAATCCATTTCCATGTTATCTCTCTAGAATGATTATTGCGTTATCTCGGGTTGCTTAGGAGATTCTTCACTATCTTGAACACTATTCCCCTTTTTATCTATTGTAGGCTTAATTTTAAGGTCTTTTCTCTGTTCTCATTTTCTGTATTAAACTTCTCAGGGTGGACTTAGGTCGTTACAGTTTTTCCTTAATTTGCTGCATTGTTTGTTTCTGTCTGTCCCAGTGGAGTCCTCTAGCTGCCTGGTGGCATCCTTAGCTGATGATCCTCTTAAAGAGTGAATGATGGGGCTGGAGAGATGATTCAGTGACTTCTTCCAGAAGTCCTGAGTTCAATTCCCAGCAACCAGTGGCTCACAACTGTCTAAAATGGGCATGCAAGGGTGTATATAGATAGAGTGTGCACGCACACACACACATACACAGAGGCTCTTTGAGGGATGAGGAATGGGGTCTGTGCTAGATGGCAGGGACAGTTGAGGGGTGGGGTCCTACTACAGTTCAGAGGCTCATTGCACTCTGCTGTCAGCCTCACACCTTACTCCTCCTTAGATACTCAGTTACTTTCTTATGGTTTTGGTTGTGAGATTGCTATAACCTTTAATGGCTGCACCATCTCTCCAGCCCTCAGTTAATTTCTAGGGAAAGTAAACTGGAGTCACATGATTTAGAATCAAGAAGTGACTACAAACAAGAGGAAAAGTAGCCTGTAGATAATCAGTTCCCTTCAGAAATAAGTATTGCAGGTGGGGAGCATCGTCTTTAGTGTTGGAGTCGATCTCTGTTACGTGCCAGTCCTAATTTAGTTACAACCCTTGGTAGATACTCCCTGGTGCATTTTTAACAAAAGTGTGCCACCACACCTGTGTAGGTAACAACATCCTGGGATGTGTCCATGCAGATCCTGGTGTCTCCAACTTCTCTTCCACTTTTTGCCTCTGTGGTTCCTGGCTGTGAACAGAGAACTTGGAGATCTTGCTGTCCTGCATCCTCAGCTCTTCTGTTCTCCATGTTCCCTGCCTCATGGCCATGTCATTGTGGCACTTGAGCTTAGAGAGCTGTTCTTCAGAGCAGGCTGTTGGCCTCCATCCTCCTTCACTTGATCTCTTATTTCCTTGGGAAGTAGGGACATCTCTCAGGTACAGCATCTTCCCTTGTCCTGGTCTCTTCATGTTGTGTGTTCATTATTTGTATGCTCCTTTATTTTCTTTCATAGAGATATCTGAGGGCAAATCATGCAAGTTCTGACACCCATATTTTAGCTATAACTCTCCAGTTACCTTCTCAGAATACTCCTATGGCTGCTGTGTTGGGCAAATTACCATCCAGACTTGAAACTGGATTCAGAGGGAGAGGGTCTGAGAGCCTCTGGCAGGGAGAAGAACTGCACGTGTGTCATGGTTTGGATGTTTTATTCTTGGAACTATCGTCTTTCAATAATTTTGATTTTTCCTCAATTTGTTGTTTAAGTTTGGAAGTGATAAGCAGACAGAATGGCAGTAATGCAGGTATTGAAGCAAATGTGTATCCACTGACCCCTGTGGTCCCTGTTCTGGAGCTCTGCAGCTATGTTCACCATGACAGAATTCTTCACGGGTGAAGTCAGCATGGTGTCCAGTCATGGGAGCCATGTCATCTTAGAGCTGAGAGCAAGTTTAGAGGCTCAGTTACCTTTGGGGCTTATGGTGATAAAATATATTTATGAATAAAATATGAAAGTTTTAGCACCTATAAAGAAATTTTCTAAATTCCAATCATCAGTTTGAATTCTGGAGTCTGTTGCCATGGCGCTGCCCTACAGTTAGAAAGTGAGCTGCTGCCAAGTTGAGGAGAGGTCGTCTCATCCTAGCAGCTGGACACATCTGCATTTGCTTTTGCCAGTTACTCCTCTGGCCCAACCATGTGTCGGGGAGGGTTGGGATCAGGCAATGTGCCTTATGTCTCTGACTTTCTCTCAGCAAGCCTGAAGTCTCTGTCTATAGTAGGGAGCCTGAGAGGCACAGTAGGCAGTGCCCACTGTGTACTCTGATCAAGTTTGCTAAGCAGCAGCAGCAAGCAAAAACCCACCACATAACGCTGGGCCACAGAGCACTGGCTCCTCTGAGCACACGAGAGTCACAGTCGGTCTCTGTCCTCCTGATTAGATGGACTCTTTTTAAATGCTTTCTTAATTTCTTTTAACTTTCATTTCATTTATTTATTTATTTATTTATTTATTTATTTATATTTTGAGACTGGATCTGATTACATCTCTACTGTCCTGGAACTCACTGTTTAGACCAGACTGGCTTTGAATTTACAGAGATCCATCTGCCCCTGCCTTCCAGGTGCTGGGATTAAAGATGTATGACACCACACCTGGCCATCTATTTCTTTTTTTAAAGAAGCTTTTGTTGTTGTTGTTGTTGTTGTTGTTGTTGTTGTTGTTGTTGTTCAGAACAACAAAATACCTCATGTGCAGATCTTTGCTCTACAGACCCAGAGCTGTAGCCCTCATAATTTTGGGCAGGGTCCTTAGCCCTTGGGGCCATTCATTGGCTAATGTCTTGTTGAAATGTTATATTAAGCCGTTCCTATCCATTAATTTCTGATTTCATGTGTTCCTACTGACCGGGTAAGTCTAGGCCTTCTGTGTGCTACCCCTGTCTAGAAAAGCTTCTCGTTTTCAGATTTTGTGTTTAGAGTTATTGGTTGTTTGAGGAGATGTAAGGATGGAGTGACACCTATGCAATTCTAAGCCAGAGTCTTTTCTTTCCTTAACAGATGCAGCAGCTTTTTTACGAGAATTATGAACAGAACAAGAAAGGGTACATTAGAGATCTTCATAGCAGTAAAATCCACCGAGCGATCACCTTACACCCCAACAAAAACCCACCCTACCAGTACAGGCTACACAGTTACATGCTCAGCCGCAAGATCGCGGAGCTGCGCCATCGCACAATCCAGCTCCACCGGGAAATCGTCCTGATGAGCAAGTACAGCAGCACAGAAATCCATAAGGAAGACCTCCAGCTGGGCATCCCACCCTCCTTTATGCGCTTTCAAGCCCACCAGCGAGAGGAGATCCTGGAATGGGAGTTTCTGACTGGGAAATACTTATACTCAGCCACTGATGGCCAGCCTCCCCGGAGAGGGATGGACTCAGCGCAGAGGGAGGCCTTGGATGACATTGTCATGCAAGTGATGGAGATGATCAATGCCAATGCCAAGACCCGAGGCCGCATCATCGACTTCAAGGAGATCCAGTATGGCTACAGACGTGTGAACCCCATGTACGGAGCAGAGTACATTCTGGATCTGCTGCTCCTGTATAAGAAGCACAAAGGGAAGAAGATGACGGTCCCCGTGAGGAGGCATGCCTACCTGCAGCAGACCTTCAGCAAGATCCAGTTTGTGGAGCACGAGGAGCTGGATGCACAAGAGCTGGCGGACAGGATCAACCAGGACTCTGGATCCCTGTCATTCCTGTCCAATTCCCTGAAGAAGCTTGTTCCCTTCCAGCTTCCTGGATCCAAGATGGAGCACAAAGAGCCCAAAGAAAAGAAGATAAACATTCTGATCCCTTTGTCTGGGCGCTTCGACATGTTTGTGAGGTTCATGGGGAACTTTGAGAAGACATGTCTGATTCCAAATCTGAACGTGAAGCTGGTCATTCTGCTTTTCAATTCTGACTCTAACCCTGACAAGGCCAAGCAGGTTGAACTGATGCGAGATTACCGAGTCAAGTACCCTAAGGCTGACATGCAGGTTCTGCCTGTGTCTGGAGAGTTTTCGAGAGCATTGGCCCTAGAAGTAGGCTCTTCCCAGTTTAATAATGAGTCTTTACTCTTCTTCTGTGATGTGGACCTAGTGTTTACAGCGGAGTTCCTACAGAGGTGCCGAGCCAACACAGTGCTGGGGCAGCAGATCTATTTTCCAATCATCTTTAGCCAGTACGATCCAAAGATTGTTTATAGTGGGAAGGTTCCCAGTGACAACCATTTTGCCTTTACTCAAAAAACTGGCTTCTGGAGAAACTATGGGTTTGGCATTACTTGTATTTATAAGGGAGATCTTGTCAGAGTGGGTGGCTTCGATGTCTCCATCCAAGGCTGGGGGCTGGAGGATGTGGACCTCTTTAACAAGGTTGTCCAGGCAGGGTTGAAGACATTCAGGAGCCAGGAAGTTGGAGTCGTTCACATCCACCACCCTGTCTTCTGTGACCCTAATCTGGATCCCAAACAGTATAAAATGTGCTTGGGGTCGAAAGCGTCAACATTTGGGTCCACGCAGCAGCTGGCCGAAATGTGGCTAGAAAAGAATGACCCCAGTTACAGCAGAGGCGGCAGCAACGGCTCTGCCAGGACAGCCTGACTCTGGCCCCAGTGCGAAGGATGCTTTTAATTGCCTAATTTATTTTTAAAAAATTTTTGTATAATCAGTTTTTGAAGTCCATACAAGGATATATTTTCCAAGTGGTTTTCTTACACAGGACTCCTTTAAGATTGAGCTTTTTGAACAAAAATGTGATCGATGTTTGCCTTTGAACACGCCTTGCTGAACACTATGCAGCACCGGCTTAATCCTGACTTGAAGCGCACCCGATGAACAAAACTTTTATATGAGAAGTTTTTGGTTTTTACATTTCTTTTCCAGGCTCTATTGTCCCTTTCTCTGTTGTCCTAAGGCAGGAAACGAGAACATTCCTAAGAAGTATTATCATCGTGATAAGAACACTGTAACCCTGGTCGATGTTCTGTGGAGACTGTTAACCTGTCTCTGGTAAATGTTCTGCTGTGACTGTTACCTGTTACCTTTGCACAAATTCCACCTTTTTCCTTTTTTTTTTTCCATCAGTTTTTTTTTTTTAAAGCCATCTTGAGTTCCAATCACAAAGTAAGGAGACATGATAGTAGTTCTGTCATCACTCTCTCCAGGACAGCTTTCCAAATTTATCATTCCCCCACTGTGCTCCACCCACTGCGGTCACACAGGCTATTCCAAGCGGGTGATGGAGGGAAGCACAGATGTGCTGACCCCACTGAAACCCCGTGGCCTAAAGGGACCTGGCACTGAAGTCCAAGAAGGACTTGGCATTTTCTCGCCCTGACCTTTCTCTTAGAGGGCACAGTATTATTTAGGGTGACAGAATGGCTGTTAGCAGTGTAACGAATGCAAGCTAAACAGACAAACCCCTAATGGAAATGTGAGGGAAGCTGGGGCTTTGTTCTCTGTCCTGTGCTGTGGATGGAGATGACTGCTTCATTTTTTAATACTGGTTTTTCTATCTTGTTATCTGAAATACCTTTAATTTATTTAATACCCATTGTTTAGATCTCTGCCATTTTGAGTACTTGTCAGTTACTAGTATTTATGTGTACCCTGAGTGTGGTTAGAATGTTTTATTTGCAGTAAACTGATCTCCAAAGATATCCTTTTGAAAACACTTTTTCTTCATCCTTAATTTTTACATTCCCGTCTTACTAAAGATTAAGTGTTCTTTGATAATTTTGGTGCTCATGTGTTTTGGGGACAAAGGTGAAATGAGTTTGTTGTTACACCAGAGTGTTTGTTTTCAACTCACAGATCCAATGTGCCTTAATAATTGGTTTTCATTTAGACTTCAGACAGTTGATAGATTTGCCATTTTTAATATACATCGTTGGAGATCTGCTTATTTGTAAATAGCCTGTTGCACATTCGAACAAATAAACCAGTGGACAGTATTTTTCTATTGTACTTTGCAGACCCGTTTTGTCTCATTATTTTTGTGTTGGTTGAAGACTTGAGTTAGATTTGGAGAGTAAAACACTGAGGCACAGACTTCCAGCCTTTGCAGTTCCTGAGTCCGTGCTTCTGGGCCTGGGGCGGGGGAGGGAGAGTGGCATGGAACGGACTCCTCAGGGAGGAGCTGCTGACTCCTGTGTGAAGACCAGAGGGCTTCAGACCAGGCCCAGGACCCTATCTGGCTCCTGGCTACAAATACACTTTAATCAGCCCAGGGGATCACCTGCTAAGCAATATCCCATGTAAAACCATCAACACTAATAGCTTAGGGTTTTAGGCTCAGGCTAGCCAGAGAAAAACTTACACATCAGTTGCTATAGAATTCAGAAGTCAAAAAGTGACCTCTGGTGCTACTAGCAAGGTTCTGTAGATGACAGTTACACCCTGAGAGAGGCATCCACAGTGTGACGACACTTAAGTTCAGAATAATGACATCATGCTCACAGACTTGCTGTAATCTGCCTAGTTGCCATTCAGTCTGCAGGTTTTTGGGTCTGCTTGTCTTTTCTTCATGGAGGAAACCAGAGCCATCTGTACTCTCCGGTGAGAAAGAGTGCCATCCACAGCTTGATGCTGCTGCCCGTCGTCTGCACTGGTGTTCTGACACCACACTGTATGCCTTGGGGCAGGGGACAAAGAGCAGAGTGCCACCTGGTCAGACTTGCTCCTTCCTCCTCTACCCCCACTCAACCATCTACTATACTTCTTGGTGACATTGGTCTCCCCTGCTCCCTAGCTATCTTTCAGAATGCTGTTGGCCCCTTTCCCAGTGCCCTGCCTTTGCTAAAACCTGTGATATCTGCTGTCCACCAAGTTCAACTCTTGTCCCATCACTCCGTGGTGTCTCCAGAAGTATTTTCAGTAATTCCTCCTGTCCCAGGCCCTCCGTGGGCATACTGCCTGGTGACCTACTCAGGACACCTCCTGTAGCCACACCAGCTCTGTCTCAGCATTGTGGGCTGGTAGGCTCTGCCGCTCTGAAACAACCCAGTATCTACACAGATACTGCCTTAGACCCTTCCACATGGAGCAAATGTGACTAGCTAGACTTAACCCTTTTCTCAGGTCATGTCTCCCTCATTAGAGCTCCTGGAAGTTGTACCTGGGCTTCTTGATGTTGCTGGTTCCCTGGTGTTTTGGGAACTGTGCCACCTAGTCTTCTCAATGGAATTCCCACCAAATCCTACAGTCATTGCATGCGCTGAGGCCTGCTACCCTCACCGTGGACCCAGAAGTACTGCTCTGGAGCCCCAGGAAAGCTCTCAGTTTATGCCACTATTTCTCGCTTGACAACTCTTTGTTCTATCTGGCTTGCTTTGAGACAAGATTCCACTATATGACTGACTTGAAACTCACTCTGTAGACCAGGCTGGCCTCAATTCAGAGATCGCCTGCCTCTGCCCCCTGAGAGCTGGGATTAAAGGCGTGCGCCAACAAACCTAGCTGTGTTACCTTATTTTTAATAAAATGTAAAACTGTATTAAGAGATTAGAATGGCCCATATATACTAGGCACATTTTAAAATTTTTGGTAATATTTTTAAAATTAAGAATATGGATGGAGTTAAGATGCAGGGAAGAGATCACTGTGCAGAAAGGCATGCAGATGGGAGCTTCTCTCCCCATCCATCCATCTACCCATGCACCCAGCCCAAGACTTCCTATAGTGGACCACCAGCTTTGTATGTGTCTTGGTAAAGAAAGTGTGTGCATGTGTGTATGCAATGAAAAAAAAAAAAAGAGTGTATTCTATAACAGAGATCCTGGCAGGAATGTCTTTGGGCTCCTGGGGTGTTTCAGCAGCAGAGTTTCATGGCTACCTGGAGACGTTTGGGCTACCATGTGTGTGCTGTGGTTGGAGGAGTTGGTCCTAAGACTGGTGGCTAGGATGGTCACAGAGAGCCATGACAGATGTTGATAACCGGTACGTCGCTTTAAGAAGGACTTCATAGCCTGGGCCAGGGTAAGGCTGGCACTGGGCCTTGAGCCATAATACCTTGAGATCCTCCTGTTTCAAAAGGAAAGTGAGGGGCATACAGTACCATGAAACACCCACTCTGGGGCTGTAGACATAGGCAGAGCCTGGGAGAGGAGGTGGAGTTGTACCTGTCACTTAAGTAGGAAAGCAAGAAGGGGAAGTAGAAAGCGTTCGTGAGCCGACCAATCAAGTTCCAACCCTCCGGGCAAGTCTGTCTGTACCTCCTTCCTGCCCAGCCTTGTCCACAAGCCCAGGTCTCAGCACAGCCCAGGAGTAGGTATGAGGTATCTTCCCCCCGGATTGCAGCTCAGTGACTTTGCTAATGCTCCCTTTGCTTGCTGTCTGTCCTGCTCAGGTTTTGCCTCCTTCCCTGGAAGGACCACACAAGGGTCTGACTTTCTCTCTGCAGGCAGCTTTATTCATTATCCAGTGTGCTCATAGTCAGGGGACACCTCATCTGGAAAGGGAGTGTTTACATTAAAAGAACTTGCAAGCTCTCAGGTGTGTTACCCTGCAGCCAGTGTCTTTGTCCTTCAGGACACTTGAAAGTGAGACTCATAGCAACTGAATTCTGCTTAGTAGACCTTAGGCCTTAGGGATCCTAGGGTGCTAGCCCTCCCCACCCTGCTCAGCACTAGCTCTGGGGATTAGGCTTCCTTACTACTGGTTCAAAGACCTGTAATCTAGGTTACAAAGGAGCTTATGTGCCACACGACCAGAGCCAGCTGGGGCTGTGTCGGCTAAGGTGACTGCACAGGGCTGCCAGCCACCTAGGTGACTTCCACGGAACTTTGTAAGCCCTTGAAAGAAGTTATTAGCTGTTCTACTTGGAGATGTCCACTATGCATTTGCTTGGTCTGACTCGTAAATTCGATGAAGATGTCAAAGTCAGAATCTAATGGGGCAAACCACAGAAACCTGTGCTTCAATATTTCCAATAGGGAAACAGCATTTTCCCCCCATACCATAGAGTTTGCTTGCTTACTTGGTTGGTTGAATATTTTTGAAGGGATGTAAGGAATGGGTCTAAATCTTCAGAAACCAAGGTCTAACCAGAGCAGAGCCCAGCTTATTAGTGGAGTTAAACCATTGAAGCTTCTATTGCCGGGTGTCTTAGTTCACTGTTTGTTACGCTGCAGTTAACAGTCTTCATCTAGACCAAAACCAAATGCTTCTCTTTAAAGAACCTTCTAGCCATACTTCCTTTAAGATAGTAAGAGTAGTCATGCTAGATTGCTTTTAGCGAGAAGATTAAACAATTGATCGAGTCATCTAATGGGGCAGATAAGAAGCCCTGTGGTCTCAAAGGCCTTGTCTGTGATGAGCTGTTCTCCGAATGAAGCGGTCCAGCATAGCTGAGTTCATGAGGCTCCCGGCGGCCACCTTCTGTGACTCCTCATGGCCCCTTGCTCTTATGAAGCCTCAGTTGCTCTAAGTACCTTCTCCTTTGGGCAAAGAAAATCCTTCTGGTTGGACTTGAAAGTGACCTTTAACCTCATTCATTCTGAATGAAATGTGGCTCTCAGCCAAAGCTAGATTTTTTTCCGTATAACTTAAAGGGGGTCCTTGTTCCCATGCCCCCACAGCATCCTTCACACCCCCACGCTGAAGCTAGAAATAAGTATGTTTCTGAAAGTACGCTTTGAAAGAGTCTCAGTATTGTAAAGGAAGCATTTCAAGTCTCCATTGGATTAAAAATACAAAAAAAAAAAAAAAATTCATCTACTAAACATGCCCTTTTTATGGCAGTGGTACACATTAGTAGGTATTGCAAGTTAGATGATTTAAAGATACAGGAAGAATATATGTAAGTTCTGTGTAGATTCTACACCACTCTCTGTAAAAGGATTGGGTATCACAGATTTTGTCAGGGGCCCTGGAACCAATCCTTGGGTAACTGGGGTTTGGCCATCTGTGACAACGTGCAGTCAACTGAGAGTTCATTTGGTCAACAGTGACATTTTGTACCTGCTAGCATTTCCAATAACCCTTTTAACAAAATGAGGCTGACAGGATGGCTCAATGGTTAGGCGTGTACACTGCTTGCAGAAGACCCGAGTTCTGTTCTCTGCATCCACTTAGGGTGACTCACAACTGCCTATAACTCCAGTCCCAGGAGATCTGTCACTCCCTTCTGGGCTCTGCCAGGACCTGCACTTAAGTGCACATGTGCCCTCACAGACAGCACATCTAAAAATAAATCTTTTAAAAAGCATTTTCTAATTAAAGCCAAATGAGGTACTGGGATATAGCTCAGTAGTTGAGCACTTACCTACCGTGTGTAAGACCCTGGCTTTGATCCCCAGCACCACACAAGCACAGAATAGGCATAAATAAACCCGAACAAGATTGTACCAGACAATTATTGTGGAAGACAGAGCCCAGTATGTTGTCCCATGGCCACAAAACTTGAGTCATGGCAAACTGAGGAGAGGGCAGACATAATGGTGAGTCAGACAAGCTTCAGACACATGGCCTTTTAGGGACTGCGGTCCACTCGGAGACTTGCCCTAGAGACAGCTGAGAAATGGAAGCTGCCAGCTCACGATCGCGGTTCCCGACTTGCTGACATGGCAGCAGTGCAGGATAAAGTGGGTATCCCTCTGGAAACCAGGTATGATTTCTCTGGTGGGAAAATGCTTATTTGCAAATACAGGGGAGTGAACTTTGACAACTATAAACTACTTAACCTGTGCCCTAGGCTAGGTTTGAAGACCATTTTATAAAATGACATTTAATAGGTGCTAGTTAAGATTTTTTTATTGTTGCTTGGCGATGGTAGCACATCCTTTAATCTCAGCAATCTGGATGCAGAAGTGGGTGGATCTAAGTTTGAGGCCAGCCTGGTCTACAGAGCAAGTTACAGGACAGCCAGAGCTACACAGAAAAACCCTGTCTCAAACAAACAAAACAAATTGATACTGGCTTTGGTGTTACCGGAAGACTCAGTACATCACTAAGTTGGAAGGTAGAGTTTAGCTATGAGTTAGTTCCATCGATGAAGACTCCACAAATGGGAGTTTTATCAAAAGAGTTGGCAAAAGGAAGACGGCTGGGTGGGGACAGCTCTTGTCCGACCCTAGTATCAGTGCACTGGGGATTTCCTTAGGGACCTTGGGCTGCAGGGAACTGACCATAATCATATATGGCCTAGTGACTTTCCAAGGTCCATAGTTGGATGTGGCAACCATCACTGGGAAATGAGTTTACATCATGACTTGTGGGTCTTTAAATTTAGATTCAGAGTTGGGCCTTTCCCCGTGAGAGGCTGTGCCCTCAAGCTTCTGAGTACCAGCCATTTCTCTGAGATGGCTTGTCAGGGCAGTCACTGTCTGGGCCACATCCTTGGGCGGATGTGACTGGTAGATTTCATCAGTGTGGAGGGATTGGAAAGCTCTGTCCAGCCCCAGCTGGTTTCCTGTGGGTCTGCCAGAAGTCGCTGGACAGCCTTAGGTGTTGTGCCTGCCCAGAAGTTTCTTCTCGGCTGCCAGGCCAACCCTGGTTCTGTAGCTCAGAGGCTGTAGGCGTGTGCAGACCATCTCTCTATCCTTCCCTCATGTGAGGGCTGGTCAGGGTGGCTCTACTCTTTGGGCTACAACTAATTGCTCCCTGACTGCTCCACTGCTCCATTTCACCCAGGGCCTGCTCCCCACCTCCCGAGAGGAGTAGTGCCCCTTAGCAAGCATCCTTCCTGGCTGCCTCTCAGTTTCAAATGAGGAGGAAATTGTCCATGAGCCCCAAGACCCGGAATCACATAGAATTCTATAGGTTAGGTAAAGAAAATGGCACAGATTGACCTAAGAAGAAATTATCTGAGAGAATGTGAGGCTGTCAACTTGCTAGAGGAATGCTATGCAAGCCGAGTCCACTCATAGACTGTGACATCAGAAACACAATCTCTACTTGGGACAAACAGCTGCTGTACTTTGGCTCTGAACGAGCAGGTATCCATTACCTCGAATCTAGGAACAGTGCCAGTCTGTGGCTCCTGGGTGAGCCAGAGAACCAGATGCAAATGTGTTCCCTTGCTCCCTGCACCTCAGCCAGCATCACTGTGTCTGGAGGATGTTGCTTTACTGTGGCTCTAGAATGGGAGAGACCCTGGCTCAGCTGTACATCCTGAAATATCAGGTGGCCCAGGGCTCAAGACCAGATGAGGGATAACGGGTCTTCAAACTGTGAGATGTATCCAAGTAGCTCACTTTACAGACAGGAGAATGAGCAGGGAACGGTGTCTGCACAAAGGACTGACTGTAGAGCCATTTGCCTTGATGCTGCTTAGGAGCTGCAGGCTCAGAACCAAGCAGAACTGAGTTTGGGTCAGCAGTGGTCTGGGGCCAACTCAGATTGGAGAAGGAGCCTCATTTCCAGCTCTGCCTGTGACATCACAGGGAGAGTCAGTTATCATTTACACTTCAGGAAATGGCCAGTGCTTCAAAGCAACCTAATTTTTTTTTCTAAGTTGGGTTTGCCACATAGCACTGGTTTGAGTCAACTCCATAGACCTCAGGCCCTATCTGCAGCTATGTGATCTTGGGCAGATTTCCTGTGCCAGAGTTTGGTTTCCTGCTCTGTAAAGAGGGCATGCTTACCCATCTCCTCCCCCGACTGACTTGGGGTGTCCTGTGGTTTTTATGTCAGTTATAATGCCATGTACCATCCATCACCACCCCTCGTGTCCACTGAAGCTACCTCCAGATACACACCTGGTGGGACGTGTCCTCTCTCCCTTCCTCCATCCTAGCCCCTTTCTTAAAGAAACAACAATAAAAAATAAAAACAAAACAAACAAACAAGCAAAACAACCAGGTTTTGCCAAAACATGTATGTGCTTTATCCTGCACTTTACCCAGTGGCCCTCAGCTGCCTTTCTAACTTTACCTGTCCCCAAAGCCCCGGTCTCATCTCTGCACCCAAGCAGAAACCAGGAGATTCTGCTCTGAACCTGAGTTCCAGTCACATGGCATGTGGAGTAGCCCCAGCTCCTGCTGAGAACACCTGCAGACTTGGCCAGGACCAGCCTCGGACCAAGGTTCCTTCCTGCTTGCAGGTTCTAGGTTTCAGCCGCAAATGCCAAACAAATCCTCACTTCCCTGTGACCTAGCTAGCACAGTGGTCTGGGCAGAAGCAGGATACAGTCATCTTGGAGCCCCACGAGGGATGTGGTAAGTCACTGTGCAAAGCCGTGTTAGTCACCCTTTGTGTTGGCTGGGGTGTTTGTTAACGGAAAATAAGCTAAAATGAGATACTCCTATAAAGACAGCTGTGGTCTTCAGCTTTTCCAAGCAAAGAATCAAAGAGCTCTCAGAGAAAGACAAGAGCCACAGAATACCTCTCAACTGGAATCCCAGAGTGAGTGCTCATGGGCCAGTGACTCAGTGCCCAGCACTCTCAGGCTGTTACCTCATTTGTGGCTCCCTCTGTTCCTGTGAGGTCAGTGTTCCTGGCCTTGGCTTTGGGTACGAAATTGAAGCCCAGAGAGTGTGAGTAACATGCCTAAGGTCACAGAGCTGGTAACTGGTAGATCTGTCCAAGCGGATCATCCTCATTCTGGTAGCTGGTGTGTGGTGGCGATGGAGGTGGGGATGGGAATGTAGTATGTGTGTTGCTTCAGGTATGTCAGATCCTCAGCTTAGAGCACTCACCTACTACCAGGAAATGGTGGCCACTGAATGGAGTCAACTGTTGAAGAGCTAGAGACTCTTATATAAGAGATCTTTTAAATTTTTCTCCACTTTAAAAAAAAGTTAAACTCTTTGATTGTGAATCGGCCAGCCTGGGCTACATAGTAAAATTCTGTCTCAAAAAATGTTGTATTTTGTAAAGATTCCATGTCTTAAGTGCATTTTCCATTGCCACAACAAAATACTTGTGACCAAATACTTCAGGGAAGATGGAATTTTATTGGCTCACAGTGCTGGGGACTCAGAAGTACTGGTCTTTGGTGAGGGTCATTGGTGTGGTGGAGCGGCTCATGGTGAGACTGAGTGAGCACTCTAGATTTGGTCTCTTCTTGCTGTTGTTAGAAATCAGCTCATGCCAGCATGGTGACCTGGCTTCACAACCTCGTCTAATTGGACTTGCCCTTCCAGAACTTCACCTCCAAACATGAGTGTGTGAATCTGAAGACTACAACACAGTCATCCTGGAATAGAGGGAGCACACTTAAAACAAGCATTCCATTAATGTGCTGTTCAGTACAAAATGAAAGAAAAAAAAAGCTTTGAAATAGGCAGTTTTTGGAAGACTCTAGCTCCAGGGATGATAGGATCGTTTGTATCAAACTAATCTTCTTACAGACAATAACTGTACATCACAGAAAAGGCAACACATTAGAAAAATGTAAACAAAGAAATGGCTCAGTTGTTAGGAGGCCTGGTTGCTCTTTTAGAGGACCTAGGTTTGATTCCCAGCACCCACAGGGTGACTTACAACCATCTGTAACTCCAATTCCAGGGGATCTGACGCCCTCTTCTGTCTTCTGGAGGCATCACGTGTGCATGGTGCACGACAGACGTGCAGGCAAAGCATCCATACACATGAAAAATTAACTAATTAAAGTCAACAACTAAGGTGCTGGTGAAGCTCTGGGATCATGCTCGAATGGGGCCTCCTACTCTAAAAGCAGGGATCTTCACTGGGTGAGATACACATTGAGCAGAATAGACCACTTAGAAGTGGGGCCTCATCGAGTCCCATTGTTCTTGGCTTGAGGTGCTGTAGGAAAGAGTTTGAAGCTGCCAGAGCAGCTGGCGGTGAGGAAAGGAGGTCTCAGGAAGATGTGGGGCCAGAGGCTGGAATGACTGAGTCTACAAGTTTACTCCTCTCCAAACCTCAATTGACTTCTAAGTTTGTTTGCACGGGGCAGACTCCAAGGAACCAAGAGAAAGTAATAGCTGGACATCCTGGCAAAGCAGATCAGATTAGCTCCTGCTGCGGGGGAATCGGAATCTCATTAAATTAGAGAGCCGGGCTGATGGCTCGGTGGGTGAAGTCTTACCACACAAACCTGATGGCCTGGATTCAGATCTCCAGAAGCCACATAAACAGCCTTAGCCTCTCACTGGACGCAAATCAAGACACCTGGGCTCACTGTTGCTGTCCTACTGTCGCTGACCCAAGGCCTGATATACAGAATGGACTGACTGTCGGGAGATGAATGCTGGACTCATCCAGAGACCCCACAGATGACTGTCACGCTCTCCCTAGTCATCGCAGGGCTTCTCTCTATAGCAGTGGTTCTCAACCTTCCTGATGCTGCAACCCTTTAATACAGCTCTTCGTGTTGTGGTGGCTCCAACCATAAAGTTATTTTGCTGCTACTTCATAACTGTGATTCTGCTACTGCTATGTATCATAACATAAATATCTGTTTTCCAATGGTCTTAGGCGACCATTGTGAAAAGGTTGTGACCTAGGGGGTTGCTACCCCAAATTGAGAACTGCTACTTTATGGGGCTCTCTTGCTTCTGCTCATTGGTACTGTTTTCCCCACTCAGGAAATGCTTGTCACCTTCTACATCTCTTCTGTTCCACTGCCCTCAGCATAACCAGGCACAGGGACAAATGTGGGACCTGGCTTGACCCTCAAGGTGCCAGTCCTAAAGTTGCAGCTGTTCCTAGGTTTCCCAAGAACCCAGAGTCAAGACAGATGGCCCTGATGGAGAGCACCCATCTCCACACCATGCTCTCACCTCTCCCTGCCCAAGGAGTGTCCACTTCATCACTTGGGCTTGAGCTAAGAAGCTGGACTTACCTTTATACCATTTGTATGGTGTGGGAGATGGAACTCAGGACTTGAGGGCTAGCAAGTGCTTTATCCCCACCCTAGTGCTTCTGAAGTTTAAAGTCAAGCACTTAACCACAGCTGTTCCTCAACTTACAATAAAGCTCTGTGCTGGTAAACCACCCACAGATAGAAAACACTCCCGGTAAAACATGCATTCGCAAGAGCTGGGAGTGAAACCCAGTGGCAGAGCTCTTGTCTAAAGCATGATGCTGGGGATCAGATGCCTAGTGTTCAAGTTCACAGATGTGTACACACAAACACACACACACAACACACACACAGACACACTACCCCCCCCACACACACCATGCATCTACTACATCCAACTAGTGAGAATCCTAGCTTCTCTTTGTAACTGTGGGTAACTAGGGCTGAAGCTCCCTAATGAAGCCCAGCACCGACAGGACACTGTGCTCTTAGCGTGGGGAAAAGCTGGGACTTTGAGTCCTGAGTAGTTTCTACTTGAATGCCTGTGGCTTTTGCTCTGCCACATCCACAAAGATCTCAAGTGTAACTCACCCCTACAGTTGGGGACCATGATCTGTGTTGTTCCTTCATATTTGTAGCATTAGTGTTTATCATCCATGTGTTGTCTGTGTTTATTACCCGTCTTCTCCTGTGATACTTGTCCCTGGAGGTAATGGCTGCCCCACAGCCAACTGCTGGAATGAGAGAGGAGCAGGGCCAGGCCTGGCAAGATGGTGTGGGAGAGGGGAGAAGCACTTGCCACCAAGCCTGACAACCTGACTTCAATCCCCAAAACTCACAGGGTGACAAGGGAGTACCCACTCCCAAAAGTTGTCCTCTGACCTCTGAGTGCAAACTGTGACTTGTGCACTTGCATACATATGTACACACATTCGCACTGGATGAATCCATATAAACAAAAATAGAGTGGGTAAAACTTTTGTTCCAAATGCAACCCTGGCATGCTGCCCTGTAGTGGGGACAGCTTACCTAAGTCTGGGGTAGGAAGAATATTCAGCCTAGAGAGCTCAGAAATGGACCTGTGCGTAACTGGATGCCTCAGTGACGCAGGAGGCATGTAGAGGCCGTGCTCTGGCTCAGTGGTAGAGGGCTTGCCTAGGATACATGAGGCCCTGGGCTTGGCACTCAACACTGCGACAAATGAAACCGGTACCGTGCAGATCTGTGCAGAGGGTTGAGTCTTCAGTACATGGAACTGTAACCGTTACCTCCCACCCACAAACCTGGATGGAAGAGCGAGTAACACAGCCCAGTAGCTTCCAGAGCTTGAGGTAAGGAAGGATTTCTAAAAAACAAACAAAACGACAAACAAACAAAAACTCCCCAGCCAAGCAGTGGTAACCCATGCCTTTAAACTCAATACTCAGGAAGCAGAGGCAGGCAGATTTCTGTGAGTTTGAGTCCAGCCTGGTCTACAGGGTGACTAGGATAGCCAAGGCTACACAAAGAAACCCCATCTCAAAAAAAAAACAAACAACTCAAAACAAAACAAACAAACAAACAAACAAAAAACCAAACTAAAACCAAAAACAAAGAAACCAAACCCTCCCCAAATGCTAGCTTTCCCAAAGGAAAAGGTTTGTGTCTGTAAGCCCATCAAATTATAAGAAACAAACCATAGTAGAAGGAAGATATTTGCAATACCTGAACTCACAAAGGACTTGTGTGTGTATATGTGTATGTATAAGAATGTGTGTATATGCATATGAAAGCACATATATGTATATGAAAGTGTGTGTACATATAAGTGAACGTGTGTGAGAATGTACATTGTATGTACGAGGAGAATGTGTGTGTGTGAATGTGTGTTTGTGTTAGAATATCTGTGTATTAGAGTGTGTGAGTATATGAGAATGTTGTGTATATGAGTATGTGTATGAGAGTGCGTGTGTAAGAATGTGTATATGTGACTGAGTGTGTATGAGAATGTGTTTATGTATGTGCCTGTGTGTGTGTCTGAGCATGTGTGTGAATATGTGTGTATATATGAGAATGTGTGTGTCTAAGAATATGTGTGCATGAATGTTTGTGTATGCGCTCCTATATGCCAATGACAGTAACACTACCACTAACCCTAGAGAGGGGTAAGTTTTGAGCGCCAACCCCACCACAGAGGAAGTTCATGAAAGGGCACTCACTTTCGTTCTTAAATAGGAGTATGCAAATGAAGACCTTGGTGTGAGGCTGAAGAGACCCCTGAGCAGTTAAGAGCACTTGTTGCTCTTGTAGAGAACCCAGGATCAACTTCCAGCACCCACATAGTGGCTCACAACAATCTATCACTCTAATTCCAAGGCATCCGACACCCTCCCTCTTCTGGCTTCCACAGGCACCAGGCATGCACACGGTGGACATACATCCATGCAGGCAAAATACAGATATACATGCAAATACAATAAATCTTTAAAAAAAATTAAAAAGAAAAACCAACACTGCCTATCACCCCACACCAGATACTGCTCCACTTTAGAGTGGGGGGATCCCCAGAGGCATGGGCAAGGATGCCAATGGGAAATCCTCACTGTTAAGTACGGACAGGATGGAAACCAGTCGGCACTCTGGTCACATGACAAACACACTCACCAAGGCTGTGATCTAGCCATTCCACTCCAATCGTATCTGAGACTCACCCCGAAGCATTGCCCCGTGGCGGTCCTGGAATGTGTGCTAGAAGTCATACTAGAGATTGATAGAACTGAGGCTGAGACTCAGCATACAGGAGGCCAGAGTGTGATCCTCAGCTGACAGAAAAGCAATTCTCATAACAGCCAAAGACTGGAAACGACGCAGAGAGCAAGAGACAATAACAGTGATGAGTGAATTAGCATACGTATGTATCTGCACTGGCTAGTATTTGCCAACTTGACATAGACTGGAGTCACCTGGGAAAATGCTTCCACCAGATTACCTATAGGCACGCTTGCAGGTGTTTTCTTGATTCATGGCAGATGTGGATGGGCCCAGCCCATCATGGGCAGTGCCAGTTCTGGACAGATGGTCCTGCGTTGTATAGGCAGGCAGGCTGAACAAACCACGGGGAGCAAGCCAGTAAAACAGTGTTCCTTTAAGGTCTCTGCTTCAGTTTCCACCTCCAGACCCCTGCCTTGACTTTCTTTCTTGATAGACTGTTTCTTTAGCTTACAAGACTATATCAGAACAACAGAAATCTCTCCTAGTCCTGCAGGTTAAAATTCCAAGCCTAAGTGTCAAGGGTATTTGTTCCTTCTGAGCTGAGAAAGGATCTGTTCCAGACCCCTCACCCTGGCTTGAAGATGGCTGTCATCCCAGGTCTCGCATGTAATCTTACTGCTGGTGTGTTTCTATGTCATACCTCCCTGCTTATTAGGACTATTGGCAAATTGAATCAAGCCCTTCTCTACTGCAGTGTGATTGCAGTTCGAGACTACCCTCCTTCCGACAAGGTCACACTCCAAAGTGGTAGAGATGGGACTCCAACTTGGGAAATTTGGGAGCCAAGTAGGCACAACAGCATTGTCCAAGGTTTCTTTGGAAAGCATGTGGAGAGGGCAGTACCTGAGATTCTCTGTGGATACACAGAGTCCTTGATGGCTCCTGTATCAGGGGAGAGACCTTTTGGATTCAGGGATCTAAGACTGAACTCTGAGCTGCAGGTGGGCTCCGAAGTCATAACCCTGATCTGCTGCAAATATTCTTTATTTTTTAATAAAGATTTATTTTATTTATATGTTTATGTGACTATATGAGTGTATGTTCACACATGTGAGCAGGTGCTCCTTTCCCCACTCTCCACTCTGTGTGTGTGTGTGTGTGTGTGTATGTGTGTGTGTGTGTGTGTATGTGTGTGTGTGTTGTATGTTTAAGCCAGAAGGCACAGATCTTCTGGAGCTGGAGTTAAAAGCATTTGGGGGATGCCTAGCTCGTCCCATGGGTGCTGGGATCAACACCAGTCTTCATGACTGTGCAGCAAGCATTCTTCACTGACTAGCCATCTCTCCATCCCCTGCAAATATTTAAAGTCATCAGAGGCTAGCGATACAAAGGTGTTTGCTACAAAGCTTGGTGCCTTGAGTTCAATTCCCAGGATCCACATGGTAGAAGGAGAGAACCAACTCTTGAAAGTTGTCCTGACCTCTACATGCATGCACACATGTGCACGTGCACATGCACACACACACACACACACTATATGCAATTTTTTAAAAATTTAAAATAACCACTGTGGACACAGGATCCAGAAGGCAACATGGAGCCCACCTGCTTCCTCCATGTCAGAGCCTCTCCCATGTCAGACTGAATGGACCCTTCTCCCCTCTTTCACTGTCCCAGGCTGAAGCCATCTACCATCTGGCTGGGGCTGTCCCTGGGGCCTGGGGCTCTGTCACCTGTTTATCATCCTTAATAGAGCTGTTTTGAAGCCTTGGCAAGCACTTGGAGAGCAGGAAGAGGCCTCAAAGAGAATCTGATCTCTTTATCTGAACCCACAAAGGCCAGGCCTGGGGCTGGGGCACATGTCTCTCTTCCTCCCACAGACCTGCAGTGTCCCTTAATAAAACCAGGGCCTCCTGCACTGGAAATGGCTCTAGACCAGAAAGATCTGGCTTTGCTTCCCCCTGCTGGGACTGGCCTCCCAAATGATAAGCAGTCATCTGTGGCCAGAGGTCTAGGCGAAGAGCCACATGGCCCCCAATGAGGGTTTCTCATTTCCCTCCTGGCAGGTATCAGCAGGGACAGCGCAGATGCTGTTGTCTCTGCTGGTCACTCCAAGCTTGGATTCCATCCTGGCAAGGTCCCAGAGGCACAGGCTGCTTTCCCTCAGCGGAAAGAGTCGCTCTTTGTGCATGTGCAGATGGTTCTGCTGCCAGACACCCGAGTCAGGGTGACTCTGGGAGGGCAAAGTGGAAGGACAGGAAGATCCTTCCCTGGAGACAGGCTGCAGGTGGGGCTGAGGTGAGCTGTGTTCAGTGTGGCCACAGAGATAATCCCTGCTCTGAGGAAGGCCCACTCCATCCTCTTCATCTGTTGCTCCTCTCCCCTGCTCCCCCTCCTTCATTAGCCACTTGGACAAGATGGCTCTAGAAGCCTGTCCACCAGGTACATAACCCTCCATTAGTATCCTGCCAGAGCTAGGAATCTCCTGTGGCTCTCTATCATTTAAAGCAGGACTTCACACACTGTGGTGTGCTCAGATTTGCCTGCATCATGTAAGAGATCACAGCTCATCCTCCATACAGAGCCAGCAACTGGACCGTTGACGGAGGGCCCAAGGGCTTGCGACTCCACATAGGATGCTTGCACTTGGGTTGTCTTTGTAATTGCAGTAAAATAGACTCAATATAAACGTTACCATCTTCACTTATTTTTTTAAGTGTTCTGATGTGGACTGAATGTCTTTATCCCCACAAAAGTCACACGATGAAGTTGCAAGGGGAACTGCCAAGTGTAATGGTGTACGGAGATGTGGTGAATGGGGGTGATTAGGTTTAGATGAGGAGTCTCCATGACTGATTAGTGTCTTCGTAGAGAGAAAGAGTCTGAGGCAGGAGGATGAGTGCAGGTTCAGGGCCAGGCTGGCTTATATAGTGTGTACCAGGCTAGTTAAGGTGACATAGCAAGACTATCTAACAACCAAGATGGTGCCAAGCTGCCTTTTAAATAGTCATGTTTATACTTACAGGTTAGTGTTATCCCAGCCTGAGCATTTTTCTGCAGTGGAAACTGGTTAATGCTGACCAGTAACTGGGCCAAGAGCTGAGAATAAGGGACTGTCGAGTCTTTGTCTTAGTTAGGGTTTTACTGCTGTGAAGAGACACTGTGACCAAGGCAAGTCTTATAAAGACAGCATTTAATTGGGGCTGGCTTACAGGTTCAGAGGTTCTGTCCATTATCATCAAGACAGGAACATGGCAGCATCCAGGCAGGCATGGTGTAGGAGGAGCTGAGAGTTCCACATCTTCATCTGAGGGCTACTAGCAGAATACTGGCTTTCAGGCAGCTAGGGTGAGGGTCTTAAAGCCCACACCCACAGTGATACATCCACTCCAACAGGGCCACAGCTTCTAATAGTGCCACCCCCTGAACTGAGCATATACAAACCTTCGCAGTCTTCATCCCTAAACAGGGTGTCTCTATCAGGATGCCCCTATGGGCCAGGGAACATTTCGGAAGAGGGATCATAAAGTATGTAAGTGGTAGGGTATGGGAGGGGTGCCATGAAATGCTACCTTTGGATGATGTGTGGTACCCAGGGATTTAGCACAAGACCTGCACAAGACTCAGCCTGTTGCCCTGCCTCTCCTGGAAGGATGTCTGTTGGCAGTTAATGGTTGGAAAGGGAGGAGGGACATGTCATTTTCTTAAGTTGCTTTTGACCTGTGTATAACCTCATAGCCATGCAAGCAACTCTAAACCCAGTGGATAAGAAGACATGAAAATAGAAGGGGGACTTGAAAAGAGGGGGTTCAGCAGGAGTGGGATGATAATAAGAGAGAATAATGGGAGTATAAATAACCAAAATATAATATGTTTTTCAAATGGTCAAAATATTAAAAGTTAATTCATTAATTAAAAGGAAAGAGGAGAGCCTGAGGGTAGAGTGGCTCACGCCTCTAATCTCAGAATTGGTATGTCTGCCATGAGCTCCAGGGCTACCCTGGGCTACCTTATGAGCTCCAGGCTAGCCTGGGCTAGAGTGAGATTCATCAAGAAAACAAAATTAAACAAAAGCAGAAGGGAGAGCTTTCCTTCCAGGTGCATGCATTAAGGAATGATTGCACAAGCATGTAGCAAGGAAGTGGCCATCTGTCTGTACATCCTGCTCAGTCCCCAGTCTGGTGTCTGATCCCCAGAACTGTCACCTAGTCTAACAGTTGGCGATATACTTGGAGCTGTCACAGACAATCCTGGGCACACTGTCCTGTCGTTACCATTATCCATCCACAGCGTATTTTCACTTTGCAACGGAAACTCTGCGTCCATCAAATAATAACCGCTCATTCCCCCTGCTCCAGCCCCTGGCAGCCACCATTCTACCTTGTCCCCAGTACTCTGCCGACTCTGGATGTCTAGTATTAGTAAAACTTTTTGTATCTGGCTTGTGACACGGGCATGATGTCTTCAAGGCTTACCTATGTTGTAGGATATGTTTGAGACTCCTTTTGAATGCCTAAAAAGTACTGCTTTGCATATACGTCTTATGTATCCATTCTACTGATGAGACACCTACCCTTGGCTATTGTGGGTAATGCTGCACCAGAATGGCTGTTTAAAGATCTCACAAAGTTTGTATTTGTTGGCCTCCTGGATGCTGCTAGTGTTATAGGTGTGCACTGTCTTTTGTGCTTAGTAATAATATCCTGTAAGTGTGGGGTGCTGTCTTAGTCAAAGGTCTACTGCTGTGAAGAGACGCCATGACCATTGCCACTCTTATAAAGGACAACAGTTATTGGGACTGGCTTACAGTTCAAAAGTCTAGTCCATTATCATCATAGTAGGAAACATGGTGGCATGCAGGTAGACATGGCGCTGGACTGGTAGCCATCAGGAAGATAGTGACACTGAGCTTGGCTTCAGAATCTGAACTGTCAAAGTCCACCCTCAGTGACATACTTCCTTTAACAAGGCCATACTTCCTAATAGTACCACTCCCTATGAGCCTGTAGGGGGCCATTTTCATGCAAACCACCGTGTGCTGTGTTGTAATTTTGATTTGTTTTATTTTATTTATTTATTTATTTATTTATTTATTTATTTACATCCTTTTTTAATTGGATCTTTTCTTTATTTACACTTCAAATATTTTCTCTTATTCACATCCTTAATACTGCTCCCACTTTTGGCCCCTCTTTCGCAGAGTCCCTCCCCTTCTCCCTCCCTCCCCTTGATTTGTTCTGTTAATGATCAGATAGTAAGCATTTTGTGCCGACCTTATTGGTGGTTTACACATCTTTGGCGAGCCATCTCTTTGTTCTTTGCCCACACTCTTAAACAGGGGTTTGTTACTCTTTGTCACTTCCATGTAAATGTGACTGCTTATGTTTGAGATAAGGCCTTGCTATGTGGTCTATGTTGGCAATCCCTCTGCCTCAGCCACAAATGATGTTGATGGAAGGCAATGTGAGAAGCTTGGAGAATGAGTGCCTCCTAAGGGACCCTGACCCACTCCCCATCTCAGCTCAGCTGCTTCCAGCATGGGTTTCCTGTCTAGGCAAGTTTATTCTTCTTTACATTTATTTAGCCCATGTGTTGAGGGTGGGATGGCACATGCATGTGTAGGTCAAAAGACAGCTTACAAGAGTCTGTTCTCTCCTTCTACCATGTGGGTTTTGGGGATCAAACTCAGGTCCTCAAGTGTGGTCACAAGCTCCTTTATTCACTGAGCCATGTCCATAAGCCCTGTTCTAGGCTTTTTGTATAGCCTAGGCTAATACAGCAGACTCTCAGTCTCCAGAAATAACTCTGCTGGGACTCTGCCCTCTTAGCGACTTGAGCTTTCTGGCCCAGGCTTGCTCAATGGCCGTTCTCCTATCACCTAGAACCAGTGGTCAGCTCAAGGAGTAGGCATGTCATTGAGTGTGTAAGCCCATCAGGAGTGGGTCAGAGAGATGCCTCTGCTTGACTTGACAAGCTGGCCTGATGTAAGCACAGGCTACTGCTAGTCTCTGCCATGATAGCAAAGTCCATCTGGCAGAAAGAAATGGAAGGTTAACACCCAGGTAAAAGCAAGTCAAGATAAGGAGTGTAGAGAGAAAATGGTGCTGTCACTTGTGTCCCTGGATCCAGCCATACCTGAAACTAGACAGCCCTGGGAAGAAAGCGAAGAGTGCTGCTCTTTCTCCTCTCCTTCCTGCACCTCCTTGTTTCAAGCACTGGTTTGAATCAGTTTCTGTTACTGGCGACAGAGAACACTGTGACTAATGCAGTCTTCCTCCTTAGTTCTCTATCTGTCCCCCATGTGGTTATCTTCCTGCCCTTCCACTTTGAACCCCATCAGTTGCTACTTCTCTCTCATATATGCTTGGAGAATGGTGGCACCCTCTAAGGGACACAGTAGGCAGAGTTAGGGAGACCGTTTCCACATGTCCTCGTTCCCATAGCTCCTGCTTTGAACCTGGATCTGCACCTTGGGTGGTAGGAGAGTTTAAGAGAACAGGCATCCTTTGCTAGTTGGTGTGAACTGGTCAGAGGGACAGCCAGGAGCTCCTTTCCTGCCCATGTCCCCAGAGCAGCCTCAGCATCCTCTTCCACCCACACCCTCAGGCAGTTGAGGCTGAGGCTGAGCAGGCAGGTGAAGGAATACTTGATCCCCAGAGGCTTCCAGAGGGGAAGCGGGGAAAGGTGAGTAATCAGGGACAATTGACCTGGTATCTTGGTAGTTTGGTGTGGCTCTTTTCTTTTGCAGCTGTGTTCTCCCTAGAGGGGTTTCACCCCCGCCTCAGGAAGAGGAAGCCGCCTCCAGGTGTCATAGAGGGTCAAAGGGTCCCGTGGGAGCCACTGGTGTGGGTGAGTCAGTCGGGTTGGGGGTGGGGTTGTGCTGTGTCTTTGAAGGGAACCACGCTTGAGGGAATGGCTGTACTGTGAACTAAGGGGAGGCAGGGAAGAGGGGTGGAAGTCTTCCTCAGGGTCCACAAGGCTGGTCCTTGTGTGCAGGTCAGAGTGTAGGCACAGTGGCCCAGTTTGCAAGTGAGGAGATGTATAAAGCACCTGGATGTTTCCATGCTCAGCCTGGCCTCAGACTTGAGATGTTCTTGCCTCTGCCTCCCAAGCACAGGCATTTGTATGCCCAAGCCACCATGCCTGGCAGAGTGCCCATGGTTCTATAGTCTTCACAGGCTAAACTGGGGCCTTTGCTAAAGAACTGGGGAACAGGAGGGAAGACTTGCTTTGCTTGTTCTTGGTCAATGGCATGATTTCACTTTTTAAAATCTGGTATTGGAGTGCAGAGATGGTTCAGTGAGCAGGAGTAGGTGCTGTGTCAGCACCAGGATCTGAAAAAAATTCCAGATCTGACTGCTTTGTGGGGCAGGCACAGGGGGGTGGGTGAGGCTTGCCGGACACCAGTCTCTCTATACATTAGTAATAGACACTGACTCAGAAGAACGAGACACATGATCGAACTTGATGGCCTCCTCTGGCAGCTGTGAACACACATATGCACAGACACAGATGCACCCATACACACACATGCACATACACACAGACACATACATACATAGACCCCACAGACACAGAAATACACACAGACACACAGACACAGACACAGACAGACATACACACAGAAACAGACACAGACAGACATACACACAGAAACAGAGACAGACAGACAGACAGACAGACAGACACACACACACACACACACACACACACACACACACACACACACAGAGTTGTTGGGACTGGAGAGATGGCTCAGCAGTTAAAAACACTGGGAGCTTGGGTTCCCAGCACCTTTATGGTAGCTCACAACTACCTGTAACTCCTTTTTCAGGGGGATGTCACATCCTCTTTCAGCCTCTGAGCGCTGTGAACACATATGGTGCACATACATACATGCATATATGCATACATGCAAATTCTCATGGATATAATAATTAAAATAAATATTTAAAGACTGGGTGAGTGTGTGTGTGAGAGTGTGTGTGTGTATATTTATGTTCGTCTATGTGTACATGTGTGAAGGCCAGAAGAGGAGGCCACAAGTGTCCTCTATTGCCTCCCTTTGTTCCCTTGAGACAGGGTTTCTTACTAAACAGTGACCTAGGCTGACAGCCAGAAAACTCAGTCCTTCTGTCTCCACTCCCTCCATGGTGCTGGGGCTGTAGGCGTTCACATAGCCATGTTCAGCTTTTTCTGTGGCTGCTGGGATCTGTGCTTAGTTCCCATGCTTGCACAGTGAATGCTCTTTAGCCAAGGAGCCATCTCTGCATAAGCCCTGTCACTTACATTTTAAGAACTATCTGGGACACAGTAAGGTGGGTAGCCATGTATCCATCCTCCTTCCTATCCTAACTTCCTTCTTTCTTTTCTTTTTTGATTCCTCTCCTTCCCTCCCTCCCCCTCTTCACTCCCCCTTCTATCCCTTCCCTCCCCTTTTGACCCTCCCTCCCTCCTTCCTCCTCTCATTTTTGGGCATGATGTCATTTCCAGGTTAAGCTTAGGTAATCTGATGAATCCATGGGTAGACAACCTTAACTAGTACTTTTTTCCTTCCATCCTATTATTTCTTTAAACTATATTATCAGAAGAGGTAGTTAAAGAACTTAAAGAAGAGGAGTACTTTTAGCGGTGTTTTTTTTTTTTTTTAAGGTAGTTGGCAAATTTCTTTCCACAGATCCAGAGAGTTGATTCGAAGACCCCAGAATAAATATTGTGTGCTGCTTTAAGATCGAGCAGGGCTTCAGAATGCGCCAGGATGTCTCTTCAGCTTTTGGAAGGCTCCAGTGTCAGTGTTTCTGGAAGGTTCTAATCAGCAGCTCTATTTTTGTGGGTGGCTGGCGCGGCAGGAAGGCTCTGTGGCTGGGTGGCTGATAAGGTTATCTGGGGACTGTTTCTGGCAGTTCAAGTGCCTGTTGTACAACTTGGGGCTGGGGAAGTCAGAGGGCTGGGCAGGGCGGGGACTTCGCTGTCTCAGAGCTTGCCTTTCTGTGAGGGAGGAATAGAACTAAAGGTCCCACTGTCCAGAGGCCCCTCATCTCCACCAACCCAAGGCTCCTGTTTTGGACTATTGGGTATAGGTAAGAATGGCTGTAGCATGACTATGACATATCCCAAGAGGTGTCCTAGGTGAATATCTCAGTGCAGCCCAGCTGGACCCACCAGGAGCCAGTGGGGAGAGGAGAGCTGGGTTCAGCCTGGACAAGAGACTGGCAGTGGAGTTAGATCACAACCTATAGACGGGCAGGGCAGGCACCCCACCCACCATTCAATCAGTGTGCACCTGGACAGACAGGGCTCAGGGAAGGGAGCAAGCTGCCCTACAGTGTGTGCCCTTAGGCCCACACACGGCTTCAGGCAGAGTCAGCCAACCCTGTGGAGGCTGCTTCTGGAATCCACCCAGAGGAAGTCCACTACCTCCTGCCTGGGACTTGACCAAGGGTAGTTTCGCTTTCTCTGGGGTGGGAGGGTGTGTGGGGACCAGAGCTGAGAAAAGCCTGTGCCTGAACCTTCAGAACAGAGAGACTAAGCAGAAGCCACTTCCAGGGAGGGGTGGAGCTGGGTGTCAGAGATCAGGCTTTGGGGCTTCTCGAGTGGGCAGGTTCAAGCTGTTTTCCTAGGCTTGTCCTCAGAACCACACATCTTCACACCAGTGACAGTGACAGAATAGCATGGCAGCAGCCCATCCTTCGACTGCACTGCGCATGTCTCAGCTACATGATAGAGACTATTCCACTCAAGCTCAAAAAACGAGTAGAGGAATTCCGGGCCAGCAAAATGGTTCTATGGGTCAAGCCCGATGGGCTCAGTTTGGTCCTCAGGCCCACCGGGTGGAAGGAGAGAGACTAGACCTGAGAGCTGTCCTCCAACTTCCACTACGCACTGAGGTATGTGTGCACACATCCACCGGCCTCTCCCAAATAAATGAAAATTTAAAAATAACAGTAAAGGAGTTCCCCATCTCCGTGTCCTCTCTGTTCCCATGGGGCCATGTGCCTCTCTCTCAGCTCCTCCTACCTTGATTGAGTCAGGCACACCTGACTTTTCCAGCCATGTCCTCCTCTGTCCCACCACTTCACAATGCTCCTCTCTTTCTTAACTCTCCTCAGCTTGCTGGCTCCCTCAGGCTGGCAGCCATCACTCCTTCATATCACACAGTCAAAAGACAGCCCCTTCTCACCATCACCACATCTCCTCTCCGGGAAGGAAGGAAGGAAGGGAGGAAGGAAGGAAGGAAGGAAGGAAGGAAGGAAGGAAGGAAGGAAGAAGAGGGATGAGAGAAAGACAGGAACAAAGGCAGTCTTTTTTCCAGCAAAGCACTGAGCCTGTATTTAGACCGGAGTCTCTCCTCAGAGCCTTTCACCTGTATTTCATTGGTTGGGAGAGGGCCATGGGGTTTCTAATTGAGAAATGAGAATTGTAGACAGGCACATTTTACTTCCTTCCCCACGGGCTTCCATCAGAATGAAAGGAAGAGGCCCTGGATGGCTGCCGGCAGTCTGCCACACAGTCCACTCCCTTGTGAGTCAGCACTTGCCTAGCCTGGTCTCTAATGTGCAGAGAAGGCAGTGTCTTCCAAGGTAAGTGGTCAGGCTGCTTCTGCAGCCCCAGGCAGGCTATGTGGCAGGCCCCGCCCACAGAGGTCAGCTGTGTGCTCCAACATCCTAGGTCAGAGGTAAAAGTGAAATAGTAGCTTCCACAAAGGCAGGAAGAGAGGACAGGAGGGCAGTATGCGCAGTGCCTGGGGCTGAAGGCTGGCTAGCAAGGAACAGCTCCAAAGCAGCTCCCAGGGACTGCTTAGCTCCTAGAGGATCCTTGCAGCCATTGCTGGCCATGTGGAGTTGGTTCTGCCTTCCAGTAGTTCTTCTTTGGTCGTCCCACCCCCTTCCCACTTTCTCTTTCTCCTGTGTTGCAGACAGAACTCAGTGTGGCCCTATGCCTCCTTAGTTCCACTTGTGGGGTGCCTTATTTTCTGTGATTACCTACGTGGTGTAGGCCCTCTTGGGGAGGGGGGGGTCACACTGCTTCCTGTTGGTGTGAGTTTGGGATCCTTTGAGAGTGTGATGGTCACTTTAAGTATCAGCTGACCTAGTTTGGAAATGCATTAATAAAAGATGTGTTTGGTTTTGCTCCCGCCCCCCCCCCCACACATACCTTTTAAGAGTGACCACAGGTAGCCTTTTCCAGCCTAAGGCTCACACACAAGGTCTTCCATTCCTCTGGTCCTAAGGTCTATCCTAACCAGGAATGGTTGGGACAATGTCTTGGTTAAGACAATGGATACTGAGTGTCAAGATGACTAAACAAAGCAAGTGCTTACTAAATGGAATTTTGGGAAAGATAAGAGTAGTAGACTCCAAAAGAAGTCTCAAGGTCCAACATCAAACTCTACAGAATCACACAGAGGGGACACCTGACACTGCCATGTGCCACCAAGGAGATTGTGTTTGCTTCCCAAGGCCCTGCTGCCAGCACCAGCTCCCCGAGAGCTCAGAGGCTAACTTAAGTTTGGACACTTGTGTTCGCTGAAGCCTTATCTCACACTGGCATCTAGTGAGGAGGAATGGGACTGGTGGAGTCAGGTCACATGCTTGTGCCTATCTGCAAAGGATGCTGGGAAGGAGATTTTATCAGTTCTGTCCCAGGGACACTGGACTTTACAAGGTGAGAGATGCTCCCGAAAAGGCTAGAATGTTCTAACAATCGCCAGACATCTGACTGGGACCTTCTGCCCTTCCTGAGTAAAAATCACAGATGAATGAATCATTGCTCTGCTATGGCTGTTAGTGCCACACCCTGTAGTGCCTGATGCTTAGGGGCTGAACTAGAGGCCCCAAGCGCTAGGTGCCTATTGCTCCAGGGTTCGGAAGCCAGGGTCTTGGGGCTTAGGGAAAAGGATTAGAAATAATGCTCTGCACTTGAACCATCTTCACCCAGCACTTCGCTGTTGTAGTCTCAGCTTCTGATAATGCTGGGATGTCAGCAGTGGGCGGTGTCAACTAGTATTACAGCGAGGATCTGTGGCTGGAGTCAAGCTTTAGACATCCAACAACATGCATGGAACATTGCGTGTTCAAGCAGTTGGACTGGCACACGGACAATCTGGCTGACTGCCTGACTGATGGTTTTACATCAGTTAGGGGAGACAAAGTGTCCTGGTCCTCAACATCTTAGCATATTGAAAGAAAAAGTAAACATTAAAAATATTGCAGGTAGTAAAAGTCTAGAGTTGGCATGACGTCATCTCACAGTTCTGAACCATGCTTTACTATTGACTGAATCCCCATGGGGAGAGATGCGTTGTTGTGTCTATCTCAAACATATGGGCATTCATAAAGCCTGCTTCCCTGCTGCTGCTTCCTCCTCCTCCTCTTCTTCTTCTTCTTCTTCTTCTTCTTCTTCTTCTTCTTCTTCTTCTTCTTCTTCTCTTCCTCCTCCCTTTCCTCTTTCTTTCTTTCTTTCTTTCTTTCTTTCTTTCTTTCTTTCTTTCTTTCTTTCTCTCTTCCTTCCTTCCTCCCTACCTCCCTCCCTTCCTCTTTCTTTCTTTCTTTCTTTTTTTTGGTTTTTTGAGACAGGGTTTCTCTGTGTAGCCCTAGCTGTCCTGGAACTCACTCTGTAGACCAGGTTGGCCTCGAATTCAGAAATCCACCTGCCTCCCAAGTGCTGGGATTAAAGGCGTGCTCCACCATTGCCCGGTGCTTTCCCACTTCTTTACTCCTCTCTAATTCTGTCCATCTTCTGTCCACACATCTGGCCAGATACCAGTAGTACCTTCTGATGGCCAAGTCCCTGGCAGGTCTTTGTGCTCCTGGGCTCCTGGAGGTATGTGCCCTGTTGGCCTTTTTGGAGCTTTTCCCAGGCCTTCTACAAGGCTGCTCTAATTTCCCCCACTCTCTTCCTCCTCCCAGGGTGACGTCTCCTCTGTCTTCTAAACTAGCTCTTCCTCCTTCCGCTCTTAAACTGGAAGCATCTGTGTACCTGGGCCATTCCATAGTGTGTTAGTTAGCTTTATGTCATCAACCTGACACAAGCTAGAGTCATCTGAGAAGAGAAAAGGTCTCCATAAGATTAGCATATAGGCAAGTCTGTCAAGGACTTTTTTGATTAATTATTCCAACTCACTGGGATCAATGCTGCCCCTGGGTCCTGTAAGAAAGCAGGCTGAACAAACCAGTAAAGAGCACTCCTCACATCTCCTACCCCACTTCCTGCCACCAGGTTCCTGCCTTGAGTTCTTGCCCTTTCCTCCATGATGGACCACAACTATAAGCTGAAATAATCCCCTTTGTATCCAGGTTGCTTTTGGTCATGGTGTTTATCACAACAGAAGTAAAGTGATTAAGGCGGTTGGGTAAATGTACGTCCTTGTGGCTAGCTCCAGGCAGCTACCTCCTCTGAATTCCTGATGTACTTATGCCACCCGATACCGGCATTTGGTCATTCCCACAGTCTCTAATTGCAGAAATCTCTCTTCTTCCTTTTTAATTTTATTTTTGTGTGCACAAATACATATGTGTGTGCCTTTGTGTGGGGGCTGGAGATCCAGGTTGATGTCTTCCCCCAGTCATGCTCCACATTTTTTTTCTGAGGCAGGGTCTCAATGGATCCAAAGCTCCCTGATTGTGTTAGACTGGCTGGCCAGCAAGCCCCAGCCTTCAGCAACATGGATGTTACAGATGTGTGCTACCATGTCCAGCTGTGTTCAGGGGTGTTGAGGGTTGGACTAAGGTCTTCCTGCTTGTGTGGCAAGCACTCTACGGACAGAGCTTTCTCCTCAGCCCTCTAAATCTCTCTCCTTTAACATGGCCACCCACAACCAGTGCACCGCAGACCCACCCACAGCATGGGCCACTATTTTCAAGCCAGCAGTTTATGATTGGCTGAGTTCTTTCCTTCCCGCCCTGTGGGCAGGCCAGCATCGAGCAGCATTGGTATCTACCATCTAGCACATTTCAGCTTTGCCACGTCCTCCCGTTTCTATTACCACCACTCCCAGCCACAGAGCCATCTGTGTTCGTCTGGGTAGTCCCCAAGGTCTCCTGCCAGGTCTCTGTTTCCACCTCCATTCCCCCAAGAGCCATAGAAAAATGCTATCGCTTAACAAACAACTCAGAGCATGTGGCTCCTTTGCTCCAAGTCTCGTTCTCATTTAACTGAAGAGAAAACCTACTTTTGCTTACCGGCCATCCTCTCCCAGAATCCTCACTGTGATCCAACTGGCTTAATCTTGCAAGTTAGCTTCTCTTCTGCCTCGGGCCATTTAAATAACCATGGCCCCTCTGAGTCTCATGGATTTTTGTTTCTTGTTCTCTATTTGTAGGAGGGTGGTGGGGTTTGAACTCAGGTCCTCATTGTTGCATGACAAGCATTTTAGCAACTAAGTCACCTTCTCAGTTTCAATGTCACACTATCACAGAAACTTGTTCTCACGGCACTTGGCTATTTACTCAGTCTATACACAGTTTGTCCACTTCCTTATCTGCTCCCCAACCTCGGTATCAGGCTATGCCTGTAAGTTTGATGCCTAGAGACAGGAAGAGCAAACAATCCAGGCAGAACTGTTTGAATGACTTCACAGTCTCCTCCAAATGGAGCCCTGCACCTGGTGCTCTGAAAACTCCATTGACTTATTCTACCTGAATTCTTGAGCAGAGGTTGCCTGTGGGGTGTGTTTTCATAGGGCAGAAATGAGTGTGCAAACCCCATGGCCCACTCAGCTCTCGAGCTGTGTTTACAGCAAATTGATCTGGTTTTAAACTTTAAATAACCAGCTGTGAGATGCAGCCAAGCAGCTCACCCTCCGGTGTGCTTGAGCCTAGCCTATCGCCAGCAGGAATCAGTCTCTGTGACTGGCCAATCATATGATTGTGAAAGGCAGTTCCCTGGAGATTTTAGGCCTCCAGGCTATCTGGTGTGTTGATTTGTGTCATGAAGACTCTCTAAAGGGCAGGTGAAGTGTCGGGGAAGCTGATCTTCCTGCCAGGTCAAAGGTGGCTTGATTTACTGTGTGTTACCCTCACAGTCCTTTCCCTCAGTACAAGCTGGAGCCTGAGTTCAAGATGGCTTTGTTCAGGCTTGTCAAGCTATAGAAATGATCCTATACACCTCACATCCTAGTTTACACATTCAGAGTGGAAAGGAGCCCTACTTACATTTCAAACTCTACATGTAATATTTATTAGGCACCACCTGTATGCCAACCCTGCCACCCAGTCATTTACATCCTTGTCAACTCTGCAAGCCAGTATGTATACATTTTATGTATGAGGCACCTACAGCTGAGCCTTTGACCAAGACACAGCTCCTTTTATCTCCTCTCAAGAGAAGATGGAGCTGGAGTGACTTCTTAAGGCTTCTGTGCAGGTAAGCTCATGTCTTGGGGATTCCTGGGTTGGTTCTTGTTGTAGGGTGGAGACTTGACAGCATGAGATCTGGAGCCCCAGGGTGAGTCACTGGCTGGGCTACACATTGCTAGGATGGTCTGATCAGAGTGAGTCCTGAGTGGGGGTGTCTCTTGGCCACCACAGCCTTCTTCTGGAAATTGGAGAACAGACCCAGCATTTGGACTGACAGTTGTGAGGGTTGGTCTTTGCTGAGGAATTGTCTAGGTCTGTTAAAAAGCTACCTTGTATATTGAAGGGGATATTTTCAGAAATTATTGCCATGTAGGATAGTCTATTTGTTATGTTACTCTAGAGACCCCCTGCCCCAGCCTCAGCACACCCAGGAAAATAGTCTTAGAGGAAGAGGTTACTGTGTCTCTAGGGTATTCAAGCCACATCTCTCAGGATACTCATGCCGCACTACCAAGTGTTGCTTTGCCAATTACTTTCCTATTGAAGTGAGTGACTATTGCTCATTTGGTTTTGTACCTGTAGTGTCTGGAAGGCAGAAAGGTCAGGGACCAAGTGGTTGAGTAAATAGGTAGATGGGTGGATAGTAGGTGGGTATTAGGATGTTTAGATGGGCAGATAAATGGGTAGATAGTGAATGGATGGATGGGCAAATGGATAGAAGGATGGGTAGAAAGGTGGAAGGAGGAAGGGTCATGGGATCACAGATAGATGGATGATGGTGAATAGACATATAAATGGATCAGTAAATGGAGCGTAGCCCTCACTCCCAGCAGACACTCCACTCTCACATAGATCAGCCACAGTTGTGTGACTCATCCCCATTTGTAGTGAGCGTGTAACAACTCCTCCCTAACTCGTTTTTTGGCTATGTTGGCCCATGTTTGAGAGCTGTCCTGCTTACTCGTATGTCAACTTGACACAAGCTAGAGTTATTTGGGAAGAAGGACGCTCAGTTGAGAAAATGCCTTCTTAACATTTGCCATTAGGCAAATCTGTAGTGCATTTTCTTAATTAGAGATTGATGTGGGAACCTACTGGGGGTAGTGCCACGCTCGGGCAAGTGGTCCTGGCATATATAAAAGAGGAAGCTGAGTGAGCCTGGAGCAAGCCTGTAAGCAACATTCTCCCATGGCCTCTACTTCAGTTTATGCCTCCAGGTCCCTGCCTTGAGTTCATGCTCTGACTTCTCTGGATGTCAGACTACAAGCTGTAAGGTAAAAAAAGAAACCTTTTCTTTTTCAAGTTTCTTTAGGTCATAGTGTTTTATCACAGTGATAGAATACCCAACTAAGACAGACACCAGTTGTTCTGCTATTTTTCCTGAGGAGACATAAACAAATATCTGTTCACCCCAGATAGGGCATCAGTGACTAACCAAAGAAATGACCTCACCAGTTCCTACTTAGTGAACCAGTAAATTTATTACAGAAATATGTGAGACTAAACACAGCTGTGTCGCTGAAAAGCCACCTCAGCCCAGGTGACAGAAAACTCATGAAAGCTACATCTCTAGAGCCCTTTGCACATATTTCAGGAAGCTCCACCCATCAGTTTCCTCTCACCAGCAATTGTTACTGCTTATGAAATCTTAGGGAGGTGCCTTGTGATTCTTGTAAGGTTTGGGAACTTCCCAAACCTTATAAATTTCATTTATATCTTGAGCCTTGTAAATGTCATTTTTTTTTCCTGAGTCTTACGAGCCTCCCTCCTTCCCCTAGGAGGAAATATTTCAATTAAGAGGAAGTAACTATACACATAGAAACTGGTGGTTGGGTAAATGGAAACAGGTAGGTAGGTGTTGTGGTGGACTGATAGAAATAGCCCCCATAGGCTCATATATTTAAATGCTTGGTCATTAGGGAGTGGCACTTCTTGACAGGGATTAGGAGGCATGGCCTTGTTGTGTCACTGGAGATAGACTTTGGGGTTTCATATGCTCAATCCAGGACAAACCTCAATCCTCTCTCTCTCTCTCCCTCTCTCTCTCTCTCTCTCTCTCTCTTTCTTCTCTCTCCTTCTCTCCATGCTGCCTACCTATCTTGATGTAGAACTCTCAGCTTCTTTTCCAGAACTGTTTCTGTCTGCATGCCACCATGCTCTCCACCATGAGGATAAAGGACTAAACCTCTGAAACTGTAAGCCATTTCTTTAAATGTTTTCTTTTATAAGAGTTGCTGTGGTTGTGGTGTCTCTTCATAGCAATGAAACCCTAATTAAGGCAGGTGCATTATAAAAGAAGACATTTAATTGTGGGCTTATAGTTCAGAGGTTGAGTTCATGACCATGTTGTGGGGAGCATATCAGCAGTGAGGCAGACATGGCCCTAGAGCAGTATTTGAGAACGTGTATCTTATCCACAAGCAGGAGACAGAGAGGGACACTGGGCTTGGCATGGACTTTTGAAACCTCAAAGACCATTCCAGGTGACACAAAAGGGCCACATTGACTCCAACAATTCCATACCTCCACCAAGAAGGCCACACTTCCTAAACCTTCTTAAACAGTCCACAAACTAGGTACCAAACATCAAATATATGAACCTAGGGGAAACATTCCCATTCAAATCACCACATTCTATAAAGCTTATAGCCATATCACAATACAAAATTCATTTAACCCAAGTCCCCGTTGTCTTTCACAGTCTCAACACAGTCTCTTCTGAGACTCAAGGCAATCTCTTAACTGTAACTCCCTGTAAAATAAAAAAGCGAATTACATACGTTAACATATAATGGCACAGAATATATACTACTAAAAAAAGGGGTGGGGGAGGAAAGAGAACACAGTGAGGAAATACTGGACCGAGTGAGACTGAAACCAGCAGGGGAAACTCCAAATCCTGAACTCTGATATCTGATGTCAAAGAGCTCAGATGGCTCTTCAGATCTTTTATTCCTTCCAGCTTTGTTGACTACAAAATGCCCCTTCCCAACCTGGGCTGTTTCTACTTCCTCAGCAGACATTCCATGGCTCTTTTGGTTTTTCTTTGGAAAGAAAAGCCAAAGATTTTTTCTTTCACAAGTTGCAGTATTAGCTGGGTGGAGTTTGACCCTGAGATCACCATTTCCTTTATTCTGTTTAGCGTTATGTCTTTCTTTAAACTTTGTATGTTCTTGAGCACAGACTTGGCTTCAACACTACGTTCTCTGGTGCTCTTTTTCTCCTCAAATTCTGCGTTTTGTATTTCTTTTTGTCCCATCTCCTTTTTAAAATTATAGCTCTGCATGGAGTGATCACTAATAACCATGTGGCACAGTCAACAAACACTAGATTATCTTGAAATCTGCTCTGCCAATGCCATTAATCCAAAACTTCAGTTTAGCCTCAGGCAGATTCTAAGGACAAGGACAAAAAGCAGCCATATTCTTTGCCAAAAGATCGTAAGAATGGTCTATATCTCAGATGATAATATTATTCCCCTCTGAGATCTCTCGAGCTGAACCCACAGTCCACACTACTCCCAGCAGCAGCATCTTCCAATGTTGCTTTAACTCTCACCAAAGTCCCAGCATCCTCAAATGCAGCATAGTTAGGCTTGTCACAGCAATGCCCAACTCCTGGGACTAGCTTCTGTCTTAGTTACTTTTTCTATTTTCATGTACAGGTACAGGGACTATGATCAAGGAAATTTATAAAAGAAAGTACTTAATTGAAGACTAGCTTACAGTTCTAGAATGTGAATCCATGACTACCATGGCAGGGAGCATGGCAGCAGGCAGGCAGGCATGGTGCTGAAGCAGTAACTGAGAACTTGCATCATGATCCACAAGCAGAGATAGAGATAGAGGTATAGAGATAGAGATAGATTGGCAATGAGAGGCAGGGGAGAGAGAGAGAGAGAGAGAGAGAGAGAGAGAGAGAGAGAGAGAGAGACAGACAGACAGACAGACAGACAGACTGACTGACTAAATCTGGCATAGACTTTTGAAACCTCAAAACCTGTCCCTGGTGGCAAATCTCTAACAAGGCCAGACCTTCTAATTCTTTTTAATCATTCCACCAAGCATTCAAGTATGTGAGCCTATAGGGACCATTCTCATTCAAGCTGCTGAATAGATAGGCTGGTAATTATATGGATGACTGCATAGATAGGCAGCTGAGTGTATGGGTGGGTGAATAGAAGGGTGAATGAGTAAAGGAATGAATGGATGGGTGAATAAACTGATAAATGGGGAAATGGGTGCATGAGCATGTGAATAAATGAGTGATGGGTGGATGGATAGGTAAGTGAGTAGCTAAATGGAAGCATTGGTAAATAGATAGATGGGTGGGTGGGTGGATAGGCAAGTTGATGGATGGGTATGTGGATAGATAGGTAGATAATTGAATAGTGAACGAGTTAATGGGTGATCAGGTGCATGGATAGACAGCAGAAGGAAGAGAAAATTGAAAGCAGAGAGAGAGAATTTGCCTCAGTTTTTCCAGTTAGCTACCACAGAGGGCAACAGCTCAGGCTTTCTCGCCCTAAATCCAATGAATGTTCATGTTGGTCCCTCTTCCTACACTGGGATGCATACCTTGGATCTGTGGCTAGGCTTCATGATCAAGCAGAATATCTAACACATCCATTATCAGAGTATGGAGCTGTGTTAATGAAAGCAGTGATAGTAATTGAAATGGAAATTTCTGGTTTCTTTGGAGACTCAGTTGTGTCATGTGATATTTTCCTGGAAACTGTCTTATGAGAGGATGTTTTCACTAAAGCAGATGCATGGGAGGATATTTTCTGAGAACAGACATGTGATGGTTTTCTGGGAGCTGCCTGGAAAAGGGCATGTGATGTTTTGCTTGAGTAGATGCTTGAGAGAACACGTGATGTTTGGAAAAGATATGAATATAACCCAATAGAGAATGGATGACGCTGTGTGGTATTGGTTCACCTTGCCACTTTTTGTTGGTCATCATAAGGCTTGGCTGACACGAGTTTTTACTGACAATGCTGTGTAGTATTGGTTTTCCTTGCCACTCTTTGCTAATCATTGTTTGTCATGACTTCCTAGAGAGAAATGCATCAAAGAACTTCTGGTAGTGTTCCAGTGACTTCTTGCTGCTTGGCAAAGCCTTGTGGTTTCTTCTGAATCTAACTGCTCATTGCTAATTTGTAAATGATGTTTGTGAGTGGATTGAGCTACTGCTGCTGATATCCTGACAATACAGATTAGATTTGCCCCCAAAGAACTATTTCTAAACAGTTCTTTGCCCTATTAACCTTTCCTTTCCACTCACACTGGTGGGTGGTGGGCTAGAAGGGAGGTTAAAGCATTTAAGTACATTTATTAAACTAAGTTTTGAAAAAATATAAGCCTACGAGTAATAAGTAAAGTCCTCTGCCATAGATCCCTCAGCTGGAGCCTTTGATTTCTGATACCTTATGTTATCCACTCACTTATCCACCCATCTATCCACTTATCTGTTCACTCACCTGTCTATCTATCCATCCACCCATCTTATCCATGTACCAGTGTTTCCAGTTACTTATCCATGTATTTATTCATTCACCTATCACTCAACTATCTACACATTAATGAATCAATTAATAGAACTTTCTGTGATGGAATGTCCTATGTCTGTTCTGTAGCCATTTGCCCCATGTGGCTATTGAATGCTTGAAACTATTATTTGGATCAATTTAACCTTACATTTCAAAAGTAGCAGATGAGGAATGGCTGCCATTATTGGACTTCATAACCTTGATGGGCCTGCCTAGCTCTTATTTGTAAAATAGCTTCATGCGAAGAGGAGTCCCAAGATAGTGAAGTCATAGATTTCCAATCTGGAGAACTCCTGCTAGGGTTGGACAGGAGCATCACACAGCAGTGGCATGTGTGGGCACAATGATGTGGGGCTTCCCATGCCCTGCACTGGGCAGATACCTTGAGGGGCAGGCTTAAGTCATCTGTGCCTTGATATATTTTGGTGAGACTGCTGGTTACCTACCACACATCTGTTCAGTGTATCTCAAGACTCGTGATTTTCAACTGGGTATCTGGTCTCCTAATATAAAGACCACAGGCCTCAGCTTCTCTGGAGTTTACATGTTTCCATGGGACCTCATTCAGTGAAACAGGATGAAAGCAGAGCATTGAGCCAGCTAATGGAAAACATCCTTAAGGCATGTCCTTCTTTGCTCCTTTTCCCCTTTCTGAACCTTGAATTCTCAGAGCACAGAGGGCATGGCTAGAGCACATGTCAATACATGAGGACTAGGGGGAAGCCCCTGGGATGATGGAAGGACAGCTTGAAGCAGCCTCAGCTTCACGTTTAAGTAGAACTATCTCCCAAGCCCTGTGAGCAATTGCAGTGGGGCCATACTTCCAGGGCTTCTTGCATTCTCCTTAAGCATACAGCCTGGGCTCGAACTGAGAAGCCAGGGCTAGGTTCTGAGCCATCTACTTCTCTCATCTCCTACCTAGTCCCTCCTCTCACTGCAGATAAACTCTCTCCCTGAGTGAGGTACTGGCTTCCAAACACTCTTTTACCTATCCTACTGTTTATGGTCTAAATATCTTCTGAGATGCTCACAACTGAAACCCACACATAAAGCCAAGAATTTTTATCTCTGAGGAGCCAGACTCTTGCAGTTAACCCTCCACTCTTGATGTAGTTTTCAGAGTCTTGGTAGCCTCTGGAAAGTCTATGTACAAGTGTATGCTCTGTTCTCGGTTGTGTTGCCCTGAGCCTGAGGACAGCAAGTCTAAACTAACTGCCTACCTGAGTGGCTTAAATGATGGGGTAGCATGGAGTAAAGGAGAAAAAAATAGCCTGGACAGAAAAGAAAGCACTGAGTTAACAGGCCAGAATACAGTAGGCTCTTCTTCCTTATGAAGGGCATGTTTTAGGGAGCAATATATATCCAGAACTACACCTAAAGTTGAATACTTTATCTACATCACATACACTTTTCTTTGCATATAGACCCTATGACAATGATACTACATGAATTATGAAATATGGAAGATTGATAACCAGCACACAGCTATAATAATAAGCTCTAAATTGCCAGCATTGCTGCTCTTGTTGTTTCGAGCCACTGTTAAACAAAGGACCCTTAAACATAAGACCTGGTATGCTACATCAGTTCATCTGATAACATGGCTACTAAGTGGCTAACTGGTGGGTACCATATTTGGTGTGGATACCCTGGCCTACACAAAGTAATGATTCATAGTCCATTATTCTTAGGCAGTACAACATCTCTTCATGTTGGGGATGGCATGCAATTTAAAACTTGTGAATTATTTCTGGAAGTTTCCATTTCTATTTTCAGACTGAGGTTAACCACATGTAACAGAAACTTCAGAAAGTAAAGCTTTGGGCAAGGGGCAGGAGAGTACTGTATTATGCTACCACAAGCAGAAATAGATTCCAGTGAGATGACATCTTTTTATTTCTGAAACGCTGGCATTCTCTTAATGTGGCAGATGTCTCTTGGCCAAAATGGTGTTTGAGTCCCGTGGGGACAGGTAGAGCACACACAGAGTCCAGTGTTGGCAAAGCCAGTCATCCCTGTGTGAAGGCTTAAAGCAGATGTTAACTCAGGTGAGACAGACAGACAGTCATACACATGTGCCTGAAGAGAGACAGAGACATGCAAACACAGACTCATAGAGACAAATACATAGATACACACAGAGATGTATCCATAGACACATAGACACATAGAGACACACAGAGACATATATAAAGACATACAGACATACACACAGACATGCATTAATATGTACCCAGATCCCCACAGACACAGAAACACATACATGCATGCATGTGCATGTGTGCATGCACACACACACACACACACACACACACAAAAACACTGATCACTTCCCTCTTTGGCTGGATTCATGGTCTCCACACATCTTGCTTCTGTTGTAGAACTTTGTCTCCATCTGTACCTGGTCAGACCACAGGGACCTCAGGATCCAAAGAGAAAGGGAACACATGTCTCCTCACTGGCCCTTTCAAGTCCAATGCTTCTCAGCATCCAGGCCCTTTGTCCCCGTCAAAGCTAAGGGCTCTGCAGCCAACCTTAGGAGCCTCTGTGGGTCTGTGGGCTGCAAGGCATGATGTATTTTTTTCCTGTAGGAGTGGGTGGGCAGTGGGCTAAAGCTGCCAAGTTGTAGTGTGTTTATAATGTCCCCCAAATCTGTATAGATCTCCAGACTCTTTCCTTATTCAGGGTGGCCCCTCCCTGAATTTTCAAGATCCAAGGACCTCAGGCTTATGGCCATGACATCAGCACCTGCTATTGCTAGGGACCTGGGCACATGAAGCTGAATCCTCAAGGAGGCTGCATTTAAACCTCATGTTTGGGAATGAATGGGCCAAGTAAAGGCTCGGCTGTAATTTTGGTTTGGCCTCTCCCAGCAGGGCTGGTGAGGTTACTTACCATTTGGGCTTATGGCTTTGGCTGCAGGGCCAGTTTAAGTGCATGGAAAGAACACTGGTGTGGCCACACTTAGAGTACTGTCAGCTAACAGAGGCCAGCCTAGGAGCTGCTCCTTGGGGCAGGGAGCCTGAGCAAGGGGTCAGGAGTTGGAGGTTAGCTCCACTCTGCCCCAAGTGCCTGTGGAACATACAAGACTCCTAGCTCCTCTCTGATGTCAGATCTTTCTTATGTTGGATGAAGGGGCTTCACAAGATGGCAGTGAGCACCCCACATCCTGGGTTCTAAGTCTCAGCCTCACCCAGAGGGCCAGCACCGTTTACGACACTGGCTTGTTCTGGGTTTAAAGCAGTGACAGTTCAAAGTGCACCTGAAACCTCTTGTGCTAGAGGGTGACTCAGAGTGTCCTGGAGCAAGTGGGACATTAGAAGGTAAGCAGATCCATGACCGAGCACAAAAAGTCAAGTCGTGTGGATGAATCACTGGGCCCATTCTGAGACAGGCAAAGGAAGAGAGTGGGGAGGAGAATCCATTTATCACCATTGGAGAGCGCCTTTGGAGGTCTGTCCACCCTGCTGGCAGCAAGGCAGAAAGCAAGAGAGAGGCAAACTCATTGAAGAGCCAGGACAATGTATGGTGGCTAAGCCCATGGAGAAGAGGGCCATGGAGGGCTGGGATAGTCACAAGAAGCAGTCATCCTCCATGGGTAAATCAGTGAGCCCATACATAGAGAGGAGCCTTGCTCTGAGCTGGTCGGCTACCCCGTGTTTCCTTCTTCTCTTGAGATAGTTTCCTGGGAGCCAGTGGACCACCATTCTTCTTTCTGATGAAAGACTGCCTTGGGTGAGGGGGTCTTTCCCTGTGGGGCTTCCCAGATCCTTGGTCGAATTAACCCCTTTCTGTCCCTCACACACTAAGATGTAACTCCTGGCCTTTAAGTAGCAGTTTAGCCCACTGCACTGGCCCCGTTAGTGCTGAGGAAATGTTTGCCCTTGGGATTTGTAGGATGACGGTGAGGGACCCTCTTAAAAGGGCTGTCTAGAGGGCATGAGGTTCTCACAATGGAGACAGAGTCTCAAGTAAGCGGGTGTGTGTGTGTGTGTGTGTGTGTGTGTGTGTGTGTGTGTGTGTGTG
>JANHMN010000003.1:60999699-61024238 GCA_030674055.1 Rhabdomys pumilio
TGTGTGTGTGTGTGTGTGTGTGTGTGTGTGTGTGTGTGTGTGTGTGTAGGATGCATGACACCTTGAGGCTTTGAGAAGACAGACATACAGCTGAAACCTGGGGATAATCAAGAGCCCTCAGGGACTACCTGTGCAGCTGGTAGGAGCTGTGCTCAGCTTCCCAGAGATGATGGGCCTGGAGTTTATGACACTGCAGGTTTGGCTTGCTTAAGTTCTGAGACTTAACATCAGGTTCCTGACTGAAAAGCCTCGTCATCTGCTTCTGAATGGATGGATGGTAGCAAGGATTATAACTGACACTGAGCGCTTGCTGTTTGCACTGAGGGTGGCTGATTCATATATTTTATCCACATTTAGACAAGTGAGATATGCTCTCTGGTCCAACAGTGGTATGGGGTAACAAATTGCTTTTTGATTGGATTTCAGGCCTGCTGTACAGGAAGCACTTTCATGTCTGCTACTATAATTGCTGTCAAAAGCACATGGTTGGTGAGGTCCTAGGTCCTAGGGTAGAACCTAATATTGTTATTTTGATAAATGGTCACATTGTCAAATTACTTAAGTACTTATGTTCATACACATAGATGTGTGCTGGGCAGTTTTGAGTCAACTTGACACAGCTAAAGTCATCTGAGATAAGGGAAACTCAGTTAAGAAAATGCTTCTGAAAGATCAGCCTTATGAAAGTCTGTAGGGCATTTTCTTAATTAATGATCAATGAGGGAGGGCCCAACCCATTGTGGGTGGGGCCATCCCTGGGCTGGTAGTCCTGGGTTCTATAAGAAAGTAGGTTGAGCAATCCACAAGGAACAAGCCAGTAAGCAGCACTCCTCCATGGCCTCTGTATTAGCTCCTACCTCCAGGTTCCTGCCCTGTTTGAGTTCCTGTCCTGACTTCCTCTAATGATAAACAGTGATGTGAAAACATAATTGAAATAAACCCTTTCCTCCCTGAGTTGCTTTGGTCATGGTCATCGCAGCAGTGATAACCCTGACTAGGACATCAAGGAAGAGGGGACAGAAAGGCTGCAAGAGCTGGAGCATGTGGAGGAGTAGTTGGGATGCCATCTTTCAGACAAAGCATGGTTATAACACCCACAGCGTGTGGTACCCACAGCATGGGATCCTGGTACTGACAGCAGCTGTGGTTACCAGCATGAGATCCTGCCAGCCAGAACTTAGGCATAAACGGGGCAGTGTTCTCCAGACCCACCCCCCTTACTGAGAAGCTATTGGCAGCTGAGAGCTTCTGGGGGAGGGAGAATCAGTCTGCTCTGAGGGTGTGGCCACTGAGATAGGTTTCCCATGTTCTCGTGGGTACCCCACACCTATGTACATATGGGCAACAACAGTTGGACTTAATGGGTTGTAAAAAATGGAAGGAGACACAAAATTGGAAGGGGATGTGTGTTAAGTGGAATGCAAGGGATCGGAAGGCAAAATGGTGGGGAGATAGGATCATGTTTTGTTGTATGCATTTACAAAATTCTCACAGACTTTTAAAAAACATAATAACATTTTAAATTAAAAAAGGACAACTACTTTATCCCAGTAGACACTGTTATTTTACCCCTCAGGAAACTATGTGGTCAGATGTGTTCTTGTCCAGGGCTCCTATGGAGTTGTCTTCTAGAAGGGCAAGGTGGGGCCAGGGCTGCAGCCCAAGGCAAAGGCTCCCTGTGGCTGCCCTGGTGCACCCATGTTGGAGCCATCATTAGAGTAGTCTATTAGGACACTAAGAGCTGAGAGCTCAGTGCCCCACACTGAATAAGGGAGCTTTTCAAGACCTGTCCAGGTTCAGAACCAGCTGCAAGCTGCCCCTGTGAGGTAATATAAGCCTGTCGGGGAAAGGGGGAGGGGCAAAGGTCTAAACAGATAAAGCAGAGAGCCAGATGGCCACTGGTTCACGGAAGCTCAATGCCATGAATCATTAGGGAAATGCATGTCAAGTCCATGAGAAGGTGCCACCACGAACACGCCTATGGGGAGAGCAAATGCTCAAAGGTTGACGTGCTAAGTGCAGGGATATAGTAGAGATGGAGCCTCTTCCAGTATGTTGCAGGGAAATGCAAAAAGGTGTAACTAACTGTTTTAGAAAATGATTTAGAGCAAGGCATAGTGACACATGCCTGTAACCCTAGATCTTGGAGGCCTGAAGGTTACCATGAGTTTGAGGATAGGCTGGATCACCATTTGGGCTATTCCTGTGAAGTTGAACGTATCTCTACCATACCAGCTCTTAGTATTTCATCCAAGAGAAATGACAAGCTTGTATGTCCACATGAGAGTTTGCGTATGGATGCTTCTCAGAGCTCTACTGGTGGTAACTGAAGAGTAGACGCTGCCGTTGATGTGAGTTCAACTAGCAAACACACTCAAACTGTGTGGGGTTCCCTGTGACTTAGTTTGCCAGTGCTGGGCCAGATTTCTGGAATCTGATGCCGGGTTTTTCTGTGTTGGCCATATTTAAACACAGCATCATTTCAGAAAAAACAGTTTTCTAATGACAATTCAGTCTGGAGTGTACAACAAAGCTTAAGTCATGTTTACATTGACTCTCTTTACAAAGTACTTAGGGCTCCTTCTTACACATGGGTTCTGTTGTCTCGGAAACAATGCTGAAGACCAGCATCTATGGAGAGTGACTGAGGTACACATGATGCCTGTGGGAGTCAGGATTGACCTGGCCCTAAGATAACACAGAGGTTACTCAGGCCATTCTAAAGCACAAGTGACATTGCTCATAACGGACTGAGAAGCCGTGCTCATGATTTAGGGGGAGAGGTCTCAGATAAGCAAACATAATACTCTGAGGGACTCGGGTGAAGCCTGGATCTACAGATAGCAAAGATCACCAGGCTGTAAACTCCATCCTTTCCCAGCATTCTGGGTGGAAGACAGGTAAACATCTCCTTCCTTCGAAGAGACAAGCCTTCGTGATTAACTTTCCTGGCTTCTCCAGTACATATCTGTGTGCACTAGGACCTCTAACCCACTACAAAACTGCCCAGCTAGATTTGATGGCACATGCCTTTAATCCCAGAGCTCAGGAGGCAGAAGCAGGCAGGTTCAGGATTTGAGGCCCACCTGGTCTACAGAACGAGTTTCAGGACACAGAGAAAACCTGTCTCAAAACAAGACAAAATACTTGTGACCAAACAAGGGTATGCAGGCCCTGCCACAGGGACACTTGTGTCCCACCAAATCTCTCAGGGCCTAACTCAGGAGTGTGGCTTGGGTAAGGTTGAGGAGAGAGGGTTGGTGAGCAAGGGAACTTTTTCTGACATAAATGGAGAACATTCACAAGTGATGAATGAAGTGCAGCTGGCCGCCCGACCTGCCCTCCATGGCACTGGGGACAGTGGCAGGGCAGGTTATTTACTCACTCAGGACAAGGCTGGCCTGACTCAAGCATTTTTCTAGTTGACAGTGACCAGGTTTGAGGTTGCTGGAATATGATGGTCTCTCCATGTTGGCCCTGGTCCCAGGTGTGTGTGTGTGTGTGTGTGTGTGTGTGTGTGTGTGTGTGTGTGTTCTGACCCTTGCTGTTTTCTTAGAGGTAGGGCATTAAGAGAGGGTTACTTCCAGAAGAGCTGGGATCTCTTGGTAGAGCCTCTCAGATCCTATTTCCCCACTAGACCATGGATATGACAAGTCTCATTAAAGAGGTTATTAGGTGACAAGGCCCAAGGATGAGTAAAAGATCTGAGAGATCTCTCCTTCAACAGACAATGACAAAGTCACTGAGGTAATTCTCCAGAATGTGGGGCTTCCAGGGGAGAAGAAAGAGGAGGAGATGTTGGCAAGAGGAGGTCACACATACAGGGCCCTCATCAGATGTGTGAATTGCAAGTATTTCTTCCCACCCTGTGGATGACCTTTTCACTGCAGACTGGTCCTCACCAGTGAGCAGTGAACTCGAGTGTTAGCATGCATCCACTTCTGATACCTCAGCTGGAGGCTTGAGGTCAAGGTGCTATCAGGCTGCTTCCTGGTGAGGTCTCTCTCTCTCTCTCTCTCTCTCTCTCTCTTTCTCTCTCTCTCTCTCTTTCTTTCTCTCTCTCTCTTTCTCTCTCTCTCCTCCTCCTCAACCTCCTTCTCCCTTCTTCCCTCCATCCCTCCCTCCCCCCACCTTCTAAGACATTATGAGGACTGCAGCCCCACAGGACCAGGGCAACTCTCCTGACCTCATCCAGGTTTTACCTCACTGTCATGTTTTTCAGACCATCTCAGGCCTTTGAAATATAGGCAGTCCTCCTGCCCCAGCCTTCCAAGTGCTGGCATATGGCCTTATGCTTGCTGTGCCCAGATAGCTTACCCACAAAACCAGTCACATAGGGTTAGGGCCTCATGTGCATTTTGGCAGAGGAACATAGGTCAGTGGCCAGTGGCTAGCTTCTATATCTGATTATAGTCAACACGTAGGGTGAAGTGACTCATGGGCTTAGCTGGAGGTTAGACACTGAAAGGATGAGCTAGCCTTTCCTTCTTGATGCCTTACTGTGGCCTCTGTTGGATGCATGGGTTGCTGGGAGCTGCTATCCAGCTCTGTCAGGACATGAGGCTTCGTCTAATCATCGACCACAGATGTAGTGCGTTCTGCATGTATTTCTTGTTACTTCTGATGTATGCTTGGCTTCTCCAGAAACTGCCTCTAAAACTCCCGGGTCCTCAAGACCCACTAGGCTCAGCTAATAGGGAAATGACATTTTAAGGATCATGTTAAACACAGCTGAGAATCTTGGCCTTATTAGCTGCCCCTTTCCTTAGTTAGCTGCTCTGCAATGCAAAAATCAACAATTTTCAAAACCCTTTGAACCAGCTTGTTCTTTTATCCTGGCTAGAGGGTTAACACTAGTCCACTTTGAGATGGACTCAAAAGCTATCCACGCCAAGAAAATGATGATTCCACACAGTTACCCACAGTGCTGTGCAGCCTCAGTCATCCTTCACGCCACACGTGTGTGACTTTACTGTCAGATGCATTCCTAGAAATGTGTGTCACAGTGATGGCTTGGCAGCCAGCAGCATTTCATGTTTCTTCATAGTCTGGAAGTGAGCAGCTATGATTCCTGCCTCCCTTGCTGCTAGGGTTCTGAGGTGAACTGGATTTGACCTGGTGGTACACTAGCAAATACTTAACCAGCTCTTTAGGAAGAGGAGGAAGAAGAAAAAGAGGAAGAGGAGGAAGAAGAGAAGGAGGAGGAGGAGTGCCAGCAGCAGAAGGAAAAAACGAAATGGAGAGGAAGCACCTCGGTGAATGTTGCGTGATTTCTGTTGTGTGACTACTTCTGTCAAGGTCTATTTATTCTCAGGATGCTACTCAGTGGTATAGCGTCTGTGGAGCTGGTATTGCCACCAGAGCTGAGTCTCACAGGCGTGAACCAGCCCTAGCAAGTCCTCTGTTCTGAAATCCATTGCATAGCTCTTCCACTTTTCCCTCTTCCCTGCTGCTTTTGGCTGTTTCTGCTGCCAAGCAAAGCTGTGAGGTCATTTTTCCTATGCAGAGCCCCAGGGTCTTTTCCAGGGGTCAGAGGGTGTGTGGAGAGGCAGATTCGGCAGCCTCTTAGCCCTGCTGGCTAACAGGCTCAAGTAGCAACGCCCAGCCACTGGTTCCCAGGTTTTGTCCCCAGCATCCGTTTAGTAGGTCTGGCTCCTTGTCACGCTCTCAATGAAACTGTAAGGCCCTCACTTCCTGCCTAAAGTCCTCTGGGATTGAAACTGTAGAGCCTGCTCTGAAGCCAAAGCTGGAGATAGAAACTGTAATAGGAAACCACTTTGGATTTGAAGCAGATATACATTGTTCTCAGGCCTGCCCCTAAGCCAGCTGCGGAGAATTAAGTGAGTTTGAGACACTTGGGAAAAATCCTTAGCAATCTTGCCTCTTGTGGTTGGTTAAGTTGCACTGCTTTTGCTGGAGAGGGACACCTGTTTGAATTAAGAAGGACAAAGCTGTGGCCACAATTGTTAGGGTCATAGCCTGGGTCTTGGGAGCTCTAAGAAGGCAGGCTCTGCCACTTTTCCTCAGTAGAGCCATTAAAGAAACAAGAAATATGGAAAAGCAGAAGGGGAGGGGGGCCAGTTAATGTGGGTGCATTAGGGAAGAATAGAGAAAGATTTGCTTCTCCAAATCCATTCTGGGGTCCTGACAATAGGATTATGCAAGAGGTATGGAAAACTAAGCTTTCTTGGTCAAAAGTGGGTGTGTCCACCACTGACCTGCCATTACCTCAGTCCCAGTGTCTCCTGCAAGTTTGACAGCTTGTCAGAAGTATGAACTCAACCTCTAGGAAAAAGTGTCTCCTTCTCTGGCACCAGGCTTCTGCCTTACCCAAGCAGAAGACTCCTGTGGACCTGCCAGCTCCTTAGGCCCCATTGTCTCAGCCTAAGGGAGGGAAGGAAGTATCTCTCTGCCCATGCCAGGACACTTAGAAAGCCACTTCCAGAGCCTTTTGGGAGCCTGTCTTCTCAGATCCACAAGACCCAGGCTGCAGTGTGTGTGTGTGTGTGTGTGTGTGTGTGTGTGTGTGTGTGTGTATGTGTGTGTGTGTGTAAAACACGTGCATGTGTAGTACCAAGGGAAGTGTATTTTCTTGGTCCTCTGCAACTTAATATGAGTCCCTAGCATATGTCACCTAATTTGTTTATGCAAATACACTTTGAGGCTGGAATGACCTACACAAGACATGTCTTCTGAATAGATGGCCCAACAGCCCTGGTACATTTAGGGATTCTCTCTGTCTGTCTCTGTATCTCTCTCTGTCTCTGTGTCTCTGTCTCTGTCTCTCTGTCTCTGTCTCTGTCTCTCTGTCTCTCTGTCTCTGTCTCTCTGTCTCTCTGTCTCTCTCTCTCTCTCTCTCTCTGTCTCTCTCTCTCTCTCTCTCTCTCTCTGACTGTCCTGGAACTCTCTGCATACCAGGCTGGCTTTGAACTCAGAGATCCACCTGCCTCTGTCTCTGTCTCTCCTTCTCTACAGAGGAGGAGCCTGTTGTCAGCATTCAGCTTCTAAGTTGGCATTAATAATCAGGTTCTTTCTAAGCTGTGAGCAGGCGCTTTATGGAGGGCCAGTGTGCTGGGAGTGAGACACAGCCTTTGTGATTCTGACAGCCAGGACTATGGGCAGTGGAGTCGTCAGGGGTATCCATAAAAAAGGGTCAGTCTGGGTGGGACCCCTTGAAGTGCTTGTTGAGCCCTGGAACAAGACGCCTAAGGACTTGGAGTCCTTGGGAAAAACTCTTCAGCTCTCTGTTGTCATTTATAAAGTGAAACTGGATGTACTTTGCATCCTCGGGGGCTGGCAGGGGAGTAGATTAGAAGAAAGACTAAGGTTCTGTAGAGAGAGAACATGGGAGCAGAAGGGTGGGAGGCATCTACCTGGGTTCAGACAGTAAGGAATGCAGCATGCAGTGTGTGGACAATGGTGGTCAGAAGGTGCAGCCCAGTGTTGCTGTCAGCAGCTTGAGCCACACAGCACTCCCTCTAGGGACCCTCATTCAGGCAAAGCCAGGTCCTTGACTACTCTGTAGAAAAGAGCTTCAGGGGGGAGTCAGAGTAGAGCAGTTATCGAGTTCATTAAGTAAAGATAACAGCTAGTGCACAACTCAGGTTTAAGCATGGGTAGAGGAGATGGGTGACACTTAAGGTCAGTGAAATCCCAAAGATATGGCTGATGGCTTTCTAAGAGTGAGGGCTACCCATAGGTATCTTCACAATGGCTGCATACGATCCTGTGGTTCTCTGGGTTACATTGTTCAAAGATGGACACCAAGGATGAAAGAGTCAACCAAATTTGAAATGTAAGAAATAAGAGAACTGGGAAGGTGGCTCAGTTGGCTGTGGGCTCAGCTCTCGAGCATGAGGGTGTCAGTTTGATCCCCAGCACTGACGTAAGAAACCAAGCAGAGTGGCCTGTGCCCATCATCCAAGCAAGACTGGCAGATAGATTCCCCAGGGCTCACTGAAGCTAGCTTACCTCATGAGCCCCTGCTCCCAGTGAGAGACTGTCTCAGAAAACCAGGTGGATGGCTCCAAAGGAACATCACCAGAGGCTGACCCTTGGTCTCCACATGCAGACACATATATGTAATCCAAATGCCAAGTTTATCTTTTGTTCTGCGTGTGTGTACTACACCCACACACACACACACACACACACACACACACACACACACATGTGTTTGTGCAGTTTGAAGCCTGTTGTTTGTGTTTAGGGCTGAGACAGGTGTGCTGAGATGGTTAAACTCAAGGTTGCAAGCATTTTGGCCCTAAGCATAATCTTTCTTTTGTTATTTTTCACATCCTGGCTGAGATGTCTTTAAGAAACCACATATTTGGGCTGGAGAGATGCATCAGTGACTAAGAACACTGGCTGCTCTTCCAGAGGTCCTGAGTTTAATTCCCAGCAACCACATGGTGGCTGACAACCATCTGCAATGGAGTCTGATGCCCTCTTCTGGTGTGTCTGAAGGGAGCAATGGTGAATACATAAAATACATAAATAAATCTTTAAAGATTAAGAAATCACGTATTATCAATGGGAGCAATTTCATCAGCTTTATTGGTTGCATCCAGGTTTCTTGACCCCCAGAGAGCCACAAACTAGATCCAAGGGTGAACTAGAGCCCGTGGTGAAGGGCTTCTTTCTTATCCCATGTCCTTTTCATTTTTTCTGCTTCCAAGCAACTGGCCAAGTTGGACTACTGTTTTTGATTACCAGGCAGGACATCAGACTCCTCCCAAAGAGAACATTTCATTGGTATAAATTCTTAACAATGGTTGGGGCTACTGTCAGTTACAAAGCAACGTGCTTTTATTTCTCATCCTGTAATAAGCTTGTTTTTTTCCTATATGAACTTTAATTTGTAGAATTGTTGCATATACAGCAAGTCCAGAGATGAACCTTTTCAACGCCAGCTGTGTGTATTCAGAGAGGACTTAGGACATGATCAGCCCCCGGCTTCGGGGATGTATGTGTTCTTGCATTTCAACAGCGGGCTTGAAAGGAATGCAGAATCAGTGAGTCACTTCAGTCCTTCTGAGACCGCTGACGCTCTTCTTTGGGTTAAAGTTTAAGGCGATTCAGGAGTACAAACTGCAAGGTTTGCACATTTTAATCCGAGTGAGAAATATTCGACTAAATTGGAACAACGTCTTTAAAAATGATCGTGTTATTTTAAAATAATGTTACCCAACTGAAACACATTCTTTTAAACTTAAAACTTAAGGGTAAATCAAGGGAATTAAATATTACAGGAAACACAGCAGTTGCCTGAGCTCCATCTTTTATATGGGTTTTGGCTTTCTGGTGGATTCATATTCCCACAATATTATCATTGCAAGATCTAGTGGTTTTTTAAATCCATGTACAAGATTGCACAAACATCACCATTGTCTAGTTCTAGAACATTTTTATTACTTGAAAAAATAAATTTCATCTGATTAGCAGTTGCTCCTCCTCTCAACATATCCCCCCAAGGCAAACACTAACCATTTACCTCCATGTTTGCCTTCTCTGGCATTTGAGATCCATGAAGTCAGAGTCTATGTGACTGTTGGCATCTGACTCCTCTCAGCTAACATCATGTTTCCCACTGCAGCATGTTAGAATTTTCTCTCATGCCTCCATGATATTCCATTGTCCGCGTTTACCCATTTTTCTGCTAATAAGCATTTGAATTAGTGCTATTTTTGCCTCTTATGAATGACACAACTGTGAAGATTCCTGTGCATGATTCTGTGTGACCCAACTCTGATGGTTAGCTTTCATTGTCAAAGTAACACAACAACATACAGTCTGGGAGGAGAGTCTCACTGAGAGATTGTCTCCATTTGATTGGCCCATGGGCATGCCTGTTGAGGACTGTCTTGATCGTGTTAACCAGTATGGGAGAACTCAGCCCAGTGTGGGCATCACCATTCTCTAGGCAGAAGATCCTGAACTACTAAGGGGAGCAGCAGAGCATTTTAATTAACTAATTAATCTATAGACAGAGCCTCATTGTGTAGTCTTGGTTTGTTTTGAACACTGTGTAGACCAGGCTAGCCTTGAACTCATGGAGATCAACTTTTCTCTGTCTCCTGAGTGCTGGGATTGAAAGGATGTGCCAACCATGCCTGACAAAAGAGGTTGTTTTTTTTTTTTTTTTTTTTAAAGATTCATTTACTTATGTGTATGTGTTTTTGTTTGCATACGTTTATGTGCACCATGTGCACACAGGAGGCAGAAGAGACCAGAAGAACAAGTTAGATTCTTTGGAACTACAGTAATAGGCTGTTGTGAGCCATCATGTGGGTGCTAGAAATTGAACCCAGACCTTCTGCAAAAGCAGCAAGTACTCTTAACCTCTGAGCCATCTCTCCAGCCCAATTATTATCTTTAGTTCACTGCAATTTTATCACATCAGTGTGTATTTCCTAAGAATGAGATGATTTTTCTAGCGAGTCATGCATGGTTATATAATAAGAGTTTCAAACGAGTGCAATAGTAATTGTGACCCAAATGAATTGAGGGACTAAAGCATGGATCCTGATACCTGATAAAATACTCTGACAAAAGCAACTTAAAGGAGAAAGGCCCTCATGGTGTCCAGGCAGCAGCTTGATGAGTCCACAGTTGGGAAGCAGAGACTGGTGATTGTTCATGCTCAGCTCGCCCATGGTCTGCCTGGGCTGCTCTTACTCCAATTGACCAACCCTCATGGCCATGTTTTTACGATTCACCTACCTCATGGCATCTTCTCTCTCTATCTTGTCTCTGTTCTCATGGTCTCTGTTTCCAGCCCCTAGCCCTGAAACCAAAACCCTGCTTACCACTCTTCTGTCCAGCTCTTGGTTATAGGCATCTTTATTCAACCAATAGTTTTAAATTAAGGAGCAAGGTTTGTGAAAGGGCATATGTGCTATGGCATAGAAGCTCACCACTATGTCATTTTTTAATATAAATTAGAATACTGGCATGGGCTAGTTTCCATCACTCCGGTCTACTCACGTCATCTCTAGAGATGGAGGGGACAGAAAAAGAATTTCCTGCAGTAGTGACATCTAGGTCAGGTGTCTCTGGAACATCACACATCCCTGAGTGTTAGAGTACTACCAACTTCTGCCTAAAGTGGATGCTGCCTCACTAACTCCAGCCAGTTTTCACCCCAAGAACCCCTTAGTAACCTCAGCTATGCACCTGCTGGCAATCCTTACCCCCAGGCTCCTCAGACCTAGCTATGGGCTACAACGGGCTAGCTCTTGGATGTGCAGAACCTCGGGTTCTACTGGGACCTAAGAGATCAAAGTTGTTGATGCTGAGAGTATAAGACTTGCCCATAGCTGCTCTGGACTCCATGGGGAATGTGCTCCAAGCCATGGTGCTTATAGAAGCACAGTTGTGCTTCAGGTACTGGCAATCAGCTTTGTGAGACTCAGTGTGCTACAGTCTGGATCCGAAATATCCCCAGAGATCCGCATGCTACAGGGCTTGCTGCTGGGTTATGACACTCCTTGAACCCTTGAGAGGTGAAGTAGAGAAAGCGAGGTCACTGGTAGGGGGATGGTGCTTTTTGGTTACTGTTATGTGTGCAAACTTTCTCCCATGCATGTTCCTGCTGTGTAGTGTGCTAGCACCCATAGGCCCTAAGCAACAGGACCAATGGCCACAATCCAAAACTTATCCAACTATGATCCTCTGGTTTTTAAATTATAAATTACATTTATTTATGTAGTGTGTATGGTGGAGGTGCATTTGATATGGTGCATGTGTGGAGGTCAGAGGAGAGCTTTCAGGAGCTGATTCTCTGCTTCCACCACGTAGGTTCTGAGGGTTGAACTAAGTTCACCAGGCTTGGTAGCAAGCACCCTTATCCGCTTAGCTATCTCGCCTTCATTTTCTCAGGTATTTCCTCACAGTGACAGATAGCTAATGTAAATATGTTTTTAAAACATTTGGAGACTAGTAAAACAACATTACCGGCACTAACATGCATTTTTGGCATAGGTAGTTGCATTAGCCAGGGCTCTGTGGAGGAAAAAGAAACCTAATAGAATGAATATTTATTACCAAGGGGGATTTACTATGTTAACTTATACAATAGACTCTGGATAATCCCATAATGGCTGCTTCCTGAGAACCCATAGCTGCTCAGTCCACAGAGCTTGATGTTTCAGCAGTCCCCAACTGGTGCTGAATGCCGGGATAATTCCTGGAGAATCACCCAACTCCAGTCCATGTTGGAAAGCAGGGGTTCTGATGTCAGTGAAGAGTGGCGACAGCAGAGGCAGAAACAGAGTAAATGCACACACCAGCAAGAAAATAAGTGGGCAGGCAAAAGCAGCCCTGTGTTCTTCTGACTTCTCAATCGCTGAAACACCCACTTGGCAGTGCTGCCCACTCAGGAGGAGAGTCCTCTCACCCAGTGAATTCTTCCTAGAAATGCCTTCACAGAACCACCCAGAGTGTCCTAGTTGATTCCAGATCCTATTGAGTGAGTCATGATCAACCATAGTAAGGTTAACAAGTAGATAACATGTCAAGCTACACAGCACAGCTGAAAGATTAATCTCTTCCTAGTGTAGTCAAGGCTGACTCCACAGGTACTCCAAGGTGTCAGGAGCCTGGAGGGTAGAATTGACTTCCATTCCTCCTGGAAGGTCTGGGGGACTCTGGGTCCTGCTTCGTCTGAGAGCCAGTCACCAGAAAGTCTTTGGTGATTGACTCCCCTGTGATCACCCCCCCCCATGGGAAGGGGAGTGGGTTTGGTCGCTGGAAGCTCTCTTAACATAGTGAGGGAGTCCACTCTGCAGGGGCCAGCTCAGCTGTTACCCTGGATCCATCTTCTCCCTGACTGTTATTATTCTTTCTGCATCTTCTCCCCCCACCCAACCCCCTCTACTCACCTTCTTTCTCTACCATCACTTCCTGTTTCTTTCCCTTCTTCCTGCCATTCATCTCCCAGGCTCTGAGAAGCGGGACATTCATCCCTCCACTGCCTGGTCTCCGATGATAGAAGCTGCGTTTGGAAGTTACAGAGTATGCCGGTAGGAACTCTCTTCTACCCAGGCCTCCATCCCAGCTGAAGCACAGATGCCTGTGTCTTCTGCCTTCAACAGTGGGGATTACTGGTCTTGGTGCCTCAGGGGGGCCTGCAAAGCTTGAGCAAGCCATAGCCACAATGGAGGGGCTCTTCTTGCAGGTCCACCACACTATCCCCAGGGGCGATTATTTTTGCAGAAGTGATGTCTTCCTTCCTCTCCTTTCTATTTACTTGTGATTTTTCTCAAGACCCTCAGAGCAAGGGTACCCATGTATATCAGGGTTTGTCCTCTGAGTGGGCTAAGGCCTAGCCCTTCTAATGTTGGGGTTGCCAAAGGTGTGAGAGTGTCACAGTCGGGGCCAACTGAGGGTGAAGGCATGCATCTGAGGCAGGGTGGCGGGTGCGGCCTGGCTCGGCTGCAGCAACGTGGTGTTTAAATATTTATTTTTAGTGGCCGCTAGTTAAAGAGCAGCCTTCATTTTGGTGGGAGCAATCTTGAAAAGTAAAAATAAATCAGGTCTTTGCCTTGTCACTCATTAGACCAGAGCCTGTTGGGTGAACTCTGGACCCAGCCAGCACCCCACATTTTTAGGCTAAGTGCTGTGCCAGTGGATAGAGGAGCTCTGGAAGAGGCAGGTACAGGGGGATCACAGCTATTTCCCAGGTTTTAGGGGCCAGCTCATGCTTCAAGATGGGTTCCATTAGCTAGCTCCAGCCTAGACTGGCCCTGGACAGAGGAATGATTGTTCCCTTTTGCTCTTGTGTTGGAGGGTGTGGCTTGTATGACTGGAGCTTGGATAGCCCTGCTAGGTCTTAGGGGGCACTTCCCCAAGGCCCTCAGTGGGATCTTCTGTCTGTATGCTGCAGAGTCTGGCATTCCCACTGGGGCAAGTTTTCATAGGTCAAGGTTGTACTTCTCAGAGGATGGAGGTAAAGGCTGGGCTACTCTAGGCTGGAGTTGCCTGGAGGAGAGAGACCACTAATGCTGCTGAGTTGTCTCAGGCCACACTACATCTCTGAGTCACTGCTGCTGAAAGTCAACACCCTTTTCAGGTGTGAAAATGAACTCAGTGGAGCCACATCCCTGTCCCCAGCCCAGAGCTGGGGAGGGAATGTGTCTCAAACCCAGAGCTTACTTTTCTACCCTCTATAGACCCCTTCCTTGTATAAGATGTAGGGGAGGGAGCTAGTCCTTTATCATCTCTTCTGACATACAAAGATACCACTTGTGCCTGTCTTCTGTGGAGGAACAACCTTGATCTTAGATGTCTAGAACCATGAGGAAATAGGTTTCTCTGTGATAAATTATCTGGGTTAGAGTATTTTAGACTCACCTGAACAATCAAATATCCTCTCTGGGAAACCATTTCCTCCCTGTAAAGTGAGTCCATGAGGTGACATGTATCCTTTATATTAGAGTCTCGTGTGTGTGTGTGTGTGTGTGTGTGTGTGTGTGTGTGTGTGTGTTTGTGGTGTATCCTGGATCAAACCACACCTGAGCACCTCAGTTGTATGATCCCCTGAGTCCTACTATGCCCTTCCCTTTCTCTCTCTCTCTCTATGTATGTATTATTAGGTATATATACAGCTACAGACCATTTTATTATCAAGCTGGAACAACAGCAACATTAAGGATCGCTAATTGCAGGCTCTTCCCCAGGTATGTAGGGAATGAGGATCTGCCTCTCTAACAGGACAAACTAAATCGCAGTGGGGACCAAGCTGAGGCTGAACGGCTACAGTTGCTTCTGCTTGTCCTTTGTCTCCTGAGGACATTGGGAAACAGCAGCTCCTTAGTCCCTGCAGGGGAAATCTTTGTTCAGCTGACAGTGCATATGGTGGAGGTGGGGCAGGGTGGGGAGCTGCTGGTCTCAGTCAGTCTCTTCCTCTGAGTCTTATTGCTTACTGTAAATGCCCCTCAGAGCTACAGCTATTTGAAAGCCCTTTGCATAAGCCACAGGCAAGGCCAAACCCAGGTGGAGTCTCAGGTTTATCTTGGCAGCTTGGTAGCAGATGATGTATAGATTGTTGGTGAAAGAGATGTAGGATATCTGTTCCCAGATCCATGCTGCAAACAGTATGAGCGACTGACAGTCTTCATTCCCTCAGAGCTCTGACCCACCAGAATGGCTGAAGGATTTCTCCAGGAAAGATCTGCCTCCAGGGCCCCTGGACTGGGTGGATGCAGAGCTTTTACCTCGCCAAGCTGTGGAAACAAAGGGGCTGTTCTTCAGCATGGCTGCTGAGTTGCTCCAACTATCTTTTGAATTTCTCTGCTGTGAGGGAGGTCCATGATAGAGCCAAGGCAGCCAGAGGCCCTGGATTGAGCCACACCTGAAGCTTCCAACTTAGTTATCTCAGTTATATCAACCTCTAAGCCCTTACTGGCTGGTTTGCAGAGGGAAGCGGCTTGATTCAAGAATCATTCCTTATGGTACAAGAGCAAACCTTCTTTCCTCTTCCAGCACCTGGTACCCAATTCAGGGCCTGAGGCAAGCTAAGGAAGATGAGCACACAGCTTGTGAACCTTTATTCACTTGCATGCCACCTGCTGACGTGCCAAGCCCTGTGTCAGGTGCTAGGGACCAAGGATGGGTGACACCCTCAATTACACTTGTCACCTGTGGGGCAGATCTGAGACAAAGCCGTGGTACCCTGTGTTGATTGAAGGCAGGGGTGGGAGGAACTGTGTAGGGCTTTCCAGAGGTGAATGAGGTTTTTCAGAGCCTCAAACCTGCTGGCAGAGCCTACGTGGCTGATGAGTACCAGTGTATAGAAATAATACCAAAAGCAGAACTCTGTGCTAAAATCTCTCGGCTGCTGTGGGGGCCCGAGGCCAGCCCTTCTGCCTGGAGTGCTGGCAGGAAGAGGCTTGGGGGAGATACAGGAAGACACTTGTGGCTGAGAGCACCAGGAGAAAGGAGGGGACAGAGGCATTTCTTTCCAGCCCTAGTTGTAAAGAAATGGCTTTCTTCTTGCACGAATGCCACTTCCCACGACTGGGGAAAGGACAGATTCGTGCTGTGTTTTACTGATGCCTTGCTTGGGCCAAGCAGGGCCTGAGCAGGCTGATGTGCCCACAGCTGGCCTGGCTGTACCCATACTACAACCGCTGTCTTGTTGGCCCTGCCTGGGCCCCGGCCTCTGCATCCAGCCAGAGAAACTTGGCTGCGCTGCAGTTTTCAAAATAAAGTGGTTTTCATTTCATAGTCACAAGAGGTTACAAAATAGAACTGGGGCTGGTGCTTCTCATATTATTTATGCAATACTCCCCCCTTCCCATCCCCAAGGCGAATCACAAAGGGGTCTTTGTTCTCAATAAGTTCAAAGTCAGCTCCTCCAAGGGGAAACTTGTGCGGGATTGCAAGCAGGAGGCTGGGCTTTACAACGCCTGGCTGTCAGAGCAGAAATATGGTCCGCAGCAGGGTTCCTGCAGGCCTCTGGCGGCAGGAGCCAGGTCTCTGGATTTCCAGCGTGAACTGGGTGGATGGGGCACTGGGTTGGGGCAGAAGAGAGCTGCTCACCTCAGCCTGCAAGAGCCCCAGTGCACCCTGTCCAAGAGCCTTGTTTTTCCTTTCTGCAGAGCAAAGCTTTATTTAGTGGTCTCAGTCAAAGGAGCCTGAGCACGGCTTCAGAATGGTTCTTATAGGTAGAGTAAATAAAGACCAGTGCTCCATGCCCTAGTTTGCTCTTTTAAATGGCGGATAGTTTAAATGGCTATGTATTGGTTTAGGGAAAAAAAAAAAAAGATACTTTAAATAAGCCAAGCCTGGTGATACAGGCTTGTAATCATAGCTATATCAGTGGGAGGCAGAGGTGGGAGGAGAATTAAGTACAAGGCCAGCGTCAGAGAGTGAGCTCCAGGTCAGTCTTGGAAACTTAGCAAGACCATGTCTCAAAATAAATAATTTTTGGAAAGGGTTTGATACATTACTAAGTGTTAGAAAAGTTTGTCTATCCTGTATAAGGCCCTGGGTTCAATTCCCTAGGCCCTGCCAAACAAACAAACAAAACCAGTTTAAGCAGAAGCTTGCTAATGTCTAGCCCCTGACCTCTGTGTGATCCCAGGCCCTAGAGGATTGCGAGAGTCTGGAACTCAGTCAAAGCTACAGGATTCTGTGCAGCCTTGAGCAGGGCAGCCAGCCTTCCCCAGTTTAGACAGTCCCTCTGGAAAGTGTAGTCCCGATGAGAGCAAAGCCCAGCTGAGGGTCCACAGTGCGTACGGACTCAGAAGCCACCCCACCCTGGGTACTGACTGCTTGTTGGAGCCAACTTTGCTAAGCACTGCCGTTGAGAGAAGGCATGGCAGGGACTCAGCCTTGTCAGCCCTGAGCTGGGATGTTCTACCTAAGACACTGCAGTGTATGAATGCTCCCAGTATCCTGAAGAAATGTCTCTAGGTTCAGAAGACTGGCCTCTTCTCTCTGCAGTGACCTCAAGGCAGAGAATACATGAATATATAGTGGGCTTAACCACACAGTCCTTGGGTGGGGGCCTCCATTTTGGAGCCTTAGTTCTGATGACCCTGAACCCTTCTTGCTGTTCCTGGAAACATGAATGGCTATGTAGACCCTGGGCCCGTGCTACTAAATTTTCACTGTAGCCTCATGCTAGATAGCCTGGGCATTTAGGGTGGGGCAGGAAAGTGATACATCCCAACCACCTTCTATATGGTTATTCTTGGAATATTATTGGTCCTCCACTTCACCGGGAGCAAAGGAGATGCTAAGATGCTTAGCTCAGGAAATCCTTTTACCGGAACAAAGAAAGCAGGAAGATTTGTGACTTCCAATGTGCTATAGCATAGAAATGAGCAAAATCAGAATGACAGTCTTGTCTTTTGTCCCAGGGATAGGATGCTTGCCCTTGGAAGGGCAATACTCATGTTCTGCCCTGTGGATCCCTATGGAGAATGCTCTCTGGACAGACTGAGTTCTCAGAGCCAACAAACTGGCCTGGGTAGGAGAGGGGCACTGCCTACCACTGTTCCTGACTACCCCAGCTTTGATTAGGTTTAAGGGAAGAAGTGTCAGACGCTGTACTGTCTTGTTTTATATCAAATAGACACACGTTATCTAAGAGGAAGGAACCTCAATTGAGAAACAGCCTCTGTAAGATCTGGCTGCAGGGAACATTTTCTTAATTAGTGATTGAAAGGGAAAGGCCCAGCCCATTGTGGGTGATACTATCCTGGACTGGTAGTCCTGAGGTCTATAAGAAGGCAGGCTGAGTAAGCCATGGGGAACAAGCCAGTAAGCATCATCTCTCCATGGCCCTTCTTGCAGAAGAAATAGGGCTACCAAAAAGTAGATTTTCATCAACACGGGGAGAGTCAGGTGTTGGAGTGAAACGGGGAGCCTATGCTCCTCTTTGGGGGGAAGCTAGAGTGAGGCTGGGGCAAGGCAGAAGACAAAGAGCAGATCTGGAGGGGTGTTAGAAATTTAGAGCTTTCCTCCATCCCCCCAAAGAGACAGAGCTATCCCTGGTAGATGTGGGGCTTGGTGGGAGGGGAAGGGGGAAGGGAGGGCTGACTCAGAGAGAGCAGGCAGAGGCATGGTCTGAGAGATTTCCCCAGACCTGGACCCAGTATTCCTTATCTTTCCAGATTGATCCCAGAATCCTGCAGGGCAGAAGCCAGGCCCAGATGCAGGTTTCTGGTAAGGCCTCTCCTCTCCACAGACGTCTCAGAAATGGCCTTTCCTGTGGCTACTAGACTGTTGGCAAGTTCTGGGGACAAGGGGTTTGTCTCTTGTCACCACTGCGGTGATAAATATGTTTAGTGCTGGAATATATGGAGGCCCTGAAGACATTTTTTACAGCCAGAGGTCATGCTATTAAAAAGTACCTCTGGGGAGGGGAGTAGGGTCCCTGCTGGTGCTATTTTACATGGAAATGGCCATTTCTGTACTGAGTTGGCTTCTAAGTCACTAGAAAGGCCATTGTGGAAATGTGGTTCCTGTGACCTCAGGCTGGTTGTCTCGCTGTGGTGCTGAGATGCTACAGGCAACCTAGACCCACCCATCCAGTGTGGTCCTCTACAATGTGAAGACAGAGCCTGATTCTGCCCATTTCATACAAAGTGAAACTGAGACCCCCAAATTTTGCCAAGGTTAAGACTGGGGCTATGAGCCAGGCCACACATGCTGCCTCCAAGCCTAGGGACTCCAGTGTGGACTTGTGTAGGGAGAAGGACAGTCCTTTACAGCATTACATCACAGGAGGCAGGGAGCCTGTTGTACAGCAAGCATCTATCACTTATAGTGCTCTGCTCTGTCTGCATACCATATCTGTATACTAGGTGTGATGGTTCATTCAATAGACATCTTTGCAGACACACCCCTAGGAGGGTCTGTAGGGGCATTTCCTGCAAGAACTAATTGAGGGAAGAAGACTCTGTCCCAGAGTGGGAGAGTGGGTAGCACTTTCCAGGGTGTGACACTATCGATAAAGAGGTCCAAAGAAAAGACATCACAAAGACAGTCACTTTTTTTATTTTTTGAGGAGATAGAGCTGTTTATTCTTATTTAAACAGTACATGGTACATGGATTGCATCAACTGAATTGCACCTCATAAATGTTTACATCATTTATGTTCATACGTATCCATTAAACTGTACTTTTAAATTTTATTTTATTCACTTTACATCCTGATTGTACCCCCTCCCTCCTCTCCTCCCACTCCTTCTAATACCACCCTTACAAGTTCCTCCCCGCACTACCCCGTCCCGTTCTCCTCAGAGAAGGAAGCCTGCCTTGGGTACCACTTCACCCTGGGACATTCAGTCGCAGTAGGCCTAAGTGCACCCTCTCCCACTGAGGCCCAACCATGCAGTCTATTTAGGGGAAGGAAACAACAGACTCAGAGACAGCCTCTACTCCAACTGTTAGGGGATCCACATGAAGACCAAGCTGCACATTAGCTATGAATGTATAGAGGGGCTACGTCCAGCCCCTGCAGGCTCTTTAGCTAGTGGTTCGGTCTCTGTGATTCCCCACGGGCCCAGGTTAGTTGACACTGTAGGTCTTCTTGTGGTGTCCTTGGTCCCTCCAGCTTCTTCAATTCTTTCCCCTGCTCTTGCACAAGACTCCCTGAAATATGCCTGACATTTGGCTGTGGGTCTCTGTATCTGTTTCTATCAACTGCTGAAGCCTCTCAGAGGACAGTTATGCTAGGCTCTGTCTACAAGCATATCAGCGTATCATTAATAGTGTCAGGGGTTGACTCTTTCCCATGGGGTGGGACTCAAGTTGGGCCAGCCATTGGTTGGTCATTCCCTCAGTCTCTGCTCTTTTAAGGTCTATAAAGATTTGTGTTGGAATTTTGATGGGAATTGCATTTTTACTGTGCTAATTCCAGCGATCCATGAGCATGGAAAATCTTTCTATCTCCTGATATCTTCCCCAATTTTTGTCTTTAGAGACTTGAAGTTCTTATCATACAGGTCTTTAACTTGTTTGGTTAGAGTTACACCAAGATATATTTTATTATTATTATTTGTGGCTATTGTAAAGGGTGTTGTTTCCCTAATTTCTTTCTCAGCCTGTTTATCTTTTGTATAAGAGAGGGCCATTGGATTTTTTTTTTTGAGTTAATTTTGTTTCTAACCACTTTCCTGGAGGTGTTTATCAGCTGTAGGAGTTCCCTGGTAGAACTTTTGGGATCACTTATGTATACTCTCATATCATCTGTGAACAGTGATATTTTGACTTTTTTTTTTTTTTACAATTTATATCTCTTTGATCCTTAGTTGGCTTCTTGCTCTAGGTAGAACTTCAGGTAATATATTGAATAGGTAGAGAGTGGACAGCCTTGTCTTGTCTCTGATTTTAGTGGAAATGTTTTAAGTTTCTTTCTGTTTAATTTGGTGTTGGCAAATACAGGTATTGTCTTGCTGTATATTGCTTTTATTAAGTTTAGGTATATGCCTTCTATGCCAATCTCTCCAAGACTTTTAACATAAATGGGTATTGGGTTTTGTCAATGGCTTTTTCAGCATCTAATGAGATGATCGTGTGATTTTAAAAGACTTTTTTTTATATTGTGGATTACATTGATAGACTTTTAATATTGAAGCATCCCTGCATCACTGGAATGAAACCTACTTGATTATCGTAGATAAACTATCTGATGTATTCTTAGATTTAGTTTGGAACATTTAATTGGGTATCTTTGCATCAGTGTTTATAAGGGAAATTGGTCTAAAATTCTATTTCTTTGTTGAGTCTTTCTGTGGTTTCAGTATCAGGGTAACTGTAGCCTCATAGAATGAGTTTGACAATGTTCTTTCTACTTTGTGGAGTAGTTGGAGGAGTATTGGTATTAGCTCTTCTTTAAAGGTCTGGTAGAAGTCTGCACTAAAACCATGTGGCCCTGGGCTTTTTTTGGGTGGTGGGGAGGGGACTTTGATCAACTACTTCTATTTCTTTAGGAATTATAGGCCTATTTAAATAGTTTGCATGATCTTGATTTAACTTTGGTAAGTGGTATCTATCTACAAAAATATCCATTTCTTTTAGATTTTCCAATTTTATGGAATATAAGCTTTTCAAGTAAGACCTAATGATTCTTTGAATTTTCTCAGTGTCTGTTGTTATGTCTCCCTTTTCACTTCTGAATTTGTTAACTTGGATACTTCCTCTCTGCCTTTTTGTTAGTTTGGCTAAGGGTTTGTCTATCTTGTTAATTTTCCCAAAGAACCAGCTCTTGGTTTCATTGAATCTTGTATTGTCCTCTTTGTTTCTAATTTATTGATTTTAGTTCTGGTTTTGATTATCTCCTGCCATCTACTTCTCTTGAGTGTGTTTGCTTCTTTTTGTTCTAGAGCTTTGAGGTTTACTTTTAAATTGCTAGTATGAAGACTCTCTAATTTCTTTATGGAGGCACTTAGTGCTATAAATTTTCCTCTTACAACTGCTTTCATTATGTCCCATAAGTCTGGGTATGTTGTGCCTTTATTTTCATTGAATCATAGAGAGTATTTAATTTCATTATTTCTTCTCTGACACGGTGATCATTGAGTTAGTTGTTTAGTTTCCATGACTTTGTAGTTGTTTCTGTTGTTGAAGTCCATGGTGGTCTGATAGGATACAAGGAGTTATTTCAATTTTCTTGTACTGTTGTGGCTTGCTTTGTGGTGAACTCTATGTCAATTTTGGAGAAGGTTCTGTGAGGTGCTGAGAAGGTAGATTCTTTTCTGTTTAGGTGAAATGTTCTGTAGATATCTGTTAGGTCCATTTGATTCATAACCCTGTTGGTTTCATTATTTCTCTGTTTAGTTTCTGTCTCGAAGACCTGTTGGTGAGAGTGGGGTGTTGAATCTCCACATAATTAATGTGAGCTGTTTGATGTGTGGTTTAAGTGTTAATAATGTTTCTTTTACTAATTTGGGTGCCCTTGTGATTAGAGCATTGATGTTCAGAATTGAGACATCATCTTGGTGGGTTTTTCCTTTGATGAATTTGAAATGTCCTTCCCCATGTTCTTTGCTTAACATTAGTTGAAGGTCTATTTTATTAGATATTAGAATGGCTACTCCAGCTTACTTCTTGGGTCCACTTGCTTGGAAAAAATTTTAGAGCCCTTTACTATGAGGTAATATCTATCTTTATTGGTGAGGTGTGTTTCTTGTATGCAGCAGAATGATGAATTCTGTTTTTGCATCCACTTTCTTAGCCTATGTCTTTTTATTGGGGAACTGAGTCTATTGATGTTGAGAGATGTTAACGACCCATGATTGTTTATTCTTGTTATTTTCATGTTTGGTTTTGCTGGTGTGAAATTATTTATTTCCTGTGTTTTCTTACGTGTTGTTAACTTTCTTGGGTTGGAGTTTTCTCAACTATTTTCATTAGGACTAGATTTATGGACAGACATTGTTTAATTCTGGGTTTATCTTTGAATATATTGTTTTCTCCAGCTATGGTGATAGAGAGTTTTGCTGTGTATAGTAGTCTAGGTTGGCATCTGTGGTGTTTTAGAGACTGTAAGACATCTATCTGTCCAGGCCCTTCTAGCTTTTAGAGTCTCTGTTGAGAAGTCAGGTGTAATTCTGATAGGCCTATGAATGTTACTTGGTCTTTTTCCTTTGCAGCTTTTAATAGTCTTTCTTTGTTCTATAGATTTAGTGATTTAATTATTATGTGGCAGGAGAATTTTCTTTTCTGATCTAATCTATTTGGACTTCTGTATGCTTTTATGTTTATAGGCACCTCTTTATTTAGGCTGGGCAAATTTTGTTGAAAACATTTAAAACATTTTCTGGTCCTTGGAGCTGGGGCTCTTCAACTTCTTCTGTTGTTTTTTTTTTTTTTTTTTTTTTTTTTTCTCGAGACAGGGTTTCTCTGTGTAGCCCTGGCTGTCCTGGAACTCAGAAATCCGCCTGCCTCTGCCTCCCAAGTGCTAGGATTAAAGGCATGCGCCACCACGCCCGGCAACTTCTTCTGTTCTTAGGTTAGATATTTTCATAGTATCCCAGATTTCCTGGATGTTATGTGTCTGGAAATTTTTAGATTTAACATTTTCTTTGACTAATGTATCATTTTTTTTCTAATTCATATGGCAAATTTTATTTTTATTTTATTTTTATTGGTTATTTTATTTATTTACATTGTATCATTTTTTCTATCATTCTTTACCTGATATCTTCTACCTCCTGTGTTCTGTGGTGATGCTTGCATCTGTAGTTCCTATTCTCCCTCTTAGCTTTTCCATATCCAGGATTCCCTCAGTTTGTGTTTTCTTTATTGTTTCTATTTCCATTTTTAGGTCTTAGGCAGTTTTATTAATTTCCTTCACCTGTTTAATTGCATTTTCATGTATTTCTTTAAGGTATTTATTCATTTCTCTTTAAAGGCATCTATCATTTTTATAAGGTTGGATTTAAGGTCATTTTCTTGTTCTTTGGTTGTGTTAGGATATCCAGGGCTTGCTAGCTTTGCTCTGAGGGTGTGTATTGCCCTGGATCTTGTGTTCTTATGTGGGCCTTTAGCCACCTGGTTGTCCCTGGATGTTCCTAGTGTGGTAGGTGTCAGAAAGGTGAGCCTAATCTGGATATCCCCAGTGTAGCAGGCCTCCTGTGGGCAGCCTTGGATGTTCTTGGTGTAGCAGGTCTGGATGTTCCTTGTGCAGTGGGCCTGGTGAAGGCTGGAGGAATGGCCAGACAATGGAGCTGGGGGACAGCAAGCAGCTAGTGCAGGGTAGCTGGGCTTACATTCACTTCCTGTTGGTGAATACAGTTGTCCCCTTTGCTGTCACCACTGTCCTTCTTGGCATCAGTCCACAGCCTGTTGTACTTTCCAGCATGGACTGAAGACCAGCCACTTTCTCAGAAATTGTCAGGCCATCATTGCCAAACTGCTATTGCCAAATTATCCAAGTACCCAATTCTCAGCTCCTTTGGTGTGCAGATGGCCATAGCTGAACTATTCATCTCCTAGTCTCCTAGTATGTAAGCTATTCTAGCAAGTGTCCTTTTACACACACACACACACACACACACACACACACACACACACACACACA
>JANHMN010000003.1:61024248-61040907 GCA_030674055.1 Rhabdomys pumilio
CACACACACACACACACACACACACACACACACACACACACACACACCAGAATGAAAAGGTACTATAAACCCCATTTGTCTCCATTTTGAGAACCAGACCTGATTTTTAAAAGGCTGCAAGGCACCCAGCTTTAGGAATAGACCATAAGTACCAGAAACTATGCCATAAGACACCTTCTTTAGGTACAGACCATAAAATCCATAGCAAGATCATAAAACCCTCTCCCAAAGAACAGCCGGGGATAACCACAAAAATGGGGAAATATCTTATCTCAGAATGGGACATCTGAGCTGGGCAACCCATTTTATCATATAGTTGAATGATTATGACGTAGGAATGTAGACCACTGATCATCTGTGACCCGCCCCCAACATCTACCAATGAAATTCTAGCTTACCTAATCCTTCTAGAGAGTTCCCTCAGTTACTTTTAAGAAGGCCTGCCTACTTTTGTCTGGGGTCACCATTTCAAAGACTGGTTGAACCTCTGTATGCTGGTTGTTTTTGCAGAATAAACACTCTTTGTTTTTGAATACTATCTGAGTCTGGGGTCTTCCTTCAGTGATTTTTGGACCCTTACAAGAGAAATCTGCCTAAAGTACATGTATTTACAGTGTTTTTAGAGAAAATGACTGAAGGATTCGTTTGAGCTTGATGGTATCTGGAGCTGACTTTCCAACTCAACTAAACTTGAAGTCTTCTGGTAGCATGGAATGCGCTGCAGATTCGTGCTATGAACTGTTTAAAGAACTCTGTAAGGTAAATGGTGCTCTTACTTCGCCTCTTGTGAACATCAATGAATTTAGCAATTCTACATAGAAAGCTTTTAAACATTTCTGGAAAACTTAAGGCATGTAATGATGCTGGCTGGTTGCTTCCAGTATCTTTGGTTAAAGCAACAAAGACAACATTCTGTTTAGAGATGAGAACTCCCAGATTCAGGTCTGCATAATCAACCTACAGGTTTCTGAGAGTCCTGGAAGAAACCTTCTCCCCAGCAGCCATCAGACTCAGGTTGCAAACACAAGCCTTCATCATACAATTGGTTGTCTCAAATGGAACCTTAAGTCTCAGCCTTGACAGGGGATGACAATCAAATGAGGGCACCAAGACTATACATTGTAGTGCACGCCTTTAATCCCACCCTTGGGAGGCAGAGGCAAAAGGATCTCTCTAAAGTTGAAGCCAGCTTGGTCTACATAAGAAGTTCTGGGCTAGCTAGAACTACATAGTGAGATCCTGTCTAAATGTTAAAACAAACAAACAAACAAACAAACAAAAAATAAAATGAGGACATTGATTGGAAAGGAGAGGAATTATCGAACATGGCACAGAGACTCATGAGAGGACCGTAGAGTCTGGATTTGATACTGCAGTTCACGCTGTTAAAAAAGAGGTGCCAACAACCTATATGATTGGTTGGCTGAAGTATGGGTCAAAAGATGGCCTAATGTGAATAAAATGAATGTTCCTGGTACCTCTTGTCTTAGCCAGTGAATGGATACAAAGGCGTGGGGTTGCAATGCTGGAGTAGCTTTGCCTAATCAAAACTGATCCTCCAGGAGGGCAGGGTCCAGAAGTCACAGTCCTTCACTGCTACTGCCAGAACCAGATTTGGAGGCAGGAACCAGCACAGCTGGAGACCCCTGTGTTTCTCAGCATGCCAGGGCTTACAGTGGAAGTTACTGCTACTCAGTTGGACAACTTGAAAGCAAAAGAGCTAATGGGATCCTGGAGTGGCAAGGGCCAAGTGACAGCACTCACTGGGTCTCCAAAGGCAAGGTGAGTATACTTCCTGGAACAGACAGCACAGGCAAAGCAATGCTGACAATGTCTGCCTCACGGAGCCCATTGGCACTGGTTAATTTAATCATGGTGTTCTCAGAAGGGAGACAGATAGGATGCCTACTAAGTTCTTGCTCTCTCCGCATAAGCATAGCAAACAAACAAAGGCCACTTTGAATCACAGCACAGAGAATTATGGCTCTGCAACGAATTTCCAGACAAGCCAGTTTCCAGACCCAGAAAACCTTGAGAGAAGAGAACTCTGGGTCCTGACCCCTTCAGGGAGATCCTTGCTACAACACAGGACACTTTTACTGTTAATCTGTCTTCCACGTTTCACCAAAGGGACCTAGGCCTTTTACTAGGATAGGTGTACATTGGGAAAAATGAAACAATCAGACCTTTCTGAGCCTGATATGTCTGACTCTGAGTTAACTGGGAAAGCCCAGACAGCACTGTGGCCCTCCAGAGTCAGGAATCAAGAAAGAGTGGGACTAGACTATAAGAGATCCTTGCGGTGGTTCTCAGCCTTCTTAATGCCGCAACCCTTTGATACAGTTCTTCATGTCGTGGTGACCCCCAATCAGAATTATTTTGTTGCTACTTCATAACTGTAATTTTGCTACTGTTATGAATCATGATGTAAATATTTGTGTTCTCTGCTGGTCTCAGGTGACCCTGTGAAAGGGTCATTCATCCTCAAAGGGGTTACGATCTACGGCTTGAGAGCTGCTGCTTTAGGCCATCTCTTGGTGTTGCCATGTTCGATAATTAAAGACGATGGTCAGCTACAACTCAATCCAGGAGGATGACAAAGGGCACAGATCCTCCAGGGATGAAGGTGTGGGACACCTTTCTAGGTAAAAGAATTGAGCCTTGCTGAGGGACTTGCTGAGGGTGGTGGAAACAGAGAATGGGTAGTTCAGAAAGGTAGTTATTTATAAATACCAACTTTGGTCCTGTGACCAGTTATAGAAAGCAGGATTGATGGAGTCATGAGTGTTTCTGGCCCATTTTATTAATAATATGTCTATTTATATGTGTACATTTATTAAACAGATGCTTATGTTTTCTTTTATCTCCTGTTCTTCTAGCTTTTAATTTTCTATTAATTGAGATTATACAGCAATTAAGTGTTATTAAGTCTATATTATATTTATATCAAGACATATTAGAAAGTTAAGCCTTCCTCAAGGAATGTTCTAGTCTAGAATTAGTGACTTTGGTTGTAGATGGCATAGCTGTATCATGTTAGGTCGAATATACCTTTGCTATTGTCTTCATCTGGAACTTAAATATGACATGAGAAAATGAGTTGTCAGGTGAATAGGGGTAGGCCTGTAATGGTTAATCTTATTGTCAGCTTGATTGATTAAGATTCAGAATTAATTGGGCCCTGCCTGTGAGAGGTCTGAGGAGCATTCCTGGAAGGATTAACTGTGAGGAGGAAACACTTCCTCTGCATAAACAGCACCTTCTGACAGACAGAGGAAAAGAAGTCCGAGGGGGAGGCAGCATCACTTTCTATGTGCCTTTTCCTTGCTGCTGCTGCTGCTGCTGATGATGATGATGCTGCTGCTGCTGCTGATGATGATGACGACGACGACGACGATGGCGGTACTATCCTCCACTGACTCAGTCTCCCCATTGTGCAGAATACCTCTGTTGGGGTACCCATATCTAGTTACATAAGCAATTCTAGTGTATATTATGCCCCCCTCTCTGTGTGTATTCTAATCCACCAGGTGCACTGTGGCCCAGGCACCAAAGCTTCCCTGAGTTCCCCTAAAGCCTTCTGGGACAGCCTGCTTGGAAATCACAGCCCCAAAGGCATCATTTCAGCACCTGGAAAGCCAAGACAGACTATGTTCCAGCTCTGCCTGGCCTTGAGAACAAAGGCAGGGGACTTTGGTCCAACAGTGCTGAAGGACGTGAATTAGGTCTGGCTCAGCCGTGGCCTCTGTGGATCTTCTCTTGGACTTGGGGCAGCTGCTCAGAGTGACTCCCAACATTACTGGCAAACTGTCTGGAAGGACTCATGCTGTGGGCTCCAGCTTCCTGACCACCCAGTGGTGGGTGGATGCTGCAGCCTAGGCACCTGCATCCCAGTCTAGATCTGGTCCAGTCTCAGTGTTTTATTTGTGCAGTTGTTGTTTCTCTGACCATCTGGCCACCTGTGTGGGTCTCTCCGGGTAAGGACTTCATCTGTCATCTCCATCAGGGTAATTCCAGGAAGATCTAGGACGGTGTCTAGCCCTCGGGAGGTATATGAGCCAACAAATGTGGAGGTGGACTCACCCACCAGGCTGGAGATGTCACACCTGTCTTGAGGCTGACTTATCACCCTAATCAAGGAAACCACTCCTGGGAAGCCCTGGGCTCAGTGAGCAGAACAGGAAAACTCAGAAGAAAAGCTTCCTCCTAGCCCAGGGGCCAGGACTTCCGAGAGCCATGGGTGAGAAGGAGCTGGTAGAGTCTGGACAATGCCTGGCTCAAAGGATTCACTCACCTCTTTTATTTAGACCACCATATACCCTGAAACTGGCCCTGGGGCATGTTCCTGAAGATGAAGTGCAATGTATATGACCTTTGGTGAGACAGAAACCACCCCACCTGGACATTTCATGCTCCGTTCCCTAAGCTGTGTCTTGCAGTGGGCCATCCCCCAATCTACCCTTTTTACATTGCCCCAGAGGCTAGGGTTGAGCCTCATGTTAATTCAGTTGGAGTGAGGAGCCCAGGTGCTCCAGCTGGGCATGGACAATCTTGGCTTATCTCACCATGGCCAAGACTATAAGCATTGTCCTTTCCCTTCTCATTCTGGTAGGTGCAAGGATGCCTGGGCAAGAGGCTTCCCCTAAAAATCCACCCCCACGACCCCCTGAGACTGTCCTTTAGAAGCATATGATGTTTTCAAAGCTCCAGTGCCCAGATCCTTGCCAACACTATCCAAGGCTCTGGGGTGGTCCAGTCTCTAATAGCCTCAGGGGAATGGGCTTTCTTCCATCACCGAGATGCTAGACTGTGCTTCTGGCTGCTCTGGTTAATGGCCAGCAAAAGATAATTTAATGACACAGATACATCGGGATGGAGTTATTGAGAAGGGGATGGTTTCAGAAAAGTTAGGGCATCTAGTTACTCCTGGAGGAAGGTGAGATGGTGGGGTTGGGGACAGGGAAAGATGGGGTACATTCCACAGGTGGAAAGTGGTTGTCCTAGGGTCAGAGTCAGAAGAAGCAGGTGGTATTCTCTGGGAGAAACACCAGGGCAGGCTGGTTACCCCTAGGGGAACAGCAAATACAACATTAGGGAGCTGGGATAATAAGCGAAAGGCAAAGGACAGTGGGATCACTTCTGTCCTTCTGAGGTTAGGGTCCAGTAAACATCGATAAAAGGTCATGGTCAGCAAACTTTGTCAGCAGACCTCAGCATCCTGTAGTCTCGAACTGCCTGTCCTTCACCAGCACCTATGGAAGCCGTGGGGGCCTCAGAGCAGCTGTCACTGAGCCCTGGCGCCTCCCCTGATGCTCCGGATACTTCCAAGCTGTCCCTGTATCTTGGCTATTATTCGGTGATCTCAGCCAGGATGGAGATAAACCCACCACCAATCCGTGTCCTGAGGGCCACAACACCTGGCCAGCCTAGGGTACAAAGGATCTTGGATCTTTGTTCTGGGTCTTAGGCCCTGGCAGAGGAGGAGCTGGCTCCTCTAAGTCGCCCCACCAGGCCTGGCTGAAAAAGCCACTTAATGAATTGTGCACGAGGTCATTCAGACAAGGCTTGAATGCTGCAGTCTCTCTTTGCTTTGTTTAAGGACGCAATGAATTTTGTTTATGGGTCCTGGTGTAAATTAATAAAGACATGTCCTCTCCACACAGCTGTGCCCACCGGTGCGCTTAGCAGGTCTCTTTTGTTGCGGGTCTACAAAGCAGCTGCTGCTCTTGTTCCCTTGTCAGCATCAGTGTGGTTTTCTTAGAGCCACTAACCAGTACTTTCACTCATGATTTCTCCAGAAAGTACTGGGAGACAATTGATAAGAAAGTATGTAAACAATTTTAGAGGTTATGGTGTGTCATGAAGTTCATAGGGACTCTGTGACATTGCTGCCAATTGTCAGGCTGCTGTTTATGTGGTAAATACCAGGAAAGAGGAAGCCAGTCAACCATTCCAGCACCCCATGCTGTGTCTATGTGACCTTCCTCTCTCCCTTCTAGTCAGCCTTCCTTCCTTTTTTCCCTTCTGTCCCCTCTCTCTTCTTTGCTCCCTCTTTCTGTTCCTTCTGATAGGGCCAAGCTGGCCCTGAACTCTTAGCTCAAGCAATCCTGCCACAACTCTCCAAGTGGCCAAGTTACAGGTGTGTGCCACCATGCTTGACTGGGATTCTTTCCTTAATGGCTACTGTGTGACTCTAGTTAGTAGGTGAGTCCTGTTTTACTTTACCATTTCATGTCACCAGACAGTTATATGATTTCCAGTCATAGCTGGAATAGGTAACGTGGCAACAGACATCTGGAGGATAGTAACATGGTCAACGTGGGCTTTTATTCACTGCCAGCTCCAGGATGGATGTAGGGTGAGTTATACAGACTTGGTCTTTCCTCCAATCAGGCAGCGTAGACTAGGGAGTAGGAGGGGATGCCGAGAGTGCTGGAAGACCTGGAATTCTCTCACAAAATGGGGACAGTCATTTCATCGGTAACCCCAAGCTACCTGTGGGCCACACAGCAGCATGGGAGACCATGCACCAGACGCCTCACACCAGACCTTCCTTCCACTCGGATATTCCCCTGAGTGTGCTCACGGCAGATCCAGGCAGATGCCTTGTGGTTCAGAGACTCTTACTGGACCATCTTGGGACAAACCTCTGGCCTTACTGAGCCTCAACTGCTTGGACCACACAGGGCTGACTGTGCGTAGAGCGTGACACCAAAGCAACAGTGTTTGGTGGACAGGGAGCAATTTGTCATTGGAATTATTCTTGTAAACACAGACAGCTCAGGCACAAAGGGGGAAAAACATTTTCCCAGAGCCACGCAGAGAAGCTAACGTTCATATGCAGGCCTCTCTTCTCCTGCCAGCTTTCTCTGGAAGCATATTTCAAGGGAGATCTTGACACCCAGAGAGACTACATCACCGTCCAGGTTTCTTTCTGCTGGGTGTCAAACATATGGAATCCTGTCCACAGCGGACATGCCTTTGTGGTGGGCACCAGACACGGTCCTTACACATACAGGGCAAGTGCTCTCTGCTCCTGTGCTACAGTCTAGACCCACAGTGGACACACTGCTCTCCACTTCAGTGGTGTCCCTCTAGATTGTACTATCTCACATGGTCAGTTGGCCCCTGAGGAGTAGTTGAGCCCTAATTTGGTGAGCTCCTATTGATCCCTCAAAACCCCAGCTCCCACATCTCAGGGCTGAAGAAAACAGGTCAGAGACTGACTTCAGTAAGGACAGCCTGGAGATTGCTGCTCAGACAACGGGGATGATCATCAGAATCAAGAATTTCTTTTCTAAATGTATTTTTCTCTGTATTTTTCAGAACTCAGGGGCAGGAGCAGGAAGTCATAGCCCTTGCCTACCAGTTGCCTTGTATGACTGCCTCATTGCTTATCCGTTTATCTTTTCCACATGGTCGCCCATGCTCTCTTGTGTTTTTGGCACGCCTGCCTGGCATTGCATTCATGCGCCTCTAGCACAGTTGGCATGGCACAAGCCCAAGGTGAGCTGTGTTCTGGTCTCTTCTAGGAGTGGCGGCCATGTTCATCCACCAGCAGCATAGGCCAAACCCTTCTTCAGACACAGACAGGACAGAGAAACTCATTGTTGGTGATATAGGAGTCCTGCACCAGTGTCTCACAATAGAGTTTCTCTCCAAATGAAACCACGACTCCTCTCTGCCTGCATCTGCCTTTTCAAGTGGCGTTCAGGCTACACCTTGTCCTGGAGCAGCATTTTAAAAATCGGATCTGACTCAACGTTTTATAATAAATAAATAAATAAATAAATAAATAAATAAATAAATAACAAAACAAACACTCCCCCACCCCCGCTGAGAATAACAGCTTTTTCCCAGGCTGGTCAGCGCTGTGTCCAGGTTGCCCCTGGCAACGACACATTTTGGGGTTGGCGGTTTCTCTGGGCCTTTGTTTCCCATGTGTACTGTGTGGATAAGGGTAGGTGGAGGTTGTTTCCGGTCCCACATTCTGAGAGGACAAACCCACACCTCAGGGGCCTCTCCTGTCCTTTTGTCCCCTGGCTGGCACCTCAGCAACCAGAATAAAAGCGCCTGTGTTGTAGCTTCCCGGGGGCTCTTGCCTGAAAACAGATAGTCTAGTGACCAATGGGAGAAGTTGCTGACCATCATGGCCTTGGCCACTGCTGGCCATTTGGACCTGGGAGTCTTGCCCAGGCTGCATAACATCCTGCCAGCCCCTTCTCCACGGCTGGAGAGACTGCCCGACATCTTTTCCTTTTTCCCCCTGGAAACTTTCATTTGTCTATTCCCGAAGTATCAAAGTGGCCGATGGAGAAGAGAGCCCAGCAACAGCCCGGGCCAGAACCAAGTGGCAAAGCCAAGGTGAATTTCCCTCCAAGTTCACCAGCTCATAGTCCAGTGGTCTGCACTTGGCTCTCCTGGGGCTTGGTGGTTGCTGTAGTAACCTGTGACTCTTGAGATACCATTCATCCATCCGGTTCAGATGCATTGAACACAGCCTGGCAAATCCAGCCCCCAGCTCAGCTCACAAACTTTCCAGTGCCCCTCAGAGAGGACAGAGCTGTAGCTTTGTGTGACAGAGCCTGCTGCTCATGGTTTCCTGTGCCTGACCTGTGCTGGGTCCGGGCTACACTTGTCCCCAAGACACAGTACTCAAGACTCTAGGCCTGGGTCCTTACCTGCTAAACAGGTGTAACCTCCATAACCCTTGGCTTCCCAGGTCTCTAGAGCATCGACGAAAGTAGAAAGTTGATTGAACTTCTCTGTTGTCTGTATCCCAGAACTTAGTGTGTGGTAACTGTCTTTCCATACTGTGTTTCTGTGGGCCTGGGATTTGGACAGAGTAGGCGTGACTAATGATTGCTGTGTAACATGTGAAGTTTCAACCCAGAGCCTGGCTGTGGCTGAGGAGGCCCCAGTAGAATATTTGGTAGGTGTCTCCTTCTATGTTAATCCTACCTCCTGGTGCTGGCTCTTCTCTGGGACCAGAAGCCTCCATGTTCCTCTCTGTGGTGGGTGGTCCCTCTCAGTGTGGTGGCCTCAATTTAGCTGGATGACTTGTTTGGGATCTTAGAGCATCAGAGGAGAATACCTGCTCCATTGCCTTTTCTGACTGAACTTTGGAGTCACACCTCTTCATCTCTACCATATTCTGTACGTTGTAAGACAGTCACAAGCCCCAAGTGGAAAGATACAGAGATCTGTCTCTAGACAGAGGCATGGTAGGGTAGGAGTCTGTGGTAGCCAGCACTGCTCTCTGGGTTCCCTTCTCTGCTGGTCTCAGACATGGATAGACAGGCCTGGATGACTTTCCTTGGCCTTCTCCTCACCCCAGAGGCCCCCGGGGGAAGGCTCTCTACAGGCCCCAGGAGTGCACGGTAGGTTTTTCCACTTCTCTGCAACATTGCTGGGCAAGTTCAGGGTAAATTGGAGCTCAAAGGACCATGGAACTGATTGGAGTATTCTGGCTTGCCTGGCCAGCCTGTGTCTTTCTATGGCTTTGGGGCTTATGTCTGGGACCTCAGTTTGTGGTTCTGGGATGAGGTAATCCAGGCAGAGCCCCTGGAGTCAGGCTATATGGGGTCTGCAGACACTCTAGTAGTCCCCCTTTTGTATCTATGATTTAAGGGCTTTGGGACAGAACTGCTCACTGTTCCACCCCTGCTTGGTGAGGGACTAGCTCTCAGTGGCAGGGTAATTTCCATCTAGCTGTCATAAAAGTGAACTTGAACTACAGATACAGCTGCTGCTTTTTTTTGTGGGCTAAGATGGTTGAGGAGCTTTGCTGGGAAAAGCAGAAGAATGAGGCCAGCTGTGGGAATCGGGGCTCCTGTGCTTCTAGACGAGAGTTTTATCTGAAAGCTTTCATAGCAAGTGTCTTTCCCCAGACTCTCAGCTCCTCTTTTCACTGTTGCCCTGTTCCTGTATGCCTCTGACCCTCAGATTCCAGAGGGGACATGGTGCCATGGTGCTCTACCTGAACCTTTGTATAGTGGTACACACACACACACACACACACACACACACACACACACGAATGCACATACATGCATACACACACAGAGACAGGTAAAGACATACACATATAGAGAGGCAGGCAAGACAGACAAATAGATAGACAGACACAGAGAGACAGACAAATAGGCAGACACAGACAGACAGACAGACAGACACACACACACACACACACACACACACACACAGGAGTGGGAGGGGGCAAGAAGACAGACTGTAGAGACAGAGAGGGGGGAGAGGGAGACAGACTGCAGAAGCCTGTGCTATGAAAAAGCCAGGACACATTTATCATTTTCCTTTATTGAACATGGAATGCAAAACAGTAAGTAGAAAGTTTTATGTCCTCTCCTCCATAATATGGCCCCAGGCACACAGGGCTTCTCTGGGTCGCTGGTTGCCTAATCACATCCATCCACACACAGTCACAAGGGTTCCTTCTTCCCCAGATGAGGTCACACTTGGTAAAGTCAACTCATGAAGTCCACAGACCCTTCTTAGAGGGCCCAGGAATTCAGAGGCATTCATTTCTTAGCTGGTCCTGTCCTGTTTGGATAGGCTGGACAACCCAGGCAGGCTGGGCTGTTGCATATGGGCTCCCCCTGGAGGCTGTTGAGGGAAATGCTCCAGAGAACTGACCAAGGCAAGCGCAGGGCTGATGTTGGGAGAACCAGGCTGGGCAAGCTGGCACCCATGTCCTTCCTCTCTTCTAGACCCCAGGGAAGCACATCTTGTACATTGCCCAAGTCCCCACCTGCTGGCCATGATGGTCACCGTGTTCTTGCACTGCGTGGGAGGCTATATTCCTATTTCCCTGAGACCCTGCCATAGTCAGCTGAGAGCTAATGAGAGCCTTTCACAATGGGATCCACACGGAAGTGTGGCATGTTTACTTGGCCATAAGGAAGCCCGGGCATCCATTGAAGCCCCCATCTTTCTGTATCTGTGTAGCATTTAAGAACTCTTAACTCTGGTCCTAGTCCCAGGCTGTGACTTCAGTGTAGCCCCTTCCTGAGGACTGGGGGATAAGGAAGGCCTTGGTGCAGTCTTGTCCACAGCAGTCCTTCTTTGAACAATGGTGTTTCTCTATATATAGTGTCCCTGTAATAGGAACAACCGTGTGCCGGAGCTGAGGCAAAAAAATGCACATAGCCAAGTCTCTGGGTTAAAGTTTCATCCCTACATTGTGATGGGGCAAAACAGTTCAGAGGCTCCACCATCTTGTATTCTTGCTAAGCCTGTTTCCAGATTTAATTAGAATCTTATCTCCTCAATAGTGAGTCCTGTGGACAGCTACCCAACTGTATTCTAGAAACAAAAGTCAGGATGTGCTAGCTAACTTAGCCTTTGTTAAGACTGCGTGTGTGGAACCTTCTGCTGCTAACCATTCACCTTAGCTGCCTATTTGTGCAGAAACCCCCTCAGGCTGGCTAACCACTTACTTTAGCTCTCTTAAAACTGCTTGCTTCAAACTGCAAGCCCCCCACCCCCACCCTGCTGCTCCTGCTGAGTGAGGTGCCTGGACAAGGTCTCTGCCCTTAAAAACTTCATGTTTTGGACACTTAGGGCAACACCTAGATCTCTGAACACTTTGGTGTGGTCCCAGATGGCCAGAATAAAGACTTTTAATAGGCTATGAACTTTGAGTGTTCCTCACTGGTGGGCTACCTATAACATCATGACTTGGCCACAAGAAGAAGATAGATAGACATCATGCTTGCCCTGTGAGTGAGAAATGGAGACAGGGACAGAGGGAAAGAGGGAGGGAGGAAGAGAAAGAGGGAGTGAGGGAAGGAAGGAGAAAGAGAATATGAGTGTGTGTGTGTGTGTGTGTGTTGTGTGTACACTCGGGGTCTTCTTACTGTCTGTAAGTTCAGTTCCAAGGGACCTGATACCGTCTTCTGGCCTCTGCAGACACCTGGATGGGCTGGCTAGTTTTATGTCAACATGATGCAAGCCAGAGTCATTTGGGAAGAGGGAGCCTTAACTGAGAAAATTCCCTCATTAGACTGGCCTGTGGGCATATACATAAAATAAAAATAAATAACTCTTTAAAACAAACAACTTTTATTAATACAACTCAGAGTTCATTGGCCTTTACTCTCTGACTGCCTTGATTTGAGAGCTTGCAATGACTCAAGAGGAGGAGGCGTTTTCTTTTCACTTCACCCCTGGCTTCTCCTCACCCCTGCCCTCTCTTCACCCCTATCTTCTCCTCCCATGTTTCTCCTGAAGATCTGGGCAGAGGTGGTACTGCTGTGTGAGAAGGGCTGGCTGGGATGGCCCTTGAAGTTAGAGGGGTGGTTCTGCATGGAATTGCTTCACCCTACACAGAACCCAGTACCCCACAGAGGATGCCCTTCTGAGGAGGAGTGTGGAGGGGGGCTCTGGCCTCTGTGCTGTGGGAGACCTGTCTGTGCCCTTGTCAGAAATCAGTGTGTACTCCCACAGCAGGGCCTAGGTGTGGCTCAGAGTACAGAAGAGTGTCTTCTAGAAGGTATGCCATGTCCTGTCAGGTCCTGGCGTGGACTCAACTGAGGCTGAGACTAAAGATGGGGCCAAACCCAAGGCTAAGAGGGACAGATTTAGAGACCAAAACCAGAGTTATACATGAGTGAACAGTGATGGGTGTTGGTGTGTACCTCAGTGAATGACGGCAACCCCTGTCATCTCCAGGCCTCAGTGTGAGGAATGGGAGGTGGTGTGTCCTGCCTAAAGGCCTCAGGGATGTATAGCCGGAGCTAAGGAAACAGATAAACATGCACCCTGGTAGAGCATGTTCTTTCTTGTGTCCTTTTGGGATAAGTCATGTTGGGATTCTTCCCACTGACTTCTTCCATTAAGACTGAGGCCCTACTGTGGTTAGGGTCCTCCAGCCTCCTGTGTTAAAGGCTTGTTTACCAGGGTGGTGCTACTGGGAGGCTGTGGAGCCTTTAGAAGATGAGACTAATGGAGGTTTCCTTAGGTCTTTGAGGCTCACCCTGGAAGAGATTTAGGGACCCTGACTGGTTTTTCTCTTTGCTTCCTGGTTGTGAGGTGGGCAATTTGCTTTGCCATTTATCCTAGATTGTTACCATCTGGTTCCTTCACCAGAAGTCGAAAGCAATGGACACGAGCAATCTCAGGCTGTGATATAAGATTTTAAAACATTAATCATCTCAGACATGTCAATATAGTGAAGGGAAACTGAGTATGGTGTGTCCAAGAGCTACAAATAGCAGTCCACAGAGGCTGGGTGTCCCTTAAGATGGGAGTGTCCATGAGGCCTCAGAGCTTGACCACACCGAACTCACTAGTCTGTCTCAAAACCGTGTCTGTCAGTGGAGACGGAAAAGGGAGACAGTATTGCTGTGTGAGAACAGTGTCTCCATTAAACTGAAAATGTTCTGGTGTACTGAGCACTCTGAGGGGCCGTAGCTCCTGGAAGCAGCTCGTGGAGGCTGGCACGTACTGGAACTGATGAAGCCTCAGGGCAATATGCCTAGACTGAAGTAGATTTGGAAGCAGGGAGCTGAGGGACATGTGTCCGTGCAGTGAAATCAGGAGAGCACAGGGCCACCAAAATGTACCACATACCTCCTAAGAGCTCATCTGGGAGGGAGCCAGCAGTCCGTGCAAAGGCTCACTCACATAAGTGAGTCCCAACTCTGCCCCTCAGGCTTTATAGGCAGCGGAGTGTGAAGCGGGATCTGGCAAGGAGCGAGGCTGCACCATGGTGTTAGAGGCCTGGCTTTAGGCCAGGCTCCAATGCTGAGAAGAGTTGTGCCAACTGGACAGGTGGTCTGGCACTTCCTGGGTAGTCATTCATGCTTCTCAGAGGTATGACACTCAAAAATCGACTTTCCAGTCATTCTGAAACTCCTACAGGTGACGGGAATCTCCTTCCAGGCATCAGAGTATCTCTGGATCTGTCCAGACCTTCTCAGAGAGAGGGCCTTTGCTACATGCCTCCCAGGGCCAAAACACTCTGGGGTTCTGACTGGATATGACAGCTGCAGCCCTTGCTACAGATAGTTAAAAGACTCAGTTCCAGGAAGTAATCTGCTACCCCAAGGGCGACATTATCTACAGTACTGGAATGTTCCCTGTGCAGACTGTGCCTGGGAGAAATGACATTTCCTCTCAGTCTTAAAGGAGCAAGGTGCTGGGGCCTTACTTGAGCAGTGGATTGTTTCTATATTCTGGAAAGTAAGTGGCTGATGAAACTTGTTCTTCTGGCATTGGCTGCTGGGATGCTCAAAGTTCCAAGGCAGACCAGCCACAAGAGAGTTCATGTGTTGGCCTGGTAACCATTTTATAGTATTTAAAGTGATTTTTTTTTTTTGTAACTGAGATCTTAGTCTTATTATAAAAGAAATTACTCAGTTAAACCAGAAGAGAAACAACAGAAACCAGTGGTGACTTCAGGAACCAGAAAAGGCCATAGATCATATTTTGGTATGTGTCCTTCTGGTCTTTTAAATCATTTATACATTTGTAAATGAAAAACACTATGTGTGTGCTTAGGCCTCACTGGGTACATTGTGAATACCTTCTCTGAGCCTTTAGTGGGTTGGGTTTTATGTTCCGAAGGTGCCACCATGGAGCCTTTGGAACAAGGAAGGGATTTGAAGGCTGAAGCCCTTACTCTAGTGCTTTGGAATGTGACCGCAGGTCAGGCTTCCTGTGGCTGACAGAGAGCGATAGCCATCCTAAGAATGTCACAAATGGGTCACGTGCAATGTGACAAGCCCACAGTGGACCACGGATCCAGGTCTATTCTACCATTTCCAGGGATGTGGAAGGAAATCCTAGAGCCTCCAGATTTGAGGAGTTATGTGGGTAGTCCCTGCCTCTAACATGTGACTTGTGACAGCCTCACACTGCAAGATCCTACTGTGTGCATCTTCCTTCTGACCCTGGGCCCTTTTCCAGGTTCTGGGGGTGCCAAGGATACAGGGTGTAGGGCTTCTTCCTGGAAGCCATTTATTTGGATGTATCCTTCAGGCAGGAATAGGGTGCTGTCCTCTGGAGTTTTCTGCCCCTAGGTCAAAAAGATACATAAATCCTAATATGTTGCCATCTTTTCCTCCGTTGATCCAGCATTTTTCAGTGCCTGGCTGTGTGGGGTAGTGTCATGGTTCCTGCCTATATGCTGATGATGCTGTGTGTATAAGGCTCCCAAATCTACTAGATGTGGATAAATGAACCAGTCCCTAAGTAACAACATACTGCTATACGTTGGATACATAACTCCCTCCATTAAACACTGATTTCAAATAATCATTAATCTGTACTTGCCAACATTTAATTAAAATCATAGTCTAAAATACCAGACTATCACCAGTGTTTTGAGTGTTTTGAGAAACAGTTTATAGCATGATAACAGTTACGAAAGCAAGTTTGAGTGTCCCCTGGTGTCCAAGGCCACGCATGGACCAAGTCTATGGAGGTACAAGTCCCTCATATGAGATCATGTGGTAAGTGCATAGAATCTGAACATTTCCTCTCAAAGATGTCAAATTCTCCTCGGGTGACTGACAGTGACAATATGGAAATGCTTTGTAGGTAGTTGCTGTCCTGTATTGTTTGAAGAGATAATGACAGGAAATAAAATTGGCACATGGTCTGCCCCATTCTACACCCTTCCTTACCTCTTTCATTTGAGGTTGATTAACAGTTTAGATCTTGCAGCCATGGAGGGCCAGCTTACTCGATTTACTTACTGGATGCTGAAGACCAAGGGTTCCAACTTCCTCCCTTACTGTGAGCCAGCCTTCCTGTGTGTGTGTGTGTGTGTGTGTGTGTGTGTGTGTGTGTGTAAGTTCTATGGCAGGCTGCAGAACAATGATCCACGGAGAGACAAAAACGAAACTCGGTTCAGCCTTAGTCAGCTGGTGTTGGGCCAGATTTCTGGAGTCTGACCGCAGGCCGTATATCCTAGCCATATTTAACCTCAGCACACTTTTGGAAAGAAGTCTCTCGATGACACTTAATTCAGTCCCAAGTGTACAACGAAGCTTAAGGCATGTTCACGTAGATGCTCTTTACAAAGTACATATGGCTCCTTCCATGAAGATGCGTTCTGTTGTCTCAGAAGCAACGCTGAGGATAAGCGTCTTTGGAGAGTGACTGAGGTACACATAATGTCTGTGGGAGTCAGGACTGACCTGATCCTAAGCTAACGTGGAAGTCACGTAAGCTGTTGTAAGTGCAAGCCACGTCTACAGTAGGATGAATTTTATGGACTCAAAAACAGGGTAAGGTATAGGGGGGAGTTTGGGATAGACAAACATAATATTCTGAGTGAAGCTTGGCTCTACGGGTAGTGAAGATCACCAGGTTGTAAGCTCCATCCTTTCCAGGCCCCCAGGTGGAAGACAAAAAAACATCTCCTTCCTTTGAAGAGACAGCCTGAGTGTTTCTTTTTCCTGGCTTCTCCAGTGCTTCTCTATGCTCACAAAGACCTCTTACTCTTCATACCTCCTAGACTGTCTTGACCCCCCTGGGAAGGTCAGGGGAGAGAGAAGGGGCAAGAAAAAGTGAGAGAAAGAGAGAGGAGAGGAAGAGAGAAAGAGGGATAAGGATAGGGATGAGGATGGGGGAGGAGGAAGGAGAGGGAGAGGGAGAGGGAGAGGGAGAGGGAGAGGGAGAGGGAAAGGGAGA
>JANHMN010000003.1:61041007-61062157 GCA_030674055.1 Rhabdomys pumilio
TGGGAGAGGGAGAGGGAGAGGGAGAGGGAGAGGGAGAGGGAGAGAGAGGGAGGGGGAGAGGGAGCCTCAGAAGATACCAGACAAAGCTACATGGTGTCTGGCTGTCCTTGGTTATCCTGGGGCAGACTGTTGGCTGTTCCTCCAGGGTGAACAACGTAGAGTTCAGGTGTAAAGGTGAGTGTCCTTTTTGCACCAGGAATGCAATGATGGTGTCTGGGTGCCATGGGAAGCTCTGACAACCAGTGAGCTTTTTGCCTCATGTTCTTTTGTAGGCTGGTTATCTCCCAACCCAAAGCATGCTCATGATATTCTGATCTACTTGGGTAGTATTATGGAAATAGCTCTTGCTAGAGTGTCTGCTTGGTAGGCAGAGTCTAGGTTCACTTTTCTGGCTGCAGTCAAGAGTGTACAGGCAGGGCCCTGTCTCAGGATTGGTTGCTCCACACCACTGTGCAGGAGAGAAGGAGCCCTGATGTTTGGTTTGGTTTTTGAGGCAACATCTCTTTTTGTAGTTCTGGCTGTCCTGGAACTTGCTATGTAGACCAGGCTGGCATTGAACTCACAGACATCCTCTTGCCTCTGCCTCTTGAGTACTGAGACTAAAGACATACATCTGCCTTAACTCTTGACTTTTCAAGGATGCTCTGAAAAGTCCTACTCGAGCACAACCAAACTGCCTGAATAAAGCACGGGTTCCACTACCAGCAAAGGCCTCTGGGAAATGTCAGACAGGCAAAATAAGCTATTGCATACAGTGGGTACAGCTACTATAACTAACACCCTACTTGTTTCTATTTCTTTGGCCTGATCTCTATTCAACGGGCAATGGTTTGGTTTCTCACTCCCAGTAGCTACACTGGGAGCCTGTAATGGTGTGCGGGGTATGTGGATGAGGTGAGGGTGGGGGTGGGAAGCAGGCTGGACACTCCCTTCTTGATGGTGTTCTAGCTTCCTGGTTATGACCAGCTCCTTCACAGGGCTTTTGCTTGTGTAAGCTTTGCTCCGTGAGGCCCTGAGATCTCACATAAACGCTGTTTCTCAGGAGCACTGCTGGGCTTTCCCCAGCCTCTGATCATCAGCTGCTGGTCTCCTGATTTTTCCTCTCTAGTTCTTTATTTTGTTTGGATGTCCACTGTCACCCCTGCCCTCTTGAGCAGAGAGGCCCCAGCAGCAGAGTGTCTTTGGGTGATTGCCACTGTGACACTGCCTAATGGCTCAGCAAGAGTTCAAGAATCATGGCTGATCCTTTAGTCCTTGTAACTCGAGGGTGACGGAAGCCATTTTATCATGTGGAGGGGCTGTGTTTCTTTATGACACTGGTCTGTGCATGCCATTTATCTGTTTTCCAATTGTGTTTTTTCTTATGGATGAATATGAATTTTGAATACAAGGTAAGGGAACTGTTCATCTTTCATTCACATTATAAGTACACTTTAAAAATAATATTTATTAATTTAGTGTGTGAATGAGTGTGTGTGTGTGTGTGTGTGTACACAGCTTGTTGGAGTTGGCTCTCTCTTTCCACCATGTGGGTCCTGGAGATTGAACTCAGGACTTCAGTTTTGCCTGCAAGCTCCTTTATGTGATAAGGCATCTCATCAGCTCTGTGAATCTTTGTTTTTTTACCTGTCAGTTGTTTACATTTGTGGTACAGTTTCCTTGTAGGTATTTTTATTCTTGTTTTGTTTTGAGATAGGATATCTCTGTGTAGCCCTTGCTATCCTGGAACTCGCTCTGTAGACCAGGCCTCAAACTCAGAGATCTGCTTCCTGCATGCTGGGATTAAAGTTATGTGCCACCACTGCCCAGGTTTCTTTTAGGTTTTCAATTCTTTTGTAGTCAACTTCATTAGCCGTTTACCTCAAGGTTCCTGATGGTTATGTGAAAGTCCTCCTTCCCTGACTGTGAGGTTCGGGTTAGGGCTCTCTGTCTGTGGACAGGAGAAGATGAGGTACTAAAGGTTGGCTGAGTCTGCAAAGTAGGGGTGGCTGTCTATCAGCACAGCAGCCTGGGAGCCAGCGACATAGGCGCAGGGCAGTCAGGGCCAGGCTCGTGTTTGGAGATCCGAGCAGGCAGCTTTGGGACACCAGGGGAGAAGAAAAGCTGATGACCTCCAAGGATCACCTTAAAGATCAAGGTGGGAAATGGTGGTGAGGGGTTCAGCAGCCACAGAGCTCAAGGTCTGGTCCTCAGGATTCAGAGTCTGACTCATAAACAGAAGTGAGGAGCTAGCTTTCTCCAGGGCTGTGGCTAACAGAGAAGCCACTGCCCATGGGAATCACTACAGGGCAGCCAGAAACACCTAGCCGAGGGCTGAGAGGGGTGGCCGATATCTACCCTGGGAAGCAAGGGAATTTGGGAAGACCAGAGCTTGTGTGTGGCACTCAGGAGACAAAGGCCATGGTTTCGTCTAAGTCTGTTTATTTTCAGATAACACGAGTCTCACCAGCTTGCGCTCCCCAGCGCATCTTATGTTTGCTTTTTATAATTTAATTCTAGAAAAGGTCCAAGTACACTCTCATATTCAAATGTGAGTTCTAGGTCAGGCATCCTCCAAGGGCGATGCTTGGCAAAGATGTGGGTGTGTGCACAAGCATGCACAGGATTTATGAAATGTTCCCTGTTGTGCCCGAACACCCTGTTAACAACTTGGCTTTTCTTCATCTGCTGTCCACGTGGGCAGTAAATGTTTGGCAAATACATAATTCAGTATAAGTCCCATACGATGGGATTTCACAACCAGGCCTAACCGCTGAGATATTACTTAATTTGTTAAAGTGATAAACAAGATTATGATGTGCAAACAAACAGGGCTTGTGCTCCAGCTGTGTCCAAGTTTATTTTACCAAGTCATAAACACAGGCCCTTTCTCCAGGCCCAATGATTGGGTTTCTCCTTCCTTTTGTCGGGGGAGAAGAATGTAAAGGGGAGCAGGGGCCCTTGCACTGGGCTTTCCGGCCGTGACTCTTGAAGGAACCCATTCATCCCCACTATTGGGCAAAGCTGCCTGCTCAGGGTCCTTCTGGGGTTTCCCATATGCAGCCTTTGCCAAGCAGGAGATTCGATCTCAGCTCGACCAAGCTGGGCCCCACACTCCAGGGATTCAGAGCCTTGTGAAATAGGCTGAAAGACCGGGGTCTTTGGGGAAGGAGGGCCAGGGGTCACAGCCCTCCTCCCACCTTACCCCGAACTGCTCCTCAACCAGGACTCTGTAGTGTAATTCCATCTGAGGCTTGGCGATAAAAAATGGACAGGCCCATTCATTATGCCGGGAAGGCTTGGAATGGGGTCACTCTCTCTGGCTCCTGGAAGCCTATGGAAGAGGCAAAAGGAGGCCTCTCTCAACCAGACCCTGTGGCTTCCCATGGGCTGGTAACTTTCCCTACAGAACCTGAGAACTCCCAAACTACCAGTAGCTCTTAGCTTCTCAGCCCTTCTTAGCAGAAGGCTTAGCAAAGAACTCATTTGTCTTCTGTGCCTTAGGAGGGCTGTAGCTGAGGGGTCAGGCAGCGGCTTGGACCTGCTGGCTCCATGCAGAGGCCCTTCTGTAGGCATTATCTTCTCTTGCGAGTACATGCCTCCAGCCGGCCCAGCTCCTCATAGGACTGGTAGAAGATGTCAAACTCCCTGGCGCCCCAGCCCCTCCAGACAGCCAGGCACCACTCTGTGTTTTCATTTGCAAAGCCGCACACTACGGTGTCTTTTGCCACCACTGCAGCATCCACCAGGACCCTGCAGAGAGATGGGGTCTGAGATCACCCACAGGAGTCCTCACTAGGTCAGGGTAAGGCCTCCCTCTTCATGTATATCCTCAAAGGGGGTGGAGTTACTGAGAGGCTGTCATAAACGGCTCAGTCTAGCTCTGGAATGGACTTGAAGGTCCCGATTGTCCCTGATAGTCTGGCCTATGGGATGGGGCCTTATAATGTACCTAAAAGGCCAAGGGCGTACATTTACTTTCATAAGCGCTGGCTGTAGACTAACGCTCTGGAAGACAACCAACTGTCACAAGCAGAGCAGGCATTGTCCATGCCTCTCTTTGGAATTCTGGTGTCTAGAATAAACCACCAACTGAATATTACTGTTTAAGAACATGACGGTCAGAGGGTTGGCTCAGTGGGAAAAGGGGCTTCCCTCCCTATGAGGCAAGTTTGATGACCTAATTCCTGGAACACACGTAAAAGCAGGAGGGAAATCAACCCCTACTGTCCTGTGACCTCTGTAGGCACACTGTGACACATACCTGCCCCCCACAGTGAAAACACAAGAGTAACCCATGAGTGTCCTTGCTGCAGGCCCCTCCCATTCTGTCCCCCACAGACTCGGGACATTCAGAGGAATACATTAGACAGAAAGTCTGCTATCTCAATGCCATCGCTGTTTACACTGTTTTGAGGCTGTGAGCTGTTTTGCATGGTCTGTCCGTGCACAGCATGCTTCTGCTTAGACCACAACAGATACGACTCCCTGCATCCTCCTCATCCCAGTGGTGTCTCTGCGGGGCTGGTGGCCCATCTCTGAATCTGGTTGTATCTCCTTCTCTTAAGCCCAGTGACAGAGCCCCACTGCACATGAAGGCTCTCTTTCATCAAGGTATCAAGAGTCTCTGGTCTTTCCTTGCTTTTTTGGCCAATTCAGGTCTTTCTCCTTCTAGCGAATGTGCCTGACTCTTGATAAAAGAGTGTCTCTGGGGAAGATAACTAGAAAAGGATACTGGTCCAGTCAGAGTAGGTGTGCCAAGGTCAACCGACCTGGTTCTGAGGACCTATTTGTTTCCAGAAGCCCAACTTGGAAGCTGGGAACTACTTGGGCACAAAGCTTCCTTGTACCAGGTCAGCCAGGGTTCAGGAGCAAAGCCTGATCTTATTTCCAGAATCAGTCACTGAGAAGATCCATTGCCCCAGGACTTACTGAGAAAGCTCAGTGCCAGCAGGCAAGGGAACTGACTGGACGTGACATGAGTGACTGGCTGCTTGTCATTGACTATCCTGCTTTGGGCGGAATGGCACTGTGGGATGATATTAAGGATTATATTAGAGAGCCTTTGCCCGAGGATGAGCGACAGTGCATGCTGCCAGCGGATCTACTACATTGTCAAATACTGCACATGTTTGGCTTCAGGGCCTTTCGTGGGGAGCTTCAGGGTGAGGGATAAACACTGCCAGGAACTCTGGACTAACACCAGACTCCCTTCTCCCTGACCATGAAGACTGTGCCCTGAACTGGCATGCTCACAGCAGCGACTGGCATGTCTCCTGGTGCTACTCACTGCAGATTAACATTGTGTCACACTCTCAGGCTCAGAGAGGGGAGCTGCAGAGTGGGACCATGTCACCTGGCCCTATCTGGTGCTTCATGGGCTGGTGGGTCTCCTGACATGAGGTAGGGACCTCTCCCGTTTGGTAGGAAGGATAGTGAACTGACTGGAGAGACTCTCGACTCTCATTTCAATCACAGCTGAATCTAGCCCTGGAGATACACCTTTGGCAATGTATTTGATCCTCAGATACACAGACATCCCAGAAATAGATATCCTTGGCCAGTGGTTGAGCTGCCTGGAGGACCCCACCTTGCTTCTGTTTTGCTCTGTGGCCACACTGGTGGATCCAGAGGCTTTTCTGTGGGAAGGGGGGCGGGGAGGCAGCAGGGCTGCTGTGCTAGTGGCATGTGTCTAGTGGACATGTTAGTGAGCCCTGAGGTTCCCCACACCCCTTCCCTCAGCCCTACAGAATGGTTCTCAGTCTTACCCATGCGGATTGAGCTCTCGGGCTTTTAAAACAGCAATGACTCTGCCCCGCTGGGCACCTGAATCCTTCTCCAGGCCAATGACGATGATGTCTCCACCATGCCTAAGGAACCAAAACCAAGACAAGGGAAGGGTTGGCTCAGGAAGCTGTCCTCTCTCCAGTGGGCATAGCAAGTAAGGTAAGGAGACTGAAGTTTTCGTGAAGGGGGTGTCAGTGGATACATAGTGTGATGCAGAAGAGGACCTTCCCTACAGGAAACCTGAGTGAGCGTGGCTGCTGTTTGTGGCACCTTGAGCTTTCTGTGTAGACATTCTTAGATTTACTGGAGCGATCACTTCCTATTCTAAATCCAAATAGCAAAGCCTGCTCGGCAGAACTGCCTAGATGGATCTGGGAATCTTTAAAGAAGCCATAGGTTCCACTCAGCCCAGCCCAAAGCAAGAGCATCGGGCAGTTCAGAAATGGTGCTTCCACACCACAAAACTTACCTAGGGACCCAAATGAGGTCTTTGACAGCAAGCACCTTCACAGCCTGCAGGTGTTGGCTGAACGTCTCCCCATCCATGGGGCTCAGGTCATGCTCAGTTCTGTCAGAGGTGACCCTGGGCTCCTGCAGCCTGTCTGGGTCTTCATAATTGGCAGAGAAAGGCACACTGGAATAGCTGGTGAGGGAGCTGGGCAGACTGGAAGGGGACCTGGGATCTTGGTGGGGTGGGGACGAAGAATATGAGGACATGGAACAGTAGTCAGTGAGCGAGTCCTGGTGGGTGAGGATCTGCATGCCCAGCTCCTCACTGTACATGATGCTCACGTCTGCGATGCACTCTTCCTCGGGCTCCTTCGAGGTGGTTATGTGACTGCCTGGGGTTTCTGGGACTGAGGGTTGCACAGAAAACGTGTCCCTGAGAGGACTGGGGTCCCCACAGAAGTACCGAGCACATAGCTGATAGGTGGCTGAGTGGTACATCACTAAGGAATTGGCCTTGTCGTCGAGGCACCAGACCATCTCCTCGCCTCTGCAGTCTGAGCTGCACACGAGTGATGTGACCATAGACGGAGCTGCATAGGGCTCCAGCCGCCTGCTGATGTCCAGGACGGTGCAGTCAATGACGAGGAGGCCGGGCCCATTGCTGTACCAGACCTCAGTCCCACTGTTGACCACTTCCATTGCCTTCACTGGGTAGGGGTTCTGCCGTGAGTCTTCGTCTGGGATGCAGAACTTGGACCTATTGGCTGTGTGTGAGCACAGGTAGGAGCAGCTTTCTTTTGGGATACCCCGTGCCACAGGAAACACAGCCACGAGTCCATCAGCCAGGCCTGCCAGCACCAGAAAGGAGTTCTGTGGGGGAAGGGACAGGGACACATGATGCTTTTTCATGTCACACATTCTAAGAGAGAAACCACAGGCACCAGACTCTTCTCTATATGTGTCTCAAGTGGCCACATGATCTCCCTTAGGGCCTCGGAGAAGTAAAGCCTTTGAAATCTTGGCCTGCTCAGAGGTCTCAGTCCAGAGACAATGTAGCCTTGCTCCAGCAGAGCCATGCCCATCACTGGTGCTGTGAGGCAAGAGGTGAGCCAGGGAGAACTGTGCCCATAGTGCCGAGGGCATCAAGCAAGGATGCCACCACCTGGCACTGGTTTCTTGCTATATGAGCAGCAGGGAACTGCCTTTCCTGGATGCCATGAAAGTCTTTTGAAGGGCAGGGCAGAATGCTCTCCCTATTGTAAACAGTGTATTAACATGACACCTGTTGTAAGCACGAGTTCTGTTCATTGCTCACATGGTGGGGAGCTCCAGAAAAGCAGGGGCCAGGTCTCTGTGCCCACCACTGTCACCTGGGTACTGCACTGGCATAGGAAAGGGTTAAGTCTCATATACCTCTGTGGCCCTGGATCCCACTGTTTTCATCAGGCGGACAATATATGTTTCTGGAAGAGAGAGCTTCTAACTTAACTCTCCTACAGGCATGTCTTGGCCCCGTGTGCCCACATCCACATACACTCTGAAGAGCCTGAGCTAACACTACTGAGGAATTTGACTTTCCATGAAGCACAATTTCCTCTGTAGCCACCCGCCAGAGGTTACTAGGCTAAAGTCAAAGCTGCAGGTGCAAAGCCAAGTGCAGGCTTCCTGGGGCATCTCCCAGAGCAGAGCTGAGCGGGTCACAGAATAAAGTCAGATCCCAGCCTTGTTCTAGCCAGGGGGGATGGCAGAAAGCCACTTTGTTAGGAGGCAGGGTGCCTGTGTGGAGCGGGGGCGGGCAGCTGTTCAGGGTAGTGGAGTGAGTGGCCTCTCGTACAACATCCACAGTAAGGAGTCCTAGGAAAGTTTCTCAAAATCCATCTTCAGGGTTTAGGTCAATAAAGCAGGCAGAGCAAACAGGCCATAAGTCTTTCTGGATTCTGGCTCTGCTGGTCGGCGTGAGGAACATCACGTTCGTCGGGATGTGAGCGTGCTTGTGCAAGAATGCACGCACGATCTGCCCTGTGTGGCCTCCGAAGGACAACCTCCACGGGGGCAGAAACCCTGCACAGAAGGCTCATACAGAGTCTGCTTTATTTTCCCTGCTCCGGCAGGAGGTGTGCCCTGGCTGGGGCTCTGGCTGTCAGGGCCCTTCAATAATGCTTTGTGTCCAGTTCTCCTGGCCTCTGGTGTAGGGAGATCCCAGGTGCCTAGGCTGCCCCTGGGGCTACAATCATAAATGACTGTAAGGTTCATTTCATATCTATTTTCTGTCTCTTCTGTTTCTTTTTTATAAAGAAATGAAACTAGATCAGGGTAGAGAGAAGAGCTCACAGGTTTGGTGACTCAAGAAGTCATAGCAACCATTAGCTTCCAAGTGGCCAGCCTAGAACTCTGGGCTCCGTAGGTTTAGAACCTATTTCATTACTATTATCATCCTTGTTTTAGGTGGACAAATGGGGACTACGTAAGGGCACTCAGCACATTTTAAAACGATGTGCTAGGAAGTGCTGCTTATGCATTGGTGGAAGGCACCCGTTGCACCCACAGTCCCCTGTGGCCTGTCTGGATCCAGGGAAGGAAGCAGAGCCTGGGAGAGCAAGCAGTGCCAGTCAGCTTCTCAGAGGAGAGGTTCTGCACCCTGACAGTTCACCAGAAGGGAAGGTGAAGCTTCTGTGTCTACTGCTTGGAGGAGAAGACCCAGGACCAGATAAGTGATGGCCTTGCCAGCCCTAGTAAGGCTGGATTCCATGCCAAGAAGTGGTGGAGCTGGGACTTCAGAGCTCACTGAGTGGACGGGGTTAAGAGAGTGAGGGAATGTGTTTGCTGGCCAATGCTGGGCAAAGGACTGAGGTCTGGGAAGGAAAGTGAGTCTTTGAGAGGAGGCAGAGACAGATAAAAGGGAATCAGCTATGCCCACTAATCAGAAAAGACAGTGGCCAGGGCAGGGGAGAGGCTCCCAATACCTTTATCAAGAGAAGGGGCCATGTGCAACAGCTTACTCCATCTTTTGCACCAGTATGAGGCTCATCTAAGCCTGGGCCTCTGGCATTGGCTCATGGATGGTAGACACTCCATGTTAACGGTGGTCAACCATTAATATGGTCTAAAGCTGGCTATGATGTAGGCAAAGTAGCCCAGAAAGGTGTGACTCCACTGTCCCCAGCTCAATCCACTGTCCCAAGCAAGGAGATCCTCTCATACTTGGTGACAGACCTGAACATGCCCCTCTCCCCACCTTACCTTTTTAATAACAGGTACTGCCAAGAAACAGGTGACAACAGCTGGGGTGTCCAGGGCCTGCTGGGGCATGCTTAATGGGCACATACCCTTAAGGCTGTAGATATAGATTTTCTGGTCCTGCAAAAGCAGACAAGCTCACTGTAAGAACCAGATAAGGAAGTGCCTGGCTTGTCCTATTAGGATGCTTTCAGCCTGGGGAACCCCTTTGGTACCTTAAAAAGGCAGCATTTTGCTTACTAATTCATTTCTGCTTTTTGTTTGAAAAATACAGAAAAAAAAAGTGGAAGAAAGTTAACTCATAGACGATCCTAAGGAGTAGAGGACAGAATATCTCAGAAGCCCACTTCAGCTACGCATAAGGAACATGCCACTAGCAAAGTGGGGTCATAATACAGTGACAGCATGCCATGGGCAGGGTCCCATCACTCCCTGTAGGATGTACCTGGGGTCACTTCCTCTGTCCATCACCTTTAAATATATTTAGTGAATTTGTTGTTGCCACAAAGAATTACATTGGGCTAGGCATTCTTAGAGATCTCTCTGTGTGTTCTCTTAAAACAGATTAATTCTTGAGGCTTTAGTCCTATGGGTATCTATGGGTTTTTGGAAGATCTATCTACTTCTAAACAGTCATGTAGATGGATTATGATGTTACTTTCCCTACTCATAACCCTGGAGCATTTGATTTGAGGTAGTGTTTAAAATTTTTACAAGATAGCTACTTGGGTCTTACAATGACTTCTGCATATGGAGGCAGATCTTCAGGGATGGGCTATGCTCTGTGGCCCTCACAGTATTATGAGGAAACACAGCATGCCATCAACACACCCAGATTCTCCTGCTGAGAGTCTCTACCCATCCTTACTACCCTGAATCCTTGTTTCCAGCTGGTGACGTCAACAGCGATTTCCCCTGGTGACCTACCTCACAGGACTGATGACATTGTTTTAGGGATTACTCAGGATCAAGCTGGGGCTACCTGATAGTCAAGTTGACTTTGACATCTTGTAGTTTTACAAGTCTGGTCTCCCTGGGAACTGTACCCGTCTCATGCTCACCCTGACACGGGCCCTGCAGGCTGGCAGTTACCTCGGTGGCTATCCACACTGAGCTCTGGACCTTGAGCTGACAGCTCAGCTTCATCCCAGGACAGGTCATCCTCTGTACTTCCAGGAGGCCCTTCTCTGTGTTGACCACTGTGTAATTCCTGTGGTTAGCAACAACATATGGTTAGTTCTAGATAGCCAGGGGCCACCTCCTTCCCCAGGCTGGTGGAATAGCCTTGGAACAGGGGTAATCATTTAAGCATGAAGGGTCTATCACAAGTTCATGTTTTAAAGATCTGGTTTCCAGAGGTAGGAGGTACTATTTTGGCATGCTCTAGAAACGCTGGGAGGCGGGGTTAGCTCGAGGCAATGGAATACTGGTAGCAGGCTTTGAAGGTTATATCAGGACCCCCGTCTCCCTCCCCACCTTTGTCTCTCATTTCCTCTCTCTGCATCTTGTCTTCCCAGAAGTAAAAGAGAGCCTCTGCCACCATGCTGTTCCTCCCAAGGGCAGGGGACTGAGACGGCAGGGACTGGACACAGGGAGTCTGGATCAGTCATCTGCCCTTGAGTTGTTTCTGTCAGTTATTGTGTTCACAGTGACACACAGGTAACTACACACAAAGGACACTGTCTGCTACCCTGTTCACCTCTAGAAATCAGAAGCACTCCTTGACTCCATGACATTGGGTACATGTAGGTTTGCCAGCTGTGTAAGGCTTGAACATGAAAGAGAAAGGACATTCCAACCGGAAGTCCCCTTCCTTTCCTTTTGTGACTTCTGAGGGTTCAGGCCACCATCCCAACATGGTGACATAGGGCACCTCCACTGGATTGCTCACTGCCCTCCCACAGACCAGAGCCTGCTCATCACAGGAACAGAGGGAGTCTCCTGAACTGAGTAGACAGCCCCAGGCTAAAGATAAGATGTGCAAAGTCCACACTCTTGGACTGGAGCTCAAGACATGCCTCCAATCTGTGTGCTCTGAGAACAGCCCACATATAATGAGGAGAGTGAGTTCTTGGCTCACAGGCCTGGATGTGTCCAGCACCACTGCCCCTCCACACGTCCCCAGTGTCCTATGCATGAAGGAGGGAGCGAGGCACAGTAGAAGAGTGGTTAGTTGGTTAGCCACTCTCCCCAGAGCACACAGCTCTTTCTCCTAGTCAGAGAGAAAGTGGAGCAGCAGTGGAGCAGCAGACAGGAGCCATACTGTGAGCCCAGATTTTGGAAGGCTTTTGCCATCCCTGACTGACACCGAACGGCTGGAGATGATCAAAATGGATACAAAACTTGCAAAGTAAACGTTCTTCAAACTTCTACCTATTTGTTTTAGTCTTTTCTCCTATGTATTGATAAAAAACCTTAATGATACTGAAAATACATTTGCTTAAGAAAAAATAAAAAATAGAGAGAAAAGACCAGAGTCTAGCCACAGTGGTGTCATGTTGTCCTGGTTTTCCTGCCTCCTTTCCTTTCTTTTTTCGTGGGTCAGTCTGGGGATCCAATCTTCTCTCTGTCCGGGTTCCCTGCTCTGTATACCCAGGTAGAAGCCCTCTCCCCCCTTCTTTGTGTTGGTGGGAGTTTTTAAGGACCCTCTCTTCCTACTGGGGAAGATGATTTTTTTCCCAGGTCCAACTCTCTCCAGCATCCTGCTCATGTCTGAGAAAGGGGAAAGCAAGCATCCTGAGATGGATGAAAGAGGGTCCAGCCCAGCATCCGCAGACCAGGTTGGCTCTGGAGTCCCAATAAGATATTCCCAGAAGCTTATTTGCTTCTCTTGTGTCAAATGTTCCAGGCCCAGCACTGGAATCAGCCACTGATAAACCCTGCTTCTCTTTGGTACTTAGAGACCATGTCTAGTGCCAATAACATTTCTTTGGTTCTCTTCAATGGAAAGAATTAGAAATGTGAATTTATTTTCCCCTCTGTCCATGCCTCTCCACTGATAGCTTAAGATCATAAGATCCATGCAAACTTCAGAGTCTATTCTGCTGATCCCACCCTAGTCAAGTCTCACGTCTAAGTCTCTCCAGACAGTAAGGCCTGTAAATGCTCTCCACTGGGACATCTGAAGATTGCGCTAACTTTCATGTTAGGGGCAGGAGGGGTAGCATGCACTGGACAACCCTACAGGCCATCACACAAGACCTCCTTTCCGTGGAGATTCCATCTCTTGCCACCCTCCTTCCCCTGCCCTTGCCTCTAGGTCTCAGGAATTCTTTCCCTGTCCCAGTGGGTCTTCCCTTCACGCTACAGCAGATATCTTGCCTTCTGCTACCGACTGCTCTCTGGGCCATACAAGCTGACCATTAACTGCCTCCCCAGCCTTTCCTGGCTCTTCAGCTTACTCTGTCTTGGGTCATATCTAGCTGGGGACCTTCTAGGGCCATTGTGTATTCTCCCTTCTTTATGGTCTCAGGTCCTACGGCCTTCTCTCTAAATGTCCCATTGAAAGACCCTCAAGTCCTGTTCCCTCTCTCCTTCCTGGTGAAACAGTCAGGTTTTCAGCCATCTTCAGTCTAGGAGATAGAGTGAGCAGAAGTCACAATGCCAGGCTAGTGGCTTTCTTTGCAGCTTACTGTAGGTCTCCATACTTCCCTGCAAGCAGCCTGGCTCCCTAGATCATGGTGGCCATTTTGGCCCTTCTCTTCTCGACTATCTCATTCCCCTGTTCTCAACTTCCTGCCACTTCACTATGAAAAAGAGCTGAGACCAGAGGGACTGCTCACAGCCAGTTTTTAGAGAGCAACCCTTCTGCTCTGGTCTCCTGCCTCCCTCTGGCTCTGGTCTCCTGCCTCCCTCTGGCTCTGGTCCGTTGGCTTTCTTACTCCACCCCATTGGCTGCTCACCCTTCCACCTTAGGCATCATCTAATGTCCATACTCAGATTATAGCTAACTTCATCTGAAGCAAGATTCCCCCTCTCTCCCTGGAATCAGGTTTCCAACACACCCAACCATTTCTTTGCTTCCGTTAGCTTCAAAACTGTGCCCTTCCTCTTTTTCAAGATAGGGTTTTCTGTGTAGCCCTTGCTGTTGTGGAACTCACTCTATAGACCAGGCTGGCCTGGAACTCAGAGATCTTTCTGCCTCTGTCTGCTGAATCTCTGGGATTAAAAGTGTCTGCCACCACAGCCTGGCTCTGCTTCTCTTTAATGTACTCCCACCAGCCTTCTGCTGTCTGTCAGTAATACCCCCCACCAGCATCGCTGCTTTCTGTTCCCAGCGCCTAGGGAAGGACAGATGAAGAGATTACCTGGACTCCTCCTTTCCATCCCAGAACACCACAGTGTACTCCTGGCTCTGGGATGAGAAGAAGGCCGACTGCCTCCCACAGTGCAGCATGTACATGAAGGTGGCGAAGGTTGGCTCTTTCATCTGGCTCACCACAGACAGGGCCAGGGGGCGCTGCGGAAGAGAGGTCTCTGGTGAGCTCAGCTGTGTGGTCCGCCATACAGGGCTGCCTGGCACAAGCCAGGGGAAAGCGCGAATCCTCCCACTAGGGATTAGCCTAACACAAGACTGAAAAGACTTCAGAACCCCCCAGCCCCCACTCCAAATAAATAAATAAATAAATAAATAAATAAATAAATAAATAAACAAATAAATACAAGCCCTTCATAGCCTCTGGGTCACCATGGCCACAGTAATAGACTCAGTTGCTCTGGAGTCAAAGACCCATCCTGTCCTACCTTAAGTCCAAAGTCATAAACTTTTGTAAGGGATCTGTCTCAGATTCTATTCATAATACATTAATTATCTGATTTGATGGTTAAGTGCTAAACTTGATATTAGGGGCCTCTTCCAACAAACAAGGAGGAACTATCCTTAAAAATGTAATACAGTCCCAGCTTCTCATGAGCAAACCTTCCAAAGAGATATGTACCTTCCCCTCTGTTTTTGCATGGGGACTATATTACCACAACACATTTGATATATAACTTGAGCAAAACTCAAAAAGTTCCAGATTTCAGAGCAGATTGGGTATATTCAACTAATATGTAAATATTGTAAACATCCGAAAAACTCCAAAATTTGAAATACTTCTGGTCCCACACATACACATGTTGCAGAGAAAAAGAAAGGTAACTTTCCTACAGCCAGTCAGACACACACACACACACACACACACACACACACACACACACACTGGAGTCCCACAATCCCTACCACCAGGGGAAGACAGGCCCCGGGTCCCCTCTGCTCTGTGTACCTTCTCTGGCTTTGTGTCCCAGCACTCCATCATGAGCGCCTGGAGTCGATGGAACTGCACTTCCTCCGGCTGCCCCAGAACTGGGCGGATGCCCTTGGACAACTTCTTGACAATCTGAAGTTGGTGGTGACCCAATGCAGGACGCTGTCCTGACAGCAGCTCATACAGCACCATGCCATAGGAGAACATATCTACCTGGGCAGGAAGGCAAGTCAAGTTAGGTCTCCTGTCTGGGCCCAGCAACCTTAGAAAGCTGGCCCTGTGGAGGAGGAAGGAACAGAAAAGGCATAGCCAGGAAACAGGCTCTCTCCAATTCATCTATCTGCCCGATCTTTCCAAACATCCAGACAGTCCTCTGACCACCATCTTCCCATCCATTTATTCTTTCTTCTATCTGTATTAATTCTCCATCCATTCGTCCATCCATCTGATAGCCATATACACAGAAATTGTTAACTACCAGGTGCCAACTAAGGGCTCCAAAGCCAAGACCCCAGAGGGTTGTATAAGCCAGGAATGGCAGTGCGTGTTTGGAATCCCAACATTGGGAGGTAGAGATGGGAGGATCCCAGGGGCTCATTGGCCAGCAAGTCTAGTCAATCAGTGAGCTAGCTTCAGGTTCGGTGAGAGAGCCTGCTTCAAAACATAAGATGGAGAGTGACCAAGGAAGACACTAAGGTGGATGCACGGGCAACAATACCTGCACACACACACACACACACACACACACACACACACACATACACACACACATACACAAACTAAAAAATACTTCTAAAGCTAAGGACAGAGGTCAATCTGTTAACAAACAAGCAGACACAGGCCTGGTACCTTCTGGTCAGAGCCAGAGTCTCCCTCACTGAGAGAAGAAAACACCCTGGAGAAGGTGAGCCCAGAGCCCCAGGACTGCCTGTCTGGCTTCTCACTGGTCCTGGGCTCCTGCTCTGCATGGCTGGGCTTAGGGATGACAGTGGGGACAGGCAGATACCTTCTCATCATACACAATGCGAGGCCTGATCTCTGGAGCCTGGTAGCCTGGGGTGCCTTCCACACCCAGGGCCCCCTCGTGGAAGGACTGCCTGGAGATGCCGTAGTCTGACAGCTTGATGTTGATGTGTTCCCTGACGCTCAGCGACCACACCAGGATGTTGTCTGACTTGAGGTCACAGAAGATGATGTTTTTCTTGTGCAGATAGGCCAGGCCCGAGGCAATCTGGTAGGCTATTTTTTGGGTGAGCATGTGTCCCAGGGGCATAAAGGAAGAATCTTGGAAAGAAAACAGTATTTATGTTCAAGTCTATCAACTTTAAGATGGAATCAAATGAACATTCTAGGCCTTGTCTTTCATTCTTCCCCTGACTCCCCTACTTTGTTTTGGATAGGGTTAAAGGGTTGGCTTGTATGGCACTATTGGGAGGAGATGGGACCTTTAAGAAGTGGGGTCTTGTGCTGACTAGTTTTATGTCAACTTGACAAAAGCTAGAGTCAGTTTGGAGGAGAGAACCTCACCTGAGAAAATGAACCCCCTCCCCACTGCCCTGTGGTCAAGCCTGTGGTACATTGTCTAGACTGATGATTGATGGGAGAGGGTCTAGGCCACTCTAGGCATTTTCACCCCAGGCAGGTGGTCCTAGGTTGTATAGGACAGCAGGCTAAGCAAGCCCACAAGCAGTGTTCCTCCATGGCCTCTGCATCAGATCCTGTCTCTAGGCTCCTGCCTTGTCTTCCATAAGATGATGTATCACAAGCTGGAAGCTGTAATAAACCCTTTCCTCCCCAAACTGCTTTGGTTATGATGTTTTAGCAATAGAAACCCTAACTAAGACAGGCCTCACAGAAGGAAGTGAGGTCACTGGAGATATACCTTTGAAGGAGCCATTAGGACTGTATGCAACCTTTCGCTCTCTCTTTCTTTTCTTAATCCCCTAATTGACATGACATGGCCAATCTTTTCTGTCATGTGACTACATCATAAAGTACCACAAACCACAGGCCCAAAGAGCAAGGGCAAATGGCCATGGACTGAAATCTCTAAAGCCACGAGCCAGAACAAACCTTTCCTTCTTGTAAGATGTTTGCCTCAGGCATTTTTGTCACGGTGACAGTTTTCTGTCACTGTGTCACAATGACTAACGCGTCCTCTAATACTCTAAATGTCCCAGATACATTCTTGCTCTTCTTCATGCCAGAGGGGACAGAGGACAGCTTTAAGTGAAGTAGGAGTCGTATGCATTTAGGATAGAAACGCTCATTCTTAGGGGTCCTTTCATGATAGGCTATGTGTGGGGCTGCATGTGTTTTCATAAAAGGACTCAAGTCCTCTGGCCCTCATCCAAGCCAACCTTGCCCTGTGGTCAAGTGTAAACTAAAGATAAAGACACTGCATATGTCCTTTCCATTTTCACTAAGGTTGAGGAGTGACTGGTTTAATAGTTCTTTCTTAGAGAAGGCAGTCAGTTCCCTATTTCTGGCATCAGTTTGGGGATAGTCACCAGTTTCCTCAGAATTCCCTTCAAGCTTTTTTGAGAAATAAGATGCAGCAGAAGGGCTCCTAAGTGCCATCTTAACTGGTGCCCAGTATATGGATGTGGTTACAAGGGGACTTAGTGATGCAGTTGGGGCTTAAGGTACCAGCTGCTGTCTCTTGGGCCAATGGTGCTGTCTCATCAGAGACTCTGTGTTCCCAGTTGAGGCTGTTTTCCTCGTTTTAGAAGACTTGAGATTTGCTTCTGTCTGACTTAGACCACCTCAGGATGCCCTGTCCCATGTTTGGAGTTGGCAAAGCACTTGGCTCAATGAAGCCACCCATAGCTTTGTTTTTGCAACCAAGATAAGCCATGTGAGATAAGAGGAAGGCCCTGTTCTCCTGCACTAGGGCTCTGCTGGCCTCCCAGGAGCAGGCTGTAGGCATGGCCCCTGTAGAATGTTCTCAGAGTGCGGTACCTTTGGCATTCTCAGACAGCACGGTGTTGAGGCTGCCCAGCGGGGCGAGCTCCAGGGCGAAGCAGAGAGGGTGGATACTGATGCCAATGAGTGACACGATGCAGGGGTGCTGCAAGGCGTGCAACATGCTGGCCTCCTGACGGAAGTCTGAGAAGTTCTTCATGGCATCCATGGCTCTCAGGTGCCTCAGCATGGTGTCTGCAGGACAAAGCAAGGCCATCAGCTAGCTATTTAGGAAGAAGAGCAGGTGCAGGTCACAGCTTCCCTGATGGACCTAAGCCAAGGGAGACTCAGGTCTAGGCCTGGTAGGTTGCTCCCAAGGGTCACAGGACACGGGAGGCTGCTATACTTAGCTTTGCACTACAGGGATTGGTTAGGTAAGACAGATTTATATTTTAAGGTACACACTGTATGAAGGGTTGTAATATTGATGCCTAAGATTTGGCCTTTAAAGGCTGGTATTGTGGGGCTGAGACTAAGACAGGATAGAAAATCAGGGAAAACTAAAAAGATGGCAGAAGGGAAGAAGCGCCTTATTCAGCATCTGATTACCTCCCTTCTGACTGGGAATCAAAAAAAGTCACCACAACTGACAGACCAACCCAGAGTGCCTTCAGGGATGTTAGTCCCTTCCCTTATAAAAGGAGTGCTCAAGTCAAAAAAAAAGAACTATGCTTGCCCGGGACAGACAGACCACCTCAGTGTCCTTTCTCAACACCAGCCCTCAACAATTACCCAGTAAAACCTGGCAATTTCCTTGCCAAGAGGGAGAGTCTTTAAGATGGGAGAAACAGGTGAGCTAGATCATAGTTTTGTACTTAATTATTAAACTTTGCTTAATTTTTGAGCCTGGTTATTAATTTTAGATAAAAAATCACACACACACACACACACACACACACACACACACACACACACACACACACACAGAGGCACTTAAGGACTGACTCTCCTGAGTGGTCATCCCTATGTCTTAGGTGGGTGCTAGTATCCTTTCTTTAAAGATGTCTCTTTTTCCCTCTGATGGCTTACATTCGGCTACATCTACAGTGTGCACAATCTCTGTCTCTATAAAGAGACAACTTTGTTAACTTGGCTTCACTGTGACTCGCCCTGAAATTCTTTTCTGTGCTGTGTTCAAGGACCCCAAAGGGAGGTCCTCAGGCTACAGGCAGTTGTACAGTGCCTTCCATATGCAAATGACAACAAGGAGCCGCTTCCTTTCCCAAGGGCTAATGTGGCCTTGTCTTTTGTGACAGTTGCTGGGCACTCCCTGGATTCCCTCAGGCTTCCTCCCAGGAGAAGAGTCTCAGGGCTCCAGCCTCAGGGCTTAGAGAAGGCCCTTACCCCTCTCAGCCACAGCTGCCACTCACTGGGAGGTGCCTGTGGCCTTATTCCCTTTGTTTCCCCTTATCTGTTCAAAGTCTAGCCCTGCCACTATCTGGAAAGTAGTTAAGTCCCCTTTCCCTCCACCCTCAGGGTCACTGCAGATTACCTTATTCCTTATCAAGTAGCTAGGACTAGTGAAGGTGAAAACCACCACCTTTATCATCATCTGTCCATGGCTGTGGGCCTGTGACATTCACAGTGGAGAAGACAGATCTACAGCAGGGATAAGTGATTTCCAACCATGCTGTAACTTCTAGCACCCTTGACATTCATGCATCTCAATGCAGGATGGCCTGCAGGAAACTCTGAAGGCTCAGGACAGCACCCCTGGCTGTGGCCAGTCAGCACAGAATCATTTGTCACTGAAGCCACTAGGCAAGGGAAAGCCGAGTCCTGACTGTTTTGTTTCCGGCTTCTATTCCTTCCTTAGATTTTAAAGTTGGGGTCTGTTGCCTTAGTGATCAGCTCTTTGGTTGTGCAAGGCCTTGAGTGCACTGGCCATTTGGCTCCTAAGGGAAAGGTCCATTCTCACATCCTCTTTAACCCATTAAAATTTTATTTTTTATTACAGGGTGGATAAGATTCCAATCTCCACCCCAGTTAGTGAGTACGCTGTCTTCTCTCAGACCAGCAAGGTCACCTCTGCCATGTGCAGGCTTCCTGAGCCCACAGGCTGCTTTTAATTCCTAGGCAAGCCTGTGTGAAGCCCTGAAAGAAGCCTGCTGTAACCTCTGTAGACTTATCCATGACATTTGTGGGGTTGGCCCATTCCCTTGTCAGCTCTTGACTTTGGCTCAGCGCATGTGCATTGGATACACCATTAGTCAAATTACCCAGTGGAGATTGAAGGTACCCTAGGTAATTACAATTCCAAGTGCTTTTTGTTTACTGTGGAGGGTATTTTCTAATGGGTACTGCTGTGTATGAAGCACCATTGAATTCTAATAGTCTGTATAAGTCCAGACTGAGGTTTGTCAACCAAGACTCTTAGGTCAGTGAAGAAACCAATATTCTCTACAATAAATTGCAAATTGGTTTCTTTCTTTCTGGTTTCTATGATTCTAATTTTTCTACTAAAGAACATACATTGGCTTTGTGGTCTCAGGGTGGCCCTATCCTGAACAAGGGGCAGTTCCACTGGCTGGAATAAGGAGGCCTGGGCTGAGCACTACAGGGTGCTGTGGTTAGAACATGTCTCCCCTTCACCCCGCAATGTTCATGTGTGGCAAACTTAATGTAGCTGTGTTAGTTATCACAGGGGTGGGCTTGTTAGAAAAAGAAATACAGCCCCCTCCTGGGGCTCAGCTCCCCACCCTCTCACTCTTTGCCTTCTGGGGTGATATAGCATGAAGATCTTCTAGCATTAAGTTCTGGGTCTCACACACCACAACCTTGAGCCAAACACCTGCCTTGCCTTCGTTTAGCAGTTCCCCAGCATGGGGTATTATCCTGTGGTAGCAACAGGCATGGATTTACAGGAATACTGAAGATCCCTCCCACTGGCAAGCGGTCTTGGACTGCATTTGATACGCAGGTCTGAGTGTGCTGCCTCTTGGCTTTCTTGGTGGGGAGTAGGATGTGGGGGGTAGTGGGGAGGGAACACCCCAAATATCTATATGCAAAGTTTGCCCCATTTCCTGTCTTTCATTATACAGCTCTCTGCTTGCACAGGACATGACTGAAGGAGCCCTGCAGATGCGTCTGTGTGTTATCAGACTGTAGAGAGAATCTCCTGTACTGAGTCGAAGAAGCATCATCTGTCAATAAAAAAGCCTATGGCCAATAAGGTAAGGCAGGAACTAGGTGAGCGCTCTCTCTCTCTCTCTCTCTCTCTCTCTCTCTCTCTCTCACACACACACACACACACACACACACACACAGAGAGAGAGAGAGAGAGAGAGAGAAAGAGAGAGAGAGGTAGATAGATAAAGAAAGAGAAAGAGAGAGAGGAGGATTCTGGGAAATAGATATGAGAGACTTACCCCAGAACACTGAAGGAAGAGGTAACTAACCTCTGGAAGAACACAGACTAGAATAAACTCGATTATTGAGAGATGAGCTACTCAGGGAACAGAGACAAAGCTATTGGCCTAAATATTTA
>JANHMN010000003.1:61062167-61096455 GCA_030674055.1 Rhabdomys pumilio
TACCGCGAGGGGGTTAGCCTCCAACCTCAGGCAGGGTGTGTCCTAGACTCGGTTGCTAGTTTTCTCTTTGAGAGAATAACAGTTGTTCAAAGCCGCTTGTGAGATTGGACTGATCTAAGCTAAGTCTGGATCTATCATCACATGTCAGGGGTCAACCTGTAGAGCCTATGCAATCTCAGTCTCCTCCTTTGTACGGTGGATGCATCACCGGGACAGAGAGATGCTGAAGAAGCCTGGCTTAGTGGACATAGAATAAGAATCCCTCTGTTTGTTTTACTCTGGAGTTTTTGCGTGTTGACAGCTGTCCTCCCTTGGATACACGGTACGGTACTTACTATTCATTGGTAGCTTTATATTTTAGGTAAGATCATCCTCTGTTACACAGAGCTAGTTAGTGTCTCCATGACTGGGAACTAGGGTTTCATAGGGAGTTTTAGCCACCTTGCTGGTCTAGAGCCTGTGAAAACAGATTTATATTGGGCTTCTAGAAACATGGTCACTTCTTCTCAACCCCGTCATCCTTCTGGGAAGACCCTTGGGCCGCCTGGCGGCTCTGGAGTAAGCAGCCAAGGAACATGGGGCTGAGCTGGGACTTTCCATGAAGCTCAGATGGAGAATGGGATGGAATGAGGTTTCAGGGTACAGAGGTGCAGGCTTTGACAGTAATGCTCAGGGACCAGCACGCAGGGCTCGGGGCTTGGGGGGCATCCTCCTTTACCCTCCCATTGACTCTGGGTCTGCATGGATCCCTTAGCCTCTTACTTCCTGAGATTCCCTGATTTCTTTAGAAGCAATGGCATGAAAGACAAAACAGGAAGCAAAGGGAGAAAGGACTTTGTGGGCAGGAGAAAGGCAGCCCCTCCACAGAGGTCTCCTCAGTTCCCCATCAGGATTTGTGCCAGCCTGCCATCCAGGCTAAGGGTGCCAGTGAGCCCTCCTGGCTCTGTAGATGCATTGATCTCTGTGATTTTGAGATTTAACAGGGCTCAATCATGTCACCTGTATTTTCTACAGCCTCAGGCATGTGGTTGAGCATGGTCAGGGATGCTTTACAAGTACCCTGGTAAAACTCTTGCTTGGGAAGTGTAGGTATGGGGGTATGATCTAAGATGGGCTATGGGCCAGGAGGGTGCTATGGGTCCTTCTAGGGCTATGTAAGCTTCAAAAAAACTGCAGAATTCTGCAGGAGCTACAGGGCAGATCTCTGCCTGCCAAACTCCCTCATCAGAGCCGGCTGGGCCGCAGCAGGTAGCCTGAGCCCCCTCTCTAGACAGACTCCCACTCAGGCTAGTTTTCTACTTTCTAACAGGCAACTTCATCTCACAATCCTACTGTGCGTAAGACGAGATCCAAAGCAGTAAGGGCCGTCCAGTGTGGCTTCTCGAAGTCCACCAGTTGGTGTCTCTGTGCTGAGGCATAAATACCACAAGGTTTGGCAGATAAATGAAATGTCTAAATCCTTAAGGGCACCTAACCTAGCGCCTTCCAAAACACACAATGGATGCCCATGAAGAAGGCAGGAGTGAAGAAAAGCCACTTTGCAGCGTGGTGCTTGCTGCGACCATCACGGCTGTGGGACTGGCTGCGGGAGACACTGAAGGAAGTCGTGTGAGACTTGTCCTTGTTAATTAATTATTCTGTTACTGTCCACTGAGCACAGGGCTTCACACTGTCCCTGAGGCACCTCCCAAGTCCATTTTAAATTCAACAAATCCCTTTAAGTGGGGTGTGGAGTGGCTGCACGCTGTGCCCTCGGGCCATCTGGGACAGTGATGAAACAAACAAACAAACAAAAAAGAAACAGGTCTCCTTAAAAGAAAAGAAAAAAAAGTTAAAGAAACCAGATATATCATGCCACCAGCAGGGACAGTTCTCCATAACTCCAAAAATGAATGGTAATGGCTGAAGTTTACAAAGGTCAAAGGACTGTCCCCAAGGAGTTCGCATCACAGGAGTGGGTTTCCGTACACTAAAGAAGATGGTCTGTTTTATGGAGGACTTACATTTTGTGACCTTTTCCTTTTGGATGGGACTAGTCAAGGTCTCTTTGTCTTTTGCGCTATTTCCATCCCAGTTACCATCTTGGAGGGTAGGGGTAGCATGAGCCAGAAGAACTGAGTCAAAGTGTGCCTGCAGCTGGGCATCAGCCTTTGCTCCAAAATAAAGAGGAGGCTACAGGCGTGGGAGCACTCCCCATCCCCAGAGGCCAGGGAACAGCTATATCCTCCAATGTCCTTCTGTCCTCCAGTGGGCAACAGAGTGGGAACTTAAGGAGGTCCAGCCTAGCAGAAAGGAGTGCTAACCCACGATGGAGCAGAAAGAGAAGGTGTCCCCGTGGCTTTGTGAGCCAACTGCAGCAGGGCCTGCCAAGGACTCCAGTGGAAAGCCGTTGGTCTAATTCTTTCAGGAAGCTTAGAATGTGAGGGATAGAATAGGGATGTGAGTCACCTGTGACTTGGCAGGAAGGAATGGCTAGAACAGTTCCTACCACCCGATGGTTCTGGTGCTAAGCAGTGAGCTGGTAGGAGAGGCGCATGCCTGCCTCCCTGTCCTGGGAGGGACCGTGGGGCATACCTGGCTGGGAAATCGGTCATGAACAACTCTGGTACAAGCTCTTGAAGTGGCACTGGGAGATCTGGGTGTCTGGGGCAGGAGATGAAGTCCCGTTCGATGGCTGTGAGCACACAGTCTTCCATTTCGAAGTATTGCACGCTCTCTGACCTCTCCTTTGGATCTGCATGCTGGGCCCAGGATGCTTCACAGACAGGGCAGGGTACATACTGCTCCATAAGTGGAGTCCCGTCACTTTCTGTGGCCGTCAGGGCTAAATGGGAACAGAAGAGGAGACAGCTCCTGTGAACTGACTGTGTGGGTCCTCTGAGCAGTATCCTAGAACTCTGAGCCTGGATGGCTTTTATATCAGAGGTTCTGTCTGCTCCAACCTGGGCTCAAGGGAACCATAAATCTACCCTGGGGTGCCTTATTGCTTTGGTTTTGATTTTAAGGCAGGGTTTGGCTATATAGCCAAGACTGGTCTCAAACTCAAGATTCTCTGGTCTCAGCTTCCCAAATGCTGGGGTTACAGCACCTACATACCAACTGCCCTTGCCTTCTGGTGACATTTTGGACAGGAAAATTGTTGATCCCAAGGACTCACCACAGAGGGGTTACCCCATGGTCTAGACCTTAAGTAAGACTTCCTGCAGTCCTGGAAGGCTGGTAGAGGAAGGAAAGGTGGGAGTGGTGGGGACTTTGTCCCCCATGGCTGGGGCTGAATCTGAGCTATAGTCTGTTATTCTAACCACAGTTAGTACAAGCTAGAAATGGAAGGCTTCCTGGCATGCTCTAAGGAAGGTAAATGCAGAGGATAATGAATACAAAAGATCATAGGGAAGCTGACACTTGGTGTGGGTTTCCCTATTAGGATATCCCATCTTTTCTGTGTCCCTCTCATTAGGAGGTACTAAGAAATACCTATGAATGTACCCTGGGGCAGGGCAGTGACCTGCTTTGTATAGGACAGTGTGGATTCCTAGATGCCCTGGGTGCATGTGACATCCACAGGGAGAGACTCTTGGTCTCTGGCTCTAGGGTATCTTGTCTCAAATGCTTGGCTGAGTTTCTTCTCTCTCAGATGACTGGTTACTTGGCTTACCTGCCAAGTTTCTAGCACCTACTGGGGGGGGAGGGTGTGGGCTGGTAGGGAGCTATAAAATGTCTGGAGAGTTGATACAGGGCTTAGGAGCCCGGTTGGCTGGCCGAGAACCCTCTGACGTGTGAGTCATTAGCTGTTTTCTCTAAGAACCCCCTTCCTAAGCCACTTTACATGTTGGTCACTCTTTGAGGCCATATGCAAGAGAGCCAGACTCTGTGTCTACAATACTTATCCTGTGGCATCCTTAAGTACCTTCCCATTGTCTTCCTGGGATGTAAGGCTTTGGGGCAGGTGAGTAGACCAGTTCATAGAAGCCTGTGAGACAGACATGCCATCCAGAACCCTCCCTCTACTATGGTTCCCAGAGGCTGCAAGGAGGAGGAGTGCTCACTCAGGGCTCCTCCCCACAGCTGCCTTCCTACTACTGCCCCACAGGGCCCCCCAACCCCAGTAGCAAAACAAACAGAGGCCCCCAGGGGATTTGCTTCTAAAGTATTTTCTTTGGGCAAATTGTCAGTAGGGAAATGGATTCAGAGAGTCTGAGAAGGGTTGTGTGGGTGGCTTGCTCTCTACCAGGACCCGTAGGGGCACACCGGGAGGGAGGAACTGGCATTGCTGCTCTGTTCGCCTCCCTCCCTGACCCCACACCAGGGACAGTCCTCCACATTTGGGTATCCCTGATGTCAAGCCCTTTGATTTCAACTTACATAAAACATGTATGACTCACACTAACAATATTGGGCCACATGTAGGACCCAGAGACATGCCTCCCCCATGGATTATAGGCACCCAGGAGTCCTAACTAGTTTTGTTCTGTGACATATTCCCAGTGTCACACTTATCCCACCAGACCTCCTGACCTAGCCTGGGGCAGGACTCTCAGCAAAGAGCTGAATCCTGGTGACAACTTTGCTTTCTCAAAGAGGCAGTCATACACACACACACACACACACACACATATATATACATACATATGTACATATGTATATATACATATATGATATACACATATACACACATATGCACATATACACACATATATGTATGTATATGTATATATGTAGGCATGATCAAAGGCTTGGTTCCAGAATATTCTCTTACCAGGGAACCACTGGTCAATCAGAGAGTTGACATGGTCTGTGATAAAAGCCATTGCTGAGAAGTCCCTCATTTCTGACTGGCAGATGATTTTAATTCCTCCGCTCTTTTTCTTTTTCCAGTTCACGTCTGAGGATTCCACACTGAAACCCGGAAATGAAAAGGAGCCCAGTGTCAAGAACCTGGGGCACAGCATAAGGGAATGCTAGCTAGGGTGGTGAGGCCGGAGTGGGTGGGTGGGTGGGGGAGCACCTTCATAGAAGCAGGGGAGGGGGAGGAGATAGGGGGGTTGCGGAGGGAAAACTGGGAAGGGGGATAACATTTGAAATGTAAATAAATAAAATAAGCAAAAAAAAAAAAAATCAACAAACAAACAAAAAACCTGGGGTTATTTCCCTGCTTCCAAGGATGGACTTAATCCCAAGGGACTCTAAGGGTTGGTGTGCCCTGTAGGATATTGGGGTGACTCTCCTATTTATTTATATACCTGTTTTATGATCTAACTTGTCCTTGTCCCTACTTCCCCAACTGGAGTGAACTTAAATCCTAGACTATGGCTTCCCTCAGTCTATCCTGAAGAAGTTGGGGGAGGGTGGGAAGATGGGGCCAGCAGGACATTCCCAGGGAGGGGCTCTATTTCTAGCAAGCTACCATGATAAACCTTCCTCAGGAGCAGAACTCTGGACTCCAAGTGGGAAGGACACTAAACCAGGGCTCTCACAGGACCACTATGCTGGGCACCATGCTGACTTGGCAGGGGGCACTCCAAAGTTCCCACCTGAGGTAGCCCCCATCGAAAGTCACCAGCAGCCCCTCCTGCCAGTAGATGGTCTGATTTCTTCGGACTCTGAATGTGCTGCAGCGGTTTCTCTGGTTCCCTGTAAAACTGTAAATGGTGACTTTCCGGTTCCTGCTTTTCGTATTCTTCTTGTTTTCAAAAAGCTGAAAGATGGAGAGAAAGGACCCTGTTTAAGAATTCTGGGCTCCTCGCTGGCCTTGTGTGAAGCTCTGAGCAGGCCGGCCTGGCCCTATCTTGATAAATCACTGCATCTTTCCCACCCGTGCCTCCCACGCCTGCTGCTCTTCCGCAGCTGCCAAGTCAAAGGCCACATGGTGTGGAAGGGTCTCCAGGGTACCCTGGGAACAGATTTTCCTAGTGATTACAAATAGGCTGTTCTCTGAAGACTTTTCTCCCTGGCTTCGCAAGTGAACATTTACATTAGATAATGTGGACAAGACAGACAAATATAGCAATCAACAGTTTAACACCCAACAGGAAGGTACAAGAAGGTATGAGTCTGGGAGTGTTCTTATTACACACATGTATGTAAGAAACGATGATTGGAGTGTGTGTCTCATTCTGCATGCTCTTTGGCCTGGGGATACAGCTCGTGGTAAATGCTTGCCCATCTTGCCCCAGGCTCTAGCATGAATCACTAGCAGATAACAAGGTTTACTTTGAAAACCATGCCATTAAAAACCCACTTAAAATTCATTTCCCTAAGGTTATGATAGTGACTTCTTGAACCTTTCCTTTCTACTAGGTTGGCCCTTCTGGTCCCTTTAAAATACAGTGCCACAAACATGAAAAACACAGGAAAATTTCTCTGGCTCCCTCAGTGTAGAATTCAGCAGTGGGATGCCCGGTCTAGGGTCTGGCGGTTTTAAGGCTCTGGATGCACAGGGAGGTTTGAAAAGGAAGAGACTGTTATCATATCCACTGCCCACTGGGGCTGGGGGGAGGGGCTGGGCATCTCGCTGAGCTCTTTGTTGGTGTGACAGATCAACAAATGGAAAACACTATTGCTGCGGGAATCTGCATGTCTTTGATGAGGCTGAGGCTGAACTCCTCTCCCCTCTTTTCCATCTGAATTTTAACAGGATTTCGTTCTGCATTGATTTCTCAGCCACACAGGCTGTCAGTACTCCCACCCAGCCCACCCCCCACTCCCACCCCCACCCCCCACTCCCACCCCCACCCCGTGAGCTCAGCCTCCCGCAATGTGTGTGTGGGGCATAGTGACCTCCCACTTAGAACACAGCAGGACAGGGTTCAAATGGAGGGCAGAAGACAGAGGGAACCCTAGGAGAGGCAGCACCAGCACACACTCTGTTCAAAAGTGAATCATTTTGACATCATAAAGAGACAACTCCCCCACACCCCCACCATCCACAACACAGGCTGCAACGGTTTTGATTGATTTTTTCAGCCGCTTATGTTTATTTTTCTTCCCATAAAATGGGCAGATCAAAGACCATCTTTACTGAGCCAAGAAGTTATAATTCCGTAAGGGCGCTGTAATTAGAGAGTGGCAAGAGCAAACTCAAGCAGAGATCAATGTCAAAAAGATTCAACACTTCAACAGTCGGGGTACACGCCAGGAGCTCACAAACTGTAGTGTTTGCACTAGCCCCTGGAGGTCTTATCAACAACATAGCAGGACCCCATCCTGAAGTTTCTGAGGTGGTAAATCTAGAGTTGGGGTTTGACAGTGAGCATCTCTCCCAGGATCTCAAGTGAGGTCAATTTTGCTGATCTGTGAACCCCACTTTGAGAACTACTGCTCTAGGCAGACATTACTTCTGTGTGACTGTCTTGCGTGAAAATACTGTTGACTGACAGCTTGGCCCCCCTCTCAGTAACTCTGGCTGATCCCTGGGACCTACAAGATGAATGGAGAGAACTAAGTCCTGTGAGTTGTTCTTGCAACAAAACTTAAATTTGGGAGATTTGGGAAGGGCTGTGTCAGTTCTAGATTCCTCTTGGGTGAGTCAAAGTCTATACCCAGGATAGCAAGACCATGAAGTCAGGGTCCTGGGATATGATTTTAAATGCTAGTTCTTGGTTCAGTTCATAGCAATAGCCAAAACCATAGTGGTTTCGTGGGGAACCTGCTTCTGCTAGAACAAGCTCCACAGACTTAGAAATGGCTAACACGGGGAACCATAGCTCAAGGAGGGAGTAATCTAAGCAAGACGGGAAAAACTTGGCATTCCCAGCCAAGGAGAATGGAGTCATGCTACGTTTGCTTCCTGACCCTGCATCAGTTATCTCTCTGCAGGAGAGCAACCCTCAGTGAGGTCTCACTAGCACAGAGGATGTAGTCTTCCCCCAGAAGTGCGCTTAAAGAAGCTCTCCCATCCCCATGCTTTCCCCTTTCAGAAACCATGCTACCTGCAGGTCCATCTCAGCCAAGCTGATCAGCATCCGTGCTATGAACCTTTGCCAGAAGCCAACAGGCACGAAACTCATCTTAAACACCCGCTGGATGGTGTTAGCCATTGGGTGCCGCATGCTGTGGGTGTCCAGCCCAGGTTTGGATGGGAGGAGGTGTGGTAGGAGGTAGCTGAAACACATAAGGGGAGAGGTTGATTATCATGGCCCGAGATCTGCTACAGCACCCCGGTTCCTGCAGATGCTGGACAGTGGGAAGGCATCGGTTGACAAGGCTCACCTTGCCAGAGGCTCTCCCTATACAGTTTGAGACACTAGACCAACACAGAGAGACGATACAAAGGCATCAAAATGCCAGACAAGCAAATCGAAGTTGCTTCTCAGAGAACTGGGTTGTGGTTGTGAAATCACTTAACATCGTCTTCGGTTGGTGGAAGAAAAACAAATAGAGCTGCACAGCTCTGAGGACAACACAGATGCTGGGTCAGGGTAACTGTCCTTAGTCTTCGAAGCTGTTTATTGTCTTTGGCTAATTAAAACAACACAACCGCCTTAAAACTTAGAACACAGAGACTTCGCACAAAACAAATGTTTTATGGGAACGCGAGAGCACATAGCCATCCTTAAAAATGTTGCATCACTGCTTGACCTAGGTATGCTTGTCCATTGTCATTTAAAAGAGCTGATAGCTGGGAAGTCCCTCCCTACAAACTGGAAAGTGACATCCACTATGTGCTGTAAGCTGTGAGCTGAGGGGACAGGCACAGAGCAGGCACGAGGTATCCTGGAGATTCAGCCAGCAGCTGGAGTCTTTCCTCTTTTAAAAATATTAGTAGTAGTATGCATGTAGCTGTTTTGCCTGCATGGATCTCTGTGTGCCATGTGTATAGGGCCCATGGAGACCAGAAAATGTCCTAACTGCATTCTAAAACGCATTCTTATTCTCACAGATCAGTGAAGCTCACACCTGACATTGAAGAAGCTTCTTTTGCAGCTGACAGAGACTATTATCATAATTGATCAAAATGCAGAGACAACTCATTGTAGGTTGCCCAGCTGGGAATGATCCATCTACCTCACACGTCCTGTACCTAAAGCTCAGGGAACACTGAAGAAGGAGCAGAAATATTCTACAAGCTACAGGACCCAAAACTCTGCCATGAGATTGTGTTTCTTAGAAATCACAGACCTTGAATTCCTTTTTAAAGTTTCTCTCTTTAGGATTCTGCTCATAGTCCCATAAGGCAGCAAGAAGGTCTTGAGACCCCTCCCAAACCCACATAGCCAAGTATAAAGCAGGGCTGTCTCTGTGGATACCCCAGCTTACACCAATAGAATCTCTAGAATGACTTCCCAGGGACCAGCCCAGCTTCCCAGAAGTCTCTGGTGGCACTATTGTAGGGCTCTGGCACTGGGTACAGAGCAGTGGTGTGTCTTATGGAAGATCTATCACAAAGGACTATGGATTTTGGACACTAGCCATATCAGCATCAACCCCAGGAAATAAATGACAAGAGCTAGGACATCAGTCTGCATTAGCATAGAGCATCTTCTGGAGACTGGGTAGCCACAGGAGCTCTGGTCTCCATGTGCCCTTCTCAGCCCTCTCAAGGGTCCCACTTCAGGGTTTGGGGCACTGGCAGCTGTGGTGTTCAGGAAGATGAGTGCTGACATGGAGTACTGTGGGTGACGTTGAGAAGAGGCATGTTAGAAGACACTACTAAGGATGGGTATTCTAACACCTAGTGGAACCATGGAAGACCACATCAAGAACAGACAGGAAGAATGAAAAGTCTGCAAAAGTGATTAACCCAGAAAAAGGTAGAATAAAACAACGGAAGGAACAAACTGAATGCTATGAATACAAAACAAATGATAAGCTACTAGACTTGAATCCAACTATAAAACTAATCACACTAAATGTAAATGAACTAGGTATTCCTGTTTAAACTAGAGATTATTGGATTAGATAATTCACTGTTGATAAGATATTCATTGTAATTGAAATACCCAGATAAATTGATAATACAAGAATTTGGGGTAGGGGGCCCAGTTGGAATTAAAAGCTAAAAGGCCTTCAGAAGTAGGTGTGTGGTTATTTTAAAGTCAGACAAAATGGGCTTTAAGAAAGAAAATATTACCAGTCTTAGTTAGGGTTTCCATTGCTGTGAACAGACACCATGACCAAAGCAACTCTCATAAGGACAACATTTAATTGGATCTGGGTTCCAGGTTCAGCGGTTCAGTCCATTATCATCATGGGGGAAAGCCTGGCAGTGTTCAGGCAGACATGGTGCAGGAAGGGCTGAGAGTTCTACATCTTGTGATCTGAAGGCAGCCAGGAGAGGACTGCTCTTCCACCCTGGGAGGAGCTTAAGCACAGGACATCAAAGTCCAACCCCACAGTGACACACTTCCTCTAATAGGCCATACCTACTCCAACAAGGACACACCTCCTAATTGTGTCACTCCCTGTGGGCCAAGGATTCAAACAGATGAGTCTATGGGGGCCAAACCTATTCAAACCACTACATTACCTGAATAACAAATGATACTCTATAATAAAACAACAGTAGAACAATTATAAAAACATATTGCCACAAATTTCCAACATCAGTACCTTGGTGCTTTAGTAAATAAAATAGGGATCAAATCAAATGTAAGCGAAGCCAGGTCAGAACAGCTAAGTTTATAACCAAGGTGGCTACTTAGCAAGAAGGGTAGCTTATACTTCGTGGATACACTGGACAAAGGGTGAGTCATGTCCCATGTGGTCAGAGTAGGATGGTGAGGAATTTCATATGCACTGGGGATGGCATAGCATTTAAAACGAAGGAATTGTTTATAGCATTCTCTACTCCACCTTTTCACACCGTAGCTGGTTGTCAGTAAATGAACCTGGGAGAACTCGAAACCTGCATACGGGGGAGACTAAGGATGTCTCAGGATAAGCAGAAGACAGAGCCACGTAGTTGGAGGAGAGGAGTGAGAAGCATACGTCATGGACATTTCGGGGCAGTGTGGATGATGTGCCCAGTGAGATGAGGTAGCAGAGGAAAGAAAGCAGGTGACTTGGACATGCTTCCAAATGTTACGCCAGCCTTCCAGGAAGTGGCACTGTGGGGACCCAGGCCTGAGCCTATCAAGCCAGCCACCCTCAGTGCCATTAATGACTTGAAAGAACTTCATAACTGACATGTGTGTCCGTGTCATAGATTCTTTTCATTCATTGTATAACCAAGGAGATCTGACCATAGATCTGCCCCAAGGAGAACCCCTCTTGCAATTTTCCTAAACTGTTTTCAATAAGTGAAATTCTTCCAGCTGCCCCAAGAGTAGCCCATGGCATCAGATATGGGGTCATTAAAGTGGGGTCCTTAAATCTACCCTCCTGCTGTCCTACACTGGGCAACTGGACATCCCCAGGAGCTAGTTATCTTGCTGGTAGTAGCCCTGGAAATCTTAGGTCACTGGTATCCCCAGACCCCATTCCTTCCTTCAGCACAGCATGGGCTGTGGGCTTACCTGTCATTGGCAACAGGGAGGGCAATCTCGAACTTGGCAAGGAACTGGAAGTATTGCTCCTCAGTTTGCTGTGTGAAGCCTGTCCCCACCAGCAGCATCCTGAGGTCCTCTGCTCGGATCACCCCGTTCTTTGCCACCGACCGCGAGCCCTTGATGTTAAAGATTCTCTGCAGGCATTCAGAGAGCCAGATGGGATCCAGGAAGTAGAGGTTTCTTAGGCCATGGCTCGTGTCTGGGAAGTGCAGCAGGGTTCCAGTTTCTATGAGGAAGCTGATGGCTGCAGAGAGGGAGGGAGGAAGCTGTGTCAGAACCACATGGGGACCAAAGGGGACACAGGAAGAAACCAACACTTCTGGCATGTCAGGCCCATCAGACAGGGTGGGCAGCTCAAGCCTGGTGACATGCTGTGACTCTCGCCAATATCCTGAGTTGATGGCCAAGCAACTCCAAGTAATCTTTGCTCTCAGACTGAGTAACTGAAAATTTCAGCACTTGATGAAGTTTACCCATGATCCTTCTAAAGCAACAGTTGAGGTGCTGTCCCAAGTGTGTAGGCACTTGCTGAGCTGTGTGAAAATGTGAGTTGTCCTGTGTACAGGTTCCTACCTGAGCTCATCCCATGAGCGTCCCTTCCATGGTCTATTTATTGCCGTGTTATCTGGGTTAATTTTGCTGTCTAAAATAAACCTCCAAAACAGGGCTAAAAGGCTGTCTAGTGTTTCTATGTACAAGACTGTGACTCATAGAGAAAATATGGCATTAGATAAACAGTGTTGAGGTAGTAACTATATAAAGGCCACTGCATGAGCTAATAACTCAGCAATACCAGTTAAATCAATTAAGTGTTGTGTTGGTTAGTTCTTATTAACTTGATACAACCCAGAATCACCTAGAAGAGTCTCAATTGAGGAATGATCTAGATCAATTTGGCCTGTGGCTGTGTCTGTGGGAGACTGCTTCGATTATTAATTGACACAGCCCATTGTGGGCGGCACCATTCCCAAGACAGGGAATCCTAAATAGTATAAAAAAGAAGAAAGCTGGCAAGAAACTGAGCAGTCAGTCAGCAGGAGTCCATTTGTTTCTCTTTCTCCTTGACTGTGGATACGATATGATGAGCTTCTAGAATTTCTGCTTTGACTTAATATCCATGACGGACTGGAACCTGGAACTGTAAGTCAAGCCAACCCTCTCCTCCTCTGAATTGCTGTGGTCATGGTGCTTTATCACAGCAAATGAAAGGAAAGCAGAACAGAGGCATATGGGAAAGAAGCTATTGACTGCTTCAATGATGGCACTGTGACCAGAAGCAGGCGAGAACCTAATCTCATCTTCCTCCAGGAGCAACGGTCTATCTCTCCCAACGCAGTAGCTGTGGTGACATTTTAGATGGTCACTACCATGAACAACAAGAACTGGTTGTAATTGTTTAACTTAATTATCTCCCTAAACCAAGGTCCTGGAGGGTGGTGGCCAGTGCGGTTTGTGCCTGTGTACATCCTCTGCAGAGTAGCTGCCATGCTCTCTGTCCAAGGGAAAAAGAGCAGGTGGAGGGAGGCCATGGGGGCGGGGCTGGGGCAGCAAGGAGAAGTGGACGGAAGTAGCATGTAGGCAGGCAGACACCAAGGAGGTGTTGAGTGCTCTCACGTAAACCTGCTAGCCTGCTGTGCTGAGGGTCTAGGTGTAGATGTGATGTACCGAAGTCTCACGGGTGTCTCCCTACCTTCCACCAGCCTTCCGGTCCCCCATACCGATGCTCCCTGGGTACCCACTCCTGGCTTACCAGACTGCAGGTCCTCATAATCTTTGATGTCATTGCCAGGTGTCTGCTCCACCAGCTGCTCCAGCTGCCTGTCTGTCAGATACTGTACTTGATCGCCAAGACTGCGGCGCTGCTGCTCAGCCAGCACGGCCTCCTGTAGGCTTATGTAGCTCCTGGGGATCTGGGTGCAGGTGGGGCAAAGATGGGGCTCTCAGGGGGCCAGGAGTGCGTGTTGCCCGCACCAACAGTCCCCACCATAGTCCCGCTATATGGTCCTAGGACCAGAGGACATGACTTTACAGTATTAGAACTGCAAACAAGTCTGTGAGCATGGCTTTGCTCTACCTGGGGACAAGCACACAGGGTAATAGCAGATCTAGTAATGCCAGGGCTATTGTGATAGCCAATGCTCCTTCCCTGCTCCCACCTGGAACTACTGACCTTAAACACAGCCATATACCTTATAGCAAAAGGGGACTGAAGTGTGGATCCCAATAGTGGAAAGTAGACCCTCTGACCTGATGGGATGCGGACACTCACCAGCCTGCCAGCAAGTTTTTGACAGCCGATAGTGCTGCCCACATCCTTCATGTTGCATGTGACATGGAAGATGAGTTGCCGCAGCCCCTCTTGCCCTTCCAGATTCTTGCAGGAGATCTCACTATATGTGCAAACATTGGGGCTTAATCAATATAGCACTTCTTTGCTTGGGGGCACATAGCATCCCTGTCTCCCTGGAGATTTGTCCCAAATGGTGACAAACCTCGAGAAGTCATTAAGAGAGAATAAAAAGGCTTTGGAGACCTTTCTCTATGCACAGCCCCATGCTGGATGCCCTATGACATGCCGCTTCGATCTGTCTTCCCAATAGGCTGAGTTCACAGAGGAAGAGGAAGGCCCAGAGGTACTGGGCCTCCCAAGGGTGCTAGCTCGGAAAGAGATATACATGTTGAGGCTTTGACTATGAACCAGCCAACACTCCAGTTATTAAAGATCCTTCCAAGTCTTTCTTGGGGGCATACCAGGAGTCCCCCCAGATCCTGATGCTGCATTCTGAGTCAGGCCGACAGGCTATTCTGATCTGTGCACCAGCCATCACACCCAGAGTGAGGGAATCGAAGAGTAGCTGCAGTCAACACACGTTTAGTCTGTTCAGGAATTCTCACTTCCGTTACTGAGCCTGATTCACGGCCTGAACATCAATCACTGCTCTGGCAAGGTGGTGGCTACTGACAAGAGGTTAATTGATGGACACGCCCAGGGTACCTGGTCTCCTCAGCACCAGCCCACCCTGCTTCACACTAGCTGCTCTCAGACTCAGCAGCTGCTCTCAGATCTAGTGAGAGCCAACGCAAGGACTGGGATGTTGGTCCTTGAGCTGCGAGTACTATGGGTGGTACTCAAGATCATGCATCTTTATTCCATGGGAGCCCTGTGCTCTTGGCCCGGCCGTGATGAGAGGAGAGTTATGGAGGCTGCAGACGCCATCTCTCTAATCATCTAATGGGTCATCCCTTGCTCAGGGTGCCATCCTCTGTCCAGAGGAGCTGGCTCATCCTCATGACAGATCCCAGGCAGGATGGCATCGTAACGATCCCAATGTGCAGTAGCAAGTGAGAGAGGCAGATGATACTCACTGCAAGTGTTTGAAAGTGATGTCCGGGAAACCTGTAGCTCTGGACCCGGACGGTGATCGGCAGAGCGCCAGCACATAGGCACGCAGTGTTGCGATCCGCTCCACTCGGAATTTAGCTTCGATTAGGTCCAGGTGTGTCCCAACCACCAGCACAACGGCATTTGGGGCCTTGGCCTGAAACAGAATCCATAGCTAAGTCCTGTATCTTTTCCCTCAATAAAGAGTGGACAACAGTTTCCTCAGCGTGCAAGTGTGCCAACCTTGGATGCTAGTGGTCCATGCTCAGCCAACATCCTGTGGACTCTTAACATCATAGGTCTGTTATGAACTGAGGGGCATGAACTCTTATGACCTGACCTGCTCCATGCAATGGCGCTGTGTTTAGCCCATGGAGAGGGATGCCTGGTCTTTCTGTCTACCTGAGAGAGAGGCCCGTGTCGGACCAATGGCACCTTTACATTGAGAGGGAGTGCTTCCTGCTTCACACACACAGGGTTATTGGGCTTAAGGTAAATAAGAAAATGACAAGCACACTGGGCCCTCAGGCTCAGGAGGCCTCTGATACTCGGTGTAATAGTCAACCAAGAACCAAGGTTATTTTAGGCTCCCCACAGTTGGAAGACATCAGGTCCTCTGGGACAGCCTTTCAACAAGAAGAGTGTCTTTTCCTTGTGTCATTCCTTTTATCATAATCTACACAAGGCTTCAGACCACAGAACTGAGGGATGCTGGGACCTGAGCACAAGAGGGCAAAGGGCATGGCTCCTCACCTCGATATTGAGCAGCCAGAACTGGAGGTTGGCCACGGCTTCCTCCCCCAGTGCCAGGTTCCAGACCACCACATACAGGGCCTTGTCTGTGAAGAAGCACTGATTGACCGTGGCCATGCTGGCAGGGCCCCCGATGTCCCAGACGTTGAACTCCACAGACTCAACCTACTTGAGCAAGAAGGCACAGAAGGGGGCATTTGAGTGACCAAGGGGGCAAGGAAATCACAATAAAATGTATAACTTAGAATGCATCTGCTAAAGACATGGCCATGGAAAAAATGACAGACTCCAGTGTGTCTTAGGAATTAACAATCCTGGCCATGGAAACCAGACACATGGCACAAAGGTAGACATCTGGAGGCTTCTATCTGAAGCTAACATCAGATGCCCTCAGAGCAGGGCATCTGAGGAGATCATGGCCTGTTCTGTTGGTTATCTTAGGCTCCCCACAGTTGGAAGACATCTGGTTGCAGGAGGGACCCCACTTTGACATCATGGCTCCCACCCTCTGTGCAAGGGCAAGATGGAAAAGGCGTCCCTGAACTCGTGTAGGTCAAAGGTTAGAGCCCACCAACGAGGATGGGAACCCCTCCGGACGTGAGAATCCAACAACAGGAACTGGGCTGCCAGGAAGGCTGTGTAAATGGTTTCTCTATCACTGCCTGAGCTCAGAGCTGGCTGAGAAATCAAGGCCACAGTTAGCCATGGCCAGGAGTCATTTCCATGAGGCAGCATTTTGGCCTCCAAGACACAGACAGCATGCTGACCTGGTTCTGTATAAAGATGAAAGCAGACAGCTGTTCTCAACCAGCTAAAGGTCAGCCGCACAGAGCGGGATGGGCCTCATTGCTCACAAGAGCAGCGTCAGCTTTAAAGTGAAGGCGGGGGTTTCACGCCGGCCACCCCTCAAGCCTGGGAGCCCATTCACTGAAGAACAGCTGGGAGCAAAAGTGACTGAGTCATTATCAAAACAGCAAAGCCAAGGGGACTGTAGAAGATTCTGGTTATTCTGGAGAACTTTCAGACGTGAGTCAGCTAGTCACTCCCTGTCTGCTCTGAGTGGGCCTGGTATTCATTATCTCTGTGTTCTACCCAGCAGGCAGCACTCTGTTCTTATTCTGGGTGCAGGGGATTGAACTCATGGCCTTGCACATGCTAAGCACAGACTGTCTCACTGACCTGTACTCCTGGCCCTAAGGGCCCTATTCTTAAGAGGACCAGCTCCAAGCGTGTTAGCTTACACCTTCAGTCTGAAAGCTCCATTTCTCAAACTAGTGGGGGTGGGGGGAATGGGAAAAACTCTGCCATCAAACATATATCTCATCGTACCGGGTTTGGAGAAGAAAGCCACGTGCCATGTTCCAGCTGGACACAACTTCTCTGCTTTCTACCCTGCAAACCTCTCTCTACCCTAGGTCCCAGAGTTGCCACAGGCAGGCAGAAACACATATACAACGCTAAGGACGGTACTGTCTGGCTCTCGGGCAGAGCTGGTCTCTGTGTGTTCTCTGGATAGAATGCTGTTACAGTTTGAATCTGAAATGCCTGCTGGAGGTTTCTGTCTTGAACACTTGGTCCCCTGCTAGTGAGATCTCAGGAAGTTCTAGGAACGTAGTGGGGGTAGACACACATAGAGGAAGTAGGTTGCTAAAGGCAGGTCCTTGGCAGTATATTATCCTGGCCACTTCCTGCCACTGCCTGCTTCCTGACCCCCATGATGTGAACAGCTCTCCTCATCACACTTCAACTGTTGTTATGATATTCTGCTCAACACACGGGGTCAGGTGACCATGGACTGAATCCCCTGGGACCGTGAGCCAAAGTACATATACTTCCCACTGGGTCATTCCTGAGAGGTATTTTGTATTTTGGTCCCAGCAACATAACAGTAGCTAACATAAACGGCATGCCGGAGATCCCACAGGCTCTTCTCTACTTCAAAAGGTTAAAAAAAAAAAGTTTACTTCTACCTGCTCAGTCCTAAGCGGAAACAAGAATGAGGAACACATTGGGGAAAAATTCATTTTAAACAGGACATTTACTGGGACTTTTGGAGAACTTCAATGAAAGCAGAAATCAGGAGGGGGACAAGGATCCCGGGATGTCTTCTTGCTCTTCTTTTAAAGGGGCTCAGATGCTGAGGTATCTCTCACTGTTTGCCTTGGTACTTTGTTCTTAGTTCCAGGAGAGCCCCGCCCTAGCCTATATGAGTCTATGTCACTGAGGCCAGCTTTGAAGACTGAGCATGTGTTCATTAAAAGCCCCACAGGGAATCCAACAGACAGTTGGGGTCTAGAGCCACTGGCCAAGAGCCTTGACTTCATTATGAAAGAAAGACAGCAAGGCCATGGGAAGAACAGACTTGTCGCTCTTGGCAAGAGCTGGTCCAGAGCAGCAGGGAACATCTTGGGTTTGGACTCAGAAGGCCCAGGATCTCCAGGAGAACAGAGAACAGCCCACAGGGAGGTCCTTCCCGCCCACAGGGAATGCATGTCCATCATTCTTCACCTTGGCTTTGGAGCCTGCTGGTCTCTGGAGCTCCCACTTGGTGGTCCTGATGGTTGCCTCGCTGTGTGCTAGCTGCGGGGCCTTCCCCGTCTGTAAGATCTCCAGGAGCGTGGACTTGCCCTGGCGTGGGGGGCCCACAAGGATCATCTTCATCAGCTTACACTTCTCCGCTTTGCGCAGCTGAGCACGCAGGAAAGACAGTGTTGCTTTTGGGCCTGCGAGAAATCAGAGGAGGAAAAAAGTGGGTGCCCCAGATGATGGATAAAGGGAATGCACCCACATATCTTTGGAGGCCAAATTCCATCCCAAAGGGACTATTTCTATATGTTCCAAGGAAAGATGTTTGGATCTTAGAGAGGGAAGGGATGATAGTAACCACCCCAAAACCTAAGTGCGAGTCAGGACTGAAGGGTGACATCCTTGCCGCCCTGGTTGGCATACTCTACTACATAGCCATTCTTAGCCTTCTCAATGTTGGTAGCTGCTGTGTCGGGGCCAGTATCACAGCATCTCCCCAAATGGTGAGTCTGGAATTGTGTTCATTCACCCTCTAACCCCATTCTTAAAGTCTACCAAGGGAACCTGAGTTATCTTTCTAAGGTGGTAAGTGGGACAGAGTTGAAGAGGCCCTACCTTCTTTCCTGACCTCTGCAGGCACGTTGCTACTGTTCAGATCTTCAATGTCCAGTTGCCACAGGTTTGCCAGCTGGCCTAGCTCCGGAGGGAGCTCTCGGAGGCCAGGGTTACTGAAGCGAACAAGTCAGCATGAAAGAAACACACACAGGCTGTGAGACACAGGCCTACAGCTCTCATAAGCCTTCCCAGCCTGTGGTGGCTACTGTCAAGTTCCACTCCAAGCCACATGCCTTAGGCCTTAATTTCAATATTCCATTTAAACACTAAGCCCGCCACACCCCTGCATCATCAGGAATGAAAACATTAGTGCTGTCTTCTCTGGGTCCCCACAGCTTCAGACCGAGTCTTCATCCATTTCGTACCCTCTCTTCTTTACTACCATGAAGACGGCCACTACTTCCTCTTGCCAGACTCAACGTTTTCAACCTTAAGGCAACACATTCTATGGCACTCAAGTTTTGCATGCTGCTTAAGGTCCTGACAGGCAGGACCTGGCGCACCATAAAGATCAGTACACAAAGGGGTCAGAGATGTAGCCGTCCTCCACACTGTCCTCCAGCCAAGCAGCAAACTATGGTTATTCATCTTCCTCTCTCTGCCTTCCATTCCCAGTCTGGAATCCCTGCTATTGCTTCTTGGGTAGACCTTCTGCCTGGTCCCTCTTAATGAAAGGGAAGGCTTCTGCCTCACAGGGATGCTCCTGCCCTTAACACCAACTTACTTGCCCAAGTAGAGCTCTGAGAGGTTCTTCAGCAGGCAGACTGATGGAGGAACTGCGTCGAGGTGGTTGTCATTCAGACAAAGGACCTCCAAAGACTCACTTAGAAAAGCTGGGAATTCCAGAAGGGAGGCTGCCAAGAAAAGTCAAGAGAGACCATGCTTCTCAATGGTTCTGGGCAACTATAGTTGGAGGTGCTATACAAATGGCTGTAATGTCTGGAGAGCATGTTGGGAAACCTACAGTGCTCATCGCCAGACTCCCTTATATGCACAGGTGACAAAGATGTAAAGATGGCGACTCTCAGTGACATACTGCTTGCAATAGCACAGACGTGAGAGAGTGACACATACTTCATTGCTACATGTCCACAGGGGACTTGCTCAACACTGGAATAACATGCAATGCTTACAAAGCACAGTGAAGGTCACATGCATGTTTGTAATGTGATGGTTTCTGGAAAATTGGAAAAGCCAGCCATAGAACCATGTCCTTAAAAAGGCTTAATGGTGTGACAGAAAACGTCTGCAGATATGCACACATATATTACCCCAGCACACGAGTGTTATATACACGCACGCACATACAACACACATGCACAGACACACATATATGCATCCATGTTACACAAGCTCATAGTTAAGTCTAGAGAAAGAACATACTAGAAGGCCAACTACTCAGTTTGTTTTTAAATACGCAGCAGTACCCCTGTGCTAACCAACCAGCTAATCGACAAAGAAAAATATTAGGAGCCAAGGGTTTTTTTTGTTTGTTTGTTTGCCTTTTGTTTTTTAACGTTGCTTAAGATGTTACTTCCTTGAGAGACCAGCCAGCTCTTTAGTATTCAAGCAAGTTCATTCATGAGGCTAATGATGAGATTACTATTAAGATCACGTCACACTTGCTGTTTCCACAGCACCCGAGCCTTTGTGCAGAGGAAGAATGTCATTCAGAGCTCGTAATGAATCCCACATTAATGGGATTCAGCGGTTTAGGCTACAGCAGGATCTCTGAGCAACCTTTATCCTTCCTTCACCCCCTCCTCTGACAAGCAAGGAGAATGGACAGGATATCTCACTGGGAATCAGGGAATCCAAGATGCATGCACTGCCCCAAAGTCCCCTGCTGAGATGCTCTGCCAACCACAGAAGATACAGCGGATAGAGAAGGCAACATTGTTTTATGTAGTGGAGAGAGAAGGCAACATTCTTTTGGGGGGCTGAAATCGTGTTGGGTTACCTAGTTACACCTCCCTCCCTCCCTCAGCGCTGGTACCTCTCCACCTATGGAGCAGCAGTACTGTTGATCACGGGGTAACCTGGCCTCAGAGAACATTCTAGGAGAGAAGATGCCAGACTACTAAAATGAACACTTAGGAAACCAATCCCAGCTCACTACGCTCTTAGCAGGATTCCCTGCAGCTGTGGAAATAAAGTTGCAGCCGGCTTGCTGAGGCAAAAGTGCATTCTTTCCCCTTTCAATGAAACCACTTCACATTTTTTCCTGGGAGGGCAGCTAATGGGAGAAGGTGTGCTTTCTTGCCCAGCAAGGGAACACTGAGCAGCTGGCCACAGAGCTGGCCAAGTCTGAAGTTTCACCCTGGTGTTTATGAAGGCTCCTTAAGTGACAGATGAGGGGAATAAGCTCAGAACGGAGGCAACACCTGTCACACCCAGGCAACTGTTGAAAATTGTAGAAACTGGGTTGGAGAGAAGACAGCTCAAGGTATTTATGAACTGTTATTTATTCATAAGTTATTTATGACTCCACTCGTCTGAATTTTACCGTAAAAACGATCATCCAAATTATTTTTGGACAAGGCAACTGAGCAAACATGACTGACTGAATGTACGTAAACCACCTTGGAATTTAACTGTCCATGCAAACAAGTCGCCCTTTATAGATAACTCTTTACCCCGTCAGCCGCCCTGAGAGACAGACGCCACTGAGGACGAGGGCTGGCAAGCCCATCTTTGCCTTCATTTTGCTCAGGGGTGGCCCTCAGCATTCCAGAAGCAATTGAAAACTCAGGAGGCTTTTGTCATCTACCAATGCCATGATTCTCTGTGCCAGGCAGCCTTTGAAGGTGTGCTTTCCTCAACTGTCTGCCAACTCACTCCAATGGGTCTCTCACTATGCAGCCTGACTTTTCTAAGAGCAGTTTCTGCAGGCTGTCGCTAACCCCACTAAGTAATGTGCTTTCCTTCCAGTGCCATAGCTTTGGTCCCCAAAAGGACCCCACATGTTTGAGTAGAAGGCAGGGCACACAAAGTTGGCCACCAGCAAGTGGCTCAAATGACTGAGATTGTTCCCAGCACGTGTTCCTGTCCATCGTCCTACTTGGCACCAGGGAAAAGATGGTGCTTACTTCTCGTTTCCAAGTGAGATCCCTACATCTGCGCTCAACTCCCCAAGGCTGAGCGGCCTTCGTTTATAAAAGGACAGCTGAGCTGAAGGATGGCTTAGTGTAGCCTAACATGTCTGGGGCCTTGAGTTCTATACTTGAATCCAGAAAAACCAAACCAAACCAAACCAACCCAAACCAACCCAACCCAAACCAAACCAAACCAAACCAGCCCTATTATGAAAATTCGTAAACTATGCTTTCCTATAGCATGGCAATATATCTTTGTATCTGTCTCCTGGCTGTTTGAATCTATTTTTTCCAAACTTTATTATTTGTTGCTATTATTTTTTCTTATGAGGTTGTCATGTTCACACACACACACACACACACACACACACACACACACACGAATACATTTTAAGCATTCTTTGTATATTAGGCGCTTGTGTGTCAATCTGTGTCACAGTGACTTCTGTGGGAAGTCATTCTCAGAATGTTTGCAGTAATCTTTTGCCTGTAATGTCTTTTGCCTAATAAAATTTGTTAGTTTTTGCAAAGCTACTATATAGGGCTTTAAAAAATGATTTTTGAGGAAAGGGTGCCCCACAGCTATAATCTTGGCACACGGGAGGCTGAGGGAGGACAATTGCCACTGAGACACCAGAGTGAATTTCCAGGATAGCCTAGGCTAAAGTGTGAGACCATGTATACAAATAAAATGAAAATGATTTCCCAGCCTGCTTTTAAAGGTTTTTTTCCCCAGCCCCAGACCACACCCATGTCCTCTAAAGTATTATTATTTTTTTTAATGCCCAGCCCCAGACCACACCCATGTCCTCTAAAGTATTATTATTATTTTTTTAATGCAAGCATCCATGTGGACATTGCTATCACTTTTCTTCATAGCTAGTTACACTGACACTATTTGTATTAAAACCTGAAAATTGTCTGCTTTACTAAATTACAATGACATATGCTTGGCATTGTAATTGCTTTGCCATATATTAAATTTGTACATAGTTATCTCTCAGGAACTCTGATGGACTGGTTCTAGAATGCCCCTTCTACAACAGCCACCGAAATCCATATATACACATGCATAGCCTATGTATGTTGAAGCCTGCTTAGACTTCACATTGTTTCTAGATGACTTGTGTTGTCTGACATGGTGGATGTTGTGGGAATAGCTGTTATATCATGCTGTTTAGGAAACAGAGAAAAGTGTGCAGGTTTGGTACTGATGCGACTTTTCAGTCAGCAGTTATTTGATCCCACAGAGGTTGATTTCACAGATATAGTAGGGTAGACTCCATTTACTCATATCAATTTTTGATTTTCTTCTACCAGTATTACTTGTTCATATTAAACCTACATACACATATGACTGACCTATAAGCTTACTGTGTGTATACATATATACATGTGCACACACATGTGTGCATGCAAACACACACACAGACACACACACAGACACATCACACACAGACACACACACACACAGACACGCACACAGAGATACACACATAGACACACAGACACACATAGATACACACATTGACACACACACAGACACACACATAGACACACACAGACAGATACACACATTGATACACACACACAGACAGATACACACATTGACACACACACAGACACACAAACAGACACATAGACACACACACACATTCATGCACACAAGCACACAGGCATATGCTTGCACAGAAGAGGCCTGATTGTTTACCACAGGGGAGAGTTTCCCTGAAGAACAAAATGTCTTTCCCAAGGAATTCCTCACCCAGCTCTGCCTTGTGACAGAAAAGAATGTAAACTTTAGGGAAAGCCCTATTCCCAGAGCCCTGAGAAGATCCTCCTGCAACTTCAGCCTGTGGCCAGCGTGGCTGTGGCCTCTGATGGCTTTTAGAAGATGCCAGTACAGCAGAAAGGACTGGATGGCATTGGTCCTGCCCTGGAGGTGGACTCTCTCAGTCTGTGTGGAAGCCTGGCTGTGCCGCATGAACCGGAACTAGTCAAGAACACTGAGTTGCTGCAGAAGTCCCGGCCCTCAATCCAGACAGGATCTTTGGGGAGTTAGGTTTATAGGAGGTCATGAAGGTAGGCTCTTCATGATGAAAGAATTCTGTTAGGAGAGACTCTCCACCATGTCTGGGTGGACTGAGAAGGTGACTACTAGCAAGTTAGAAAGCCCAGGTTCTCCCAAACCCGACCACGGATGCACTCAGAAATGGCTCCCAGCCTGTGAGGAACTATCTATCCTGTGAGCCAAGGCTCTAGGCTGAGTGAGGTCCATGTGAGGCCTCAGTTTCCTTGTGAGCGACATAGATGACATTTCCTACTTTCTGTGAGGACTGAGACTCCTGTGTATACAGTTTAGGACAGTTCTCTGTATGTGGCAGATAGATATCAGCATTGTTGGACTTCAGATGGGCAGTTAGGGCCACGGGCATACACACAAGCACACAAGTGACATGTGTTAACAGTCACCATTTACACTGGCAGACCTTTCAGCTGACCATGAACATCTCTGACATTCCAACTGGGAAAGGAAAGGGAAAGCCCAACATGTGACTAGGATAGAAGACTATGCCTCATCTCCAGGATCTCCCGGTCTCCCCAGCCCAGCACACACCTGTCTCAGTTCCAGAACGCTGGCGCCCTCTGGTGGTGAAAAGGGAGATCCTCTTTGTTTTAAGCCCATCTTCATTTCTGTGGAGGGGAAAAAAGAACACTCAGAAATCTGAGGCCAAGCATGACAAAGTCACAGAGTATATTAGCTCTGACTACGTAAAATAGAACCACGAAGAAGGCAGTAAAGTCTATCAGCATGTGCTAGTGTTTCCTGCAGTTTGTTTGCGAGAACTCAGGGGCCTTCTGAAAGCAGCAATTAGAAAAGGTAACCTAATGGCCACAGACATTATTTTCATTCTCAGACTGTCTAGCTTCAAGAAGGTGCAAGCACTCCTTCTTGGTAGGTAATTGGTATTCTGGTGGCTGGTAGGTTGCCACCAGAGAATCTGCCTTTGCGTGTATGTTCTCTTTAGCGGTTACAGAGTGAGCACCAGCCAATGATCCCCAGGGCCTGGGTTCTCCAGGGCTCATTTTCAACGGCTGAAGTGAGAGACAGGATGTTTAGGAGTCTGTAACAATTACAGATGGAAGGTCCCCCTCAGGGGCTGCCTGATGTCACCTGGAATCCTTATCTCTGGATTTTGGACCTGGGAATATGTATTGGAATACTCTGCTGTGTACCTGTGCCCTTTTCCTGGCTGGAAGAGAGACACTTCTAAGTCTCAGGAAGCTTGGGAAATTTTTATCATTCATAAGCCCTCAACCCTTCAGGCTATACAATGAACCCCCATTGCTGGGGAAGAGGAGACTCTTCGGTGGAACTCCTATAAGGTGGGCAGGATGCAGCTTTTGTGGGTTGACACCTATGCCTCACCCAGAGTCCTGAAAGTAACCCCAACACAGTCACCAGTTCTTCAAGCTAGACTTGGTGGGATTGTGTCTGTGTCCTGTCATCAAATGTCCCATATGGGGAAAACATGTTTGCTCATTTCTCCCCAGGAGAAGTCCCACAGTAGTACCTTTAATCCAGAAGTTTAGAATCCAGATGCCTCCCAAAGACTAACCTTGTGAGTGCTGGTGTGGTGTTCAAAGGAGAACACACCAGACCTGACCTCAGAGCTACGTCACAGATAAAACTCAGATCAGATGTACTAAAAATGCTGTATGGACAGGGGCATATGACACACATGTAAGTCTGTATTTAGCCTTGGGTTTCATCTCAGGATGTCTGGGATGCAGCCAAATATTTCAAAAATCCCAAATATATCGAAAGTTTGAAAGATTTCCAAACCCAAGCATTTCTGAATAAGGGACATTCATCAACTGGGATCTTTAAGAAAGGGCCTGTGTTGGCATGGGTTCTTTAGGATGGGCCCAAATCTAATATGATGGTGTCCAGGAAAAACAACTGTAAAGAGAAAGATCATGGAGGTGTATACGGATGGCCACTCTCTTGTTTGTTTGTTATTCAGGACAAGATTTCTCTGTGTAGCCCTGGCTGTCCTGGAATTGCATCTGTAGACCAGGATGGCCTCAAACTCAGAGACTCACCTGCCTCTGTCTCGTCTCCTGAGCTCTGAGACTAAAGGCAAGCCCCATCACTACCTTGATGCTTTAATAATGTAACAAGTCAAGGAGGGAGGTCTCAGGAGGCACCGGACTCCATGATTCCCCTGTCTCAGACATGCAGCCTCCATAATGGTGAACAATTGCTTTGTTACAGAAGTATTTCATTCCATCCTAAGTGGATCACAACAGCCTCCCTCAGGATCTCAGGATCTCCTGCTTGACTGTAGTTAAACACATCTGGGGACACGGGAACCCCATCTGTGGTCTGTATACACCAGGGGTAAAGAGGCCCCCTGCTTACTTGCCAAGTTGGTTTCTGGAGAGATCCAGGGTCTTGAGTTGTCTGCAGGTCCACTTCTCTTGAGGTGGCAGCGACAACAGTTGGTTTCCCTGTAACCTCAAGAACATGAGGGCCTGAAAGAAGCACGGGGGGTGGGGAATGATGTTTAAACACGGGAAGGGAGAAGCTGTCATGTAAGTCACTGGGCTCCCTGTCAACATACAGCCAAACAATCCCAGCCTACTTCTACTTAGGAAACTCCCCAAATCCTCTCAAGCAGAGATGCATTGTTCAATGTGTTTAGACTTTCCCTCAAGGCCAATGAGAACGGAAGACTAGGAGTGTAAAGACCTGAGGACAAAGATTCTTGAGAGTCACGGTTAGTGGTGTCTGCCTGGAGTATACAGTACACCACTGGGTACTTCCTCCTTGGTCGGTCCCCAGAGAGGCAACAAGACAGTGGGTGATCTGCCTTAGCCACATCCTCAGAAGTCCAGGATGGGCTCCCTGGTGTTTCTACATAGGGGACTCATCCCTGTGCACCTTGCTGTATGCAGGCCCACTGAGTGACCTCAGCTGTATAGTATGGACTCCTTGGGATCTCCACATACACGATTCATCCCCATGCCTTGCTGTATGCAGGCCTAGGAGGAGTCCCTACTCACTTGAAGGATGTCTTTCTTTAATGAGAGCAGCAGAGACACATCTTGGCTTTTCTTGATGACATTATCAAAGATCCACCTACAATCATGCGGCCCAAGAGACCCATCACACTGCTGTACCACATTAAGCACCTAGGTGCTTTGATTTCCCTTGTTGAAGGGCTGATGTCAGGACCCACCATGGCCAGAATGGTTGGCACCCTCTGCATTTCTATAAAAGCTTCACCAAGTGATTAGCCCAGGGCTTGGGCTGGGATGTTAAGATCGGCTCAATTCCCAATATGGAGAAAGAGACCAGGGGAAAACAGGGATTTCACAGAACATAGTGTTGAGATTCAACGAGGCTCCATCTGTCTTTGCTGGCCAAGCAAGGTTCTGGTGTGAGGGACAGACTCAGAATAGGGACGTGGTGAATGGTAAGAACGCATGGCCAGTCAGCCCCTGTGGGGACCAGTGACATGGGTTCTTATTCAGCAGTACTCCAATTTCTCCATGCTGTGAATATATGTGGATCTCTTCCTTTGTCCCATGTTTGCTTAGGGGGTCTATGACCCGACAGCCCCTCTTTCTGAGATATGTGTGTTGAAAGCATATATACTATCTTTTGGCCTTCTGGGTGATCTGAGCAGCTTGTCTGGGAAGGTTAGGGGCTGCAACCGGGTGTTCAAACATGGTCACATTCCCCAGGCAATGTGGTCTGTGAGCCCACCATCAGGCCTTACAGGGAATGCCCTCACACTTTTGGTAAACAGTTAGCAATCCCTTGTTCTGGGCCTACAGGGCTCACAGCCTGCCTGAAGACCCTGTGTAGGCCGTGGTGCAGTGCTCTAGGTACAAAGTCTCTTCCTAGAGTTTGTGGTGCTCAGTGGGCTCTCTGGAGGGCAGATGGAAGCAGATCGAATCTCTCTCTGGCAAGCTTCAGTTTCCATGTGAAGGGCTGGCGCTCAGCGGTTGAGCACTCTTGTGCTGTACCTGAGACTCTAGGTTAATTCCTCACTACGGTCAAAAGGAAGACAAAAGTTCCACCATGAGTGAAGTCCTGAGGGTTGTTATTTTTGATGAGGAAGATCTCTAGAGGTCAGTATGTTAAAGGGACAATAAAGGTGGACACTCTGGCTCTCAGAGTTACTGGAAGGAGGTGGAACCTTCTAGAGCTGAGGGCTGGGAAAGGTGTTCTGCTCACTGCTCGTGTGCCCTTGAGGAAGATACTGAGGCCACACCTCTTCTGCTTTCCATGTTAGTTCAGGTCTTAGCCGTGAGGTGAACAGCTTTGCTCTCCCATGATGCACTGCCTTACTACAGGCCCCAAAGCACTAAAACCAACATGGTGAATGTGTATCTGGACATACTTTCCAAACCCTGAGCCAAGACAGGCCCCTTTCATGGAAGTCAGTTGTCTCAGGGTGTTTGTTACAGTAATGAAAAGCCGACTAACCCAGGCAAACAAGCCCTTCCCTGGCACATCTGTCTCCTGGTGACCATTCTCCCTTCTATCCTGGCTCAAGACTGCATGTTTCTGATAGCTGAACTTACCGTTCACTACTTCTTGTCTCACAAACTAGGAAAAAGCCCATAGATTCCCTGCGGCCCAGAGTGATTTTTCTTACCACTGCTGACAGTGAGAAATGCGGGTGACATTGGACTCACATCAAGCTGGAACAATCCTAGGGGCACCTCCTTCAGAGAATTCTCGGAGAAATCCACATCCCGAAGGTGGTTCTTCCAAAAGACAGCCATTTTGTCTGGCAGCGATTCCAGAGCATTTCTGGAGGCTTTACAACATTTCTAGGAGTTTGAGGAGAGGGGCAGAATAGTAAGTTTCTGAGTGTAGAGCTGCCCAGAAGTCTGTTTGTAAATTTGATGTCAGAAGACAGGCTACTGGGACAGGGCTCTGTGACCATAGCGCTGGGTGAGGATGAGGCTTCGAATTCTCTGTGTCTGCTGTGTGGTCCTGTCCTGCAGGAGCAGGGACAGGGTTTCCTAGGGGAGACAAATGTGCCTCATAGTTTTCCCTTGTTCACCATCTGGCGCATTGTCCTGGGAAATAACAGGCTGATTCAGAGCCATGCTCTCGGAGTCAATGCTTTCCCCAAGTACGCGGCCAAACTAGAAATGCTTATTCTTTGGTTTGAAACCAACAGAAACAAAGCACAAATATTCCTTATGTCATTCATCCGTTTCAACCGGCCAGATTCCCAAGAAACAAAAACCTCATTTAGTCTGCAGAGGCATGAATACAGGCTGCCGCTTCTTCTCACTTCTCAATGCACTAGAGAGCTGCACCCCCTTTTGGCATTTGTGTTGGTATGCATGTGTATATGTGGGTTTGCATGTTTGTATACGCGTACATGTGGAGACTAAAGGTTAATGTTGGGTGTCTTTTCAATAGCTCTCCACTGTCTTTTTTGCTGGACAGGGTTTCTCAGGGAAGCTGGAGCTCATCAATTGTCTAGACTGGCTGACCAGCCAACTAGGGATTCTCCTATTCCTGCCTCCCAATGCTGGGATTACAGGCAAGTGTTGCCATTACTGGCTTTTTAAAAAAAGTGTGTAACATGTATGTATGTATGTATGTATGTATGCTCACATGTGTGCATATGGAGACCAGGGTAGGTTGATGGTAGGTCTCCCTTTGTTGCTCTCTACCTCATTCACTGAGACGAGATCTCTCACTTGAACTCAGAGCTCATAAATGTGGTTGGTCTAGCTAGCTGGCTTGCCCTAGGAATCCTGCCTTTGCTTCTTGGGTGCTGGGCTTACATTTTGGGCCACCGTATCTGTATAGCATTTAAATATGGGCTGGGAGCCTAAACGCAGGTTCTTATATTTGCATGGCAAGTACTTTACCCACGTAGCCATCTCTTCAGATCCACACATAGCTTGTGTGTGTGTGTGTGTACGTGTGTGTGTGTTTGTGTGTGTATGTTTGTGTATGTGTGTTTGTGTGCGTATGTGTGTTTGTGTGTGTATGTGTGTATGTGAGTGTGTGTGTTTGTGTATGTTTGTGTGTGTGTGTGTGTGTGTGTGTGTGTGTGTGTATTTTTGGGGATCAGACTCAAGCTTATGTGGCAGGCACTTTACCAAAGTGAGCTACCTTCCCATCCCTGTGTCATCCTGTGTCAAGGTGCTTCACAAAACTTTGTAGCAGCTACTGTGTGTCCCTTAATCCCCAGCCAGATGGGCCTGGCTTACAGGTGTTGCTGTTGCAGACCGCATGACTGATGCTGTGACTGAGGCTGTGAGCCTCTCTACACAGCGACAGTGTAGAGGAGCAGGAGATGACTGAGAATGTAGAGAACAGGTACAAACTGGACTGTGGCTTTCATGATACAAACCAAAGGGCAAGACCAGGGATCCGGAAAGGTCTTGAGGTTGTTTCTGGAGACATTCAGATAGGTCAAAGACTTGAAGGAGTGCATAAATTGGACAGGGAGCTCCGTCAGCCTATTGTCAGCTAGATCGAGTTCCTGTAGCTTCCGCAGGCCGATCCAGTTAGTGGCTATGGGGCAAAGAGAGTGTGCATGGTCAAATATATCGCAGCCCCAACCATCAAGAGAGTGGTTAGCAACACGGGGTCAGGGATGGAGATTCGTACCATTTTCTTCTTCAAACAACCGTTCCAGATAGTTTTTGGAAGCAGTCAGCTTTTGAAGTTTTGAGAGGTGCAAGAATCCAGGAGGGAGGTGGGACAGTTTGTTGCTGGAGAGGTCAATTTCAAGTAACCTGGGGCCAGAGAGAACGGAGTCAGGGACCAGAAGAGCAACAGCAGTACGGAAGGATCTCGCTAGACAAGGCGTGTGCATCCTCTCTGTACACACAGTTTGAAAGACAAGCAGGATCATTATGAGGCCTTTCTACTCATTTGTTTAACCATTACCACAATGGAATCTGACTTTGGTGGGTCCTGGTTCTTCCGAACATCCAGGGATTAAAATCTTTGCCCGCACAAAACAAGCAGTGCCCTGGAACCGCCAAGAGGCGGTGGAGCAGGAGTGCAATCTTTTAGGGCTTGCGAATCCGCCCATTTGACCCAGGCTAAGGAGCCTGTGCAGATGGACTTTGTTCTCTACATTTTTCAGTTTGTAAAACTCATTTATGAGATTCAAGGACTAACCTCAAGCCCTTGCCAACATTCTTGTCTTTTACAATATTTAAATGCCCAGTTTCTCTTACACCTCACACCAGTGTGCCCTGGTACCCCCTTGGAGGTCAGAGCACCACTTTCAGGAATTAGCTCTTTTCTTGCCAGTGTGTAGGTTTCAGGACAGCAAGCATCACTGTCCACTGGGTAATCTTGCCAGCCTAAGCCTTAGCTGTGGCTGTGACCTCAAGTCCTTTCTGCAATGAAGCCTGGTAGCTACAGATCCTAAAAAAAAAAATCCAAGTACAGTCCTCTGATGACCCATCACGATTGTCAAACACTTCTGGGTCTGTCAGCGAGGGACCATTCAGATCAGGTAAATTGGGATGGGAAGGCACTGAACATGTGTGGCACCATCCCATGGGTTGGGGGTCCTAGGCTGAGTACCAAGAAGCAGTCATCTCTCTCTGCTTCCCGACTGGAGATGCAGCATGACCAGCTACCCCGACCCTTCAGCCATGCCTTTCCCACCACATTAAATTGTCTCCTCCCAACTGTGAATCAGAATAAACCTTTCCTTCTTTAACTCATCAGGGTATTTAGTCACAACAATGAGAAAAAGTAATTGACAGATGTCCTTCCCTTCCCCGGGCCACCTCAGGGCTCAGGGCTGTAGGAAAGACAGGCAGTGACCTGTGTTCATGTGCCACCACATTCCCGTAGTTGACCCTTTCCTCAGCCTTTTTCTGGTGGGGTAAACCCTCCTACCAACCCAGGAAGCTTCTAACCACTGTCCTCTAATTCTGAGCAGGATCCAGTTGGGTACTTTGAACAAACAGCTCTGCATGGCTATGGATAATCTCAGCCCAGACCATCTGTTCAGACTTCTCTGGCTCCTAAGGAGTCAGAGATCTTGATGGCCATGCTCTTGTGAGCTCGTGTAAGAGAGCATCCTGCTTACCACCGCCACAAGCTAGTTTTCCAAAACATGAAATTCAACCAAGGTCCCTCTGACGGGTGGGCACAGGGGGCCTTGTCCACACTCCTGGGCCCACCTGGAGCAGATGATTTCGTCGGATGACTGCACGCAGGGCAGCTCCCCCAGGTGGTTGTTTGAGAGGTTCAGCTTCTTCAGATTGATGAGTCCCCACGGGATGATGGAGGGGAGTGAAGGCAGGCAGTTGGCAGAGAGGTCAAGCTCTGTGATCTGGCAGGAGATGTCTAAGAGCCAGTCCAGGTCCACCCAGGGCAACCTGAGATGGGACCATTTCACACGAAGTGCCTGTGGTTGGACAACAAGGGACAGCACGTAAGTTTGGTGAGTCCAGGCCCAAGGTGGGCCTGGAGTAAAAGGTTCAAGTGAGGCCATGTACCCACTTTAGCTGGAGCCTTGTCCTGAGAAGCTGGGACCGTGTCTACCTGGCCACTACAGCTGCCGCCGTGGTAGCTGGCACAGGGAGGTAATGAGTGTGCTCTGTACAAATCATCTGCTCCTGTCCCCGAGTCACCTCCAGAGGGTATTGGTGGGCCCAGAGCCAACCCTTGAGAGTTGCACACTGGGGTGCAGCGAAACAGCAACAGGTCCAAAGGAGGCCCCCTGAGGCTTGGACATCCTCTTCTCAGGCAGGGAGAAGGCTGAGTCCCAAAGGTGGCTCTGAGATCTCTGTTCTTGATGCACTTTGTATGATCTAGGTGGCCACTGTCTGCAGCCACCTAGAGCTGTGCCAGGACACACTTTGGACACCACCAAATGGAGATCCAGAACTCCGATCCACAACTCACAGAAAGAAACCCACCCCCTTAGCAAATAGCCCAGAAAGCAAGATAACCATTGTTATCTCTGGAACAACCTAACGAGCTCACCAATTTCCTCTGCAACAGTTGGCCCAGGACTATGTTAGTAACAGACAGCTTCCCTACTTTTTGGCCCTGCTTCCAGTTCAGGTCAACCCGAGAAAGCTAAGTATGGCCCCTGCGGAGATACACAGGAATCCCTACTTCCAGCCATGTCTCCAATCTCCACGGACAATAACCTCCAATGAAGATGCAGTAAAACCTTCCCTTGGTCCTGTTCTGAGACGTATCTACCGCTCTGTGCTCTGAGTGTCTGCCACATGCAAACAACAGCCCAATCTCTTGCTGGGGCACTCCCAGAACATGCTTCTTATTTCTTTTCAAAAGAGGAAGTCAAAAATCCTAGTGATTTGCTATTGTCAGGCAGCAAATTGGTTACATAAATAAGACTAAGGCTTTCCTCTGTCCTCAGGGTTTTCTCAGAGTCTGAGACTCAATTGGGTTTCTGGGGAGAAGAAATATGGTTTTTTGGCTTGTATATCCAAAGCAACTGAAAATCCATACCTTAAAATTACAGGGCTGGAAATATAGACAAAAATTAGTGTCTCACAAATGGGAACATGTAAGAACTGCAGGAATTGTGGGAAAGGTACCAGTAATGCTGGCTGAGTTGACCTTTGCAATTGACAGCGGCTGAGAGGTGATCATATCTGGCCACAAGGTGGTGCTGTTCACATTGTTTTCAGCTACTTTAGCCAACTATTGGAAAGGCTGTGTGCCCTGCAGGCCCTTCCAACAGAATGATCTCCAGCCTTTCTCTCCTTCTTCAGGTCTTTTAGATGAAGACGGATGAACAGGTAAGATCCAGAGAGAGAAATCTTAGCCTCTGGCAATTGTGTTAGATAAGTCACTCAGTTTCCCTGGCAGCCTTTTTCCCTTTTAATGACTGTCTTTCCTCAGTTAACCTAAACTTTTAAGTCTAAAAAAATCTAAAGTTTGCCAAGAGTTGAACGAGGACCCAATGAACCCCACAGACCTAGAGTCACCGGCTGTCAAAGCATCACCACCATGGCTGTCTCCCAGTTCTTTCCAAACACAAAACCATCCACTCTGGGGCTGGGGAGATGGCTCTCTGGTTAAGCACTTGCTGAGTGTGGCTCCCAGTACTCATGTTGGGTGGTGCACAGTTGCCTGTAACTCCAGCTTCGAGGGGATCCCATGCTTCTGGCTCTGAGGGCACCTGTGCCCATTGTCTGCACCCCCATACACATAATACAATGTTCAAAAATAAAACCAAAATTCTTGACTCTTTACCCAACCATTTCTGAATGTTCTATCATGGTACATGTCCTAGTTAGAGTCTGTTGCTGTGATAAAACACCATGACCAAAGCACCTTGGGGAGAAAGGGTTTGTTTAGGCTACACTTCTGTGTCCCTGTTCATATAAGGAAGTCAGGACAGGAACTCAGGCAGGGCAGGAGCTCGGAG
>JANHMN010000003.1:61098693-61118267 GCA_030674055.1 Rhabdomys pumilio
CCATCCATCCATCCATCCATCCATCCATCCATCCATCCATCCATCCACCCATCCATCCATTTACTAATCCTGTTCAGAATCTATATTGAATGGTAAAGAAGGAGTGAGCAAAGGTGGTTAGGGATCCTGCTTTCAGGAAGCTTCTGTTCAGGTAGTGGACTTGGCATCAAACAGGAATGTCATCCAAAGAGTCAACCCTAGATGTTAAGAATAAGGCAGACAGAAAGTTTTGAGAGATAATGAGGTATGTGTCCATATGGTGAATCAAGGAAGACCTACCTGAGGATGCTGTGTGGGGCTGATATTTGTAGGGTAATTTGGGGGTGTAAAGAAGTGAGTGTATTGGGTGTTGAGGAGGCAGGGACTCTTTCCTCCCTGGCATTGAATATTTGGGCTTTGTTCCTCAATTTTCCTTCTTATAAATATCAAGATTTGGCTGTTTGTGACAATCACTATATACATATCTTTTGAATTATGTCCTATGGATAGATTTCAGAAATGAAATACTGAAACCAGAATAATTCCCTGGGAGAAAACAAAAATTTACTAGTCTTTGTCATGTGATGCCAATCATTTTTGCACACATGGAACCGATCTGCAGTGCCAGGAGCATGATGGTATGCCCCCTGCTCTGAGCCCTGCCAAATGTCTTACTCAGCATTTCTGTTTATGTTTGGTCATTTTATAGGTGGGTGACCTTGCTTTAAGTTGCTTTAAATTGGATTTCTATAATTGCTACTAGGTTTGTGTGTGTTCTCCTATGGTGGTTCGTTGTCTTGGGTCTGCTGCTCACATGTGAATTCACTTCCTGTTTCTCTTGCTTGTGTCTAGTGGACTCTGTAACCAAGGTGACTGCAGAGGTGAAAACATAGCCAGGCAATGTGGAGTCCCAGCCACGGGAGGCGACTCACAGACACTGGATTAAAGCCAACCCCAACTGATGAGAAGTGATCCGTCACAGAGAGTGATGACCTATTCTGAATTTAATTTTTTTTTTTTTTTTTGTCGCTTTGCTTTTTGTTCCTGTGTTTTGTTGAGATGATATCTCTCCCTGTTGTCTAGCTGTTCTGGAACTCCTGGGCTCAATTCTCCTGCCTCAGCCTCCCAATTAGGTGGGAATTCAGGTCTGACCACCAGCTTTACTGTACATTAAAACTAGGTTCATTTAAAAATACCCTTTATTATAAATAATTTTGCTAATTAAATGCATTCATATTACATCCGATTATATATCTTCATATTTGGAGGTACACTTTTAACACTCAGAAACATCAACCATCTCCCTGCTTCTTATAATCGATGAGTTCTTCTAATATTTATGAGGTGGATAGTTCTGATGAGTGTCTCAAGCTTAGTTCTAGCTTGCCTGCAGTCTGCATGCACCATGATTAAACTAAGCTGCTGGACCACATCCCCACAGTCCCAAGATTACTGATGCTTCTGACTTGCTCTCTCATCCTTCCCTTCTGTGTTTTCCAGGTTGCCACGTAAGATCAAGGAACGGTTTTCTACATGTCTGGTTTATCAATCAGTTTCTCTGCTCTTAACTAAATATGACTAACAAACACAACTACTGCTTTATATCCAAGCTTCTTAAACTGTAGCTTGTTAGCCTGTGTGGGGCCGTGAGCCCGAACGTGGGGACCTTTGGCAATGGTAAAAGGCTTTTGAATGTGCAATAACTGAAAAACAGCTCCAGATCGATGGTGTCTTGACCCTGAGCTGTTTCCAGCAGAACTCACTGCTGTGGTATCATGTGACTTCATGGCAGTCTCAGTACACAGCACAGGTACTTCACACTGTGCCAGCATGCTAACACAGGTTCCAAAACCACTGCAGTCTGGACCTGGGCCATGGTATTAAGAAATGTAATGCTTTTACTATATATGTAGATATTCTGTTCTTATATAAATGTAAGGGTTTAATTAAGGAGAACAAAAACTTCAAATAGTTTCCAGCTATCGTTTTTTATGTAAGTACAATAAGAATACACTTAGACTGTCTTGTGCTAGAATGTTTGATTGCAGAAACTATAGTTTGATTTGATGACAAGTTTCATTTAAAAAAAATCATTCAATGAGCTTCATCTGGGGATTATGATAGAATTTCTAGTACTTTCTGAGATGGCTCTAATCACAGTTCTGCTACCTCATACTACATATTTATGTGACATAGTGGTTTTGGCACTGGTGTGTGTGTGTGTGTGTGTGTGTGTGTGTGTGTGTATGGTCAAAACATCAGCCACCTCTGAACAATACTGACAATGCTCTAAGTCCTGTAGCATCAGATTTTCAGCTGAGATTTAACTCTTTCTGTAAAAATAAGCACAACTACCCCATTGGTATGCAGACTTGCTGCATAATCTCTAATAACTGGTAAATTAATATATGTCAAAGAATTGGTTTTAAAAGAAAATTCTTTACGATTTATTATCAGTAGATGTTTGGTTTGTATACCTGTTTTATACAACTATATATCTGTAACAATTTATTAGGCCAAAAGAGATTGCAATGTGTAAATTGAAAACACTGCAAGAGGCCTTGCTCTGTAGGACGGCTCCAACTGTATCATGTTCCACAGGACACCTACCGAGAAGAGTCAGTCTGTGCAGACAAGAGAAAATTATACCTGTGAGGAACACATCCATCCTGCCTCATCCATGGGGAGATGTCCTGAGATCCCAGGGATGCTTGAACTATGGTGAATACCAAGCCCTAAATGTGCTATGCTCTTTCCTATATATCTGTGCCAATTATATGAGTTTAATTTGTATGTTGCACTTAGTAAGAGATCAACAACAAAAACTAATAATAGAATGACAGCAAAACAGTTATCAGCTGAAGTCAAGAGAACGTGTCATTCTCTCAAAATGCGTTGGTATGTATCTGAACGGCCAGCATTTCATCTTAGGTGCTTGAGGCACTGTAAGCAATATAAGGACTATTTAAACACAGCACTGGGACACTCTGAGAATCCATCTGGGAGCCGAGACAGTGGCTACATGACTATTGGTCAGGTATAGACTCCAGCATGGAGGCACTGGACAAGGGGGTGCTTCACATCCAGGATGGAATGGGATGGATCGGAAGTCTAAGATTCCATCATGATACCTAGAATGGCATACAATTTAAGACGTAAGAATAGTTTTGTCTAGAACTTTTCATTTAATATTTTTGGACCAAAATGGATGTATAATTGAAACCATGAGAAGTAGAGCCATTGGTAACGAGGGACCACTATAATGCAACAGGACCAGGAAGAGCAAAATGGACAGAAGATGCCTGACTTTGCTTTGTGACCTTCTGAGGGCAGCAGATAGCTTTCCACTCACAGGAGTAGGAGGTGAACAGGCTGTGGAACCCAGGACCTTGACAGCACTGTCTCTACCCCTTTGGAGACTCACTAATCCTGAGACTTAAATCCAGGGAAACTAATTTCTGCCTCTGCCACAGGAAACTGAACTTATAGACACTCACAGGTTCAAGAAACTAAGATGGCCACAAAGTATATATGAGTGCTTGCTAAATCCCAATTACTTAAGAGTTCTTGAAGAAAATCCCTTGCAACATGTGCCAGGCCTTACCTAGGAAGACAGTTCTCCCCCAATGCCTTATCTATTCCTTAAAAAACAAAACAAAAGAAAACCTTTCAGCCTATGAGCAGGAGGTATAACCAGCTGGGGCAATTGGCACCTCTCACAGGTCATCAGAGGCAGAGGCCTAGGCCTCCCTGGATGCCTCAGGTCCTTCCTCTGCTGTCAGAAAATAAAAACACTCACCCAGATCACACAGGTGAAGCCCTGCTTCGGCACAGACACCTGCTGTTCAGCTCCAACATGGCGACAGGCTGGTGGGTCACCAGTGGTTAAACTATGCAAACCAGGGCCAACCCAACAATGAACGTGAATGGCAAGATCTAAATGGCCCTCTATCTTTACTTAGCTGAGAGATCTGAAAGAGGAAATGATTTCCTCCACTGAGCCGTGTCAAAATAAATTTCAGTCTCTGTTGATGTCCAGTCCTGCAAACGACCCAGCAAGCCCTCTGGCCTGAACTCAATGTTGCAAAACGGTGAAGGCTCCAGAAACCAGCTAAGCTTTTCCTGGTGTTTCTGACTTCTCTATTCTAGGTGTTGAAGCAACAACCTGGGTTTTGTTTTGTTTTGTTTTGTTTTGTTTTTTTGATCCTCACAACAACAGAGCACGCCACTGGCCAGATGTCCACTGTGAACTTGGCTCTCAGTATGCAAGAATCTGGCAGTTTAAGATAGATACCAAGAACCAGGGAAATGGCTTTGCCAGGTCTGACTTGGCTTTACTTCCGTTGTCTGAAAAGTGTGTCTGAACAGATCTGATCACGTGTTTGGCTTCTGTGACCTTCCTTACTTAACAAGGTCCAAGAAGCCAGATGCTGTCTGTGGAAAATAAGAGCTTCTTGGCAGTTCCTAGTCAGCTGGCAGAGGTGGACCCTGGCAGCCTCAGAACCAGTGGCGGTCAACCGGCTCCTACTCTGCCTATGTTAGCTGTGGCTTCCAGAGTGGACAGAAATGACATTAAAACGATGCTCACTACAGATGGACATAGCAGTGAATGCTTGCAATCTCAGCACTTAGAGGGAGAGACAGGATGATTAGGAAGGAGTTCAAGGCCATCCTCAACACGCAGCAAGCTCAAGGCCAGCTGGATTATACGAGAGCCTGCCCAAATATACCAGGAAAAAAAATCCCCTAAGGATCACTGTGCAACCTTAATACTCAGGATACTGAGTTGCAAGTTCAAGACGACCTTGGGATACAGCTTGGGATACAGTGAGACCCTGTTTCCCAAAAGAAACCCCAAATCACATAAGCCAGTGGGGGAGGCAGGATCCACACACAAAACAAGGTGGCACACCCTAAAAATGTCACTGGAGGTACCCTGTATCACCTGTGTCCTTCTTGGTGATGGCTACCACATGGGAGTTACTGCTGTGAATGGCAACAAAGCCAAGGGCGTTTTCAGGCAGGGCATGAACTGCCCATGTGGGCAAACTACTCTTTTAATACCTAGCATTTGCAGTTCAGTATTTGAAAGCAGAACAACAACCACAGGATACCTGGAAAGGTGTCGAGCTTACCTGGCCCTCCTGGGCTAACACCCTTATCTGCTCTTTGGTGGCAGCACAGAAGGAGTGTCCCCTTGTAGGTCTGAGATTACAAGACAGCCCAGTGCACCTAGTGCCTTTGTCTTTGAGATTCAATTGAATCACAAAAATAATACCTGCTCTGCAGAAGTCCAGAGAGCTGGAATGAATTGGTCTGTGCTATGATTTCATTTCCTCTACTGATGTGAGCTGAAGAGCTCAGGAGAGGGAAATGCATTGTGGTCTTTTCTTGGTCTTTTCATTAGCCTGCTGCTAGCCTTCGAGTGTGAGGCGGGAGACATCTTGCAGATGAGATCAGAGATGTCTGGCCCTCTCTGCTTCAACATTATACTAAGAAACCAAAGTCCTGACTGTCAACATCTGTCACACTGGAATCACCTTGGGGGAGTTTCTAAAACTCCTGAGGCCAGACCCTGACCCTAAGATTTGGATTCATCAGTGTAGGGTATATTTCGAAAGTGGAACGCTTAAGACCCCTGGGCATTGTAGCACATTGGGAAGTGAGACCCTCTCATTGTCCTGAGACCTGCATGACCTGCTTCAGGAACTGAGATCTGGGGAAACTAAGTCTGCAGGAGATGCAGGCTCTGGTGAGCAGCAACAGTGTCTAGCTGCATGAGAGCTGATAACAGCGTCTTTGCACCTTCATGTTTTCACTCAGAAGACACACTGCATTTCCTGTGATGCAGGCTAATATTGTGCTTCATGAACTGGCTGGATAAGAAGGAGCAGGAAACCAGTCAGTTACTGTATGGATGCAGGGCCAGAGGACCGGAATTTTCTTTTGCAGCATGAAGACAACAACAACAGCAGCAGTAGCAACAACTAACCCTTTGAGCATGTGCTGTATGCCAGCTCCTGTTCTGAGCACACGGCTGCCCCACGGTGGGACTATACTTCTCCCTGTTTTATAGTGGATAGTGCCAACAGCCTTATACAGAGGTAACGAGGTACAGAAGTCTCACTATCAGTCTTCCATAGGAGCAAGAAAACTAGGGAGAGTAAGAGAAGGTGAAGCCTGGACAGCAATAAATGCAGTAACAGCTGCAGGAAGAGGAGGGCTCTAGGCAAATGTGAAGCAGTGGGGGAGGGGAGACCCTTATTTCAAAACACACACTCAGATGAAATTAACACTGAATACTGTTGCCAGAGACCAGGAAATAAAGAACAGTCTCAGTGAACTAGGGCTGGAGAGATGGCTCAAGGTTATGAAGGAGTATGGCTCTTACAAAGACTAGAGCTCGACTGCCAGCATCCACGCTGGATAGCCCATAACCACCTGTACTCCAGCTTCAAAAAGTCTGATGTCTCTGTTCTCTGTGCAGCTTCACTCTTACACACACACACACACACACACACACACACACACACACACCACATACTATACTTACACATACACACACACTACACACACAAAAACACATAGGCACACACACTATACACATACACACATGACACACACTTCATACACAAAATACACATATACTACACATACAGAGACAAACACAGAGACATACTACACACACACACACACACACACACACACACACACACACACGCTTGCACACACACACAGAGTTAAAGATTAATCTAAAAGAGAAGTCTCAACAAACCTTTTCAAGGTTGATGAAAACACGAGTGTGGTGTGGTCACATGGGGAGGCCACAGACTCCATTTCCAGGACCAAGACATCCATAGGACTAAAGTGGGCTGCCCTGGTCAGAGTTACTATTGTGTGATAGAATACCATGACCAAATGTTGGGAAGGAAAAAATTTATGTGGCTTATGCTTCCACATCACAGTCCATCACTGAAGGAAGTCAGCGCAGGAACTCAAGCAGGGCAGAAACCTGGAGACAGGAGCTGGTGCAGAAGCCATGGAGGGGTGCTGCTTACTGGCTTGCTCATCATGGCTTGCTCAGCCTGCTTTCTTATAAAGTACCAACTCAGGGATGGCACCACCCACAGTGGGCTAGGCCCTCTCACATTAATCACTAATTAAGAAAACACTCTAAAGGCCCGTCTGCTTACAGCCCAGGCTTATGGAGGCATCTTCTCAATTGAGGTTATCTCCTCTAAGATGACTATAGGTTGTGTCAAACTGACATGAAACTAGTCCAATTGACCCCTTGTCAACTTAACATGAATGTATCACTGTTAAGCTGTAACCTTTCCTTCTTGTTCATCCCCAAGATCACACATTAATATCAACATCACAACAGAAACATTCTGAAATTTAAGACTTCTACAGTCTTTAAGAATAAGAACACTTAAAAAAAATCCAAAGTCTACAACTGTGGGCTCCTATAAAATAAAAAATAAGATAAGTGCTTGCTTACTTTAAGAGGGAAGAACCAGGGCCCAAGTTACAATCTGAACAAAGCAAAACCAAACTCCAGCTGTGTAAATAACTCAGTGTCCAATGTCTGGGATCCACTCACAGTCTTTGTGGCTCCTCCAAAGGGCCTGGGTCACTTCACTGGCTCTACTCTCTGCAGCACACATACACTCTCTGAGAAGCTCAGGCTGGCTCCACTCTACCACTGCTGCTGTTCCTGGCAGCTGTCCCATGGTACTGGCATCTCTGAAATGCTGGGATCTCTTGCTGCAACTGGGCTTTGCTTTCATCAATAGCCTCACCTGAGCTCTCTTCAAGAGCCCTGGCTCTGCTACCCAATGACAAGCCCCAGCTACTCCCCACGACACCTTCATGCCTTCAAAACCAGTACTGCCTGGGTGACTTTTACACGTGACTAACTGTAGTTGCCAGCACAAGGTATAAGTTTGGTTACCTCTAAAACACAGCGTCTGTGTGCTGCCTCTGAGGAAACACTGCCAAGATTTCACCTCAAGGATGCTGGTCTCTTTTTAATCACCACTGACTTCTCAGCCCCAGCTAACCAGCAAAAATAAAAGCTTGTTTTATCCAAGTGTCAACAATGGTTCTTATAAAACATCTACAAAGAAACAATGAAAAGTTTCTAAAAATTGTTGTGAGAAGCAAGAATGGTTACCGAGCAAACCTCAACAGAACAACAGAAACCAAAAATTATAGAACAACTCATCTGCAAATAGAGATGTAAAAAGAATGTCCGTAGTTCGAATCCAGCCAAAGAAACCAACCAATTAGTATTTACTGCAAGTATTCAAGGTTGGCTCACAGTTACCACCATCATTTATTTAATCAGTGAATTAAAGTGGAAAAGCTATAGCTTCACATGTGGTTTGACCACATGTAATTCAGTGACACTTTTAATGCAACATTAAGCATAACCTACCTGAATACAAAAGGGCCTATTGTCAATAAACCCAAAGCCAGGGCTTATAAACCACTGGCAACAAAGCCTTAAAGTCAGGGACACGGGAGAGGTGCCTGTCTGCATTACGATTGCCCAACTCTCAACAATCCTAGTGATGAGCAGACACAGACTAAACAGGCTACACAGACACACACTTCGTTTGGACCTGCTGTTGAACTGTGTAGTTTGAAGGAACTCAAGACTTAGAATTAATAAGGGAAACTGGTAAGGGGATGGTTCAAAGATAAAACCATCAGGGTCATCAGGTTAGAAAAGGAGGTAGGAACCTCACAAATGTACATTCCACTCAAACAGTGCCAAAGCAATACAAGGATCACAAATCAACAAGAGCGGTCCAAGGCACATAAATGAGACGACCTGAGACCTGCAAGTGAAACTCAGGAAACCCATCTAAGACTTATGCAGAGGAGAGAGGTCAGGTGTCCACCCAAGGAGGAGACAGGCTCTTCTGCTAGGGCAGACATGTGAACAGGAATAAAGTCTTTATATGATACAACAAAATGGGGCATCTGTGAGGATTGAATAGACTATGTAGAACTTTGGAAACAGCAAAGGATCAGGAAGGTTGTGTTCCTGGGTTGTAAGGATTACCTAAGGCACCTGTAATCAAACAGCAAGCCTTTGCCAGTGTTGGTTGCTGCATACGACTCAGTACTCAGAAACCCCAAACACATACCACTGCGTACAACTCAGTACTCAGAAACCCCAAACACATACCAATATCTATATGAAAATGCCGAAGGAGACTTTTAGCCCAGAGGAGAAAAGAAGCTCCATTTTTATTAGTTCAGTTTATATTTGAGCCAGAGTCTTGCTATGTAACTCACGGCAGTCCCAAACGGAAGATGTTCCCATCCAAGTGGGAACTGTAGACAAGCTTACCTCCACACCCAACTACTTTCCCCTGGAAATTATGCTGGGTTAACTGGTTATCCACCTGGAGCTATGAAAGCCAGCCTCTCTCCCCTCACATAACACACGGAGATGAGCAGCAGAAAGACAAAGCTTAAAATGTAAAAACTTAAATGGACAAAAATACCGTAAGAGTCACTAGCAGAGTATTTATATAAAACCTGGAAGTTCCCCCTTCATACACCCCAGACCCCACAGAGCCAATAAAGGAGATGAACTTCTGTGACAGCATGTTCTCATATCCGTGTCAGCACAAGAACAGGTGAAAGGAAAACGTTTGGGGAGAAACACAGAACTCACAAAGGTTCCACACCTCTAACATGCAAGAGATGTCCAATGTGAAAATGAAAAGCTAAAGCTTCGAGAAACAACCAACAAACGTCAGCACACAGCTCACATTACAGGGATGTAAATACTTTATGAACATGTGAAAAAAATTTAATAGTACTATTAATAAAACATGGAAATGAAAACACTCGATAGCTGTGTTCCCCAGACAGGCTGGAGAAAGATGAGAAGGTTCTGGGTGGGATGTCTAGTACTGGGCAAGGTGTGGGCCAGAGAGGCTCAGATGCTGCTGCTGCTGCTGCTGCTGCTGCTGCTGCTGCTGCTGCTGCTGCTGCTGCTGCTGCAGTGATTCCACAGCAGCGTGTGTCAGGTCCTTGGAGTGCAGATTAACAGAAGCAGACACATTCTAGCAAATGAGGCTGCATAACAAGAGGCAAATCCCAGAATTCCTAGCAAAACCAAGTGCATATCCACAAGAGAAGGGCTGAGACAACCTTGTCCCAAGCACCTATTTGGAAGAACAAGTTAAGGCAACGTTGGCGGATGTTTTACAGAGCCAATGTAAATAGTATAGGTTTTTTTCTTGCCCTCTTGTTTTTTTATACAGGGCCCTGTGTATCTCAGGCTGGCTCTGGGTTCTCTATGAGTTAAGGAGCACGCTGTACTCCTGATCTGTTTCTCTGCGCCCCAGTTGCTGGGATCACAGGCCCACACCATCATGCCCAGCTCCCTGTCTTGGTTCACAATGCTCTAACAGCTTTCCTCGTGGAAACGTATGAAGGGATCCTTCCTAGCTCAGTAGATTACTTACCTCAGGAAGAGCAGACTCATGTGTTTCATTACTCCCCAGAGTTTTCACCCCTTAAAAATATACCCTACTGCATAGTGTAAAGTCTTACTCAGTGTAAGGGAAAATTTAAAACACATATATGACCTACTTAACTGGTTTTGTAAAAGTGTCAAAGAAAGTCTGGAGAAAGCCCCATCCAAAGCTGTGTTTCAGACCCTTCCCACACTCACGATTTTCCCAGGATAGCTGCTGGGCAGGGCACTGGCTTCGACGAAATACTTCCTGAGCAGATGTTTGCTTGGGTCAGGACTATCTAGTAGGATGTAGGAGCAGAAATAGGCTCCGTGCCGAAGTAGGAATATGGCAATGTCTTCATTCCCTGATGGGGCAAAGCACAGAGAGCTCAGGGCATCCAGATGTCCCAGTGGTCGTTTTCACAGGGGCGGGGCGTTTGGAGAGCAGGCCCTAGGCTACTTCCCTGATGCACCAAATTCCTGGCAGAGAGAGTGTATGGGATTTTAATCTTTAAGTGCTACACACAAGGACCCACTTGCAGTCGTGGGTCCCTGCCACCCAATGGGGGACTAGTAGGGAGGACCAGCTATTTTGAAAAAAGACACTAAGAACAGGGCTGAGGGGATAGCCACATCAGTGAAGTGCTTGCTGAGTTGGGCAGCTGTGTTCCATCCTCAGGACTCACATAAAAAAGATACCAAGGGGCTGGAGAGATGGCTTCAGTGGTTAGGATCACTGGTTGCTCTTTCAGGAGGACCTGGGTTCAATTCCCAGCAACCACATGACAACTTACAACTGTCTGTAACTCCAGTTCTAGGGGATCCGAGACCCGCACACAGACATAGATGTAGGGAAAACCACAATCAAAGCTCATAAAATAAAAATAAGTTATTTTTTAAAAGATAGTGAAGCCGGGCGGTGGTGGCGCATGCCTTTAATCCCAGCACTTGGGAGGCAGAGGCAGGCGGATTTCTGAGTTCGAGACTAGCCTGGTCTACAGCGTGAGTTCCAGGACAGCCAGGGCTATACAGAGAAACCCTGTCTCGAAAAACCAAAAAAAAAAAAAAAAAAAAAAAAAAAAAGATATTGAGCATGATGGAATAAGATTGTAATCTCAGAAACGGAGAGGAAGACAGAAGAATCCATGAGGGTGGAGAGACAGCCAACTGAGAAGAATAGGGACTCTCCAGGCAAAATTGAGATACACCGTCTCTCTGTCCTAAGGAACGGTAGCTGATGTTGACTTCTGGCCGTCCACACACGAGTGTGCACACACAGCTGCACACATGTGCATGCCCCCCCCCTAACATACACAGGAGAAAGAAAGGAGTTGCAGAAGATCCTTTTGTAGGCCACTGGAGAGTTGGGGTGAGGGTAAAGCCAGAGTCCCACACTGGAAAGTGGGACCCTTTGCAGGCCAGGGTTGTCTGTGTGGAACTTACCTGCCTTGATGGCTGCATAGAGGGGCAATCGAACAATGACTGGGAACTCATTCTTCCTGACTGCGTAGTTCTCCGGGTCAGCTCCATGAGTCAGGACCAGCAGCTTCACAACCTCCAGATGCCCTCGCTGGCAAGCCAGGGCCAGCATCCAGTTCAGCAGCCTCTGGGGGGTACAGGGACCTGGAGGGGGTGAGAGAACAGAGGAGAGTGTCTCTGAATCCTGCTGGTTGGTTGCTCCTCAATCTCATCTTCCCGTTGGCCATGAATAAAGCACAGCCGGTCTAGGTCTAAGTGAAAGCTCTGCTTCCACCGAGAAGATAGTGTTCTCTGGAGTCATCTCAGTGCACACAGACACACCCACACAGAACCACTACATGATGTGACCCAGGACAGAAACAATAGGGCCTTTGGTTTCAAAATTATAAAAGGAATTCAAGGTATCAGTTATAGAATATTAAACCACGTGTAGCTTCTTCTTCAGCACGTAGCCTTGACATCAAAGGTCCAACACCTAAATTTCATTCTCAAAGTGCCTCAACCTGTAGTAACAGTGAAGCTTTGGACACTTGTCCCTTATTGCTAAGCCAATACTACAAGGAAGTTATAAGAGACTAGAACACCTTGAGTTCACCAGAAGCAATGGTATATCCATTCAATGGAGTATTATTTAGCCATAAAAAGAACAAGTTACTGAGTAATGAAAAGACACAGAGTAACTTTTGATGAATATTGCTAGGTGAGAAAAACCCACCTGAGAAGATTACCTAAGGATGTGTGTGAAGTCCCCACTGTATTCCCGAAAAGGCGAAGCTAGAAGGGAGAGGTCACGGAGCTGACACACACAGGTTTACCTGGTAAGGACTCTAGCAGTTCATGTACTACTTCAGTGTGTCCAAAATGTGCGGCCACCACAGCTGGGTTGTCATCAGTGGGCTCCATCGGCAGCTCCACGTGCTTCTCAGTGAGCAGGAAGTGAACGGTCTCCAGATCCCCGTGGGCTGCGGAGATGCTTAGCAGCTGGCCCTGGCCAAAGCAGGACAGGATTCAGTGAGGCCAGCTCCGTAACATCAGATGCTTCCCCAAGTCCCTGACAAGACTGCAGCTCAGCTGCCCAGATGACACCACCAGCCTGTGCTGCTTGTGTCAAGCTTGAACTGCAGACAGCCACACTCAACTTCACACACTTGGAACAAAACCAGGAAACAGCCCACCACAAGCTCTGTATTAGTACATGTGGAAACAATGACTTTAGTATACATAGGCATACTTTCCAACTCATACTGGGGTATATCCCATACGTAGACTGAAACAGCATGTCTATCTAGTCCAGGACACCACAGCTTAGCAACACTGCACCTGGAGCTATGGTTGGTGTGACTGCCCTGCATTGCAGAGATGATTGCACAATTGCGGTCCCAGGTGTCACTATCCCTGAATGTGTGCTATTTCCCCACCATTAGAAAGTTCAAAGGTCAAGCCAGACCACTACATGTTTGAGAATGTCCATTCAGGTTCAATAAAACTTTATTGGCATTTCCTCTTTCAGTTTACTTCTCTAATGTGGTTTAGACAACCCAACTTTCAAAGGGTGGAGGGTAAGTGACTGCCAGGTGCTCAGCCCTCAATGGAACATCTATATCCCCTTTTTCAAGGCTCTGGGAAACACAATGGAAGACATGCAGGACTGTTAGAACCAGAGGACAAGAGGGAGCGCTGTAACACACTTCTGGACGTGATGTAACCATAAACTCATGAACCAACAGCAGCTTTGGTTACCGGTTACCGGCATATGACCTATATAAGATGGGGCCCATCGGCATGTCATTATGGATTGGGAGGAGGTTCAGGATGCATCTCCTCCTTACCTGAGCACATAGTGGTAGTTAAAGGGTTGCTACTTTGTTACAGCGACTGGTAAGGAGCCCACACATGAGAAAAAACCCACAGCCACATTCAGGCAAGAGATTAAACCCAATGGATGATAAGACATGAAACTAGAGGCTTGTAGGGAAGGCAAAGAGGTCCAGTGGAAGTGGTGGGGTGGGAAGGGGTAATGGGGTCAGAAAGGCCACAGCATATTATATATGTATAAAATTGTGAAAAGAAAAAAATTTTAAAAGAGAAAACTTGTCCTTATCTACGTAAATTATTCTTTTGCCGTATGGCACTGTTCTCAACCAGCTGCTTCATGAAGATGAAGGCTGTATGAGCCCAGAGCCAGTGCTCAACTGCCATGTGACAATTCATGAACCTTAGAGGAGACCGTACCAAGCTCCCTGAGGATCACCTATGGTGGTTTGAATGAGAATGGCCTCCATAGGCTCCTAAATGTAAACACTGGGGAAGTTGCACTACTTGACAAGTATTAGGAGGTGTGGCCTTGGTGGAGTAGGTGTGGCCTTGGTGGAGTAGGTGTGGCCTTGGTGGAGTGGGTGTGGCCTTGGTGGAGTAGGTGTGGCCTTGGTGGAGTGGGTGTGGCCTTGGTGGAGTAGGTGTGGCCTTGGTGGAGTAGGTGTGGCCTTGGTGGAAGAAGTTTGTCATTGGGGGTGGACTTTGAGGTTTTAGAAGCCTAAACTAGTTCCAGTATCTCATTCTCTTCCTGATGCCTATGGATCTGAATGTAAACTCTCTCTCTCTCTCTCTCTCTCTCTCTCTCTCTCTCTCTCTTTCTCTCTCTTTCTCTTTTTTTTTTGTTTTTTCGAGACAGGGTTTCTCTGTGTAGCCCTGGCTGGCCTGGAACTCACTCTGTAGACCAGGCTGGCCTCGAACTAAGAAACCCGCCTGCCTCTGCCTCCCAAGTGCTGGGATTAAAGGCGTGTGCCACCACCGCCCAGCTTGAATGTAAACTCTCAACAACTCCAGCACCTTGTCTGCCTGTATGCTGCCATATTCCCCATCAAGATAAAAATGAACTAAAGTTCTTAAATTGTAAGCAAGCTCCAGTTAAATGCTTTCCTTTATAAGACTCCATGGTCATAGCATTTCATCACAGCAATAGAAACCCTAAAACACCGCTTTGCACGTTATTGATAATTGTGTGTGTGTGATGATGGGGTTCCACACTCCAGAAACCAGGGACGAAGAAGCATCAGCAGGATCCTTGACTTGAGTTGCAAAGAAGAGAGTGATGGGATGGACGCTGGTCTCTGCCTGAGTTCCGACTTCATTCCAGACATTCTGGCATTTAGAAGTCAGTGACAGGTAGGCAGCCTAGCAACTCACGGACCTGCATCCACCCACAGATCAGCACGACTGTGGGAACACACGGCTGAGATCTCAGTCCTTCCTACAACGTGGCTGCTCCCCATGATCCTGAGTGTGGTGGTGGTGATGATGGTGGTGGCGGTGGCGGTGGTGTGTGTGTGTGTGTGTGTGTGTGTGTGTGTGTGTGTGTGCATAAAATAACCAACAGAACAGTTTAGAAAACAGACATCTCCAAAAAGTATGTCAGAGCAAGATGTGCAGGAAAGGTCTCTGTGAGTGATGCTCTGGGGAGAGTAACGGATGTTCACCAAGCCCTGTCTAGTGTGTGAATGCTGCACCGAGTACTTCATTTGCACAGTCATATGGTATTTCCAGTATGGCCACGCAAGGGCTCTATTTCCATGCCAGGGATCTGAATGTGTGACCCTCGGCTAGGAGCTACACAACGGACAGAGCAGCCCCAGATCTGAACTGTGACGCGGAGCCACATTCTCTTCACTTCAGCCCAGACCTGCTGGGTGGGGTGGGACCCCTGGAGGAACACCCTGTAGACGGTGTGACCCCACTAGAGATGGTGTGTCCGACAACTGAAGGAGCTAAACTTGGTTAAACGTAACCGGAAAACAAAAACCCACCATTCCTCTGGCCTGGTGGGGCCCGGAAAGCCCAGCCATTTCTGGAAAACACTTGCATTACGGAGAAAAGCCACAAGTGATTGATTAACTGACTTCCAGGACTAAGAGCTGTCTAGACTCTTGTCCATCACAGGCTTAAAAGCCCCATTCTCAGGAGGTGATGGGTGATGTCACAGCCGGCCACAGCTAAGAGGGACCCAGAAGACAGGGAAGGCAGGAGCTGCCTTTCTGGCTGGAGACAACCTGGTGGCTCTGAAATATTTAATTCAGTATAAAATAAAAGGCCAGCCTCCTCCTACGCCCTCACCTCCCTCTATAAAGGAAAGTTTGCACATGGCCTTCTAAGGCATATTTTTCCATGTACACTCATAGGGAAGCCACACAAACACAAGTGTGCTTTTCATCTGTTTGTGTGTGTGCACAGGGCTTCTTCAGAGGCGCTTGCTGGTGTGCGCTCAGGTGGAGATTCAAGACTACTTGTATTTTTCTCTGCTGCTTTCCAATTTACCGTTTGAGACAAAGTCCCTCACGGAACCTAGAGTTCCATATTTCTGCCAGACTGACTGGCCAGTAAGTCCCTGGGATCCACCTGTCTCTGTCCCCTCGTCCGGCATTGGGGTTGCAGGCCTACGTCCCCACACCTAGTGCTGAGGATCTAAACTCAGGCCTTCCTGCTTAAACAATGAGCACTTTCCCTATGAGTCTTTTTCTCTGACCTTCACCTTCACATCTTTTTACCAGGTGTATGCTATACCCACAGGGAGGGCAGACTCATGAACTTTCATGAACTGCCACCTACTCTCCCATGTGACTGGACCCCCAGGCAAATGGTCCCTGCTTAGAGAAAAGAGGTCCCTGAAGGACATGCTGTTGACACTTGTCACTGCCCCACTGTGCCCCTCCTCGCTCCTTTCTTCCTCTCTTCTTCCTGGTCCCCTCAGGGTGAGCAGCATTGTGTCTCCGAGCCTTCTCTGCCATGCTGCTCTGAAAGCCACAGAGCTGGTTGGCAATGGGCAGAAGCCCAAGGAAGCGTAAACCTAAAAATCAGTGGACAGAAAAACCCTTTCGCCATCTTAATTTGTCCTTCTAGGATAACTTGAGTTTGTCACTGTAACCAAACTAAAGATGTTCCCACGTGTCCCCAACTGGTCTCTGCCCCGCCAGGAAGACCTGCTACCCTGACTGCAAAAATCATGAATTGATTCATTTGAACTAGTTTGTAAACATTACAAAGTATTATATTGTTCTCATTTAAAAAAAAACTTTAAAAAAAAACTGAAATAATTTGAGATTACAGAAGTCACAAAAAAAAAAAAAAAATAGAACAGAGATGACTCGACAACCCATCACCCAGTTTACCCTGGGGGAGACTTTTTCATAACCGTCTATGGTTTCAAAACCAGTGATAAGATGTCAGGACACTGTGCATGCTTAGGGCAGACTTGTTCCACATATGACTCCCTTGTCAAAAAATCTGCCTCCTGCTGCCTCCTAGACACAGGTACTCTGTCACCCCACCCTGCCAGCCACTAGTCTTTTATACTTCTGTCATGCTGTGGATGACACACATTGGTCCTAGTGGAATAGACTGTGAGAGGTGGTGCCTCGTCAGAGGGCAGAGGTCACTAAGGACATGCCCTGGACGTGCGTCCAGTCACTGCTCTGCTCTGCCTTCCCCGCCCTCTTTTCCTGTATTCCCTGAGGTAAATAGTCTGTAAGTGTGTGTGTATGTATGTGTGTGTGTGTGTGTGTGTGTGAGAGAGAGAGAGAGAGAGAGAGAGAGAGAGAGAGAGAGTGTAAGTGGTTCTGTGTGTGTGAGTGAGTATATGTGTATATATGTGTGTGTGAGTGTGAGCATGTGTAAGTGTGTATGTATATGAGTGTGTGAGTGTGTGTGTTTGTGAGTGAATGTGTATGTTTGTAAGTATGTCTCTGTGTGTGAGTGTGTGTGAGTGAATTTATGTGAGAGAGTGAATATGTGTGAGTGTGTGTGAGAGAGAGTGAATGTGTGTGTGTGTGTGTGTGTGTGTGTGTGTGTCCCATTGGGTAGAGTAGGGCTATTTGCCCTCTTCCAAGTTCTATCCTTCAGAATGAATGTGATGCTAGGGACACAGCTAGCAACCATTTCTCCTGGGCTGCATGTTTTCTCTCTAGCCTCTAAGCAGAGTGTTCATTAGAGCGTGACTGTCTAATTTTGGCAATATACAGTTTATCAATTTTCCTTTTATTCTAGATTTTTTCTTTGCTGGACTTACTACGCAGACTATATCATCTGCAGATGGAGGACGGTTTATTTTCCCTTCAGATCTATATATTTTATTTAACTTCACCTCATTTCCCTAGTTTGAACACCATGTGGTTTAATAAATAATATATTGATTATAACTATTCTTTTTTATTTCAGAGGAGAGCACGAACACAGTTTCTTATTATTGCAAAGTATGCATAAAGATTGAAGACTTCTATCTTGGGGATCTAGTTCTTTATTATTAGTTAATAACTCCACCATTCATGGTAATTCTCTTTGCTCTGTAGTTCACTTTGTCTGATAGCAACACAGTCACTGCTGCTTAACGCTTGAATGGCCTGTTTATTTTCATCTACTTACTTTTAGAACACATACACATTCACACACATACACATATTCACACAATCACACACATTCACGCATAATACAAACTCACACACTCACACAAACACTCTCACACACATGCACACACATATACACTCACACACATGCACACGCACACACAACACACTCGCATATACAGTTACACACGCAACACACATATACACTCACACACTCATACACACTCACACACACTCATACACATATGCACATGCATTCACACCTACATTGTATTTAATACACACACCATTGCATTTAAAAGTGAGTTTCTCACAGACCATATCCATTTTGTATTCTTTTTAAAAACCCTACCTGTAAAACTCTGGAACTAAGCTCACGGATTTAAATCATTTATATTTAATATAATTATTTGGATGTTAAATTTAAGTCTGCCATATAATTTTGTTTGCTTTGTTTACTCTCATTTTATTTTTTTCCCTGTGAGCAGATTGATTTATTTTGGATTTTATTTTTCTTAGGTTGTAGTGTTTTAATGTTTATGTTTAGACGGTGATTCACTACGTAGCCCTGGTTGGTCTGGAACTCTCTGTGTATACCTCTTTGTAGGTTTGCCGCCTTTCTCCCAAGTGCTGAGATTAAAGGCAGGCATCATCATATCCAGTTATACGCAGTTTTGTAAATGGTTGCTTCAGGTATTGCATTATAGATATGTAACCTACAAAAATAAACTGATAAAATATTATTTTCGGTAATTTTTTTTTATCAGTTTAGATAGCATTAAAATTTTACCTTTGTTAGGTAATGTCCTTGTCTTTAAAAATCCCCTCTTTATATTAAGAGCTGTATTAAGCCATGCTACGCTGTCTGCTTCAGTTGTCAAATACAACTTGAGGAATGAAGGATGAAGTCACGATCTATTTTGCGTGTCTGGGCTTTGTTCTCACCAGGCTCCTGTTTACCCCAGCAGCCCTGACCTCGACATTTTCTAGTTTTAGATGCTCCATTAGGGACACCTTCCAGATATTTGTTCTCTCTTCTCCATCATTCCAGAATGGATTTATTTTCTCCTCCTTCTTGAAGGGCATTCTCCAGGCTATGGGGTTCTAGGTTGACCCTTTTCCTCCTTTTCTTTAGTGCTTTGTGTCACCTCCTCTGGGTCCCCTGTATCTGATGATGTCATTCTGATTGTTTTCCTTGTAAGGAAACAGCTCTCCTGAAGCAGCTTGCTCTCGATGGA
>JANHMN010000003.1:61144915-61164311 GCA_030674055.1 Rhabdomys pumilio
AGTTATTTTTTTTATCAAAATAAGTCTCTAATCAAAATGTTAAAAGTGAGGGTGAAGGGATAGCTCAGTGATAAAGAGTTTTAGCTGCTCTCACGGAGGAGAGGATCTGGGTTCAATTCTCAGCATTCATATGGCAGATTGCAACTTCCTATACCTCCAGGGCCCTGGGGATCTGATACCCTCTTCTGTTCTCTCGGGGGCACCAGGCTTGCATGTGGTACACAGGCAAATATGCAGACAAGACACACAACACACACACACACACACACACACACACACACGTAAAACTAAATAAATAAATTCTCAAAAAAATCAAATAAAAATTAAAAAATTTTTAAGAAGTATCTAATCTAATCTAAGAATATAATCGAATCAGTGAGGATAATTCCCAAATTGAATAAGACAAGTTCTCAGAAATGGCAGGACACTAGGCAAGAAATTGGAAAAGGAAGTGGGAAATGTAGAAAAAGAAGGAAGAATGTAAAATGTAAAGAAAGGAGAGAGAAAAACGCCCAGTCAATTCTTTTAAAGGAGAGATGAAATAAAACCTTAAGGAAAGACAGATTGACCAAAACTGAGACACAGAAGTCAAAGGGTAGGATAGAGGGAGGTGAGAGGGAGGGGTGCAAACGTGAGACACTGTGATCAGCAACTGGAACAAGACAGAGAATGCACCAAAGAATAGAAAATAAATAAACAAAATCATGAGATCAGCCAAGAAAAATGGGACTTCTTGGAGAGGTATTGGGTTGCAGGTCCTGGATAGGGAAAGGACAACCTGGACTCTGGTGACTTTGTCAGGTAAGAAAGCAAGGCTGCTATACACCAAATACAGAGGAAGCAACCCAAGGGGCCTACCAGCCAAAGAGGAACAATTTAGCTCATAGTGATACTGAGATGGGAAAGCCCTCATTGGTTGCCTGTGAAGGGTACGCAGGAGCTGACTCACGCTAGAAGAACAAACAGGGAAGAACCAAGCCTCAGTCCTGACATTCCCCATAGCTGTAACCAAAGAAACCACAGGTTCGTGCTGGACAGAGAGGATGTTTATCTAAAGATGTCTATCTGCTAATCTCTGAAGAAGGAAAAACTTTAAGTACCCTCTCCTCTTCTTGAGACAGGATCTCATGTAGCCCAGGTTGACTTCAACTCACCACATTGTCAACATGACCTTGAACTTCTAATCTTCCTGCCTTTGACTGCTGAGTGCTGGGGTGAGAGCTGATTGTCATCACACCTTATTTGATGAAGAACTGGGGATCAAAGCCAGGACTTCCCACTAGGTACAAACTGGAAAACCTATTAGGACCTTAATAACAAATAGCAAGTTGACACCAGTTAAATCTCTGGGAAACAAATCTAAATATCAAAGAGAGACACCAGACATTCTTTGACTCCTGAGGCAAAGTAGTAGGGACACGCACAGGTCATCTGGTGCCAACAAATCTCCCTGAATCTATCCAGTCCTCCAGGTCCAAAGAAACCATGGGTAAGAGGGGACCATGCCAGGACACACACGAGTGAAGCCAAGATCCAGACAGTGGGAATTGCAAAGGGTCATGTGGCTTTATCAGCAATGAAACCGCACAGAGAACGGAAATGGAGGAGAAAAGAGAGAACAAGCGTCTCGGGACAGTGTTGATCCGCAGAGCGCAGAGACAACGATCTAGCCAGCTGAACTGGAGAAGAACAATAATTAAAAGGCACGAATAGACAACTAAGCACACACAAATATTGATTAGATAATATTAACAGGTTCTTGAAACTTTTAAAGTATGCATGTGATGTGCTCCGGATGCTTTTAGACTTCTGAAGATGTAAGTGTGTGTGTAGGTCCCAACCATCTGCAGAACATTGACAGATCAAGACAGGCTGAGTGTAAATTAGCTGAAGCCATGTGACAGACACAGTGGAGTCTATTATATCAGTCTCTTTCATTTTGTGATGCGCTCAAAAGTTACACACACACACACACACACACACACACACCACACACACACACACCACACACATACACCACACATACACACATACACCACACATACACACACACACCACACACACACCACACACACACAACACACACACACATACACCACACACACACACACACACCATACACATACACACCACATACACATACACTACACAAACACACAAACACACCATATACACACAAAATTAAAGGGAGTTAAAGCATGAAATATTGCGCAGGCTAAAGGTTTCTGGATGAGAAAGCCACCACCGTGAACTCAAGCCTAAGAAAGTATGGCTCCTCCTGTCCAAATACTAGCCGGGCCCGACCCTGCTTAGCTTCTGAAATCAGATGAGAACAGAAAGTCACAGAGTGGTGTGCAGTAGACAGAACCTGTGGTTTCTTAGCTTAAAAAATAACAAGGGGAAGCGAGCGTCTGTCTGCTCTTTGGAAGAAAAGGAAATTAGGAAATTTGGACTCTTTTTTTTTTTTTTTTTTAAAGCCAGATTGGTTTTGACTATTGCTTCTCTTTATTAATAGGTGTGTTTAGACTGTCTACTTTTTAAAGATTTGTGTATTTATTTTATGTATATGAGTATATATGAGTACATTGTCTTCATTCACACCAGAAGAGGACATCAGATCCCTCTACAGATGGTTGTAAAGGACATTAGGAAGACAGGGAGGGAGTGGAAGGGTGGGAAGGCAAGGTTTCCATTATATTTTCTTTTAAGCTTCTGAATTTTATGTCAAGAGTAACGATTAAAGATTTTTTTTGTTGTTGTTGGAATCCTGATGTCACTATGCTAAAACACTGGAAAACTATATAGACAAAATCAAATCAAGAAGTAAAAGGTTGGGGCTGGAGAAATGGCTCAGCGGTTAAGAGCACAGTTGCTCTTCCAGAGGTCCTGAGTTCAATTCTCAGCACCCATATGGTGTCTCACAACCATCTGTATTTTAAATCTTTTCAAAATGACTTACAGTAACTAAAAATAAATATGGTATGAAGAGTCGTCATATTAAAGGTAGCCGCTAACTTTCTGCCCTTTCTCCTGGGCAGAAAAAGAGCCTATTTCCTATGTAGGCTCAATCTGACCTTGCTTCCTGGCTTGTTTTAACTGGTGGGAGATGGCCAAAGTGATACTGCTTCAGTTCTGGACTCATGCCTTCTGAAAGACTAGAAGATTCTACCACTGAACTCCGGAAGTTTCGGCTGTAAGCTGTGAAGACTGGGGCTGTGTGACAACTGTACATGCTAAAGAGGACAAAGTCACACAGAGGAGCATTGAGAGAACAGACATATGGGTGACGCAAGAAGAACCACTCAGCTGAGCGCCCCACCCCCACAAACCTAGGCAATCACAGAGCGTATATTGTTATCAGACTAATTAGTTCTTGCTTGATGTCATTCCTCCTTGGATTCTAAGCATTGGGAAAACATTTCTGGTTTTCCAAGCCTGGTTCATGCCAGGCTTTGACATATGGTGCAGTGAATAAATTCTCAAAAGAATGAGGGCTAGTCACATCATTCTCTGTTGCTTTTAGTACATTCAACAAATGTTTGTTCAACCCCCTCATGGCTCCTTCCTTCTGGTCAACCAGGAACATCAAGAGCCAGTGCCATCTACTCGTGAATTTTAAATAAAAATCTCAGTGCCAGACATGGATTGCCTCTCTACAAGTTACTGATAAGGGAGCTACTACAGGTATCCAAAACAATATGGGTTATTATCATTGCTCTTGGGTGCCTATGATAACTACATGGCAGGAACCCACAGTTGGAGACACCATACATTTTGGCTTCAAGGTGCAAAGAAATCAGTCTTGAACCTACTGAGAAACTCTTTTTGATGAGCAGCTTTCATAGTGTTGGAAGGCACTGTCCAGGCTGCTCAGGAGAAAAGTCATCCATGATCTTATTCATAGCTGGACCCTTCCTTCACTCTACAGTACTAACCTACCAGGCAAGACTTGCCCTTTGGCACAATAACAGTTTATGTGGGTAGCCAACTGTCTTAGTCAGGGTTTCTATTCCTGCACAAACATCATGACCAAGAAGCAAGTTGGGGAGGAAAGGGTTTATTCGGCTTACACTTCCACATTGCTGTTCATCACCAAAAGAAGTCAGGACTGAAACTCAAGCAGGTCAGGAAGCAGGAGCTGATGCAGAGGCCATGGAGGGATGTTACTTACTGGCTTGCTTCCCCTGGCTTATTAAACTTGCTTTCTTAAAGAACCCAGGACTACCAGCTCAGGGATGACACCACCCACAATGGGCCCTCCCCTCTTCATCACTAATTGAGAAAATGTCTTACAGCTGGATCTCATGGAGGCATTTCCTCAAGGGAGGCTCCTTTCTCTGTAATAACTCCAACTTGTGTCAAGTTGACACACAAAACCAGCCAGTATATCAGTCTTTCTCTTGAGTGGATTTGAGGCATGTCCCGTAGGAGGGAATTCAAGCTTGATACTCTAACAGTAAAATTTTCTTGCTAGGAAAGTCACAGATCCTGGGGGAGACCATATTGATGTTGGTTTGTTGGATGGTTGTGTTGTCAAATTCCTTTCTAGATATGTCTGATTATATTCATAGACTGTGCTGCTCATAATCTTGTCCATAAAAACCTATGGTACTCATATGGCCATGAGTGTCATTGAATGCAGAGACATGTTACTGCTCAAAGTGCTGAGAATGAATAGCTATAGTGGCCAGCGGTGGCTGGAACGTCTATATCAACCCTGCACTCCCCCAAAATGCAGCAAACACTGAAGAAAGTGGGGTGGGACGAATGTAAGAGCCAAAAGATGGGAAAATGTTTCAGGATAGAGCACAAAATCAGGGTCCTTCCTAGAATTCATTGTAGACACATTGGTTTTAAATAATTTAACATTTGAAAGATAAATAACCAAAGAAAACATTAAAATAATTGGTGCTAAAATAAAATAACATCCTATTAGAGTGCCCTGGGGAATTCAGGAACATACCACACATGTAACACAAGGCCAGGATGTATGAACAGGACAGCGAAGGATGGGAAGGCTTTTTGGATAACCACAAATGACTAGCCTGGAGTTGGGGCTTGTATTTGTTATTCTAGTACTTAGGATGCTGAGGCAGGAGAATTTCCACGAGTTCGAGGCTAGCCTAAGTTACATAATGACGAGCTGGCCCAAGGTACAGAGTGAGAGCCTCTCAATAAATAAATAATCAAACAAATAACAAACAAGTGTCGTCGGGCAGTGGTGGCGCACACTTTAATCCCAGCACTTGGGAGGCAGAGGCAGGCGGATTTCTGAGTTCGAGGCCAGCCTGGTCTACAGAGTGAGTTCCAGGACAGCCAAGGCTATACAGAGAAACCCTGTCTCGGAAAACCAAAACAAAACAACCAAAACAAACAAACAAAGAAACAAACAAACAAACAAGTGTGAAAATGAAGTGACACACATCATAACCAAGAACAGCTCCACAGAAACAGACAAAAGGGAAGCAGAGGAGAAAAACAGCCCGAAAGGAATACACAGCAGGGCCATCCACTGCCAACAATCATGATGAAACGGACTCTCACCCAAGCTGTCTGTTAGTCCAGTTCAAATACAGAATCTGCAGATACCCACAGCCAAACACTGGATGGAGGTCAGGAGCTCTTATGGAAGATAGGCAGGGGGGATGGGAACCCCCACAAGAAAACCAACAGAGTCAACTAACCTGGACCTCTGGGAGCTGTCAGAGACTGAGCCACCAACCAAAGAACACGTACGGGCTGGAAAGAGGCCCCCGGCACATACATAGCAGATGTGCAGCTCAGTCTCCCTGTGGGCTCCCCACAACTGGAGCAGAGGCTGTCCCTAAAGCTGTAGCCTGACTCTGGTGTCTGTTTCCCAACAGGGCTGCCTTGTGTGGCCTCAGTGAGAGAGGGTACCTGATTCAGTAGAGACTTACTGCTCCAGGGTGGGAAAATATCAAGGGTGGGGCACTCTCAGAGGAGAAGAGGAGGGGGTAGGGGAAGGTCTGTGTGAGGGGGTACACGGAGGAAGTGGCGTTTTGGATGTGAATAAATAAACAAACATAAACATTAAAAATACTGAGCCTGTTGGAAGAGTTCTATGGGTTCAACTGAGGACAAGAGGGAGACGGTGCAGTGGAGACAAAACACATCAGAGAACAAGAACACGCTCCTCCAAACACAGAAGGCAGGTGGGGGCAGGCAGGTCCCCAGGGGAGGTGAAGGTGCCCAGGGGTGTCTCCTGAAAAGCCTTTCTTAAGAACCTTCTTGCTGGGGTACTCTAGACAAACAGGCTAAAGTAAGAGTTCAGGGGGAAGCTGGACAGGGATGCAAGGAAAGGGCAAGATGTGCACACTCAGGTCTTACAGGATGAAGCCCGGGTTGAGTCTCCAAGCAGGAGTCCTAGCTATGAGAACACGTCATGATAGCAGGCAAAAAACAGAGAATCTAACAGCAGCAGTTCTTAACCTATGAGTCACCACCCCTTTGGGGCTGAATGACCCTTTCACAGGGGCTGCCTAAGACCATCAGAAATCACGGACATGTACATTACCATTCATTACTGTAGCAAAATTACAGTTATAAAGCAGCAACAGAAATAATCATATGGTTGGGGGTCACCGCAACCCGAGGAACTGTATCAAAGGGCCGCAGCCTTCGAAAGGCTGAGAACAGTGGCTCTAGAGACACTTCACCAAGGGAATGATGAAAGAATAGGATTGTGTTTATGTCCGTGCCCATGTGGAGCGAACTCCGACATCACTTGGGGAAAAACGTTGAATGTTCAATATGCAAGGTCGGTGAGGCTGGGAATGTAGCTAAGGGATAGCACATGCTGGCCGAGGAGACCTGAGGTCCTGGGTAAAATTCTAAGACTCCAGAAAAGTACAACTGAGTATAAACATGTCAAGCAAGATGCATTTGTGAGTGTGCATGCATGTGTGTGTGTGCATGTGTGTGTGCATGTGTGTGTGCATGCATGTGTGTGCATGCATGTGTGTGTGTGCATGTGTGTGCATGCATGTGTGTGTGTGCATGTGTGTGTGCATGTGTGTGTGCATGTGTGTGTGTGCATGTGTGTGTGTGCATGTGCATGTGTGTGTGTGCATGTCACATGGTCAAGACATTAGGAAGTACATTCAGCTATAGGGTGGTCAGCCCTATACAAGATAAGAAGCATCAACAGGTGATACTTCTCCCTGTATTATTTCAATCTCTTGCAACAATGTATGGAATTACATATGGATACCTGTTTTCCTTAACTTTCAAGTAGTAACTGGGCCTAGAAGAATGTTCCCTGCCCACTGTGGGTAAGCCTTTGTTTGCCTTTTCTTTTGGAATCCAGAGGTGCCGCTGATGTCTGCACAGAGGCAGGAACAATTGCTTACTGATGCAACCGCCATTTACCTCTGGGCTCTCACAGATCTTAAGTCCAGACCAGTTTCTGGCAGGAACCTTGGTGTCATTCTTGCCATTTTGCATTCAAATTCCAACCTCAAAATTGTCACCATCCCACAATCCTATATTTACAACAACAGACCACAAGCTCTTGGGGACCTTAAATACCTCTGAGTCTTTCAAACACTCAGTGTCTCAGACGTCAACTATTTCCTTTTGGCTCTCCTGAAAGAGCCAGCTAAATGATTTTAAGACACATTTGGCAACGCACCCTTGGGTTCCTGAATAGTGGACGAGGGCCCAGAAGGTCCAACTTTAGCAGAAACTGGAGAAGTGAACTGAAATCCAAAACCCATCCATATTTCTGAAACACAGCGTCCAAGTAAGCTACTGTGTGATTCTCTCCACAACATCAGAGCTAGGAGCTCAGGGACAGCATCTTGCTTGAGACATTTGTTCCCTTTGTGTAGTTTCTACTCTCCTCCCCATGACAAATGCCATTCAACCAATAGCACAGTGGTTAAATAGAATCTGAATAGATTGCAGGAAAGGCTGCCCTCAATGGTGAATGATGGGGACAGAGAGATTGAAGGACTCCAGCTTACAACAGGGTCATGCCCTGATGAGCTTACTGCAAATGGGAAACGTGTCCTGTGGGAAGCGCCTCCAATGCACATAAGCTGTGGGCACCCCACCTGAGCAGTGCAATCTGGTGGACAGTCGACTGTTTGCCTTGAAGCTCCGTTGTCCACTCTCTGCTGCTTCCCAGTATTCTGGGAGAGAACTGGATCAGAAACCAAAAGCCCATTGGAGTGAGTGGGCAGTCAGAATGCTAAGGATGGTTCTCACCAAATGGTACCACAGAATCTATGTGACATTCACTCCCTGGAGTTTAGGTTTATATGTTGCAAATTGAGGGATCCAGTTTTATTTTTTTTAAAATGGCTTCTAGTTGTGGCAAAGTCTGACTCACATGGATCAGGAATCCAAACAGGGGCTTGAAACTCCGTGTCCTTCCACACAGGAATATCTGTGCTCACAGGACCATGGATGGCTAGACTAGATACATCTGCTGGCTGCTAAATGCATGACAAATGGGTTGGGCCTGGGCACAGAGCCTGTTCTGCCCAGTCACACAGGGTGGGGAGGGGTAGCTGGGGAGGTAGGGGTGTGGGAGCGAGACAGTGGGATCAAGTGCAGATTAAGGAAGAGAGGAGGGCTGAGGTTTTGGGTAAGCCACCACCTCAGGCTCTGACCACTCAGAATGGGGAAGGGACCTGTAGGCGCCTTCCTTGGAGCCTGCACATGACAGGCTGGAGAAGGTGGGAACTGCTCTTTCCCTGCATTCAGGAAGCCTAAGGACCAGTCCATAGACAGACTGAGGTTAGAAGAAGGTTAAGCACTGTGGGAGTGGTGTTATGGGGACTGCTCTTGAGAGCATCCGGAAGGCTTAGCCTAAGAAGGAATCAGCAAGGAGAGCCAAGTTTTGACTTTAGCAGGAGAGGCATTTAGTTCCCAAAGAAAGGACTGAAGGGATTTAAATAGCCTTACTGGGCTGAACAGCAGGAGAGAGTCCAAAGCATCCACTTCCTAAGAAAACCTCACATCACCAGCTTGCCAGTCAGTCCCCTATTGCTAGACGTGAGCAAGCACCTTCTGGAAAAATACTTAAGAGAGGCCTCAGACTCAGATTAAGGTAAATGTTACACGTTACACGTCTCACTTAGCCCAGAGCACACATAGCTGGGCTTGGCTTTGTAGGAATGAGGTGTAGCTGAGCTAACCGCCGCCTGCATGAACTGACTACGACCCAGCAGACCAGCTCCCAGCCACTCCAGCCACTCTTCTTTTGCCCACTTAGTAAGACACCACACACTTGACTCTCAGTGTGCTTCCTGTACAGGCTCAGTGTGCCCCTGTACCCTGGCTGGAGCAGGTGGCTCCACTGACCTGTCTAGCTCATGCACCCCACACATCCCAGCAAGCACAGCTGCACACTGATACAAAAGCATACAGGCTAATGTGTTAGAGGCATTTCCCATTACAATCTATTTCCTGGAAGGCATGATGAGTCCCCAATTGGGCGAATGATGTGGTTATAGTAACATGGCAGGTAATTAATGCATATTTTGAAAAGCAAAAGGAGGAGGAGGAAAATGAGAAGGAGGAGGAAAAGAAGGAGGAGAAGAAAGAGGAAGAGGGGGAGAAAGAAGAAGAGGAAGAGATTTCAAGAGGCTATGTAACAACCTGGAATTTGAAGCCCCTCTGGGATGTTCCATCTTCTTTGGTCCATGCTGGGTCTGGCAGTTAATAGTGCTTGAAGAGGTAGGTAGCTGTTTCACATCTTTCAGGGACAAGGGCAGGACCCTCACACAAAGATGGGTCCCTTTCAGTCCCTCCCCATACCTTCAGCTGTGTAGGAAGGCTGAATCTGGAAGTTCCTTAGCTGAGCTACTTTCCCAGGTGCCTCGCCTTAACTGGTAGGGCAGGTTTTTCCACTCTAGTGGGTATGGGCATACAAAAGAACTTGTCATGCTTATCAAAGGAATGTGTCTAGCTGCTAGACTCTAGCAGCACTGGCAGAGCAGAGGCAAGGGCTGGCAGCTCCTCCTGCCAATCATCTGAAGTCTACAAGTCTAACAGGACCGCTCCACCTCCTCAGAGCCCCTGTCTTGCATTCTCATGAGACACTGAGACACGTGGTGAGCACGCAGACCACCTGCCATGATGCTGCAGTTTGGTCTGTGCTTGCAAACGCATGCATGAGCTTTGAAACCATCCTTAAACACATAAATGTCAAGTTAGGTAGGGGCTGTGCAGAACACACAGGGCACATGAATGGGAGGCATAAAATACCATTTCCAAAGAACTCTGGAGTTTAAAGCATGTGTGCAGCTGAAGTGTGAATCTTTTTTTCAAAACCATTCAAGCAGGTATCAAGAATTTGGCCATTTTAAAACATGTTATATTCTAAGGACTTTTCAAAGATGGAGAACTGCCCCTGTATAATTTGAGAATGATTGGTTTCCCTTCTGACAATCGACTTTTCTTAGTCAGGACTGCAAAATAGGTCTGGAGCAGTTTTCCCTGACACGAGGCTGGTAGATGTGGTTGGGAGAAGGGAGCTGATAAGTTAAGACTCTCCGAATGTTTTGGGGATGGGGCTGAGAACAGGAAGGAACAACCATATCTGAGGATACCTTCAAACCCAAAAATGGAATCTGAAGAGGACTCAGCTGCAGGTAACTTGAGTCTAATATCATTTACTCCAAAAAAGACATTGACGGCAAAGGGGCAGTGAAGCACATTTGAACCTGGTGTGTGAGTCATAGCTTTGCAGGCTTGGTCCTAATCAAGCACTACCCTTTGATGTCACTCAGGCATCCCCTGGCTGTGGTCTTGGTGTAGACAGACAGCCCCTGACTTATATAGTTTTCACTTACGATCCTGTGACTTCATAATAGTGCAACCGTATATGCATACAAGCTTTCTGTTTCCCACTTACAGTATAGTATCTAATCAACTGCATGAGGCACCGGACACCTCATTATAAAAGAGGCTGTGTGTTAGATGACCAGCCCATCTTGGAAGAGTGCAGGTGTTCCCAGTGCAGGGCGGTTCTGTCACCAAGGGTGGAGAAACACACATTGAGATCACCAGCTCTTGAGTAAGAAAGGGCAGGCAGAGTCCTCCTCAGGGCTTGACCATTATCAGAGCCGTTTGCCCAGCAAGCTCTTATTGTCCAAATGTTCCTGCACTCACACCTACTCCTATTCTCATTCTCAGGAGAGCTAAAAGGAGTAGCAGGGGGGATGGCAGAGCTGAGAGTACACTGGAGAGGACGAGACCCTACCCCAGTGGAAGATAGCGTTGTACTCCCCGGTCACCCTGATCTCACTTACAAAGCACCTCTGGGGGAAAAGACAGGAAAAAAAATGTAAAGGATGCAAGTTAGCATCTGGGACCTGTAGTGCCGGGCGATGGCAAAACAAACAAACAAACAAACAAACAAACAAAAAACTATTGATTTGATTTATGTACAAAGAAGCATCACTCTAGTTAGCTCCTGGACATTTAAGATGGAGAAAACAACAACAAACAAACAAACATAAAACCCCAGCAAGCTGAGCACATGTCTGCGGAGCTAGTTCCCAATCATTTCTATGGCTGAGGACACAAAGCCCCTTATACTCTCAAACCACGCATGACAGACAGCCTATCATTTAAGAGTAAGAGTTCCGGGGGGGTCAGGCGGGGTGCAGATGGCAGTCCTGTGACTTATGAGCTGTTGACCTTAAACAAGGTTCTTCATGTCTCTTCTCTTCAGATTCTCCAGCTACAGAACAGGGATAAAAGCACCATCCTCAGACTGAGGGTGGAGCTCAGAGGGAGATGGTGTGCCTAGCATGTGCAAAGCTTTGCAGAAAACACCTCAGGAAACTGAACAAATGTCTCTGCTTAATGATTCCTTCATAACACACACACACATACACACACACATACACACACACACACACACACACACACACACACACGCACATGCACATGCACACACATACAAGTAAACACACACACACACTCACACACACATGCATGCACACATGCACATACAAGTAAATACACACATACACACACGCATGCACACATGCACATACAAGTAAATACACACACGCACACACACGCATGCACACATGCACATACAAGTAAATACACACGCATGCACACACATACACACACGTGTGCTCATACACGCACACACTCACACACACATACGTACACATACACACATACATACACACACATACAAGTAAATACACACATACACACACACATGCACGCACACACACACATATACACACACGTGCTCATACACGCACACACTCTCACACACATACATACATACATACACATACACACATACACACATACACACACATACAAGTAAATACACACACACACGCGCACACACACACACACACACACACACACACACACACAAGTAAATAAACAGATAAAAAGCATTGTCTCCACAGATTGCTGTGAGAATTTCGAGAGCTTATTTGATGAAGTCCTCAGATTCTAGCCCCAAGACACACAGTCAGCACCATCCATGATATCCCATTGGTATCAAAGCGTTGCAGCTCTGATGGGAAATCTGACCTCAATCAGCCTGTCTTACAGGAAGAAGCTGGAAACCATGTATAAAAATATAGGAATGGTCTACTTTGGGGGAGAGTAAACAATTAGATGTAACTCAAATGTCTAAATAGAAATTAGGTATTAGGTCAGGCGGCAGTGGGGCACATCTGTAATCTCAGCTCTTGAGAGGCAGAGGCAAGGCCAGCCTGGTCTATGGGGTGAGTTTCAGGACATCCAGGACTAGACCAAAAAAAAAAAAAAACAAACAAACAAAAAAAAAACAAAAAACAAAACAAAACAACAACAACAAAAAAAACTGGCTCAAAACAAAATGAAATTAAGGACTGGATGACTAATTTCATAAGTGCTCCCTGAAGTTTCCCTTCATCACAGGACTTCGGCAATAATTGGTAGATGTCACGTGTAGGTTAGGAGACAGCAGCGTGAAAGATTGTAAATAGCTTAGAGCAGTGGTTATCAATTTGTGCATCCAGACCCCTTCGGGGGTGGGGTGGAGCAGCCATTTTACAAGGGTCACCCAAGACTATAGGAAAACAGATTTTCACATTACGATTCCTAACAGTAGCAAAATTACAGCTTTGAAGTAGCAACAGAAATGAATTTTATGACTGGGGGTCATCACAACATGAGGAACTGTGTTAAAGGGTCTCAGCATTAGGATGGTTGAGAACCACTGCCCTAGGGTGAACTCAAAGTCCCTTAACCACAGAGAAACAGACTAAAGGAGCAGGCAAGCCTCTGCCTGTGCTGCTGTTGGTGCAGTGGGACCCTAGGTTTACTTCTATTTTTCTCTTCTTACTTGTTCTTTGGTAAACAAGTATTTTTATAGTGTAAAAACATAAAGGAATCCTCTTTTTTTTTTTTAAAAAAAAAATCCCTTGACTAATATGATGTCCCACTTTCAAAACCTCTAAAACCATAATAAATTTTGTACATGGCCTCTCAATTTTAGGAATTTAAGTGAGAATCCCAAGATATAGCAAAAGCACCAAATAATCATAATTTTATTGTCTTTGGTTGAAAATACCCGTTCTTAGTGAGCCTAAGCTCTCTCTGTAGGTTGAGCATGGCAGCCCCTACTCAGCCCCTGCACTTACCATTATGGCTCTCCATGGCAGATCCTGGACACACAGCTGATCCCTCTGTCCCCACACACCAGTACATACTGGGTGGTCTCTGTGACATGCCAGCCATCAACCCTCCAGGCAGCAGATCTCCGAAGGAAAGTCTCGCCGTTGTCACCGCAACTGCCACTGTACAGGCGAGCTAAAGCACGGACGCCTAGTCATGGTGCCGCAGACTCACGCTCATCCTGGTGGAGAAAGATAAAAATTTAGAAAGCTTTCAAACTTAAGCCCTCATTGCAAGCCCTTGAAGATGTTCTCCATTCTCACCAGCTTTCCCCTTTCTCTGAATATTTCTTCACAGTCCGTGTGTCTGGACAAATCTGAAAGGGCAGTGACCCCTCCCATCCTACCTTGACACTGGGCTCAGATCTTGTTTCGAAAAGAAACTAAAAGTTACCACGGATCATCACTGGTTGTGTCCAGTTGCTGTCGTTCCACACTTAACCGCTGTATCTTGCACTGTAACAGCCAAGGCCCTGTGTGGAACCCTGATGCTGCAAACAGCAGAAAATAAGGCTCCTGTTGGCAGGACTAACACTTCAGCTGGGGTAGGATGGGCACACAGCTGCTCACAGTACGAGGCCATTCCTTGTTCAGGACTGATACCTATGGATGCTTGTGGGTGATCCCCAAATGACAACCAGGCAATGGTCCCAAAGGGAAGTCTGGAAGGAGTTGTTATTGGTTAGGACAGCAAATGAACCCTGTAAGTGTTGCCTCTCTGCAAGGGGACATTTGACCATATCTAGAGATATTTTGGGTTGTCACAACTTGGGGGAAGGGGTGCTATAGGCACATAGTGGATAAAGGTCAAATGTAGGCTTAATGTTTTTTGTGCACAGTGTGAAGGTTACCTGTGTGTTATTCTCTGCCCTCATATCTTGTTTCAATCCAGACACAGCACTGTAATGCTTATGTCAAGACTCTCCTGCCTCAAGTTTGTGTAAACAATTACCATTTATTCTCTGCCTTGTCAATAAATGCTGATCACCCAATGGCTGTGTAGAAAGAGAATAGGGTGGGGCGTCCACCAGCCAGAGGAAGGAAAGAGAGAGAGAAGGAGAGAGAGCGAGGGAGAGAGGGAAAGAGAGAGCAAAGAATAGAGAGAAAGGAAGAAAGAGAGAGAGAGGGAGAGAGAGCAAAGGAGAGAGGGAGAGAGGGAGAGAAGAGATTCAGATCAGCAGCAGGATGGAGGAATTGGAGATGAAGAAGGGTTCCAAAGAGCCAGATAAATAATACTATGCAAGTATCATGGGATGGGGCTGGGAGGCAGCCAGAATAGCATAGAAAGTAAAGATAGATCGTTTAACTGTTCATCTATTGAAGCACAGTTTTAAATAAATATTGGTTTTTCTGTGTGATTATTGGTATAAGGTAAAGAACTACAGCCGCCGGATTAATTCACTGTTAATATTTTTATTAAGAATAATTCATTTACAGTCAGAGGTGTGGCTAAATAGCTTACAATGCATGAATTTTCTGAGCACATAGATTTCTAATCAAATTAAGAGTCATCTCCTAAAACTGAACAGATTCTGACCTGAGGCTAAGCACATGCTTGAATTCCCATTAGCCCTGGGGGCTCTCCAACATGAATGCCCATGATGCTTTGCTGCTTTGCTGAAGAAAGGTCCAGACCTATTTAGATCTATTTGCCTGCTTAGACCTGGTCCAGGACAGGAAGGTGATATATATATATATATGTATATATATATATATAGATATATATATATATATATGCATGTTCCTACCATTGTTCCCATAGTCTACCCTGTACATAAAGTGCAGGCCTATAAGCATTTAAGACCCTAAAATTGAACAAAAACAACAACAAGAACTAATAGTGGTATAAGCAGCACCTCAGACACCATGTCTGGTGTGGCTGTCAAGGTGTGGACTGCTTCCATTAGGTATCAGCAGTGTGACATCCAGTTGAAAATTTGTCTCTGTTTTCTCACCTGGAAGAATAGACTCTCACATCCCTGCACCCTGGCTACCTCACAGGGCCACTGGGGCAACATTACATAAGACAGAGTTTGACAACCATACTCTCCAACAGGGCTAGTGTGGCCCCCACTTAACATAGAGCAACTTGGGACTTGGGAGGTTAGCAAGGTCTCATGCCCCTTCCCTTCTGATGAACACACTCAGAATACCACTGTGTCCCAGCGTGCAGGTTCTAGAAGCTTCCTCCAAACCATGTAAGCACTGAGCAAGCCACAAAACAAAGAAGAGCTAAAGGGGGATTCCAATTTCTCCTCTAAAAGCTGAGGAATGAGGCACCTGCCCTTGGTGGGTGGTGTGTGGGGATATGGGTAGGATAGGGTTGGGGTGGACTCTTCCAGGCAGGGGAAGATGTGGCTAAGAGGGTCCGTGTCAGTGATCTCATTCTTATAACCCATACTTCTCTGAACTGGAGGACACATCATCCAAAGAAATGTATTTAGAGTTGAGAAATCTGGCTGGCACTGAGAGGAAAGAAACCACAGGAGAACCAGGCAAAGTTCAGAAGATTCTCAGAAGCTTTGTAAATGGTACAGCCCAGTTCGAGAGATCAACTTGAGAAAAGAGCTAGAGAAAAGAACCTTCAAACCGACCCTGTTTAAAAAGTAAAGCCTCCAAATAACACATTAAAATCCAGAAACCAAGAGTCATAGCTATCATCTGCTTCCAAACACATTTCTAAAGCCACCAAACACACCAGATTCATTAAGATCCCCAATGGCAGAAGTTCCTACTCAGAACAGAAATGGCTTGGCATATAATGTGTTTAAGCTACACACACACACACACACACACACACACACACACACACACACACTTTAAATACTTTAGGCTAACTCTCACCCAGTATGCTTGGTTCCCCTTTCAGTTTCTTTTTGTAAATCATACCACAGATAGGGGATTGTGCCTTAGGGACAGTTTTTAAATTATCATTTGTCCTTTGACTCACACCCTAAGGTAGGTGCTTCAGGCTGGGGTAACTAGAGTTACTCCATCTTTGCCCTCACAGAGCCCAGTGCTTCCCTTAGGCGCAGAGCAATGTCACAGATAGAAGTTGACTATTTTAATAGTGTTTTAAAATGTCACCCGTTTCCTTCTGCTAACTCTTCATGCCTGTCTGGATGAGCAAACCTCAATGGTTAATGAATAACAAAAGAAAGGAACTTGCCATTTGCTCTGAAAAGGCTTTCACCGAGCCATTTTTGTGAAGAGTGAATATCTATGAGTTTATGATGGCCCAGTGGAAGGAAGACCCGAAAACAAATCATTGCTATGAGGTTTCTAGCCAAGGAGGGCCACATGTGTTTCTGCAGAGTTTAGGAAGGATAACCAAGACAGGTGTTGAATGTCTGAGTGACGCATGGTGGGACAGACCACATTAGCTAGAACTATGTGCTTTGAAGCCCCACATGAGTGCAGAAAGTTGGGGAACAGAAATGTTCCACCAGTCTGAACCCACATCTAACTCAAGGTTCTTCTTTCATCTGTCACTGTATCTCCTACTCTCCACAGGTGATTTCTGACACAGTTATGAGAGGGGGCCACAGTGAACAAAGCAATCTCTGTTCTCAGGATCCTCAGAGAGGAGCAGAGACCCTGAGTAAGCAGGCAAGAGGTAAACAGATGGGGGAATGTGTGTGTGTGTGGGGGGGGGGGTCGTGTAGAAGAAAGGAAGGGAGAGAGGGTGTAGGCTTAGGAGGCACATGGAGAGACATGGGACAGCAAAGCAGACCCTTCAAGATGGAGAGGGAGGCTGGGGGCAGTGGTCTGGGACAGTGGGATAGCAGAAGGCTGGAATGAGAGGAGAGGGTACCCCTGGATTTAATGCCAACCGCAAGGTGAGAGTATTACTGAAGACTCTATGAAGAGGAAAGACGCATCCTGTCATCAAGCCAGTAAGAATGTATGCATATCATTCTTTTCCTGCTGGGAAACCCACAAGTATATCACCACAGGGACAGAGCAATAAAATGGCTCCCGAAGACACATGGCTATCCCCACATAGCTCAACCCACCTCAGAGAAGCTTCTTCTTGTAGTAGGTGAGAGACCCACAACTGGACAGTAAAAGACTGTGAAGCATTCTATCCTAACTGGGATTTCTTTATCATACTCCTCCCATCAAGGCTCAGGGATCTATGGGTAAGAGCGGATGGAAAGACTGTAAGGCATAACAGGGTTGATGTCCATATGAACTCATAGAGACTGTGGCAGCAAGCACGGGACCTGAACAGGTGCAAACAAGACAAAAATCCCAGCGCCGAGAAGGGGAAGTGGGCACAAAGTCCCACCTCTCAACCAAGAAGCTGTTTGCAACTGTAATACCAGCTGGAATGAGGAAAATCAGTATTCAGCCTTGCTCCAGGGCAGGCCCTGTGCCTAACACACGCACGTGCCCACGCACACAGCAAACTCCATGTTTTTTTGTGTGCCTTGTTTTGTTTGGTTGGTTTGGCTTAGTGTTCTTTGTTTTGTTTTTGACAGAATGAATATCAAGTTGGATGGATAGAGAGAAGTATCTGGGAGGAGTTGGGGGTGGAGAAAAGAATATGACAAAATATATTGTGTAAGTAATTTATAAGAGAAATATTAAAATAAAGAATGGATATATACTATATCAGTTTACCTGCCAGCTAGAACAGAGGGAGGGGCAAAATGGCAATTTGGACTGTGTAGGAGTTCTATGTGCACTAGCCCTGTCGTGTCTCAAAAATAGGAGAAGGGAACGAACTGGGCCCACTTTGGGGGATGGAGCAAACAAGACAACTCTGGTATAAAGATCTCTAGGATTCTTATTTTTAATCTTCTGTCTCTGTCTCTCTCCTTTACTGTTGCCTACACCAAGCTAGCTGACCAGTGAGCTTCCAGGGAATCTCCCATCTTGAAGTAGGGGCATGCTGGGATTATACCTTTATCTCATCTTGCTTTATGTGGATTCTGAATTTGAATTCAGATCCCCACAGGTGACCAGCAAGTGCTTAGCATACTGAGCCATCTCCCTAGCTGTTTTTATTGATTTATAATTATTATATCTAAGCTATTAAGTTGATGTAGAAGTCTGTAGAGGTATGGGGGAAGGAAAGGCATGGCTGACTCTAAAAGCCCCTCTAGGGACAAATTAGGTGTTGGTATGCTATATTCTTCTGGAACATGAGCAAAGACCAAATCACAGAAAGAATTCAATGCTAAGGTTTTTCAAAATGTACAAATTGCGGGTCCTACGACGCTGTTACGTGATTGTGCGTAACCAACTCAACAAAAACAGGTTATTTGGTGAGAATTTGCTAAGATCCTGGCCCTTATGACCCTGTTTATCCTGCTCCGGGTTTTGTAGGAGGTGAGCATCATGCAAGAAAAAAAAACTTAATGTCCTCAAACTATTAAAAGCCAGGCTGAACTGGCTGTCAGCATCCTACAGTTCCTCCATTACTGTCTTTCTTACCACCCCTTACCCTCCAGGGATTTTTGTCCTCATCAGTAGCTCAAGCTACTGAAGGGGTAGTCAAAGTGCTGTGACAAGAGGGTGCAGCATGCCTCAGGCATGGAGCAGGGGAAGACCTCCAGACCATCCCGCGCCTCCCGGCTGCCCCGCACCGGGAGAGCCTTGCTGGGTCTTTGCCATCCACCACTGGCGTCCAAGCACTCCCACGAGCACCCACGCTTAGACCCCACCCCAACTTCCAAGTTAAAAGTAAGGCTTTTTCAAACGCAAAAGAACTTCGTAGC
>JANHMN010000003.1:61164411-61185205 GCA_030674055.1 Rhabdomys pumilio
GGGGGTCTCTGCGCAGCCCAGAGAGGCAGTGAAGAGACCCCGGTCACTCCGAGATCCAGATGCCCACCGGAACTGTGACCTGTGGATCCAGGACACAGGCCGGGGTCCGGAGCACTCGGTCTCCCGGGATGCGGGGTGCTGAGTTGGGGAGAGGGGCTGCGGGGCGGAGCGGGGCGCAGGGCGCAAAGAAGGCGACGGCGGCTGCACTCGGGGACCCGGGCGCGGGACGGGGTGGCGCGGGGCAAAGCTTGGATCTAGGGGTGCGGGCTCCGCTGGAGTCCTCAGGCAGGGCGCCGGTCGGAGCAGCACTTACCTAGGGCGGAGGGGTCCCGGAGCCGCAGGTCGGCGGCATCAGGGGGCCCATCAGAGGGCCGGGGCCTGCCGGTTCCACTGTACTCGGCCCTGCAACGCTCTGGCCGCCGGGGGCCAGATGCACTTCCTCAATCCTGCGGCCGCCTGGCGGGCGGAGAGGGCGGGTGGCGCGGAAGCGGGGCCATGCCAGAGGGTCTGCCGCCCGGGACCTCCGCAGATAGGGACACGGCCCCCTGGATGGCCTGCCTCGGTTTCCCTATCTGCAAGGTGTTTGGTGACCAAGCTCACTGCTCTTGTGCCTCGGTAGACGCTGGGGTCTTGAGACTTTGTGGGATCCTCTCCAAATTTGAATGCTTTGCTGTCTTCCCTGGGGACAGGCGCAGTGACAAGGTTGCGCCTTTTCTACCTTGCTCTAGAACAGATTAATTTAATTTTTTATCTTGTATGTTGGCCATGTACTCTGGCTGTAAATATTAAAAGGGCGAGCATATTAATATGTGTGCAGGTCTTTAGAGAGCAGTACAGAAACTACATTTTAAAAGTTGTTGTTTTGTAAACTGCGCTTTTTCACCACACGAGTTCGCTAACTTAATTATGGACGTTTGCAAAGATATTACTAGTTGATGAATATTTTTCCATTTTCGAATTGCCACCCTGTCTGGCTGCTTGTGGTGATGAGGTGGAATGTTGTCAGTTGATGCAACTGACGATAATAACCAAACGCAGCTATACACTCATGGCAGGCAAGCTTAGGATTCTGCTCCAGTCCACCCCCCCCCCGGCTTCCCTCCCCCCACAGAAAAGATAATCCTTAGCAGAAAACCAGTACTGCATCGGTAAGGTAACAACAAATTTTCCTGGGACCACGTGCAAAGAGCATAGACAGACCGCTTCACTACCAGTTCACAGAATTTGAGAAGCGGTGAGTCGCCTGAGATACTTCAGGAACACCTCAAGTTGGAGTTTGTATCCCTAGTTGACCAGGGGACTCACTACCTTGCAGCTCTCCTACGTTGGCTCTTTTCCGCCACCGAACACCGTTTCAAACATGTAGGCTCAGTTCTGCAATCCTGCCCTCGCCACGCCACCGAGGTCCTCAGACCAATTCTCAAGGCCAGCAATATGACTGCTACGGGAAAAGTCCCTAATAATTTGCAAGGCATGGCGTCCGCAGTTTGAATGAGCCCGGCTTGGTGGCGCCTTCAGGGCATGCATACATCACTGCCACCTAGCGTTACCAAAAGGAAGTTCATGTCTAGAGCCAAGACCAACATTAAGGGGACTTGTGTTGCCAATACTTATTGTGGCAAGAAAATTTCCCCTTTAGACAAGCTTAGAAATAGGTTAGGAAAAGTGACCAATGTAAAACAAACAAAAGAACAAGCAAACAATTCAAACATCTGAAACATTCGACACATATATGACCTTTTTTTTTTTGAGATGACCATATCACTGTATTCAACTGTACCTAGTAAGTATGTTTTAATCACAAGTTTGCGAAGGAGACTATTACAAAACAGTTAAAATTCCTTCTTTTTTTCATTCCTGCAGACCCATGTTCTTCTTGGGTTTGCTCATATCCCACCCTGACTTTCAATCTCAGGTTGGAATGACCCTATCTACAAAGGGTTCCTCTGATAGACAGTCAGAGGTGGGCCAGCCACCCATCTCCCTGAGTGAACACTGCACTGCTGAGGCTAACTGTTCCTTTTGTCTTCTGGCACTCATTTTTATTTAGTCAAATGCTTACTTTTGTCTGATGCCCCCCAACAATGATTTAAAGCCCCTCCCCCAGCCTCCACCTACAATCACAGTCACCTACAAGGATTCTAGCAAGGTGTAGACATTAAAAAGTAGGCACCCACCAAAAGCTGAAGCTGGAACATCCCATAATGTCTTCTTCGAGAGAATGTATCCAAGCATCAGCATACAAGTGCGCCTGCACACCGTTACACACACACACTCAAACGTGTCTCCAGAGCGGCTCTCTTTAGGCAGGCATGTTCTAATTAATCAGCCAATAGAAGATGTCATTTTTTATATCATTCTCTGCTAGGGTTTAGATCAGATATGAAGCATTTATAAATACAGCGACACCTGTACAGGTGCACACTGAGAGAGATCTGGTCCAACCTCCCACACCATTTTTAAAGGAGTGGTGTTTTCACATCGAATGCCTGTGCTTGTGATGCTGAGTTCACAGTTTGATCTTTCCAGACTTACACAAGGTTTCTGCTGCAGCATCAATGTCAGGTCATAATCAGGTAGCTGATGTTTCCTGGCAATTAGAAGCCTTAAGAACTTCAGCTAAGTTAAGTCTAGACCCTTAGATCATCGTCACAAAAATAGACACAGGGTCATTATTTGGGGATGAGATGTTTTTCCCAAATCCTCACATTCTGCTCTGGCCATTGTTGCTCTGTGACTAAAAGGGACTTGGGCAGCATAGAAAGGATCTGACACTTTGCCTGTGAGCCACGGGGGTCTTCACCATGCAAGATTATTGAAACAGCCATTACCATCAAGAAGAGCCCTGTATGTGCCCACCTAGAGGACTGTGACTTCAGTATTGTCATTGCCTTATCAAAAGCCACATTGCACAGAAGTTTCAGAAAGAGAAGGGCCTACCACAGAATTCAAATGGGGTTAGTCCTTCAATGAAAAAAAAATGTTTCTCAATGTCCAACTTTATTTTTTTCGTTGCTGCACACAATCTGAAGTTAAGATCGAAATCCCCAATCCAATTGATTTAAAAACCATACCACAGGGGTAAGCCTTAAAAGAAGTGAAATCTAACATTATATAGGTTTTCATTTCTAAGTACAGTATATTACAGAAGGTTAAATATACTACCTCTGTGTACTTACAGCTATAAAAGATACATTAATGATACCAATTATAAATAACGTAACATTTCATATTCAAGGCATTCTTGTACAATGGAAGAATAGCAACCTTCTAGTGTACTATGGTGAAGGGTAGTGCCTAGAGTTACTGAGATACTGAAAATTCAGTGTATGAGGCCACATCCTGATTTAACCAGTTAGGGTAGTAGAAGTGCTGAGGGAGGAAAGAAGGTGAATGGAATATTCCTTGTCTCTAACAGGGCTGAGAGCCTCAATTCACGCACCATATTCTTTACACACACACTGGTTCTGACAGAAGGCCTAATTCTCACGATTGCTCAGCCCAACTTTATTCCTGGAATGTAAGTATCACATCCAGTTAGGGAGGTGCATATTACTGATGATAAAAAAAAAAAACCCCACCCAGATAGCAGTCAACTCAAGGAGTTTGGTTCTATCCTCAAAGCTTCATGGGGACCGTTTTAGTTTTCCAAGTTCAAACATGGACTTGCACATCATTTGGATACATCAAAGAGGAAAGGAAGAATGTTATGGTGTGTGTGACTGAGATACACAGGTCACTTGGCTGATGGTCAGGTCCCCTGTGGGATCCTGGTGTTACTTGTTAACCCATCAGAAATGAAAGCCCAAATAGGATTTTGAAGACTACAGAGCTATGCAGTGGCAGCTGTCTCTCAGTGGCACGAACTAAAACAGATAATGGAGCTGGAGAAGAGAAAAAGGAAGTGGGTGTGCCTATTATTGAATGTGGTAGAAATGGGTATTTGTAAAAGTGAACGGTGGCTCTGAGGGTTGAATGAGAGCCCAGGGTTTGCTCTACCTTGGTAGTTCTAACATGAGTCCTCAGTGGCAAAGGTGAGACGTTCTCTGCCTAAGGTGGGCCTTCGTCATGGAAGACCATCTCACAGCCATAGGGCAAATTCTCTGAGATATTGATTTGATCGTTCCAAAGTCAGGATTGTTTTCAAGGTGACTCCTGTGGTTAGTGTCCATATGCAGCCCTTAGGACCCGCACCCCTGCACACCAAAGGCTTCTGGCGCCGTTCCGTGGCATGTGCTTCCCTAAGCTTCCCACTCTGGGTCCCTGAAATCCTCCCTTCACCTCAACACTAATCCTTTGCTTGTGAATAGTCCCACGTTTCCCCCAGAATGAAGAGGGTCTTGTTCTGTGCACAGATGATCCCAAGGAGACCAGAAGACCAGATTTGCTCTCAGTGAGAGAGCAAATCCCTACCGGGGTCAAAAAGCATTTAAATGAACCTTGGGACACTCCAGAGACCATCTTATAGTAAAGAGAGCTGGATGTCTTTTCGGTGTCCTGCACTTAGTCTAAAGGCAAAGTCAGAGCTGGATAAGAGTTCCTCCCCAGGCAGGCCTGCAGTTTCCCACATAACATCCGGCCACCCACAGTTTGGTCCATAAAGCGTGAGTGTGAGTGAGAGGAAAATCAAAACCATTGAACTCCAGTAGATCGAGTGTCCAGAAGAGAGGGTCCTGGGAAGCTGAGCACCGTCGTCCTGCTTTCTGCGTGCGGCAAGCTGGAGTTGCCACGGTCAGCTGTCCAGCTTTTGAGGAAGACGCCGGTCTGTCCTCAGGGGTTCTTCTCATCAAGTTTGATGGTGACAGTTTTCACTTCTGTATATTCAGCCAGAGCATATTCGCCTCTGTGATGACAGAAAAGGGTGTCTGTCAGTTCACACTGTCAGTTCACACTCAGTTCACACTGTCAGTTCACGGTTTTGGGAAAACTCCTCTAAAGCCAGAACATTCTGTCAGACAGCTTGAGTGTTGGAGTTTGTGTTACAGGACACAGTGTGGTGTCTGGACATAGTAAGGGACAGTAGACTCTACGATGCGCTCAGTAAGTGTCAGGAACTGGAAATGTGAGTTTAAATACTAAGTTCCCGTGTGTGATGCTTTGGGTGAAGTTAAAAGAACTAAGGGTTTGCCTTTGGACAATGAGAGAAGAAAGCAAAAGAAGACACGTTCTCTGTGTCAGGGAGGTGGCTATAGAAAAGAGGCCTGGGCACTGAACGAGATGTGCAGGCCGGGAACCGGGGTGTGAGAACCGCACAGATTATGTAAGTTTCAAGTGGCAATTTGTTACTCTTTGCAGAGACAGAAACGGTGATTTCCAAGCTTGAGGAGGTGGCTAAGGGACCACAGGGATATCTGGCTCTGACAGGAAGAGTTGCAAGAGGAGCTGGGTCAGAATGCAGGGGAAAGGGAGCAGACACTGGCACAGGCTAAAGACAGGGAGGTGATGGCTCAGCTTAGCATCTTCGGAACATTTCCTTCCCTCACAACTTATAGGGCCAGGGATCTTTCCTAAGTATCATAGATCATCTTTGGAGTAGACCGTCTTCCAGAACCCAGAGACATCTTGGACGCTATTCCACTACAGAACACTTTTAGAGCTTGCAGAAAAATAAACCAAAACCAATAAATTTTGGTTCCAGAAAAGGTAGGAAGGTGTCCACTTGGGCTTCTGTACTAAAGATCTGAGGCACAGTCCCTTATCATCTCTGAGGCCTGAAATCCTATGGGTAAGCCCAGCATCTCCTCTTGACTTCTTTTGGATTAAGATGTAGAACTCATACCTCCTGCCCTAGAACCATGCCTGCCTGGGTGCTGCCATGCTTCCAGAAAGGATGATAATGAACTGAACCTCTGAAACTGTACGCCAGCCCCAATTCAGTGTTTACTTTTATAAGAATTGTCGTGGTCATTGTGTCTGCTCACAGCAATACAACCCAAACTAAGACAATCAGCATCCTTGGGACTGTTTGAGCTGTATCATAGGGATACCAGAATGCCTTTCAGTTATATCAATAGAGAGAATCACACAGGCCACTCACTCTGTGCTGGATAAGCAACGCCACCATTAAGAAGATGTACTGTTGAGCGTTCTTTCTTACAAAGCAACATGGAGAAACACAAACAACCAAAGGGGAAAATTACATAACAGACATACTCATGTTTGTACAAAAAAAGGAAAGCAAATTCCAGTATGTGTGAAAGGGACGCTCAACATTGCACACCTGAAGAAATGAAAACCCGTACAGTGACAGGATCACTTTCATGTGGCCGAGCATTGAATTCTGGGAATTTATTCTGAAAACCATCACCCCAAGTGCATAAATATTTACACACAAAGTGTATAAACAGCATTTGTAATGATAAAATCCTCTGGAAATAACACTAAAGCCCACTCTAGGAGGCTTTCACTAAAAGTCTGGGAGATGTCCCACACCCATTTTTTGAATCCAAAAAGTAGCTTGCTTCCACATTAGTAAACAGAAAAGAATGGATGGATTTATGCATATCTATAGAAAATATGCTGTAAACTTTCAGAATGAAAAAGTAATGTTGCTTTACAAAAATTCTAAGTGTTAGTGATTTATTAATCTGGCAAAGAAAAGGTATGGAATCTTTCCAAAGGAGCTCAAGTTGGACACGTTCAGAAACGTCAGCATTCTTGCAAGAAACAAGGTGTAGCTTCCCCCTTCTTCTTTCTATTTCCTCATCTGTTTTTCTGGTTCAAGTTCTCGCTGTCTCCCTCCAACCCCTCACACAGTCCTTTCTACCTCAGCCACCAAAACCATCTGGGAGCTCAGTCTTCCTTTCAATAACCCTCCCTATCAATGGGCACAAGGATGGATAGGAGTGATAACAGTTAACTGACACAGGCCTAGGACCTGACACTGAGCTTGGAGCAGTAAAGACACTCAACAATTATTTGTAAGAAGAAAATCGCCAAGAGACCAAAGATCACGTCCTTTGTGAAATTGTAGGGCTGCAATCTCCTCATGCCTACAGGGTCCTCTGTGGATGCCACCTTGGACAAACTGTTATCATTCACTTGGTCTTCAGAGACCCAGCTGGGAAATACAAAGCCTGGTGGGAGGCCAGGGTCAAGTGTGAAGAGCAATACAAGACAGGCCAGAGCAAGTGCCTTTCCCAGTAGCTTTGGTTTTAGGTTTCTTTTTGTTTCCACCATTAAATTTTTTTAATTATCATTTTTTAAATCTAAGATTAATTATTTTTACTCTAGACAAACAAAAACAAACCAAATAATTGCTATGTGAACCATTGAGTGATTGAACAAAATGAGTGAGCAGTGGTCCCCTCTAACAAGTGAGACTGAGAGCCAGGGAAGAAGCTCTGACCTTGTCACATCTCTGTCAGATGAGGTTTTGTTCAATGGCTTAGATGCTGCATGCCTTAGTTACACTGCAAATCAAAGAAATAGGAAGTAATATGCACCAAGAGGAACAGAGTTTTCAGGCTTCGTCCAAGACCAGCCCAGAGGACATATCCTGGCGGGGCTGGTGGGTATGCAGCCAGTAACCAGCCCAGCCCCAGTAACCAATTGGGGAAAACCATGGAATTCACCATATGGTGCTCCAGTATAAAAAAGGGAAACTTGCTGCAACATGGAGACATTGATTTGAAACAAATGAAAATAGAAATCATTTTTCAAGGCAGTTTCTAGCCTCCTAACAAGTGATTTTAAAATACTTCATTAAAAAAAAAAAGCTTTGAGAAAATATATGCCCAAGATCCAAAAAAGAAAAACCAAAACAAAACCCCAGACATTTAAGAAAGTCCCTAGGGCAACTGTCAGGATGAAACATGACTGAGGTCTGTGAGCTTACCACGCCAGTCTGTGGCAGGCAGAGGGACTACAGACTCCACACCAGAGAAGAAGGTCCCAGGTAAAAAATAGCCATGTAGACAATCCCTAGTGATGCTAGGGAAAGCCAGGCAGTAGGTGTCCCCCACATGCCTTCTGGTTGGTCACTTTGTGTCTTTCCAGTGATCTGCACTTAGAGGACTGGTGTGTTCGCTGCCTCCTGTCCTCTGGAAGGAGGCTGTGAGGGTTATGAGTTCCTTAGTCCTCATAACCTGCCTGGCTGAAGACCAAAGACCAGAGGAGACAAATGACCACATGAGATCTGGTGGCATCATTTGAAGAGGCTTACAGTGATGACTCCTAGAACAGGGGTTAGCTCAGTGGCAGAGAACTTGCCTGGCATGCTGGATGACCTAATCCCCCGAAACAAAACTCAGAAAGAAAGAAAGAAAGAAAGAAAGAAAGAAAGAAAGAAAGAAAGAAAGAAAGAAAGGAAGGAAGAAAGAGAGAGGGGGGCACAAGTGATCTCTATTAAGTCCTGGGTTACCCAAGGTCAAAGAACCAGAATTAATCTTGACTCTTGTCTCTTTTGCTGTGAGCCTAGCCATTTCTCCAGCCCTACTCTCAACTCTTATGACCTACTAACCTCCTGAGTCCACGTCTTTCCATGAAAGCTGTTATCCTCTCTCACGGACCATCTCTACACGGCCACAAGTGACTGTTCAGGGGCTCTCACACTAGAGTCTGTGCTAAGCAAATGCCAGCATCACCAGTATTGTCAGTTACCACTGGAGGGTCCTGGAGGGAATTCAGATGACCCTGGCCCTGGTTTCTCATCCTCAAGTGTCAGTATTCACCAAGAGGCTATAAAGTAGAAGCTTAAGTAAGGCTATCAAGTTTCCAAGGGAGCACCTCAGAGCTCCTGCTGTGGGTCTTTCTGGCCAAGAATCAATACATTATTGCAGGTGAATCAGTCACAGGGACAAAGAGGGTCCAAAGAATATTCTATGCTTTCTGCTCACATGTGCAGATGACTCCTGGGCCTGTGTCATGACCTGAACAGAACTGAGGTAGAATGAGGGGCCCCAGTTCCATTCAGATCAGTCAAAAACCAGTGGAAGCCAGCCCCTCTCCACCACAACACACTTAATCTATCAGGAGAGCTATTCTGCATCCCCACTAATGCCCAGGCTGAGAAGAACCCAAGCTCTGTTCTGACTATGTAGAAGGCAATGCATTTGTATATAAATGACACAAACTGTTTAAACAAAAGGAAGAACATGCACGCTCAGAAATGGCCAGGAACAGCCTTAGGGTGTTGTCACAGATGGCTCCCCAAGAACACCAAGCCTACCAATATGTTTGTTCACACTAGCTAATAAAACCAGGACCATAGTAAGGGCAAATGGAAACAGTGTGCAGCCAGGGACCCCAGCATCTTCACCCAGGGGCACTCCACCCGACTTTGAATCTGGGCCAGAGGTAAGATGGTACGTCCTTGAATCACCAGAGGCCAGGCAGAGAAGGTACAGAGGAACTTGTTCAGGCTCAGGATGTACTTCAGAGGCCATGGAGGGGCAACACAACCCCCCCAAAAAGTGTCCAAAAGGAAGCAGAGTCACCCATGTATGTTCCCAAAGCCTATGCCAGGCTCTGAAAGCAAAGCCAGGCAGATTCAGAACCTGACTTGAGCCAGTCTGTTTTCTCTATGCAAAGTGGAGACACAGATGTGTGTTGTAAGACTGTTGATGTTGACTGACACATCCTCATCCTGCTAGCTTAGAGCTAAGCACTGCAGAATGCCCCTAAGGTGATGGCACTGGGCAGGAGAAGAGGTTGAGCCTACAGGTTGGTTGTAGGGTTTAGAAGAAGACAAGGAAGGAGGGAGGGAGGGACTAAGAGATCTGGATCAGCCTCCATTGAGGGACCACCAGCCTTTGTCACAGAGGGAACGGTGAGGGGTCAGAAATACTTACAGTTCTCTGCCATTCCCAGACATTTTGAAGCCACCAAATGGAGCCTGTGCATAGAATGCATTGTAGCAGTTAATCCTAGAGCAAGAGTGAAAGATACCTGGGTTACCTGGGTTACCTGAAGAACATGCCCCTGTGTTTTAAGACACCGGAGCATGCCCAACGCACAGCTCCGGGCAAAGCTTCAATAACTTCAACACAGCACCCTCCTTATGTGCTCCTTACCCCTGCCTCCTGTTCTTCCTGCCAGAAACTACAACTGGAATATACTGAGGAAGAGAGCTAAGGGATGAGTTAGCTGTGAAATGATGCAGGTCTGACCTCAGAGATCTGCTTCCTAAACTGTGTGACTCTAAGCTTATTCAGCCTCTTTGAGTCTCATCTTATCCATCTGGAAGATGGGCGCATGAGTATACCATCTGCAGGATTATCAGTGAGCAGGGATACATGTCCATACCTTGCAGCTTAGGTATGCATGGACTTTAGAATCCACCAGAGACAAAGTTAGTGTGACACAGTGTGTCAATGGTCCAGGCTTTGGAGCCTTCTCGGCTATGTCCAGTGACCCATGATAACCATAGCTCTGCATCCTCAGATTCAACCAACTTTAAACCCAAAGTTTTTGTGCAGAATTATTTTTTCTCTTGCCACTGCTCCCTAAGCAATGTTGCACAACAAATATCAACACAGCATTGTACTAGGTGTTGCGAAACATGTGGATGTACGCAGGAGGGGATGGGGTGTGTCTTGGCGGTAAAATGTTTTTCTAGCATGTTCCAGGTCCTGGGTCAGAGCGCCAGCATGGGATGGATGGATGGATGGATGGATGGATGGATGGATAATTAGATAGATAGATAGATAGATAGATAATTAGATAGATAAATAATTAGATAGATAATTAGATAGATGATTAGATAGATAGATAATTAGATAGATAATTAGATAGATAGATAATTAGATAGATGGATAGATAATTAGATAGATAGATAGATAATTAGATAGATAGATAGATAGATAATTAGATAGATAGATAGATAGATAGATAGATAATTAGATAGATGATAGATAGATAATAGATGGATGGATAATTAGATAGATGATAGATAGATAGATAGATAGATAGATAGATAGATAGATAGATATAGATAGATAGTCAGTCAGATGGGTAGGTGGGTAGGTGGGCGGGCAGGCAGAAAGACAGAGACAGACTAATACTACAAGCCAGCCAGCCATCTAGAAGATGTGTCCAAGCTATCTGCACATACAAAGGAGTTGAGTAGCCATCGAGTTTGGTCTCTCAGTAAGGAATAAATCCTCTGCAGTTAAACACTGAGGGCCAACTGTGCTAGCTGTGTGATGTTGGACCAGTCATTCCATCTCTTTCTATGCCTTGATTTCCTCATGCGAAGCATGCAGAACTTAAGTCCCAATTTCAGAGGGCGCGCAACAGAACACTTAACAGCGAGAACACATCACGTAACCTCTGTTGATGAAACTGGAAAAGGGAAACTAGGAAGCCGGTTGCTCGGACAACACAAATGCTCCAGTGTGCATGCTTGGCTCACCAGACTGTCCCCGACTCGAGCGCAGAAGCCAGCTTCAGGGCTTTGTCGAGGTTTTTGGTGAACACTGCTGCTGTGAGCCCATAGTCAGTGCTATTTGCTCTTCTGATCACTTCCTCCAGGTTTTTGAACTTCAGTATTGGTTGCACTGGTCCGAAAATCTGTGATTGATTACAAGGAGCGAGGTACTTGATGAGGATGGGACTGGGGCTTTTATGGCTTTCCACACTCCTAGGGCCCCTCCCCCCAAGAAAAAGAACCCCAGAGACCTCTATAACTGTGTGATAGCTGAAATTTAAATAGGGGATTCAGGCGGAACGAAAACTGAGAATTTACACTGTGTTTATGTTCCTTTCATGTCATGGGAATCTTCAGCCTTAGATCTTTGGGAAGATTCATGTACAGCGGGGTACAGAAGGAAAGCACTGGATAGCTTTCTGGAAAGTTCTCTGGAAGGGTGTTCACAAGTGGACAAATGCTGCTTTCTTGGTGAGTTTTTGTTTGCTTGTTTTTTTGTTTGTTTTGTTTCATTTGAGACATGATTTCTGTCTGTAACAGTCCTGCCTGTCCTGGAACTCTCTTATAGACCAGGTTGGCCTCAAACTCACAGAGATCTGTCTGCCTCTACCTCCTAAGTGCTGCTGGGATTAAAGGCATGTCACCATGCCTGGCTCATTCCTGGTGTCCTTTTCTGTCACTTAATGAAGATACTTAAACTATTTCTATAGTGAGTCGCAGGGGATGGAATGACACAATAGTCACCCAGCAAAGAAGGGCAGAGAAAAGCTACACGTTTGCCCATTTAGAGGAGGGTCTGAAGGGAGCTTGTGAGTGACTCAGGAGCAGGTGGGATTACACACCAGGACAGTGCACAGTCTCTAGAAATGGCTTCTCTGCTTCCTTGTGACATCTCACCAAGAAGTATACAACACAGCAGCAACAACGAGATGATTTAAAAAAGAAGAACATAGAGATCTGAGCTCTGCACCTATCGAGAGGTGAGAGACCGTTCAACATCTCGAGAAACTATCAGAGACCCTCACAGGGAAGCCCATGCCCACCCCCCTCACATGCTCCAGAAGGTCTAGGCCAGTGGTTCTCAGACTTCCTAATGCTGTAACCCTTTCATCCAACTCCTCATGTTGTGGTGACTCCCGACCATAAAATTGTTTTCATTTGCTACACTCTAACTGTAATTTTGCTACTGTTATGAGTCGTAATGTAAATATCTGTTTTCAGATGGTCTTAGTGTCATTCGACACCCCCTCCCCCACCCCCGGCCCTAATGAGGTTTCGACCCACAGGTTGAGAAACTGCTGGACTGGGTCCTTCTTACCAATCCTGTGCAGGAACCGCTGAGCCTAACAAAGAGATTCAGAGGCAAGGGGACATCTGTCATTCTCAAGAACAAATGTGGCAGAAAAACCATTGAGAATGATAGCTGGGACTCAAAGGGACACTCGTTTAAGGACAGTCTAAAGAGTGGGAAGTGGCCATTGTTCCTGAATCCATGGTTTGGTGCCTGGTCATACCTGGAAGGCTAAGATATTTCAGACCTGGGCTGTTTGTGCAACTGTGTAGAAGGAACTGTGCTGCTACTGCCTAGCGACCATAACCAAGGATGGAGACAGGGCTGGGAAAACTGTAGCTGCAGTAGGTTTTGGGGTTCTCCAGAAGCACCAGAGCCCCAAGCGACAGTAGAGCCACCCAGAAATAAGACTGTTTGCCCCGTAAATCCTTCTGGGATCCCTAGAGCCTCAGTTTTAGGCTGTAGCCATACCTACCTCCTCTTTGGCAATCCTCATGTTGTCTGTAACGTCTGAGAAGACGGTGGGTTTGATGAACAGCCCTCTGTCCTCCATGGCTGACCCCCCACACTCTAGCTTGGCCCCTTCCTTCTTCCCACTCTCGATCAGCTCAAGGATTTTGTCAAACTGCTTTTGGTCAATCTGCAAGACACAGGAGGAAATTATAACTACTTTCTTCCAGGAGGGGACTCTGGTCTTGTGTTTTCAATGGCCCTCAGCATCTACAGCAGGTCCTCCTCTGTTCTGTGTCCTTGTAAAGTCCTAGATCTGATAACAGAGAGCCTGTGGGCAGAGAGTCCTCGCCTGAGCAAACCCATGCTCGTTGGAACACTGGGGCCACATGGAGGTCGTCCATCTTCAACTCCATCCTGAAGCCTTACTCTCATGTCTGGTTCCGGTCCTCATGCTGTGAGGTAAGGTTCAGGGTAAAATAGATTCGGGAGTGATTACATTCTTTCAAATCTCAGCATTCTGCTTCCATTACTGGATTTAACAAGTAAAAACAGGATGCCCAGCTCAATGTAACTATCAGAAACACAATATACTGTAGCTTTTAGTATAAGGATACACCAAACAGCATTTGGGATATACTTAAGCAACGGTGTTTTCAGTTTTTCTAAAATTCAAGTCCAGTGGTGTCATATTTGCCTGACAACTCTGCCCTGCTTACTGCACACCACAGATTGGGGTAGGAACTTACTGGAATGATCCTATTATGGTGCAGAAGAGGGAGCAAGGCTTCAGCAGCCCTGGGAACAGTGGAATGAGCCTCACAGTGGGGCCTGAGTACTGCTTCTGGGCTGGAGGGAACCGAACTGACTGGAAAAGTTCCACATTGTGCTGTCTTTATCTTGGCTAGAAGGTGCCCTAAGCCACACGCCACAGATTAACACCCAGTTGGGAGACACAGTTTTTAACCAGATATCAAAAGGCCACCCACCCCTTCTTGGGATGGCTCAACAAGGAAGATGCTCTTCCTGTCTTCTTCCTCAGATACATATGCCTGTATTGTGACTGGGTTGACAGACAGTTCCTTCCCTCCCAGGCTAAGAGAGACAAAACCTAAGCAAAAACACTGTTGCTGAGACATCCATATAGGAGACTTGGTTTCATTCAAGAAACATTAAGTAGAAAAAAACCAGGGCTGGAGAGATGGCTCAGTCACTAAAACATGAGGCTTTTGACTCTCTAGCATCCATAGAGAAAAACTGGACATAGCGACCCACACCTATAATCCCAGCACTGGGAAGGCGGAGACAAGTCGCTCCCTGAGGCTTGCTGGTCAGAGCACTCCAGGTTCAGCAACAGATCCTGTCTCAAAAATTAGGGTGGACATCAACAGAGGAAGAACCTGACCTTGACCCGTGGTCCCCACACAAACATACAATACATGCACATACATTCGTGCACATGGCTGCACACACGTATGAACACATACACATGTATATGCCACAAATACACACATACAGAAAAAGGCTGAAAAGTAAGTAAACCCATTTCAGGTACAGAAAGATTTTTGAGATTCTTTTTAAAAAGAATAATAAAGAATCAAATGGTGGAGCCAACATGATCTCTTGTGCACAGAGATGGAGAGGACCTCCAAGCACATAATCACATGTGCAAGGAAATCCTGGAGGGGTACTCCAGGAATAAACACCACAGGAGCTCCAATATGGGGAGAGGTAAGAATGGGTGGGGGTGGAGATGGTTAACCCCTTCACTGAAGTCCTTTATACATGGTTAGGGTCTAGAGCGATGTGCTTACATACCCACAAAAAGTAATGAAAGAAACCCAAACACACCCAGTTCCCAGCCCTCTCCATCTTTCTCTGTGTGAACCACATCTTGGCTCAAAAGTTCCAGATGGGGCTGGTGAGATGCTTAGTAAATAACAGTGCTGGTTGAGCTCAATCCTGGGTCAGGCAAGGAGCCACATACTAGAAGTAGATGGCTTCTGGCCTTCACATATGTGCTGTGGCATGTGCACCAGTCCCCCACATACACAAATGTATACACATACAAATTAAATAAATAAGTGTCAATTAAAACATTTTTTAAAATTTTTTTTTGGAGGGGGGTTTGGCGGGGGGAAAGTCCTTATGTTACAAAACCCCTCTCCTCCTAGGGACCAACATAGGAGGATGTAGGAAGCTCATCAGGCCTCAGGTGTCTGCTGGCTGGAGCTATGATCTACTGGAAGAAGACCTCATCTGTTCTGCAGGCAGCGTGGGTCCCTGTCAGAACCCCTACACACCCATGCTCCACTCCCCCCTCCCCCACGAGCCCTCATAAACACGTTGTTTAAATCTAATAGCCATCCGTGAAATGTCAGCTGGTGCCTACAGGACAGGAAGAAAGATCTGGCAGGAAGGGAAATGACAAGGCAGGGCACTGCACCAGAAGTGGGAAAAGATGGTCCCCACAGGACCTCTGCAGAGGACGCCTCCGGATCCCGAGCAGGCCAGGTGGCTTCCTTGCTCTGCTGCCAAGTTAACCCAAAAGATGATGGAATGCTCCAGCGAGCGGTCTCCAGCCCCGGTCCCTGATCTAGGTCAGCAAGCTCTTCCACAGGCCTGAGACACACAGGAGTGTTTAGGCAGCTGGACAGCCTTGCAGAGTAAAATCTCACAGGTCGTGGGAGGGGGAAGAACATTCACAGGATCCTAAATGGTGTCCGATTAGACAGCATGAGTGAGTTTCAAAGGGACCGTGCCGCGCACAGCACAGCCCAGGTGGGAATAGACAGACACCCTCTCCCTGACCCGCTTCCCAGAAATACCACACCAGAGACTTGGAAGGAAAAGGAGAGAAATGTCAGGAGAAAAGGCTTCCCACCTATTCTAGATTAATGCTACAATTTGTGGATTCGATACTGGTTTGTGGCCATGTTTGCATGGAGAGCATGGACTACCCTGTGACAGGACTGTAGGGTTTGTGGTTGAGGCTGGGTGTGAGGAATGCACACAGCTTCCTTGCCAGGGACACATGACACCAGAGCCACAGAGCACATGGATTGGAGTCAAGGTTGGTATCGCCTTGGCCAGAAAATCCTCCTCTACTTCTTCCCCAGCCAGCATCCACACAGAATAGCTAAGCAAAACTGACTAGGATGCCCTGAAATCCCTCGGGATGTGCACCTCCTAGGTCAGGGAGTTTGCCAGTCAGGGTATCGGCCTTAAAATAAGTCTATTCCCTTTGTTGAGTTCTTCCTGGTGACGCTATACCCTCTACGACTCCCATTTCCCTGATGAGAAAACTAAGGGCTGGAAGGAACAAAGCCACAGAGCCTTCTTTGAGCTCCGAAGTTTCCTGAGTAAACACTTGGTCCCAATTCAGTGTGAGTCTGGGGCAGACAGCGGGGAGTAAGTCGTGGATATGGTTGGAAACTTGAGGGCTGAGCTGCAGTCTGGCAGAAACAGAGTTGCCACCGTTCTCTGCTGCAATGGTGCAGGGGTGGCCAGGCTGCTCTCTTAAATATCCATCCATGGGCTTCACGGACGGTTAGTAAGAAAGCCACCCAGGACGTGCGCTCTACAAACATTATGAAAGTTCATGGTTGTGGCTATTCACATCCTGCCCGGGCTTCCCAAACCAGGTCTGCAGAATCCTTTCTCATTGCCCAGGATGCAGCCCAATCCCTAGAGTCTCTCCACCCTCTGGTTACTGAGGGTTATTTCATGCTATAACGCATGCGGCCTTGAAGCCCTTGAGTCAAGCTGGTCATTGCCCTGACTGCCCCCTCTTCTGCAGGGTTCAGGGAACTCTCTCTATCCCCATACTTTGAAGGTCACCATATCAAGAAGGCTGCCGGACTCAGCAGATAGCTTTGTGCCCCGGATCCGCTGACTCCTCCCTAATTCCCGTGGATACAGCTCCATTTCCTGATAGAAACAGTTTATCCGCCTCTAAATAAAAGCCCTGAGTGGACAGCACAAGCTAATTCTTTTCCTTGGAGGGGGAATCCTGTCTGGACCACACTTCTGTCTAGCTCAGTCCCTGCAGGAGCACTACACACCGGGACATGTTTGTTGGTGGGTTACCTGAGGCCCCTGCTCCGTTTTGGCATCGAAGGGGTCTCCCACGGGCCTCTTCTTGGCGAACTCCACACTCCTCCTCACAAACTCCCCGTAGACCTGCTCTTCCACAAACACCCTGGAGGCCGCAGTGCAGCACTGGCCTTGGTTGAAGAACACTCCCTGGTGAGCACACTCCACGGCCAAGTCCACTGGGGGTCAGGGGAGGCAAGAGGAAGCGATTAAGTTGTTACAGCAGGCCTGACAGCTGCAACTCTAATTACCCCCATAAGAAAACAGGGCCCAGATGACTGCATTTCAGAAACTAATTTTTCTTTCTTGGCGCCTCCCAAAGGAGAGGATGGGGGAAAGGATTTTAGATTCACCAAGTCTGAGTTAAGAAAGTCTGGAGTCTCAGGCTCTCTCAGTGCCCTTAATGTGCTAATGAGAGTCCAGTAGGAGCACTTTCCAGTTCAACTGTCCATGGAACCCCCCACCCCAGCCTTCCTGTCCCTGGAGGGACAGTATCCCAGCAGGGTTGGGACAGGACAGTCACACAAGGATCTCAGACCTCCCTGCGCCCCACCCCCTGCATTTGGGCCAGGGGCCAGGTTAGCATGGCCCCTCCTGAAGACATCAGTTCATTTTCTGGTCCCTAATGGGATCCAGGAAGGATGACCGAAGTGACAGTGTTGTATGTCACCCTGAGCATTATGTCAGGATTTAATTTGGGGGAATGGCGCTCCCTGGAGGAGGAGGCCGGAAGAAAAAGGAGGACACACTGTGTTTTCATGATCCTGGAAAACCAGCCCTTACATAAGGTTCCCTTCACTGAAAGAGCAGCAAGAGGGACAAACACAGAACAGGGCTGTTTCTTTGGGATGGAGGTTTAGGACCCTAAATTTGAGTCACAGGAGGGCTACATACAAAACTGTCCCAGTGACTCCAGTAGCAACATTGCTTGGGCCAGAGCCGGGCAGTCCCTCTCCACAGCCTCCCTGGGGTCCTTCCTTACTCTTCTCTCCCACTGAAAATCAGCTTTAGAGAAAGGAACCAGTCCTTCACATCTTAGTGAGAAATAGTGCCAGTGTTATTATTTCTTAGGGCTATTTGTGGTTCCAGTCTTATCTGAGTGTGGAATGGAAGGCTTTGTTCTCTGTGGCAGGGGTGTCTGGCATGGGTGGACAGCCGGGAGGCTGTTCCCTAAGGTATAGGTGCTCTCAGGTCTTTGAGGAGTCACACCATAGGTGACCCAGTGCTCAGACAGATGAATGCTCACTGCGGTCCTTTCTGTCTTCTTCTGGACACAAGCGCCAACATTAGCATACATACACTTTAATATTGTGTCACACAAACTCTGGCAAGACACAAGTTGTGCCCAGCTGCTGTGCAGGTGCCTCTGCCAGGGAATAGTCACACAGGAATGACACATAGAGTATGTTTTTGTTTAGTGTTTTGAAGGGTCAGCAAGGCTGTCCTCTGGTGTGTCAGGAGAAAGAAACACTTCAACTCTTTCAAGAGCCTAAGTACACTGCAGAGACATTGGCTTGAAGATAGAAAAATGGATGCCCAGAGTGGGGAGCCTGCCTCCTCCCCTAGTCCAGAAGGAGGCCTGTAGGAGAAACTGGAGCCTGTCTACAGACTCCTCGAAGCCTCCCCTATCTCCTCAGGGACAGGAAGGTGAACTTAGCCTTCAGGTACAGACCCTCTAGTACCCATAAGCCACATGCTTGCCCATCTCAGCAAATGATGTTCTGCCCTCCAAAGGCTTGGGCCTGTGGGGGACAATGGCAGGGCCATCCCATGAGGAAAGCATCCCATTCTGTGCATATGCTCCTCTTCTCATGGGTCCCTGAATGCACGCCAGGAAGTGAGGAGAGACCTATAGCCCCAGTGACTCACGGTCGGCGTCCGCACACACGATGCATGGATTCTTGCCCCCTAGCTCCAGCGTAACCCTCTTCAGGTTGCTCCGAGAGGCGGCTTCTTTAACCAGTTTTCCAACCTTCAGGGTAAGAATTAGGCTTTGTTAGCTCTTAGATGTGGTGAGCGTGTGCAGGCACGCTTTGGGTACCCTGGTCACCTGCCTCAGTGATGCACCCCAGGCCTGATGCATCATACTGTCACACAGCCTTGGCTCATCGGGCTGGCCACTGTAGCTGGGCACCATGCTGAGTGACCTGGCACTCCTGCTAGTAACTGCTGAGACTCTGCCAGCCTAATATGGAGTTGGTGCTGGTCTGAGAGGACTGTCAAGTCAGGGAAGCACCAAAGATGGCTTGTCCTGTAATGACATGTGACCAGTTCTCTAGAGCCCTTTAAAGATGGCCCACCTTGGGAGGAGGAATGAGAATTGGTAGCTGAGGTAGTGCCACTGGACCACCCTCCCACACACCCTGAGCTCTCTCTGAGATCTGAGTACGCAGCTGAATGCAAGGCTGGCCTATTGTACCTCGTGACTCACCCTGTCAACAAGTTTAGCCAGGCACCAAGAACCTCAGAGATGGGAAAGACCCAAGAGACCAAAGCAGACACTGAGATTTTAAGCTGGATAGCTCAGGGTCCACATTCCCAGGGCCTGTTTAATACCATGCAAGGGAATGGTGGCTGTAGGCCAGAGTCTAATTCTTACTAGAATCTCTAAGGATGCTCACCCTAGCTGCCAAAAGGGTGGCAGGACTCAGGTGGGTAGCAGGCTCCTGGCCAGACTAGACATCTCAGAGATGTCCATTTCCCCCATCATTCTGCTTGTCTTCTTCTTCTTTTTTAAAATTGATTTGTAGGTGCTCTTCACATATGAAGGATATATAAACATTTGGAGAGCTACATGCTGTACAACTGGTTTTCTCCCAGCTTGCTTATCATCTCTTAGTCTTAATGATATTGTTTACTATATGGATGTTTTACATTTTTATTTTATCTTATCTCTCAGTTATTTTTTCTAAGGCTTCCAAACTCTATTAACTATTTATTTAGTTTGGGAACTGGAATGTTTTACTAATAGTTTACTAATAGGTTTAGAAAAAAAGAAGCAGATAGTATTTGAACTCCTCAAGAAAATGTTGGTGTGACTCAAATAATGGACTGGTTGTCGTCTTTGCCAGCAGCTCACAAAGAGGGCTTACCTCTGTGGAGCCGGTGAAGGCTATCTTGTTGATCTGTGGATGGGAAGAAATTGCTGCTCCCACTGTGGGCCCAAAGCCTGGCACAATGTTCACCACACCCGGAGGGAACCCGACCTGGGAGGGACAGAAACAGTATCAAAGGATCAGACAGACAGCACCTACTACAAACCTATCTATCTGCAGGGGTGGTTAAGAATTGTAGCCCTGTAATGTCCCCAAGCAGAGCAGCATCCCCAAAGGGTAGCTGGGTCACACGCTGGCCAGCATGCACCCACATCAACTGCAGCAGCCCCCCTGGTGTTCTTCTAATCCTCTGCTGCTGGCTGGGGGTGAAGGCACATGGGAGAATTGATCACACCCAGGAAGATTCCAGCATCCTAGCAGGGCCCAGGAGCAAAGGTTGAGGGATACCACTAGGTGGCAGTGGCTCTCTTATATAAGACTGCCTCTGTGTGTGTGTGTGTGTGTGTGTGTGTGTGTGTGTGTGTGTGTGTGTGT
>JANHMN010000003.1:61185215-61231898 GCA_030674055.1 Rhabdomys pumilio
TGTGTGTGTGTGTGTGTGTGTGTGTGTGTGTGTGTGTGTGTGTGTGTATGTGTGTTTAATTTGAGAATCTAGAGCATTGGAGTGGGCACACACACACACACACACACATCCTTCCCTTTACTGTGCCCACTGGGCTCATCCAGGACTGGCCCTTGCTGAGGCAGGGGACTGCTGATCTTCCGTACTCACACTCATGCCGCCCCCCCCCCACATGCCGCTCCCTATTAACAAGACTTTCACCCCCCAATGAGGTAGAAGATGTCATTTCCAACACAGAGACTTGTCTATGACTTTATTTCTTAAAATATCATTTTAGGGTCCAGTGTTTGACTCTTAAGTTTCCTGGGCATTATTCTGTAACCGTTGTGATTTTAGAGCCTAGAGTCTCTTTTGCATGAAAGCCTGTGTGACCAGTGAGGAGAGGGTGAGTCCTGGCTGGTTACAGCAGCCCCAACCTCTCTCCAGCGTGTATGCCTCCCCGCTGCCTCAGTTCAGCTGGGAGTGAAACGGTCGCCTTTCTTCCAGCTCATCTTTCTTCCTGCTCTTTCGATCTTTGTTACATGCATGCTGATGATGGAACAACTGAAATATGCTGCCAGGTGTGTCTGGCAGGTGTCCCTCTAGGCCACTGCTTCCCTGAGTTGTGGCTCCCTTGGGGTGGAGAGGACAATGGGGAAGCTCCTGAGGACCTACACACAGCTGTGATGAACTACCTAGCTAGCTGGCAAGGCCACCCTTCCCACCTCCCATGCCCACTGAGCCCAGGACCCATGGAGTTTGGAGATCTCTTTTTTGACCCCCTCTTGCAATGCTCTAGGTAAGACACAGAGAATTAACCACTGGCTTATACCTTAATGAGAGAGGCAGGTTCTTAACAGGACCATGGGGAGGAACAACAGCAGCTTTCAGATCAGCTACCATGTGCACAGTCGCTAGGCTAACCAGTCATGCCCTTCCTTCTGCATGCTGAGCTGGTGAGCACGGTGGCTGGCTGCTGTCACTGCTTTCCATGGTACCTAACTCTTGGCTGTGTGGGTCTATCCAGAGCATATTTCCTCGTCAGACTGCTTACCTCTTTGATGAGAGAGCCGAGGTACAGAGCGGTGAGAGGTGTCTGCTCAGCTGGCTTCAGGACCACGGTATTCCCACAGCACAGGGCAGGAGCCAGTTTCCAGGCCAGCATCAGCAGGGGGAAGTTCCACTGTGCCAGAGCACAAGAAAGGGGCCTTGAGGCTCAGGTCCACGGTGCCCGCATCCCAGGGCCCAGCCACCTCTGTGGTTGCTTCCTTTGTCTGGGTTGGACTTTAAAGGGTAGCATTGGAGTAAGCAAGACTGCAGGAGTCTAGTGCATGCTCAGTGCATCCTGGAAGATGCTAATGCGGAACAATTCTACCCTATGTGTCTTCGGATTCCCTCCAAAATGCTTGCCAAAGGGGTGACATTTCCCTTGTCTCTTCAGTCCTCATTCACCCTGCTGCTGTGGAGGTGGTCCAGGACATCCCAAACAGATATGAAATATCGATTTCCCAACCTGTGCAGGGCTCAGCCGCTTAGTGTCCCAGGCTCCAGGAATGGGACCTGCTATCTACCAGGAGTGCTCACCTTAACCTGAGCTCCTCCTTGCCAACCTTCCTCTGTTTCCTTCCGAGGAGAGCCACCAATCCATGCCTTTGCCCAGGCAGGTCTGACTGTTTGCAAAGCCCTCTTCTCTGGTAACCAAACATTCCTGTGTCCCAGGCCTAATTAAGAGACTCTGTCCCTGAGAAGCAGCCACTCTGACCACACAGCTGGAATCCACCATGCCTCCTACCGAACTCCCTGAACTATCTTAGGAGCCCTCAGGCGTTGAGCCCGATGCCCACAGCCTGTCCCCAGCCAGTGGCTGTTACGGTGGGCAGAAACGGTCTGTGAAGGAACACTTTCATACTCACTGGGGTAATGGCCCCACACACACCGATGGGCTCGTGCCTGGTGAAACACACAACATTGTCATCTGAAAGAGAGGTGGCATGGGGGAAGAATATAATCGTGTTAAGAAGTTCACATGGACTCAGGCGTGGTGGCGCTCACCTTTAATCCCAGCTCTTGGGAGGCAGAGGTAGGTGGATCTCTGGGAGTTCAAGGCCAGCCTGCTCTACAGAGTGAGTTTGAGGGCAAACTAGAGCCAATAGAAAGACCCTGTTCTAAAACAGCAGCAACAGCAGCAACAGCAGCAGCAGCAAAAGCAACAACAAACAACAAAAGCATAACATCAATAACAACAAAAACCTCCCACAAACAAAAAGGAATTTCACTGGGTAAAATTAAAAGAAAGAAAGCGAAGCCTTTGAGGGTCCCAGGTCTCGTTCTTATCTGTAACACAAAGAAACGGTTTGGGCTCAAGTTCAAAACGCAAACTGAGCTCCCTGGAAGACAAATTGGTATGGTCCATGTGGGGACAGAGTCCATGGGACAGACGCACTGCAGGGGGAAGGGCAAGCGAGGAAGAGGAGAAGACAGCCCCCTCCCTCCCAGTAGACCCAAGCAAGGTTAGAGTCTGCATAGGCTCACCTGTGGGGATGGTCCTGCCCTGGATTTTGTCTGCCCAACCGGCAAAATATCTGAAGGTCTTAATACAGCCCTCCAGGTCAACGAAAAAGGCGTGAAGGAATGGTTTGCCGGTGTCCATGGTCTCCAGAGTCTACAAAAACAAGGCAGCATCTTTTGTAGACACAGCATTTTTTCCTCATCTGGTTGTTAAGTAGAGGGGGTGTAGGAGAAAACCCCGCCCCGGGCATAGCTCTCTAGTCCTCTGTCCTTTCATAGCACTTCAGAAAACCTGCCTCTACATTGAAATGTACCTGTCCCCTATTGGCAAGGACTGTCCCCTCCTCCTTTATTCCTGATGCCTGAAGCAGGGGACTGGCAAACATGGGCACCGTTTCCACTGACGCTCATTTGAACATCACCCATCCTGGCATTTGCTCTTCCACCCAGAGCGCAACAGTCTCCAATGTACCATCCAGACACATGAATTCTTGCACGACTAGGGAGCTTCCAGAAATTTGGTTGACAAGAGGTTGGCTTCTTTTAACAAAACAGAAAGGGAAGACACCGGATTTCCCTTATTAGCTGAGCTGGTCAGTGTGGCAATGGAAAGAACCATGGAGCTCAGGAGGGTCAGGCCACCGGCACAACAATGCAATGCTTCCCAAGCAGGCTGCTGGCCGGATGCGGAAACAGACCAGAAAGGGCAAACTAGCTGGTCTAGGCCCGGGTGCCACTGCTCAATGTTGGGATTCTTTTCTATTTCTAGCCTGGGTGAAAGAAACCCCTTTGTCTCTCACACAAGCAGTCCTATGGAGCACTTTGCTGAACTGTCCACTTATTTGGCCTCACAGAAAGTATCCACCAGTCACATTGCCTAGGGCTGAATTCCTAGGGTTGAAGTTTCTATGGAGCTAGATGATACTAGGGAGAGGAAGGGAGGTGCCTCATTCTGACCCAGGGCTTTATTCCCAAGGCACTAGCCTGTCTTATTGGATGCTGGACGGCTCTGTTCCCATTAGAAGATACTGATGAGGGTATAGACACTAAGACTAGCAGGGCCCAGTGACTCACTAAGGCTAACACAAGTCAGCATTAACTACCAGGGAGCTCAGTTATTACCTGTTATGCGGCTATCCCTGGGCATTTAGAAGACTCGAAATATTCAAGGCTCTTCTGTCTGACCTTTCCTTCAGAGACAACCAAAAGAAACAACCACAGCCATTTTGTGTGTGTGTGTGTGTGTGTGTATGTGTGTGTGTGTGTGTGTGTGTTATGTTTGCGTGTACATATTCATGTGTGTGTGGACACATGTGCGTATGGGTATGTATGCGTGTAGAAGCTTCTCAATCCCTTGTCACCTTACTTTTTGAGACAAGGTCTCTCTTTGAGCTTAGAGCTCACTGGTTTAGCTAGATTTAGCTAGGTTGGTTAGCCAGTGAGCCCCAGGATCCTCCTGCCTCCATCTCCTCAGCCCTGGGATTTTCAGGTGCATCCTGCCGTGCCTAGCTTTTTATGTGGTGCCGAGGAGCCAAACTCGGGTCTTCATGCTCATGCTGCAGACAACACTCTGTTGACTGAACCATCTCCCTAGCCATAGGAATCATCACTTCTGATGGACACTGGACTAGCAAGGCCCAGTGACTCCCTAAGGCTGAACACAAGGCAGCATTAACTTCCAGGGAGCCCTCGGATGTCTTCCACCTCAGTTTTCTCTGCTGTAAAAGGAAGATACCAGTGGTTTCACCATCTTGGGGCTGGTGTGTTGAGTTTAGGCAATCATGGAACATAAAACTCAAATCAACAGCATGCCACAGTGCAATTGCCCAGGTGCTAACTGATGGACAGAGCAGCTTTCTCTTATGCACTATGTGGGTGGCTGGTGACCCTCCCTGTTCCTGAGGAGGAAGGACTCAGACTTGCTAAAGATGAAAGAACTTGGCTGAGTCTGAGGGTCTGAGGCTCACTCTGAACATCAACCACTTGGAGACCAGAATGACACCCAGTACCCTGTACCTTTGGCCCCTGTGGATTTGAATCCACTTTCATTTTCTGAGAAGCATAGTACTTGCAGGAATGTCCAAAGACCCTCGGTTCTGGACAACCTCCAAGTGCATGAACACAGCTGTGCATGAAGTTAGGGATCTGTCTATTCTTGATTTTTTTCTGTGATAAGGCAAGAGAGAGGACATTGATGGAACATTCTGGACAAATTTGGGACATGGCAACCATCTGCCCCTCAGCCTGGATCTCTACCTCTGGTTTGGTAGCCTTGGACAAGGTGGTTATTTTTTTTTCTGGGCCTCAACTTCCTGACTTTGAAATGAGATAATACATGCTGTAAGTCCAGAGCAGCCAATACACATTGCCTACAGATTTAAATGATTAAATCATTAATTTAGGCAAGATTGTTTAGTAGAGTAGTAACTTGAATTTTCTGGGTTGATTGTAAAGAATCAGTACAAGCAAAACCCAGTTGACAGTGAATTTATACAGAAATTTATACACACACACACACACACACACACACACGTGCGTGCACATCTATACTCACACGTGCTGGCTACTGGCTCATCAACCTGACAACAAGCTAGAGCCATTTGGGAAGAAAGAACCTTAACTGAGAAAGTGTCCTCACAAGATTGGTCTGTACACAAGTCTGTGGGGCATTTTTTTTAAATTAATAAGTGATTAAGAAGGGTCCACACGCCGGGCGGTGGTGACACACACCTTTAATCCCAGCACTTGGGAGGCAGAGGCAGAGGCAGGCGGATTTCTGAGTTCGAGGCCAGCTTGGTCTACCGAGTGAGTTCCAGGACAGCCAGGGCTACACAGAGAAACCCTGTCTCGAAAAACAAAAAAAAAAACAAAAAAAAAAAAAAAAGAAGAAGAAGAAGGGTTCACAGCTCACTGTGGGTAGTGACAACCCCAGACAAGTAGTCCTGAATGGTATAAGACAGCAGGTTGAGTAAGCCATGTGGAGCAAGACAGTAAGCGTCAAACTTCCATGGCTTCTACTTCAGGTCTTGCCTTGAGTTCCTGCCCCGATTTCCCTGAGTAATAGAGTATGACCTGAAAGTTCTAAGCTGAAATAACAACCCCCCCCAAGTTGCTTTTGGCTGTGGTGTTTTATTATGTCAGTAGAAACCCTAACTAAGACAGATATCCATCTCTACATGCGCAAAGGGAAAAGAAGAAAAAGGAGGGAAGAAGAGGTGGTGGAGGAGAATGTGGAGGAGAAGGGTGAGAAGGAAGAGATAAGAGGATGATGGAGGAGAATGTGGAGGAGAGGATGTAGAGGAGGAGAAAGGGGAAGACTGGTGGAGGAGGAGACTGGAGTTTAGGTAGAGAGCTGAGCTTGAGAAATCAAATGTTAGTTCCAGACTGGAGCTGGTAGTTGTCTTTCTGCTGTGATTCAGACATGGGCCACCTCAACCACTCCCAGGCTTACTTTCTTTATTGTGTTAAGAGAAAAATGCACCTTCTGAAAAATTGATGTCTTAATGTTCAGATACTACAGGATAATTAGCTACTAGTGTGGCGGCCCCAAATGCCAGTGTGCCCCAGGCTGCAAATGAGGGTCCAGAAATGGCACCTAAGCTATCAAGGAGGAGCCTTATGTGGCACCTATGTGGATGGGCACCCAGAGGGCCAGGGTTTGGGCCTAGGTTCCTCAACAGAGCTAGAAAAGTCACAAGCCACGAAGGCCCCAACATCTGTTTCCAAACTTTGAACACAGAATAAACACCCAGCTCCATCAAACCACTGAGCAGGCAAGAGAATATAACAGAATAAAAGCATTTTGCTACTCAAAAAGGCAGGAAACCATATCAAGGTGGAGAGCGAGGAGCGCCCTCCTATGATGTGGTTAGAGTTTTCAAAGCCATATTTCCCAGTCATTCTCAGGGCCCTTTAATGTTGGGGCCAAGAGCTGGATCTTATTTCTTGTGGGCAACCAGGTTGTAGTGGTGTTCTGGGTGGTGGCCCCAACCCCCCCCCACACCTGCTTCTGTCTGCTATCAACATACTATATTGCCAGGGCGATGGGGCAGGAGAGGAAGATGGCCCCTCACTGCCACGGATGGCACTGACACTTGAGGACAGGGCGTGGAGGGTTGCCCAGGGCACATCCTCTTCAGCCTGCTATTAGAACTCATGGACATTGCAGACTGATGAGCTCATGCAGGGGAAAACAGAAATGTTTTTGAAAAAGCCAGTTTGGCAGCTTGAACAGTGCGGCTGGTTTTCGGTGCAGGAAGAAACCAGAGGCTCTCTGGAGCTTTTACCCTGGGAGGGAGCCGCTCTCACTTGGATTCATTCTTGTGGACACAAGGCCCAGCACTGGGAGAAGGAAACAGAGCTCATGGTATCTGCAAACCTCTCTCAAGGAGAGTGTGAGAGCTCCTGTATCCCCAAGGAGTGCACTCGGGACAAAAGCAATTCAAGGGTCCTAGTTGATATTGTTCTTTAAAAAGGTGGCTACTCTCCTGGTTTTCAACATCAGAAAACAAACAAACAAACAAACAAAAAAAACCCCTCAAAAATCAAAAACCTTTTTCTAATTTTTTTTTTTAATCAAAGACCAAACAGGCGATGTCCCCTCCTACAAACTGGGCCTCAAGGTTTGTAACAAAATTTTAACCAAGGAATTGAATTGTACATCAGCTAGAGAGAAGGTTGTGATGGTTTCCAGACTCCCCGTGGGGATGGTGATACAGCTTCCTGTACAGGTGCTTGCCACCAAGCCTGAGAACCTGAGTTGGAACCTTGGGATCCATATGGTAAAAGAGAGAGAGAGAGAGAGAGAGAGAGAGAGAGAGAGAGAGAGAGAGAAGGAGCTCCTGAAAGTTGTCTTTTGACTTCCACACAAACACTGTGGCAAGAGCACACCCACACACATGCACCCCCCCACACACACCACACATAAAGACAATAATAACTTTTTAAAAGTTTTTAAAATCTAAAAAACAAAAGGCTTCCTGTGGCCCAGCTATGTCTTCTGGTCATCTGCTCCAGGACCAAAGAATGGCTGAATCTTGCTAAAGAACAGACTTTTAGTTTATTAATGGCTTCCCAGCCCCGCAGCCTTTGTGTACACCCATGGGTAGGCTGTATTGCTATCCTGTTCCCATTTCCTAGTAGAGAAGCTAAGATCTCTAAAAGTGACTGGCGAGCGCGGGGAGGGGGAGCAGCTTGGGTCAGAGCCTGGGGCTCACGCAGCATCAGCATGATTGCTATTATTTATAATAGCTATCTCCTCGCTGGTGCTTACTGTATCCTGGGGGACTCTGATGACTTTAAATGGCTCTTTTTCAAACAGGACTTGGATATCATTATCTGTGACATTTCTCTGAAGAAATAAATCTCAGGCAGTTAAGAAACTAGCATGTAATTAGTAAGTGACAAAGCTGGAGTTGGAGCCTAGATCCTTTATGCTGTGCAAAAAGTCTATGATGACTGAAATCTGCAGGTAGCACCTAACCCTTAAATACATATTGTATTTTTTCCCTATACTGACTTTCCACAGCAAAGCTTAGCTTGTAAATCACTGTAAGAGATGAGAAGTAGTAGCTGATAAACAAAATTACAGCAGTTCTCTGTGATACGAGGCTGACTGCTTATTTCTAGGATTTTCCATGTAGTATTTTTGAGCCGAGGTGATTCTGGATAACTGAAACCTCAGCTAAGGGTAGACTAGCAGAACTCTGATAAAGTTAGAGTTATGCTTGCATGGAAACTAATGCGAAGCAGAAAACAGCTACCACATAAATGTCCAGGTAAGGTTAGGTGAACCCAGCCTCTGGGGACTGGTTGTAAATGTCTCTAGTTTGAGAACCACAGAGGCAACCAAACTTCCTTTCCATAGCTAGGCCAAGAGGCTGAGCTGCAGCGGAGAAAACCTGACTTCAATATGACAAGGAGGAAGTCTTCAGGCAGGGACACCTGCTACCCACACCCAAAGACCAAACAGACCCATAACCCCACAAAACAAACACCTCAGATATTTCCAGCTGCATCCCATGGGGACAGATCCCTCAGTAAGAGGGACAGTGAGGACAGTCCCCCCCCCCACATGCTCAGTGCCTGTACTCACTGCCAGAATCGCACGGTCCCTTTCTACAAGATCAGCCAGCTGGTGCAGCAACTGGCCACGGCTCAGGGCATCCAGCCGGCGCCACGGAGAGCCCCTCTGGAAGGCAGCTTGAGCAGCCCCCACGGCCTTGTCCACATCGGGCTGCAAGGCAAAACAACAGAGAGAATGTGTCACTTTTCACCAACCGCAGTCTGAGGGCACAGAACAAAACAGCATCTTGCTGTAGAGCCAAGAAAGGGGGCAGCCCAGAGCTTCAAAGCGACACATTTTTTAAATCTTTTGGATGACTTGGGGGCTTTCAAGTGATTGATTTTTTTTCTTTACATGGTAAGTCGTTTTTAGTTTTTCTGATCTGGCTAAGTATTAATGTTTTATAGAGTTATTCACCTCAAATATTTTTCTTGACCCAGGCCAGGGAGATGATGGCTCAGCCAGTGGAAGTGCTTGCTGTGAAAGGTAGATGACCCAAGTTCAATCCCCAGAACCCATAATGGAAAGAGAGGAATAACTCCTCAAAATTGCCCTTTGACCTCCCGGTGAACATGAGTGTCTGCAGTCACAGACATGCCATATATACGCTAATAATAAGCGAAATAAAATATAAAACTTTAAGAAAGATTCTCCATGAGACGGGCAGTAGTGGCACACGCCTTTAATCCCAGCACTTGGGAGGCAGAGGCAGGCAGATTTCTGAGTTTGAGGCCAGCCTGGTCTACAGAGTAAGTTCCAGGACAGCCTGGGCTATACAGAGAAACCCTGTCTCGAAAAACATAGAAAAAAGAAAGAGAGAGAGAGAGAGAGAGAGAGAGAGAGAGAGAGAGAAAGAAAGAAAGATTCTCCATGTGTCACCTTTATTTCACCACACAGAGACCACACTAAGTGTCGTAACTTAAGGAAGGGTAACAACCACAGGTCTTTGTAGTTTTTTTTTAAGCTGAGATTTGAACTGGAGCCTCTCATGTGCTAGACAAGCCTTCTGCAACTGAGCCTTGCCTCTGCCCTTTATTTTTTAAAAGGACAGAGTGGGAGATATGCAGAGAACTACCTAGCCTCCTTTCAGGGAATGGGCTCCAAAGGATCTGGTTACCGATATTCAGACAGGCTTGGTGCAGAGTGTCTCCCTGGGGTGCTGTGGCAGGTAGCCAAAGCTGCACCCCAGTCAGGAGAGGCCTCTCAAAACCATCTCCAAAGCCTTCACTAAATTTTGGCCAAGGAAATGCTGGACAGCGTGGTTCTTATTCTGGATCCCGAGCAGAGGCCAGGACCTCTCCAGCTGCCGTGCCAGGGCAGCCTCCGTCTCTAGGTGCAGAGAGCTAAATGTTCATTCAGGTGATGGGAAGAACCAGAGCCTGCTGCAGAATTCCTGTTTTCTTCCTGGGATTAATCTGCCTCCTGTCCCCTTTGCCAGACCTCCCAGCTCTCTCCCAGCTCCCCCTCATTTCTTTGCTTTTCAGTGTAAGGAACCACAGGGAGCAGGGTCTATGCAGTCTATTCAGGTGAGCCACTATGTGTGCACATATAAAAGATGTCACTTGTGGAAGAAAATTCCAGTCTTCTTGGCCTTTATTCTACCCTCTTGGCCTCACCAATGCACATAGTAAGAACATTTGGCAGGCTGATGGTGATGCACACTTTGAATCCCAGGACTCAGGAGGCAGAAGCAGGCAGCTCTCCGTGAGTTCAAGGCCAGCTTGGTGTACAAAGCTTGTTCTAGGACAGCCAGGGCTACCCAGAGAAACTGTGTTTCAAAATAACAACAACAACAAAATCTGCTCAGCAGCAATGATGGTCTAACCTCAGCACTTGGCTTGGGAGGTGGAGGCAGGAAGATCAAGGGTTCAAGGCAAGACTGGGTTAAATAGTGAGAACCATCTCAAGAAAGCAAGAGCTGAGTGTTGTTACCCAGCATGCAAAGGCTCTGGGGTTGACTTGCAGCACGAAAAAGAAAACAAAAATGTTTAGCATCCACAGTCCTAGGAAGATCCCACAGCCTAGGAGTTATCCACTAGCCTGGGAAATACAGCAAGATGCAGTCTCAGAATTGGGGTTAGGGGATCTTAGGAAGGAAGGGATGGGGGAAGGGAAGAGAAAGGGTGAGGAAAAGGGATGGGAACTGGAAGGAAAAGGAGAAGGAAGGAAAAGGAGAGAGGAAGAGAGGGAAGGAGGGGGGAGGAGAGGAAAGAAGGAGGAGAGGAAGAGAAGGAAAGAAAGGGAGAAAGAGGAAGGGAGGATAAATGAAGAAAGAGAGGAAAGAAGAAAGGGATGAAGGAAAAGAGGGAGGAAGAGATGAAGGGATGGAGGGAAGGAGGGAAGAAGGAAGGAAAAAAGAAGGAAGGGGAAAGGCAGACAGGCAATCCACCCACTACTTTAGTGGTTAAGCAGAGGGTCACATTTTCCCTCCCTTTGTAGGAGGCCACTTTCTTCAAGGCCTTTCTATTTAAAATAAATTCGATGGCTTTGACAGGTATAAAGGGCACATGGAGAAGTTCCCTCGTGCCTAGGTGATAAAGAAGGCCTTATGCTAGGCAACTGTCTATGCAGACTACAGCCTCACATGATCTTGTGAGTCTCCACTAGCAAAGAAACTGAGCAGTCACGTGACATCATCACCACTCCCAGGATCATTAGGAAGCATCCTCCCCACCCTTCAACCCCCACCCCTTTTAAGTGTCTCCTGCCAGAACGCTACTTTTGGTGAAGCACACCAGCAGGAAATGCCTTCTGGAAAGATTCTTTAATGCTTACGGGTTGAAATAATTGATAAAAACCTTCCCTTTAGCTGTGTGATGAAGACAGCTGAGGTCATCCTCAGAGATGGAGAAACATCCATCAAAGACGCCACTCTTTGTAGAGGACCATCTGTAACTGATCCCATGCTAGGCTGCGTCTGAGCTGCACATACCGACTGGCTGCTGTGGTTGGCCCTACCTGAAGGTGGGCCCACGTGTCTTACAGCCAAGCCACACAGCTTCCTCAGCCTCCATTTCTCTCTAATTGAATTACTTAGAAAGTGGGGGGGGGGGGGGGGGGGAAGCACCCACCTTATCGCCTTCTTCCACCTCACATATTTTCTCTAGAGTTGAAGGGTTATATGTGGCAAACTTTCTTCCACTCTTGGATTCATGCCAGTCATTGTTGATAAATATCTAACCGGGAAAGGAAGTGTAACAAATTAGGCTTAAATCAAAATCATACAATTTCAACATGCTAAGGATCTTAGGTAACGTCTTGCCCGCCCTCTTCCCCAACCCCTTCCCCTGGATGTTTTATAGATGAGACCTGGAGTGGGGAACAGAACACAGAGTCACACGAAGTAACCAACCGGGAGCAGAATTAACCTAAAGTTCTTTAGAGTTATTTTTTAAATGGCATCTTTGTTTGTATCAATAGCGTGGATTTGCCAAGGAATAGCTGGATTGAATGGTTAGAAAGAGTGTGCATGTTGAAGCTTGTGTATTTGTAGGCTTTAGGGAAAGGCTGGGCAGTTTGTGTATAAATCAGCAAACAATCTGCCAGGTCCCAAAAGGCTGTAAGCTATGCACACTTCCTCCTTTCAAGTAAGACCCCCAGGACCTAGGTTTATTTGAGATCTTCCCATAAATCTTTAGGCTTCCTCAAGCCACAGGGTGGCATCATCTCTGCATCCCTCACAGTGTTTATTCCCGGGGCCTTTTACAAAGCCATCGTTGGAACACCACGCTAAGTATCTGAGTTAGAAACATTTTAGATTACTTTAAGTGATACAGTAAACTATAATTTATATCCAGAAACAAGCAACTTGCAAAAAGATTATTTTATAGAAGCCTCAATTATCCAAAACACAGCTGGAAATAGAATATTTAAAAGGAATTTATCGAATCAGTGTACTGAGGCGAGTTCTACTCATTTAGACTGTGTTCTAATCTCTAATCACCTTTAAAAGATGGTGCTAAAATATGTGGTTTTGTGGGACTGGAGAGATGGCTCAGCGGTAATGAAAACTGACTGCTCTTCCAGAGGACCTGGGTTCAATTTCCAGCACCCACATCACAACTCACAATTGCTGTAACTGTAGTTCTAGGGGATCCTACACCCTCACACATACATACATACATACATACATACATACATACATGCATGCATACACACATACGTACATACATACATACATGCATGCATACACACACACACATGCATGCATGCATACAGGCAAAACATCAATGCACATAAAACTTAAAAAACAAAAACCAAAAGATGTGGCTTTTAGAAGGAACAAGAAACAGAAGAGACAGCTAACACACAAAGCAGGCTCTGATGGCAGAGAAGACCTGTCAGCCACCAGGGAAGCCACCAGGACATCCACCCTTGTGCTGTAGTTCCTGAAGCACATTTTTGCAGCTCACCAACAGAAAAGGCCACTATGTGCCAGAATTCTACGGCCCAAAATATATCACATAACTTTATGCAAGTTAGTAAAATGATGATGATAATAATAATTGTGTCACTGCAGGGTTAGTTTCAGTGACTGAAGTTGATTAGTTTAAAACACAAGGATTCCCTGATGAGAGTAAGAGAGGGTGGGGGAAGGCATGAGTGTGTGACTGGTTACCATTGCTTCAGGCTCTTTTGTGTATGTTTTGAAGCTTATCAGAAAGAAACCACTCCAGGTTACCTCTGGAGTGACCTTTAAACACAGGCCAGGCTTTGGCTAGGGTGGTGAGCAGAGGCTGCCCCAGATCCTCAATGTTGAGCTTGGAGCTGAGGGGGAAGTTTCGGCCGGACATACCCATCCAACTTCTGGAAGCTCAGCACCTTCCATGTGAGGCCAGGCCCCCAGGGAAGCATGCAAGGAAGAGGCCTGGCTACAATTACAGGTTTATTCTTTCAGCTGAAACCAAATCCAAGAGTTCACTTTTGCCATGCGGCAAGTAATTACTCGGCACCAGCGAGAAATTAATAAGCAGAGAAGGAGTTAAGTCAGTGTGCAGAGGAAAGTGCAGCCAGGAGCAGGCCCATTTGAAGGAAGATGAAATTTCGTCGGTTAGATAATAGAGACTGTCAGTGAAAATTGCTGATTCTAGGTCCTTCCTGGTATCAGTTCCAAAGGGGAGGGAAAGTGAGAAGGTGGTAAAACAGTCTAAATAGCAGGGAATGGAGGCAGATTGCAGTGATCGGATGTCTGCTAAACACACCTCATCTCTGGGCACACTCTTTAAAACTAAGCATATGTAATATATATGTGTGTGTGTCCATGTATATGTATGTATGTGTGTGTGTATGTATGTGTGTGTGTATATGAGTGTGTGTGTGTGTTACTTGGTTGTTCATGACATTGATCCTTAGACCTTGCAAGCCAGCAACCTCAAGTAAAAACTTCAGACTGGGTGACCATATTTCTCCCGAATCGCATTTGTTTCTCACTGAGTAAAGCTGTTTTCATTATTCTACCAGTAAGTAGGATCTTGTAAGTGGTTCCCGCTGCCGGTTTTCTTTCCACTAAAGCGGCTTATAAACAAAACTGAGGAAGCAGTCATGGGCATGGCCCACCGCCGATGCCGGCTAAATTGCTGCTGCTAGCTGACAGATCTAGAAAGACATCATCTTCATCGACTTGTGAACCAGCAGGGATGGGACATTATTGAGGCATAAGGTTAAAGATTCCTCACGGTGCAGATGGAATTCATATTTTGTTACTGAAGACCCTGGAAGGTGTTCTGGATAGGGGTAAAGGTGGTAGTCACACCAGAGAACCCTGCTGGATTATTTCCAGTAACTTCCACTGGACTCAGCTAAATTCAAAGTGACTGACTATATTTTCAGGAGATTTGGGGGAATTTTATTTTTCATTAAAGGGATGACAACATTTTGTATTTTGATGAATTAGAAACCTTGAAAAAGAAGCTCTCCAACTGGAAGAGGCTTTATAAAGAAAGTGGGTCCCTAAAACGGAAGAGGCTCCCATTCTCTAGGATCAGTATGGGAAACCCCAGAGGACCCTCCCTCTCCTCACCAGAACCACTCCACATGACCCTGCGCCCAGTGTAAAACTTTGAAAACCCCTCATAAAAGTGCAGGTAAAATCACCCTTCTGGAAGCTGGTAAATCACCCTGCCATTGCCTGGGCTCAAACCTTAGTCCTCCATGTTGGAGAAGCCCGGTGAGCTGGGAAAACCCCACACTTCTGCTGGCTCAATGCTTCACAGCCCACTGTTTGCCCCGGATCTGGATTCTGTTCTTCCACATCTTTGGCTTCCTTCCTTAGCCCAGGATACCCTGATGGCTCAAGGCCCGCCTTGGCCTTATTATTGTTTCAAGAGGTCTCTGCAGAGGTGCACAAGAACCCCAGAGGGAGCAGGTTGGAACCAGTAAGGGGATGAAAGGTATAGGCAGGCAACAGGCAGCTGGAGAAAGTATCTCCTGGTTGAGGGTCTCACCATGTTTCCTCAGGCTCCATCAGACACCCCTGGACCTTCAACCCTCAAAGGGGAGGGGGCTCTGTCAGAACCAATTACTCCTCTGACAATCTCCCCAGGATCCTCTCCATAAAGGCCGCATCTTTAAACTTTAAAGTGTTCCAGGAAATCGCCTAAAAAGAGGCAAACTTTTCCTGCCCTGTAGCCAGACAGTTGTGGGAGGATTCAGTAAGATACTAAGCGAAGAGGCAATTCTGTTCGCTTTCTGGCTGCTGTGGTGTTTTTACAGAACTGTGAAAACAAAACAGAACAGCCACCACCAGAACAAGAGCGGATCATCGCAGTGAGGTCTGAAAAATGAAGCCATTATTTGCCCGGTTCCCAGGCCTGATGTTGGAATTCTCCCTCCAAAGCTGACACGATTAAGGAAACTACATTTTAAAAACTTTCAGTCCTCCCAGGGCTGTGCCTCTCTTGATTACAGAGCCTTCCTTGGGAAAACAGTTCATGTAAATGTCTTGCAATTTATATGTCGGCATGGCCGACTTTGGGGACTAAGTACCAACAGATCAGAATCTGAAGCCCACACATAGCGACCTGACACGCTCGCCTTTTGATTAAAATTATTCGAGAGGGATAATTGCTACTTTTGAAAAATGAAATGGATGAAGGCGGTTTCTAAGCATTGTGTCAGCTGGAGTTGAGATCGGTGGACAAGATGGGAAAATAAGAGGGGTTGAGGTTTCCAGACCTGAAGCCGAGCGCTGCGGTCCCTCAGATGCGGTACACCCCAGCGGGCAGAGCAGCGCATCCCTGTATTTAGGGTTGTTCTTCCTCCCTAAGCCTTCTCTGTTCCCAGACATCATTGTCCCTGAAGCTCAGGGCAGGTGAAGTCTCCACTCTGCCAGTTCCAGCCTCCCAGGAAAGAGCAAGCACTACTAGGCCTGGACACTGCCTGTGGCCTTGTTCAACCCGCAGCTGTTTTCCTAGGCCCAAATCTAAAACCCTTGAGGAGTATTCATCAGTGACTTCCATCTCTCCTCCCCAGCTCTCCTGGTAAGCTGGGTTCAGGCTGAACACAACGGAAGGTACCAGACCCCTTTCTCATTGCCAAGGAAGAACTGCTTCCCAGTTGTAGTTTCTGGTGTGGCTCAGACTCCAAACTCGAGTGCTCAGGTATGTCTCCCTCCCAACCCAGGTCCTTCAGCCCAGAAAGCCCTTTATCAAGAAGTCACCTTATGCTCATTCACCAAAAGCACCAGCACTCAAAGTGGGCGGTGGCCCGGACTCCTGGGGCCTCTGGAGGCTGCAACTCTCTGCACCTTGGGCATTGCACTGCCTCGCTCCTGCTTTGAGGCTTAGATCACCCAGCTAGAGGCGCGGGTTCTCATTCTGGGTGCCCCTCATAAAAGTGCAGTTTCCAAGGAGCCGGCCCCCATCAGAGACGCCCAGGTACCGGCAAAGTAGCTCCCTGCGGACTCCCAGCAGGATTGGCTCCTGGTTCCCTAGTCTCCCTACCGGGCTGCTGGGCGCCGTCGAGTCGAATGGTCACCCTCCTCACCTTGGTGAACTTGACCTCCAAGTTGCGGATGGGGCGCGGCAGGGCAGGCGGTTTCCCATCCGGCTGTCCGTTTTCCACAGCCCCGTTGGTGGTGGCCATGACTGGTTCACACTCCCTGGTCCGTGTCCCCGACACACCGGCTTGGCCTGGGCGGTGCGCAGCCTGCTCCGGGTGACAGCTCCGCGCCTTTATGCAGCGCCCCACGCCTCCCGCCCAAGGGGGCCGCCTAATTGGCTGCAGGACGGAGGAAGGGAGGGCGGGCGCGGGAGAGGAGGAGGGGACCGGGCCGCCGCAGCCACCCCTCCCCGCTGTCCCTGCCCCTGCGGGAGCCGGACGGTCCCAGCCCGACTTAGGCTGCGGCCAGAGAGCTCTGCGCATCGCAGGGCGGCCACACCGCGGGCTTCTGCAGCCCAGAAGGCTGCCCTTCTGCGAGCTTAGAGGGGGCCGGAATTTTCAAGGGTCGGACACCCGTCAGGGCAGGGAGCTGGCTGGCAGCGATCACAGTAACAGGCCTCTCTCCGGGCAATCCCGAGACTTTGTCCAAGGCACCTGCGGTCCCCTGGCCACCGCAGCGGCTCTCCGAAACTTCGGAGTGAGAGTGAGAGCTCGCTCTGGGACCCTGCGCTGCGCTTCCCGGGATCTAGGCGTCTTGTGGCCACCACCCGTTGTTGCCTCAACTTGGGGTCCAGCTGCCAGAAGCCTGCTCCTTCCCAAGCTAGGGCCGCCAGCGGAGGAGGTCCACTCTGAGCCCGGCTGGCAGGAAACTTTCTTCACACCCACGACAGCAGGCAAAAGCTAAGCGACAGCTCTTATGCGGAGCACTTTGGAGTTTTGTGGCTGCTGGTCCTGTGACCTTCATTAACTACGCACAGCCACAGGGAGGCAATTATTTTAATTTTTGAAACGCACAAATTAAAATTCCGTTTAAAGAAAAATGGGGAAAAAATCCCCCAAAACAAGACATGAGATCTTTGCAGCTAGTTGCTCTCAGACTAAAAGCTCTTAATGTTTACGTTGTTCAGAACTGCCAAGAAGTAGTTGGGGAAAGACATGTCCAACTACTCTGATTCAGCCCAGGACTTAGACTTAAGCCTTATCTGAAACAGGGGAAAGCTCACCCAGGTGTAGTGTGGCTGTGTCAGTGGATGAGGCTTGAACGCCTCACAGAGGAGGGGGTTCTGTCTTCAGAGAAGTTTGGCCATGTGCTTCTGTGTAAGGTGGCTCCCTCTATCTGTCCTAAGGATTCAGTGTCCATTTCTGTTCCTGTGTCCCTCCTCACTATATTGTCACTAGGGATCCTTCTGGATAGTTGAATAAGCAATAAACGTTCAGAAGGGCCCTATTTGAGCTCTGCCCTCTCAGACAGTGGAAAAGTCTCCTGCTGTTAAGAATTGAGTATGCAGGTGAGAGTGGGGATGAGGGACTGTGGGCCCCCAAATGAGCAAGGATTGACAGGCTTCTGAGAATCTGCCACCACCACTCTTCCTCCATCTTTCCTGCTCTTTTTGGGCTCCCTGTCAGCATAGCTGGTCCCATGACTCCCACCTTGGTCTACTGAAAACATCTGGAGTGTTTCACACAAGGACCCCTGGATACTGAGTCCCACCATCTGGATGCTGAAAGACTCTTCTCTGTGCAGGAGCCAGAGACCAAAGGCTGGCAAGCTGTCACAACCCTTTCAGAACTCCTGTTTTCCGAGTCTAACCTGGATCCTGCCTGGGCTATCAGTTTGACGGGTCTTTAAGAAAATACAAACTCCAAAATCGTACAGAGGACACTGACCTTATTAAGTAATTGTTAGACTGGTGGGGGAGGCAAATGGCTTTGGGAATTAGAACTTTGCTCCTTTTTGGTAAGAGTCGGTTTCATTTAAGGTGGACAGCTGTCACTCTGCCAGGCATTCAGGTTGCCTCAACTCACACCCCAAGACTCCCTCCTGACTGGGCATCTGCAGAGTCTTGGAGCCATTGACAATGCCTGCAGACAGACTGGCTCACCTTTCTCCTCTTACTGATTCCCATGTGACCCAGAGGTCAGAGCAGAATACTCAAGCATAGACCTTCCCTGTAGTAGGCAGTTCCCAAAGAGCAGGTCAGGGGGGATGATGGGCTTGGCTCTGGGCTTGTTCTGACTGGAAGTCTCTTCCTCCACACCCCTCAGCTTGTCATTCAGCAGTCAGGGAGAAGCTGAGATGCTCAAGTTCCCATTTTACAGGTGAGTAAACAGAGGCAGGTGGATACTTGTCCTAGACCTCATCGTCTCCAAGGAACCAAAGGCAAACTGCGGGAGCCGGTGGTGCAGGATGCGAGGATAGGTTTCTCTTAATATTTTTCTGTCACATTTATTCACCCAAGGATGTACCTGTGTCCCAAGGTGGCCCCGGGGTCACAGTCACTTGATGTAATTAAGGTGCTAAGTATTTTATGAGGTAACAAAATGGTAAGGTCTTCCCTTCTGACTGTGTCTGCTAGGAACCAACACTCATGGCTTTGTATGGCCTTGGCCAGAAGGACATGGCCCTAGGGACCAAAGGAGAAGGGCTCATTACTTTGTACAGTGGGTCGCTAGCTGTTTGGGGAGTTCTGGAGCATTGTGGTTGGTGAGGGCTCAGCTTCCCTCGGGCGCCCCACATCCCTGCCTCAGACTCCACTGTGTACTCCTCGGTTGGACACTGGAGCTCTGAACTTCCATTTCCTTTCCTGTAACCCTCTTCCTACTCCCTAGTGCTTGGGGAGGCTCAAGCAAGATGACACTGGATAAACTATGGAGTGCTGTATAATGCCTGATCCTAATTCTCCAGGTTTTCCTACTCGCAGACGTTTCTCCTTCACTTCTTCCTGGCTTATGCAGTGCACCCAGCCTGCGATTTTTCTGCTCATCTCATTGTTTCTGTACTCAGATTGGTGGGGTTAGCACTGTCTGAAGCTTGGCTTCTTGGCGAGTGCATCATGTGATCTGGGACTACGTCGAGGGCTTGTTTGTGTGATAAACATAAAAAACAAAATTAAGCATCTTGGGGGTAGTGTGGGGAGATGGTTTGGTTCTCAGCAACCACATGACGGCTCACAGCTGTCTGTAACTCCAGTTCCAGAGGATCTGACGCCCTCATCTGGTTTCTGTAGGCATTACACATATATGGTGTGGGATACATGTATGTGTGTGTGTGTGTGTGTGTGTGTGTGTGTGTGTATGTATGTATGTATATATATATGCAGGCAAACACACAAATAAATAAATAAATAAATAAATAAACAAAAAATAAATAAATATTTTTACAAAGTACTGGGGACTGGAGGGAAGACTGAGTCACCAAAGTGCCTATTGTCCAAGCATAAGGACCTGAGTTGGCTCCTTTGCACCAGCTTGAAAAAAATCACTCTTCATGGCAGCATTTGCTTGGAATTCCAGCATTAGATAGATCGGTGCAAACCAGCAGATCCCTGGAGCTCACTGGCCAGCCAGTCTAGCTGAAATGATGATGAGTCTTGAGGAAGGCATCCGATGTCAACTTCTGGCTTCCACACAAATACGCATGGAAGGGAAGCCGAGATAAAAGAGAGGTTGGATAACTTCCCTCACATCAAAACCTAGTTCTGCTTCAAACCGTACACGTTTGTGGGAGATGTTGAAATCTGTGATAAATGTAATTAATAATGGGTAGGACAGAACCTACACTTTATTTTACAAGTCTGGTGTCTGAGCCTCTGTGAGGGGGTGACTGGGCTGTCTGAGGGTCTCGAGCATCCCAGAGATTACCATCGCATCTTCTTAGCTAAATCACTCACCTCTTTCATTGAGTCTGACCCAATCCAGGGTCACGGGTGTGCACTCTGAAAGGCTTCCCAGAAAGCCAAGCATTTCTGACAAGGGAGGTTCTTTGCCAAAGGGAAGGCCATGCAATTGTTAGGTGGCCTCTGGTGACTCAGTTTTCTTGGCTATTAATGGTGGAGTGGGGGGATAAGGGAGCCTAGAACTAAGGCAAAGTTGATTTACTGTGAGTGCTTCTTTGCATTCACCGAAGCAGAGTCTGCTTTGTGTGACAATTGTCCAATGTTGACCAAATTGATTTAAACAGGCAACTTCTTACTATTCAAGTTTTATAAATTATGATTCATCAAGTCTCCTCTGTGCTACAGCTTTGTGGGAACATGCAAATGAACCTGTTTCTTTATATTCTGTTAGTTTGCTTCCGTGGCAGTAAAATACTTCGATCAAAAGCAACTTAGGTGAGTGAGGAAAGCCAGGAACTCAAGGAAGAAACCTGGAGGCAGGGACCATGGATCCATCAATGGACCCATCGATCCATTCAATGGTGTATACACAGCTAGCTACTTCTCATATACATCTTAGAACCACCTGCCTAGGGACAATGCTGCCCAAGGTGGACTGAACCCTCCCCTACCAATCCTTAATGAAGACAATCTTTCACACACAAGATCCTAGGCCAATCTAATCTGGGAGGTTTGTCAATTAAAGTCTCCTCTTCTAAGATGATTTTAGGTTGCGTCAAGTTGTCAGTAAAAACTAATCAACACAAGTGTAAGTCAGCTTTCTGGTGCTGAAACAAGATACTTGGCACAATAAACTAATGAGAAAAATTGGATTTCAGCTCATATTTCCATAGTCCCTTGGGCCTGTTTTCTTAGACCCATGATGAGGCAGGACATCATGGCTGGAGTAGGTGGCAAAGTTCACGTCACACTGACTGAGAAGCAAAAGAAAGAGGGAAACAGGAATGGGCTTGGTCCCTAATATCCTCTTTAGGGCATCCTTCCAGTGACTAGACATATTTCCATCAGGCCCCAACTACTAAAGGTATTACTGCAGGATGAAGACCAATGCTGTAACATGTGGGTCTTTGGGGTCCATTACATATTCCATGTAGCCATGGTAACCAGGATCATGAGCGTGAGAAGCAGCCTGCATAGAAGAAACAGGGTTAACTATGGCAAGCAGGGCAAAGACTGAAGGGCTATCCCCATTGCCTCTTTCAGCTGCTTTCTCCTCAACCCTGCTGGCCCTTCTGCATCCCAAGAAAATATCTTCCACAAAAACACACATGAACCTGAGGTAAATCCAACCCCAACCAGGCAGAAGCAAACAGAGAACTAATCATATAAAACCAAAGAGAATACATCACAATATTTGTGGGTCTGGCCTTGATGAGACCTCACACACACAACATCTGACAGTACACGGCTTCTGGAACTTTCCTGTCTGCCAGTGGTTAGGAGTTGTGACAAAGCCAGGAAAGAGCATGTGGGTAAGCATGACAGCTGGTTGACCTTCCAATTTTCCTCTTCTTTCTGGCCATAAGAACCCCACATTATCAGGGCAGCCATGTGTTTTGATAAAGCATGCTTACCAGCTTCTCTTGCAGAGAAAGAAATATAAATGGTGAAGGAAATATAAGCTGAAGCCTTGGCTTGAGCTTCCATGGTAGAGTCAGCTCAGAGACTCATTCATTGCCAATGGCTGGAACACAGACGTAAGGGCTGTGGTTGCGGCAGGCATCCTGTGATGGTTAAGCACTTCTGAATCGGAAGCTTAGGATAAGGAATTTGGAATAGACACATAGCAAGAACCCAGACCCGGATGACCCTGGAGCCAGCCTTTTTCTCTAGATTTCCTCCACTGTTCAGGATGTCACCCTGAGCTGCTTGTATAAACCCAACCCCTCACTGGACCAAAAAAGAAAAAAAAGACTCTAATGGAATAATCATGCCATTTTTATATCAAAAGAAGTCTGTTTAGAAAGAATGTCTTCTTCATCTTGGCTATCATGAGCATAACCCAGTGCCCTAGGGCTAGCAAGATGACTTGGTGGGTAAAAGTGTATGCATGCTGCCAAGGTCTCTACCCCTTAGTTGGATTCCTGGAGTCCACTGGAAGGAGAGAGGCAGCTCTATATGTTTAATGTACATCTTTACATCCCCAACACACACACACACACACACACACACACACACACACAAACAAACACACAAACACTCTTTCAATGGTGTAGATATGTAGATGTACTGTTTATGTTGTATAGAAACTTTAAAACGACAATACTAACCCTTAGATGGAATAAACGAAGCCACTTCGCTGAGTCAGTCACTGCTTTCATTGCCTAAATTGGACAGTGGACTCCTACCTAGGGAAGAGAATAGCTTGATGCAAATGTCCCCCAGATCTGGGCAGTCACCCCTGTACACCACGGTCCCTTCCTGGTGTCTGTTGTGTTCTGAGGGATGCTCGACACTGGGAGAACTGCCCTGAGTGCCAAGGTTTACTGTTCCATCCAGATCAGAAAGATGCTTGTCTGGGGTGGCACTCACTCTAGAGAATAAGAGGCCAGAGTTTCAGTTTTAAAGTGTACCAAACATTACTCTCTCTAACCACTGCATCTCGCTCATGGCACCCCACCCTTTCCAGAACCTCCCCTCGACATTCTTAGTGACACAAGACATTGTTTGCAAACTTCTCAGACATCATCAGGCTTGAAGGTCGATAAGGTTTGAGCTAAGCTTGAATGTTTTAGCTTTTGTGCTCAATTTGATCAGGACGGAACAGGCCTCTCGGTTAGGAGGGAAAGTGTTAAGGGGCAGATAGAAGAAAGGGTCTAGGGAGAGTCTTGGACACAGAATGATTCTCACTGAACAATGGTGTTCGCTTAGGCCCAAGTGAATCAGAAACATACATATTAGATTTCCTTTGAAATCCACATGGGTGTAAGGATGCCGGGAAAGGGGACTTAGCGGGATACATTTTGCCAAACCCAAAATGTTTAAAAAATAATTCAAGTATGTTACGGTTTGGCAAATCATTCCTGGGTGCATCTCACTGGCTCCACAGCACAAAGGCTGTCCTCCTGCCCTTCAGCTGGGACATGCTGAGAAGAATGCATAGATTTCTGAGGAATCTTCTCTTGGAAGTTTGCCACTATTTGGATCCCGGGGTTGTAAATGATGGTGGGGAGAGGTGGCTGCTGAAGTCTCTGCTGTCGAGAGGCTTCCTGGGGGATTCTCCTGTAGCCACACCCTCATTGTGAATCCATTGGCAGAGTTCACACTCCCCTGCAAGGCACGGTGTACCTGAAGGTGCGATATGCCTGTTTGTGCTACTCTTTACCTAAGTCTTTCATAAGACACTATGGTGATCCTGATACCTTCACCCCACTCCCAGGGGACTGGCTTAATGAGTGACTACAGCACTTTCCAACTCACCGTGCTTTTCACACTTGAGCAAGAATTCAAGCACTGGGCTTGCATTGCATTATATCAGGATGTCATGTACCATATGCTTTGCGTTACCATAAACATAGTTTATTAAGAGACAGCAGGTTACTTGTAGTGTAGTTTCCATTGGTAATAGTAAAACAGCATAAATATTAGGAACGAAACACAGGCCTTACATGGCTTAAATGTGCATCTGACTAACTCCACAGAGACTTCAGCTAACGATGAACCCATCTTTTATCCCATAAACCGTCAGTGCCTGTTTGCACCTGCTCATGTCACAGCTTCCCATGCACTTCCTCTGTTGACCACTAGATGTCATGGGACCAAGTTGAGTGGAAATTGCCACTGTAATGTATTCTATAAAGAAGACGGACATTCACTTCCCAGTTACAATTAAATAGTTGTATTTTGGGTATTTTGTCTACATGTACATCTGCACATCAGAAGATGGCATCAGACAGGTGTAAGCTGCCTTGTGGGTGTTAGGAATTGAACTCAGGACCTTTGGAAGACCAGTGAGTATTCTTAACCACTGAGCCATCTCGCCACTGAGCCATAATTCCCCAAACTTCAGTGGTGCACAGGACCAATCAGAACCGACGCTCCATAGGCTTAAACATGAGGCCTACAGGTTCTGGTGCCGATGTGCTCAGCTGGTGCTAGGTACACAGTACCTAGGCAGGGCTGCGAAAAACAGCTCATTTATTGGAGAAATAGAGGTGCCCATCACAGCCCAGGACGAACTTGAGCCTAACACCTGCTCTTTGTCATCCTGTCCTGCTGCAGTGCTTGGGAATAATGATTTCCATCCAGCAAAGGGGTCACATGGTTTAGAGAGCAGGTGTGACACACCCAGTGTACAAGAAGAACTCACTGCAGCCAGACTCTTGATTGATAGTGAGAAAACACTGTCCTCAGTGTTCACCTGTTCCTCATCCCTCCAAGTTTCTCCCAAAGGATGACAAGCAAGGACCTGGTAAAGCAAACATGCCAGGAGGTTGCAAAATGGTTAAAGTGCAAAGATATACTATGTGTGGGTGCAGGCCAGCCTGGCAGGCAGATAGATGGTGAAGGTTCCTGTTGAGCATGTGTGAGCTTTATCACCTGACCGCCTTTGCCTTAGAATCTTCATCTTAAGGTGATGCTGGAGTGAAAACTCTGACTGACATCCTTGGTGTGGGAAGGCCAGTCACTGCCTGGTACATAGTGGGCAGCAGTCCATTTAGGTCTCTTGAGATCTCCTTGGTAGAGAGATAGACTCTAGTTTCTTGCTTCATCACAGGCCAAGAAACTCCTGGGCTGGTGAGTATTCAGCAGCTCTTCTAGAATTTCTTTCCTGGTCTTCTTCATGAGCAAAGCTGCAGGTGTATTTCAGCAGCTCCACAAGCAGGGAGGAGAGACCACCATAGGAGAACTCAGAGCTTTGTGGACATATATACTGTCCTAGTTAAAGTTTTACTGCTGTGAACAGACACTATGACCAAGGCAACTTCTATAAGGATGCCATTTAATTGGGGCTGGCTTACAGGTTCAGAGGGTCAGTCCATTATCATCAAGGTGGGAGCATGGCAGCATCCAGGCAGGCATGGTGCAAGAGGAGCTGAGAGTTCTACATCTTCATCTGAAGGCTGCTAGTGGAAGACTGGCTTCCAGGCAGCTAGGGCTAGGGTATTAAAGCCCATTCTCAAAGTGACACACCTATTTCAACAAGGCCACACCTCTAAATAAAAACACCAATCCCTGGGCCAAGCCTATACAAACTATCACATATGCCTTATCTGGTACTGCAGACACTTTGGAGTACTTTCTAGAAATCTCACTGATTGGGCTTCTAAAATCCTAACTTGGCCCTGGCCTGTTTATCTTCCTCATTTTATTTAGCCATTAGTCAGGGGCAATTTTTCTCAAGACTCGGGGGCAAGGTATTTTCCTAGATTGTCTCTCCAACATTGCTTGACATTGTAATGCTATGTAGAGAAGGATCCTCAGAGCATCTTGATTGATTAGCTATGTCTGTCATGGACCAAGAGATGACTTCAAGTCCAAGAAACCACTCTGTTGCTTAGGGACATGCATATGAATCTGTGATCTTGTTTCTGGACATGTTCTGTTCATAGTCAGAAGAGGACCATCTCAGGAGCTGGATACTCTAACCCAATACTAGCACATAACTAACAGGCATCCTCTTGATAGCAGCATCTGGGAGCTTTGTAAGTGATGCAGACTCTTAGGCCCAGTCTTGGACCTGCTGAGACAAAAGTGTACAATTTGATAAGATCTCTGGAAGCTTCAGATATGCACAGTAGTTCCAGAAATGTTGCTTGGGCTAGTGCTGTCAATTCTTTTAACAGCTCGGCCCCACCTCATCATCATGGCTACAATGAATCTCTCTTCTCTTTTCTCTTTTCAGCTTAATTTCAGTCAGGATGTCACCATGTTCCTCTATGGCTGAAAGAAAATTTCAGCACCCAACCCAGACCCTGCTCTTTGGAGGCACTTTACAATTGTCCCCCCAGGAGATAGAGACATTTAGTTGATAAGATATTTTTCCAAGAGCCAAGTCTAGAAACACTAAGGTAATGCTATTAAAAAGAGGTTACGTCTTCATCATAACAGATGAAAATGTTTTTTTTTTTAAATTTTTTGGGTGTTTTTGTTTTTGTTTTCTGAGAAAGCCAAGCTTACAGACTTTTCAGGGCAGTGTAAGTGTTTGACCTTGTGACAGTTGGAGAGATTGATGGGTCATAGGAAAGGAGCCTTAGAGCCAAGCTGATTCCACAAGAATGCCTGAAGTGGGAGAGATATGGCTAGTGGGTTGTTGAGCAAGCAAGAACTGAGCAGTGAGACAGCTCCCCAACCCTACGCTTTCAGATGGCTGAAGTAAGCCGTTGTAGTGTTGGGAACTCTAGCATCTGGAGTCTCCTCCAGGTGTCTGTATGACGGGTTTGCAGAGCTCAGCTATCCATCCAGACAGTATGGCGTTCTGGTGCTAGACTCTTCTGGAAGTGGGCATTTTCAAGGGATGTGCCAGTCAAGGCACAAGCCAAGAAATGCCCTGGCATACTGCATAAGCTGGCCAGTCTTCATCTGCTCAGGGAAGAGTTTCTTTCCACTGTCATGATCCATTCACTAGCTTTGTTCCCAGTGAGATGACATGGAGGTTGCTTAAAGGGGAGATAACTTTTTCTGAGCCATCTGTGGGAAGGCTAGACTGAAGGAAAGTTAGTCCTCTATATACTCAAGCTCTGCCGTGGTCGGATCAACCAACACCAGATCCAAGGTGTTGGGAAGGAAGGACATCATACGGGATATGCACGGGACTCTTCCTTGTTACTCTTTCCTAAACAATGGAGTATGTCAGCTACTTGCATGGCGCCACATTGTGCTAAGTGCTGTGAGCCGTGAAGGATGGTTTTCTGTGCGGGAGAATATAGGAAGGTCCGTGTGAACACCACATCCTCCTGTACGGGAGGTTTGAGCATCTGGGGACTTGGGATGCTGAAGGGCAACATGTTGTCGAAAGCAGGACAACTTAAATTATGATGGGTGATCAAGAAGGAACGTTGTAACACTGTGCTGCAAGAACTGATCTTTCTCCCACCATCCAAAACCTCACTTTAACCCCGACACAACTCAGAAGTCCAAGGTCAAAGATGAAGCAAACTGGGACTTCTGCCTGTCCCACACCACCCTCTTGCTTGGCCTTGACTCATAACTTTCTGCCCTTAAGTCCACTGCTCGTGCTGGAAAGACTCCCACATGGTCCTCTGTCTGTCCCACAGTAATCTATGCTGCTTGCAGACCCAACTGTCAAGGTCTTTCTGTCCCCCAAACACTATCATCTGGCAGCCACCCCAGGGTATTTGCTTTTCCTCTGATCTTTGCAGTACTGGTCCCTTTCCATTGTGGTTCTAGGGGAATTGTCTGTCCCTGAGGACTCCCTTGACAAGTCTGTCTGGGATGACACATCCATACTTCCATCTGCCCCTCTCTCTTCATGGCTCTGTCATACCCTTTTCTATTTGTTTGCTGCCTGGAATTCCGATGCTTCGGTAGAAGTCACCAGCCACAGGGGTACTCCCATTAGCCATGAGGTGGAGCCTTGGCCAGGATCATTTGATTCTGGACCTTCTGAGGAGTCCCAAAGTATTGACAAGGCCCCTTCTGTACAGGGCATGATCACCAATGGGAACTGGAAAGTGAAAGGAGAGAGCTCATCAGCTCAGGATCCCTAAGACCAAGTTCTCGGTGCAAAGAATCTTCATTTGCCCCAGAGGGACAGAGAACCTGGAATAAAGACAAAGATAGAGACAGAGGAAGAGGGAGAAGGGGAAGGATACAAAGGAGAGGAGAGAAAGGGAGAGGGTAAGAGTTATTTGTCCAGGGTGCACATTAGGGTGATGGGACAAAGGATTGTCTCTGGATAGAGAGGAGACACACATGGACCATAGACAAATGGCAGTTAATAAAGGTAAAATGGGAAACTCTGTGTTAGGGATGAGGTGTTGAATTTTAATTGTGAGTGTTACTTAGATGAGCCAAAGGGGGCTTCAATACTTTGATAGCTGGACTTTGGTGGTCACAGCCTTATGAGGAGAAACTTGTCAATTAAGGAGAGAAACCTTGGGGGCTAGCTTCAGGAATGTAGTCTAACAAACAGTTTTTATCAAGGCACGGTGAGCAGAGCTGTGTTCACCAGGCTCAAGCCGGCCAAAGTTCATTCAGAGAGTTTATTGGTAGGTGTGTGCTAAATACATCAGAAATAATATTCTTTCTAGAACAAATGAAAATAGTTGAAGTAATGAAAAGCCATCCCTTGGTATCTCTCTCTCATGCTTAAGATATTCATAGATGAGACAATGTCACTGGCCAGCCTAGAGCCACAGCCCTGGTAGAGACCACTGCCATCTCCAAAAATGTGTCTTTCTACAAACAGTGTCGCTACAGAACAGGCAGAGTTTAGAGCTACAACTATCAAGTCAGTAGAGACTGAATATATATATATATTCCTAAACATATATGTATATGTTTTATGTGTGTGTGTGTTCATATATACATACATATATACATACATACATACATATATATATATATATATACACATTTCTAAATATATAAACACATACATACACACACAAATATATATGTATATATGTGTGTGTGCTTATACATACATACATATATATTCTCATATATATATATATACACATTCCTAAATATATATTCACACATATACACACACATTGTATATGTATATGTGTATGTGTATGTATATGTGTTTGTATGTATATATACATATATATATATTCCTAAATATAACCTGCTCAGTCCATATAATGTTTCTTATATGTATGTTTCACTGGACAGCCAATTGGTGTGTTTTTCCCCAGGGGAGGTCACCTCTCCTGTGCCTAGGTTTCCCCAGTCGTTTATAGTTCCTTGTGTGGGGCTGTAGGTGCTTGGGCTATGTTCTGTGTACCTTGGTACACCCACCAGTGGTGGTCTTGTTCAGCTCATGGTCTTTGACAAGTCATGTTGGTGAGAGTTTATGGATGTAGCTTCTCATATTGGTAGGAGAAATTATCTTCCAGAAAACTCTTCAGTCCTCTTGCTCTTCCAATTTATCTGTCCCCTCTTCTGCAATGAGCCTTCCCTGAGCCTTAGATGCAAGAGAATTTTATGGAGTATCCACTGAGACAGAGATGCACAACCCTACACTTTGGTTGTTTTTTGGTTTTGTAGTGGTGTCTGTCTATTGAAAAGAGAAGTTTCCTTGAAGAGGCACGAAGACTATACTTATCTGTGAGTGTAAGGACAAATCTCTATGGATTGATGCTAGACATTGTACTGGTTTAGTAAAATAGAGCTTGTAGTTTCTCCTCCAATAACCATGACTTCACTAGCATTGAGGAGTTAGCTGGGTTTCTACTTATCAGGCCTGGCTTCTCTATGGTTGAATGAGTCTTAAGTCCACCTAGAGAGTGGATGGTTACTGCCAGGGTACGAATGTCACTATTGCATCCATAGGGTTGTCCTGTCATATTGGTCACTGTTGTGGTTCACAGTCATCATATCTGGGTAAGACTTTTGGTTGCCTCCCTCCTTTGCAAACTTGCTCGGTACTTTCTGGTATCATGGAAGCTAGTCCCCAGGAAGTAGACCTTCAGGTCAGTTCCAGATTAGGGTTGTTTGGGTCCTGTTTCTAGCTTGTGTTTTTAAAATGAACAACTCCTCTGAGAACCACCAAATTACTCAAAACTTGAAAAGATCTGAGAAGGGTCCTGACTTCAGCAGCAATGAGGTAGCATCTTGTCTATGTTTTAATGCAACACAAAAGTCATCAGCCTTCTAAAGGTAGCAGAACACATTCTAAGGTGGTTTAGAGAGCTGTCCACCCTCCAGATTGTCTCTACATTGGGCTGGTGGCAAGAGTGTTTACCAACCAAGACTATAAGACTACCTGACACACCCATAGTTACTCTCCAATTAGAGTGTTGGTTGAAAGAGAGAAAATGCTTTTGTAATGGTCACGTGTGTGTGTGTGTGTGTGTGTGTGTGTGTGTGTGTGTATGTATGTGTATGTGTAAATGTTTGTATGTACAGGTATACTTGTATATGTGGACACATGTGTGTGAGCATGTACCTGAAAACCAGAGAACAACACTGGCTGTCCCCAAGCATCATTCACCTTGGATGTTGCTGTTGTTTTATTTTGCTTTTTAAGACAAGGTCTCTAACTGGCCTGGCACTTACTAGGTAGACTAGCTGACTACTCAGTGGGTTCCAGAGAGCCACCGATCTCTGCCTTCTCCACACTAAAATTCAAGTGGCTGTCACCACACCCAGTATTATTTTTAAACGTGTTCTGTGGTTCGAGCTCAGGTCTTCATGCTTGCTAGACAAGACCTTTTTTGACTGAGCTACCTTCCTGGTCCAATACTAACCACTTCTCTTAAATCAGAGCGTGCAGCCTGAGCTGTTACTCGCAGCTGTTTCTGCTAAGCCTTGCACATCAGGACCGATAGAGAAGTTTTCTTCCTGTCATTGTACAGGATCCACTGCCTAAGATCCGCGTGTTAAATATTGCCAACGCTTGGGTAGGGGCTTGCACATGATTGTCGGCGACAGCTCTTTTATAGTCCTCCTTTTATAGTCCTCCAGTGACTCCCTCTCTGCTAACCTTTGTGATGAAGGTCATTTATTTTTGGAAACTTTCCCAATGCACAAACCAATCCCATTTTAAGGTGAAAAAGTGAAGCGTTGTAACAAATGGCACTACTGTGCTTTACGTTGTTGGTGACGTGAAAATGTTCAAGCCTGACCCTGACACCAGTGCCTTTTGAAAGGCACTGCCTTGCACAGAATACCAGACCAAATCCCAAACTGTCTGTTTACGGTTATCACGGTTCACTTCCTTAAGCCATAACTCCCATTGCATTCTTTCTCCTGCCCTGCCCTGAAGGCTGCGCTGGGAGGCCAGGGGGCTGGGCTGGCTGGGATCTGTGTGTCCAAAAACATACCAGAGGGAAGCAGATGATGGGTGGGCAAAGAAACTCTCACACTTTGAGGAAACCTCTCCCGGAGCCCTGCTCCCCACTGTGGAGGGTCTTGCACCCGCTGTGTCTGCAGAGATTCAGCTGGTGCACTCCTAGGTGAAGATGCTAGCGTGCATTCTAGGACATGTGGCAATCCAGCATGTCGGTGTATGGTCTGAGCAAGCAGAGGGTCTGCAGCTGGGGCGAGGTGGATGCTCCTGACTCTCCACGTAGCAGCCCCTCTAGCAAATCAACTCTTAAATCTTGGTAGCAGGTTTCCCAGGGCCCCATACTGCTAAGTAAGACAGAGAGCATGACTGGGAGCCGGCCTTCAGTCCTATGTGTGCAGTCCTCATGCTTTGGGCACACAAATGCACCACCATCAAGGTGGAATGTCCCAACCAAAACTCATGTCGACATTTAATCTTCACAGTCATATAAACGGGATATGGAGGTGAACCCACTGATGAGGGTTAGATGAGGCGGTGAGGATAGGGGCCCATGAAGGTATTAATAGCTTTTACAAAGATGAGAAGAGACCCAAGCTAGCAGCCTTGCACTCTCTCACCATGTGATACACACAGGACTCTGTAGAGCTCCTTCCTTCAGAAGCTTCCCGTATGCTGCCCTTCCCTCAGACTCGCCCAAACTCCAAACTATAGGAAACCCATTTCTTTTCTCTATAAACCACTCAGTCTACTGTACTGAGTTTTAGCTACAGAAATTACACTGAGATTGCGGCATCTGCTTTGGTCCTTAATATCAGTGTGAAAAGGTGCTGAGGCCTAATGGAAGGTGGCTCCTTCACTGTATAAGTATCCCTTGATGGGATGAGGTAGTTCTCATGGGTCCTTATATAATGTCTGTGAGAGGGTTGTTATTATATTTTTTTTAAGTGAATTTGATCCTTTCTCTCAGGCATCCTGTTTGACCAAATGGCCTTTTCTGCATTTGTTTCTGCCGTGAATTCATGTGTCATGAAGTTGTTACTGGAGCTTGTTCCATGCCGCTTGGCCTTTTAAACTTTGAAACAATGAGCTAAATAAATCCCCTTTACTTTATACATGACTCAGCCTCAGACAGTTTGTTATAGCTGTTGAAAAGAGACTAAGACAATATCACTTTGTCCAAGAGGCCAAGAATGGAGGATACATGAAATCAGGCTGTAGAGTCTGGGAACCTGAGTTTCATTCTCATCGTCCATGGTATGTTGCCTTGGGCAGGTTTCTGTGTCTCCCTCAGTCTTGCCCTTCTCATCTGCAAGTGTCACAGTCACACCCACTCAGGAGGTACAGCAGCTAGACCTTAGAGATAACCCTGAATGGCATCTCTCCGTGCCTACATCCTTGTGCAGTCCCTCCTTCCCATGCTAACTCAGGGGTGGCTTCATCAGTATACTGCCACAGCTCTACAACACACCTGGAATGCCACACACATCTGAGTCTAATCTTTAAGGGCTTCCCATTTCTTCCTCTGCACTTTTGTGGGCCCGAGCCCCCATGTAAGACAACCAGATATCTTTCAAGAGTGACCCCATGAAGAAGCCATGTTGGAATAAAGAGGCTCCACCACCCCAGAGAGAGGCAGATCTGACTGTCTTAATATCCTGACTGAGCTATTCCTATTGAATAACAGACAGGTAAGTCAAGTCACCCAGGGTGACTGTGATTAATGAGACACTCCAGGCAAGACCAGCAGGGAAAACATGAGCTGAGGTCCACTCAGCTCTCAGGACCCTAAGAAGACTCGAGTTTGGGGCTGTCTGTTATGTAACAAAAGTCATGGGACCCAGCATAAGGTATAGGACTGTGAAAGGCAGCCTGATTCCTGGTTGAGCTGAGATTGGAAACCTCGATGACTCTGAGGGACAACAGACATTTTGCCTGGTTCCCGGACACTAGGCTCCCGACACAAGGCCATAGCCCTCCATAAATTTGTGGCCATCAATCACGTAAGGGCAAAGCCTCAAGACTATCTGCAGGTAGAGGACTTGACCTGTGGTCAGTAGCCTCAAGACAGATCACCATTTTAATGAGGTACCTAAAGGCCTGAAGGGCTTAGTCAATTAAGCTTTCCTTCCCAGACACTCCTCCCTACAAAAAGCATTTAACCTCGGGCCCGCCCTGAGAAACTGGGGTACAGGTACGGTTTTACTCATCTACTCTCCACCATGACAATAAATGCCTTAAAACCATCGGAATCTGCTATGGGGAGCAATGGAGAAGACCTTCACCTAAAGAGCTAGCTGTCTAATCTCCTGGACCAGGCCTCTCTGTGCTCCCAGTCACGGCCTCTACCAAGCCAAGCCAGCCTCCCACAGACAAGCCAGGACTTCACCCCATCCCACCCCCGGGATCCAGCCAGAGCTCACTCCTTTCCCCTTATGACCCAGGCCAGATCCAGCCTGTGGTCCCCCACTTCATTCTCAGCTCTTCTGCAGCTTCCAGTGGTGACTGGGTGCCAAAGGCCAGATGGTCCTGGCCTTCCTGCAGGTCTGGGGACCCCCCACCCCCACCCCACCAGTCAGCCCCGGCTGTCCCCAGGACCTCAGACTGCACTTTCCTATCCCCAGAGAAGAGTGGTGTCCTGTGGCTTGCCCATAGCCCGACACCCACCTAGCTCTGGCGTGGGGTAAGCACAGTCAAACTTCTTGAGGTCCACCTCCCTGAGCAGCCGAGCCCTGACTCGGGACCCCACCTAATACTACAATAAGGTATCTATATAAGACCCATTGTGAGGACTAGAGGTACGAAGTCCCAGGTATGAGGTCACAGGCTCTCTAGCTTCTCCTCTGTCTCCTCAGAAATCAGGCCACGTGCCCAACCCCCATTCTGTCAAAAGGCTGACTGGCCTCTGAAGTGATGGCTACTGCACATGGGAATAGGGATGGGAATGGGGAGGGGACATGAGCCTAGTCTCTCCCAACCCCTTTGTAACTATAAGATAAGTTTATGGTGCTATCTAGTGCCTGGCTCCATGCCCCTTGGCAGGTAGGCTAGGCCAGGTTAGGTCACGTGCTAGGGAACTCGTGGTATCATCTCTCTCCCACTTTACCCCCACAACAAACAAAATCCAGAAACCCTTTCTATTCTCCAAGGTTTTTCTTCAGGGAATTGACGGTGCTTTTCTTACTCCATCATGCAGTGGATGGTGTCTCTCTCCCAGTGCAGCTTCTTTCTGGACCCGAGGGCCTGCTTCTATCTCCTCAGGGCCCCCGACTCCTGATCCAGCTCTTCTTGGGTTTTGAAGGGAAGGGCTTCTCTTTCTCTCCCTCTGGGGACCCATTGTGATATTTCTGATATGATGTCGTATCTTTCTTAATTACTTCTCTACTTCAAGGCTCAACCACAGCCCCTGTGATCTCAAGGCTCTCCCCTAATAAAGCTCATCCTGGAGTCTAATCCTGTGGCAGCTCCTTTCCTGAACCTGCAGCAGGTGTTCAGACTTATCTGACCCCGTCACACATGCAGGTAGCAGGTGCTTCTCCTGTGCGCGTACTCTGATCTGTGCAGAGTTAATCTCTCCGGGGTCCTGAGTTGTGATATCCCGGAATTTTGTCTAATTCTATGGCAAACAACAGAAGGTGAAGGAAGTAAGGCGCTGAAGCTCCAAAACAGGAATCAGGAAACAGGAACCCTCAACACCAGAGGTGCCGGACCCTTGCCTTCCTTTTAAAAACTGAGGTGGTCTCTGAGAGAGGCCCTGCGCATCCCTGGCTCCTGCCCCCTGCAGCAGGTGTGAGGACTTCAGGAGGATCCTAAAGGCTGCGGTCTGTTTACAAACTCAGTTTAAAAACTGATGGGAGAAATAGTTCCAAATGTCCCTTCACTCTGTCCGTCCGCAATGCCCTTTGTCCTCGTCTCCCACAGCAGTGTTGTGTGTGAGGGGGCCTGGAGCAAGCTCGTCTAGATATGCAGGCCAGACAAATGTAAAACACGTTGATTTTTTTCTTCTTCTTCTTTTTTCTTTCAACAACTAGGCCTGCCAAGCCCACTTCAAGGAAAAGGGCTGTCTCATGTTAGCCCCATTTTGTGGAATGGTGGGAATGTCTTCTTGTTCTTCTTGTTCTCTCTCTCTCTCTTTCTCTCTCTCTTTCCCTCTCTCCCTTTCTCTCTTTCTCTCTTTGGTTTCCGCCTGTGGTTACCTTGCTAGGCTTCTCAGGCCCTTTGTGTCCCTCTGTCAGCTACATCTCAGCCCTTCCTGGCTCTGTTCCCCAGCACATCTGCTGTGGGCTCAGGGCCCAGGCATTGTCCATTAGTGACTCCGCACAGAGAGGCCTCCGCAGCGGCACAGCTGGAGAGACAACATACCCGATGTATACACAGGCTCCCTGCCTGTCCCCCTCCACCCTGAGCGTCAGAAACTCAGGTTTCCTGTGAAACCATTTGCCTTTGTAAACCAGGAACCACGCAGCCTCGCAGCCTCGTTCCACAAGCCAAGGCAGCCTCAAACACTTCCTCCTCAGGAACGCCCCCTCCTGCACACAGATGTTGTTGAGAAAATATGTGCTCTGAGAAGGGGAGGAGCAAACAAAAGCTTCCTAATCTGGGGCAAAGAGCCTTCACCGAGTGTCATTAGGAGTCCAGGCTGCTGTACACACTAGGGAACGTGTTTACAGTTGCTCCCTTGAAATGTGAGTTACAGCTTTAACTTTGCCTAAGGCCTCGCTTTCGGGATCTGAACTGGTTTCTTCGAAGGCATGGCACCACTTTAATATGCAACAGCCTGACATGACACTAAATCATGTCTTTTCGTTTCATTGAGTTGAGCCAGAGCCAAGGTATTCTCGGGTTGGGTTTGCACGTCAGCCTTTTAAAATAGATCCACAGTTAAAAAGAAGCACACTGGAAAATACTTAGCACGCCAGTTCACTCTTGTTGCTAGCCAACAATGATCTCTGTCTTCCGCAAGACACCTTAGGTTCTAGGAGCCCCAAAGAATGGCTTCCTTTTTCAAGCATCGGTAGCTGTTCTCCGACGCCTTGCCTATATGCCAGGCTGCAGTAGGAGAGGACCGGAAAGGGGGTAGGCCATTGCAGAATGGAAGTCACACTTTTCCAAGGATGTCACAGTTAGAAAGGCAGCTGGACCAGGCCTACAAAGGTACAAGGGCCTTTGTGACAAGACAGATGACTTTGTCACTGTGATGCCTCAGTGAAACTGTCACCTGCCTGTGCTCCATCATCCCTGCTACAGACCCTGCTGATCCACTGAGGGCCAGAGTTCTCCCAGGAATCTTCCATCTTCTACACCAGCTCTTCCCTTCCCTTCTTCTTTACCCTACACCTGGAATATCTGTCTTGGCTGTGGTGGGTTATCCACAGGCTGGTCTCCCTATGAGTGAGAAGAGGGGCCAGAGTCTCGCTCTTGAATATTCCAGACAGCTTTGTCTGTAGGTACTTCAAGTGGGACGCAGAGGCACAAGTTCCCTGTTTCTACCCGGTGCTCAGCACAGACCCACAACCATCTCTCACGTCTTCCTCACCCCTTTTACGCCAGCCCTATGCTGCTGATCTGGGGCTCCCCAGCCACACATTCAGTTCAGAACACGCAGTCCGGAGGTAAGATAAATGTGAGGACGTCAGGTGTAGATGATGGGAATTTTCTTCTAGTCGAAATCACTTCTAGGAAACGACCAGAGACAACGGGACTGGGCAGTGCTGAGAAAGAAGTAGGTGGGTTAAGTAGAGGACAGTGTGGTTGCTGGCTCAGAGCTGAGGAGAAAGGCAAGGTCTGTGGACAGGGCTGTGGCTTGGTAGTACAGCACTTGCCTGGCATTCTCAGGGCCCTGGGATTGATGTCCTCCAGCACTAAGGAAAGGGGTGGAGCCGGGGAGGGGGTGGAAGGAAGAAAGCAGGCAGGGAGGGAGGGAGAAAGGAAGGAAGGGAAGGAAGAAGGAAGGAAGGGAGGGAGGAAGGAAAAAAGCTGATCTTGGAGGCTCTGGTATAGATTTTCCAGAATGTTCTGAGGGCTTACTGCATAACCCACCTTTAGATCTGTCCCCTCTGGAGCTTCCTCCCAGGGGCTTGCTAGGGAGGGAAGTAGGATGGAGAATATGTAACCCCCTGGCCTCTGCCCAGGCTTTGAGCATGTCTAACAAAGGCTAGTGCTGGCTGCCTCCCAGCTCCCCATGAGACACCACTAGCCACCAGTGTCCTGTGTTGCAAGCTACTCCCAGGTCTCCCTGGGCTCTGGCCTATCCTCTCTAGCCGGCTTGGCCAGTCTGGAAGCAATGACTGGGAGAGAAACTGCTTCTTCTTGGAAGTAGGATTGGGCATCTCATCGGCAAACGTGGTTTGCACAGGGCTGTGGCTCCATGTGGATGCTTAATCTGGGCGGGTGGAGGGGAGGTGACAGAGACAATAGCAACCTTTGTCTCTTCTCCCAGGAAGCTCTGCTTCACAGTGCTTTCAGGGAAATTGACTCTGGGGCCGTTGGGGTCTGTTCCAAAGCAGCAGCTTCATGTGATTATGTCGGAAGGCTTGGGCAATCCCACCCTTCCTTCCTCATTAACAATGCTGCGGGGTGCAGCATTGCCATGGGGGGCTCTGTGCCCTAATTCCTCAGGGGAGGAGCATGGAAGTCACAACAACAGTGCACTTCAGAGCAGAAGTAGTCTGCAGAAGGGAAGACGCTTTGATGTGGTTCCTGGCCCTGATTGAGGTTGATGGCTGGGACCCTCTGTGCTCAGGGAAGGTGACATAAGCTGGGCCTGTTGGGGATGTAGGCTTTTGCACCTGAGCCTGATGAAGTCTGATGAGGTTTAACACATGTAAACAGTAGCTTTTGTTCTGCAGGACAAAGGCCTTCTCCAACCTGAGGCCAGGCTGGGGCTCTGATGGTGGCACTGTCCCCTCAAGCCCCCGTCACCTCTTGTCTCTCCCCTTGTCAAAGTTTAATTAGGACAACGAGCTTTCACGGCTCCTTTCTCACTTCAGCAACTTTCTAACACTTCCTAATGAGGGGCCGGAGCTGGAGAACTAGGGGAGGAGACAGAGTCGTGGGCGAGGGGAGGCAGACAGTCGAGGGGCTGGGAGGAAGGGTGTGTGTATGTGTGTGTGTGTGTGATGGAGACTGGAGAAGGCAAAAGGAAGCCCAAAACCACAGCAGGTCCTTGGGGAGCTGTGGACTGGTCTAGAAAGAAAAGAAAAGAAAACAAATCCTAATGGTCTTTGTTTTCTGGGTGGCCAGACAGTAATTTCCCCCGATTCTCTATGGGTCTGGAAAAGAAAGCAAAGAGTTGATCACAGGGGCTGCTCCTTAACACCTTCCACTCCGTCACTGCCTTGCAAGCCTCCCATCCATGACGTCCCATCAACAAAGCCATGGTGATTGGGCCAAGCCCTTAACTCTCTCCCTAACCAGACTCCACAGTTACCGTTCCCTGTACTGGGCATGAGTGGGTGTGGCTTCCTAGGTAGAATCAAGATCGTACACTCAAGATTCTATTCTGAACTCAATGGAGACGCTGGCTTGGCTGGGCCCAAAGAATGTAAAAAGCAGAGGGTAGAGGGAATAAGATCCCTGCGTCTCTTCATCAGTCTACATCAGTCAGGGCAGGGCAGGGGCATGCTGCCGTAACAAGCAGCTAAAACAGAGATATGGAAGGCCCCAATCATTTATTCATTCAGCTGTCCACAGTGGGTCAGCTAGCTCTCTATGTCCTTTCTTGATGGCCCACTTCGCTCTATTTATATCACTCCCCCATGCTTTGATAGAGGGAGAGGGCTGGTGGCACTCTACTGACTCTTGAAATGTTCTCATCAAGTGACACACATACGTTTTGGTCCCTTTCATTAACCAAGAATTTGCGTACGCTTAGCTAACTTTCAGCAGGGAGAGATAAACAATTCTGTCCTGATTCTGAAAGCTAGAACTAGAAATATTTGTGACTAGTACTAATAAGCTGTTTGTAAGCTAATGCTGTGTAACAAATTGCCCCATAATGCAGAGGCGGGAAACTTTAACCATTTATTGTCTTACTCAGGAATTCGGGAGCAGCTTAGATGGGTGGTTCTCGCTCATGCTTCCTCCTGAAGTTGAACACAACATGTGGCCAGGGCTGTGGGCATCAGAAGGCTTGACTGGGGCTGGGTAGGCTGCTTCCAAGAAGACTTACCCACAGGGCTATTGGCAAGAGGTTTCAAAATTCCTTACTGTGTGGGAGTTTGTCTACTGTGGAGCCTGAGGGTGTTCATGATGGAGCAGTTGCTATTTTCCAGAGGGAGGGGGAGAAAGAGGGTGAGGCAGACACTAGCCTAGGAAATTTACCACTGCAGGGTGTGGCCTGTTAGAACCAGGATCCCTTCCTGGTAGACTGAAGCAGGCTCTTTGTGCAGAAGGTGAAGAAAAAAAACTGAACTCCTCAGAAGCTAAGTACACTAAGCCCTCAGGCTCATCAGTTTTGTGCCCTGGCGAACTGACGAGCCACCACTATCCTGTAACCTCAGGTTATGGATGACACTCCAAGGCTCAAGAGCTTCTGACCACCCTGGCACAACTCTGGGTGGATGTGGTCAGCAATGGAGGGGCATCACAGAGGACCTGAGAGACAGCTCTAGAGGAAGATAGCCAGAATGGAGCGTGGGAGACTCAGGGAGAACAGTCCACACAGCTGCTGTGGGAGAGTCTCAGTCGGAGGTGGTGGGAGTGGTGTTTACTAAATTTAAAGCCTGGCGTTGCTCTAGTGCAGTGGTTCTCAGTTTTCCTCAGGGTGCGACCCTTTAGTTCAGTTTCTCATGTTGTGGGGATCCCAGACATAAAATTATTTTTGTTGCTACTTCATAACTGTCATTTCACCACTGTTAGGAATCGTACTGTAAATATCTGACTAGCAGGATATCTGATATGTGGCTGAGAACCAGTCCTTTGGAAGGTGTCTGATTAATGAGGTTTGAGCTCAACTCCCATCCCTAAAGGAAAAAATACTGGAGAGGAAGGGAAGGGAAAAGAAACAAGACAAAGGAAAGACAAGTTGTCAGAGGAGAGTGTAGTCTGCTTTCAATCTCAAGGCTAGTATTTGTGGAACCAGAAATGGGGAAGGTATCTGGCTTTCTCATCTCCTCTGGCAAGATGACTGCAGCCTAGATCCCAGAGTCTGAAAACATCTTCCAGGATGCATATAAGGAGAAGAGGGCAGCACTGTGCCAAGTCAGGCAGGACACACAGAGGGTGTGGTCCATTGTGGGGAGAAGTCTGAGGATGCTGGACACACAGAGGGTGTGGTCCATTGTGGGGAGAAGTCTGTGGATGCTGGACACACAGAGGGTGTGGTCTATTGTGGGGAGAAGTCTGTGGATGCTGGACACACAGAGGGTGTGGTCCATTGTGGGGAGAAGTCTGTGGATGCTGGACACACAGAGGGTGTGGTCCATTGTGGGGAGAAGTCTGAGGATGCTGGACACACAGAGGGTGTGGTCTATTGTGGGGAGAAGTTTGAGGATGCTGGCCAAAGAGTGGTGGGTTTCCTAAAATGGCTTTGTTACTTTTTGATCAAGAATGAGAAATCATGAGAATGACGATGATGGTGATAAAATTTAAAAAAGAGCGTATGGACTGTTGACGAAAGTAGACAGGCTTCTGTGACTTACTGGATCCAAATGGCAGGTGCTAGCAGCAGCATCTTACAGGGCTGAGGCGGGTGGGAGAGTCTGGAGGCAGCCTGACCTAGGGAAGCCTCTTTTGTCCCTTCACTGTGTATACACTGATAAAACCTTGCAGGAGTGGGTTGCTGAGTCGTGTCCCTCACTCTGGCCAGCATGAGTGGGAAGTGGCTTACCCCAGAAGTACCTGTCCAGAGCCCAGTCACTGTGGGCTAGCTCCTTCCTTAGGAGCTAGCTTACTCCCTCCAGTCCCCCATTGCTTTCTAACATGTTACCACATAGCCCCTTCTCTTCTGTAAAATATTATTCTTCCTCATCCTGGGACAAAAACAGCAGAGCCAGATAAAAGCCTATGTCTGAAACCAAAAACCAAAGGTAAGGGGCCCTTCCTAAAAAAGGGGACGAGTCTAACCTTGGACAAGTGAGGACTGCAGATGCTAGTCTCAGGGAAGACACCACCCAGAGAAAAATGTGTAAGTTATGACCCCCATCCTGGGGGGGGGGGTTAAATCAGGACTGTAGTGTCCTCGTGTGGGTGCTCACAGGACGGGGCTGAGAGCCTTTAGGAGATAGAATTGGTCTCACTCTTGATCTTGGTGTTGGTCACAGGGCAAGACAAACAGTAGACTGTGTGAGGATACCAGACATGTAGCTCAGTGGTGGAGTGCTTGCCTAGCATGCCCAAGACCTTAAGTTCAAGCCTCAGCACCGGCAAAGAGAACATAGGAAAATGCTTAAAAGACATGTTCACTTTATATTATACCATGACTACAGATGAAAATGAAATGAACCCAGTGTCCAGTGGTTTCCCCCATATGCCCTGCATGTTTCTGGAATGTTCAATGAAGAATTGATCATCTCTCTTCCCAAACTAACAAAAATAGTACACTTGTCATGTTCGTCCTGGACTTTGAGTCTCAGATGTCAGCGCACTGAGTTCTCATTACAGCCTGTTATCCTGGCTGTTGGCTCCAGGAAATGAATAGCTAAGCTACCAAACTAGGTGAAAGGTGGTGAGGACAACTTCTAACCAGTTTTTATTTTTATTTTATTTCATTTTAAGTTTTGGAAAGATCTCCCTCAGTCACCTCATGGTTATTAGGTATGTTCAAAAACTGCCTAATTATATATATTTAAACAAGAAGCCCAAGAAAACAAACTTTTAAAAAAAATGTTGTTTCAGTCTTCTGGATAAATAAAAATAAACACGTGGGTCTGAGATTTAAATAAAGATAGTTTATATTTTAAAAGGTCTAATTATATATCAGCTTGAGCAATTTCTGCACGTCGTGGTAAAAACTAATATGCAGAGTACACTATCCCCTGAAAGACATAAATATACAGATACATACAAAACATGCCTTTCTTCTAGTTCAGCATCGAGTCCTGGTCAATAGAACAGCTGTTTCTCCATTAGCGTTTGTAGTCGGTGTGAATGTTCTAGGTAAAAACCTTTGTGAGAGAGGTCGTTGAAGGGCAGTAAATTTCAAGAGCCAGAAATGTTTTCCTTTCCTGATGCTTTTGATAATAACCTTTTACCCTCCGGCCCCCACTTCTACCCCAGACAGCATTTCTTCCATCAGGGTGGGTAAAAAGTGGATCCCTTCCTGGTTTCTCATTGTTCCTATAACATCTATGCCACGCCCACAAGCCCAGAGAACGCCCCCATGAGAAGCGCTGCTGCCAGGCGTCCCTCTGCTGCCAGGCTCTGTGATATCGGATATGACATGAAAACTAAGAGAGCAGGGGGGACAGAAACACTGGGAAACAAAATCTGTATATTTTATTTCAAAGGGAAACTCTTCATTAACGTCCCTTTCTGGCCTCATGAGACATGCCGAACACGGGTGTACTTTTAATCAAGGAAATTAAACTTGCTTTAGGGTGGGATGAAGCGGCCCAAATGCCTCTTGCCAGAGAGATCAGCTTAAATGAATGAAAACGCACTTGCCCAGTGAAATCTGACACCACACAGGAAATGATGAATGGGCACCCTTCCCCCCCCCACCTCACCCCCCTCCACACACACACCATTTTAGGGGAGTGTTGTGCAGGCAGTGCCTTTCTCACTAGTTCAGAAGCAAGCAATGCTCTTTCAAATGGTGAACCAGGTATGGGTTCTGGAACACAGGAGTAAAGGATACAAGCCTTAAAAGTGGCTTGTATTTCGGTCCCTCTTAAGATGTACTGTGTATTTATAATCACTAAAATGTTTTTAAACTATTAATAATAGTAATAGTTCTGCGGGAATGCACTCCCTACCTTTCTGGCAAACGGCTGTATTTATTGCTTTGTTCTCCCAAATAACCACCGAAGATTGTGTGAGAAGCAATTGGCTCCTTATTCATTACTTGATTGATGATTGATTTGTGTTGGGAGCCCAGGCTTTGCATATGCTTGGCAAGATGTAGTGACCACTGAGCTGTTTCCCAGCCCTTGATTTACTTTCAGTCTCCACATGTGATGAATGATATTAAAATTAGCTCGAGGACACATCCTGTTTTATCTGTTGTCAGCTGGCGTAGGGAGAAGCCTCTGTTCTTATGACAGGTTTAGATGCCCGTTCAAAACTGGGCATTTTATTGGCTATATTAAATCTCTCATTATACAGGCAAATGGCTGTCATTATGATATCTCTTTTTAACTTCTCTGTCCCGGCTACTTCAGAACTTGCTGGAAAAATACTTACTCAGGCCTTGCCCTGTGGCTGTCTCAACACCCGTTTGTGCCTGACTCCAGGACACTGTTGTACACTTGGGGGTCTGAGAGAGTGGGTGTAAGCTGATGATGTGGACTGAATACTACCCACTTCCATTCACATACCACGTAGTGGGGCCCTAAGATGACTAAACATGAAGGTCCTTTCCAGCAACAACCTAAGGTTATATTAAGACTAAATAATATAAGCAAAACTGGGGCATTATCTTCAAAAAGTTATATTGTTATTGAAGCTGAATCTACTTGGAACACTGCCTACTCCTCCTGCTGGCCTTTCATAAAGGCAGGCCACAGTCATGGTTGGTTACATATCGCTTTGAGCTCTCCACCCAGCTTTGACTCTTATCTCTAAGGTTCACCACTGAACCCTTGGCCTGTTCCCTTTCTGTGACTGTTGCATGAGTGCACAGAAGAACGGAGACAAAGCTTTCTTCTGGAACGGGAAAGTTCTGAAGCACAGACACTGGGTTTCTCTTCTTCATGCCTGAACTGATCCTGCATGGAGTGGCTGCCTCTCACACAGCCGACATACAGGTTTATCAGCTAACTGCTCTAGAGAGTGGAACAAGATGGAGATGGAAGGACAGACTCCAGGCCTGCTGTCCCTGTGCCCTTGATACTCTCATCTGTCCCCTAAGTGCTGTAGCAGAGTGCATTGTGTTATCAAGGTCCTACTCCATGGATGACAGCAGCTTCTCCTTTGTCCGTTCCCTGCTTCAGGGACCAGGGTCTGATGAAACTGGGCCAAACACAGCCAGGAGGCAGCATCAGGTGGCCTGTCCTTCCAAAGACAGGGGTGTGATTGGGTTCTCAGAGCCCCGTCTCCACTGTGACTGCCCTGGATAACATGTTCCAGGTGGTCGACCTCAGAACAAAGAAGCTTTTCTCTGTTGCCTGAGAATGGAGCGTCCTTGCTGGTTGCATAAGGGTTTCTCGAGATGGTAATATTTGGTTACAGTAAGATCTGTTATTTCACAGGAAACCCAACAGAGGTGCCTGTAATTTGATTCATGTAGTAACGGGGAAAATGGGAAGGCTGGGAGCAGGAGTGGGAGTTTGGGGAGATGGAGACCTGCGTTCAACCCCCTGAACTTGCAGGACAGCCTGTGACTTCCTGGTACCTCTGACAGAGTCAACTGTGCAAGCTGTACGGACGCTACTCGAACAGTTCTTATACCCTCAGGAGTGCATCTGCTGTTGACTTTCTAGTGATTGCTAACATGATTACTAACTGTACAGCTCAGGGAAGGGAATGGAACCCACTGCTTAAAAACATTCAAAGCAAGGCTGGAGAAATGACTCAATAGTTAAAAACTCTTCTCCGGCACTGGACCTAGGTTCAGCTTCTAGCACCTACATCAGATGGCTCACTATTGGCAATGACTCTAGTTCCTGAGAATCCAACACCCTTTGGTATCCAAGGCCACCTGAACACACATGGTTTGTATAAATGCACAGAGGCACTCATGCACAAATAAAAATAATAAATAAAAATTTAAAAATGAAGGTCAGAGGTAAATTGTACACTTTCTGAGGAATTGCTCTGGTATTTCAACACTGGGAGAGCACCCTCTTACAACATATATGTGGTGGTTTGAAAAACTATCTGTGGGCTTTCCTAAAGACATCCTATGAATTCCTATCTTCTTGGGAATTCTATTTACACATCAGTAAAATAAATTAAATAAATTTGGAAACTAGTATACATTACTAAAGATTCATGACAACACACACAGAATTAAGACATCAACTAATGATGTATATAAATGGTATAAAGTCAAATTGATTGGAACACACTTCATCCAAAATCAAAACTGTTAAAAAAAAAAGCACACATGAGTGGGTGATTAGGTAAGATTAAATAGAGTCCCAGATCTGATAGTGTGTGTCTTTCAGCACCTTTGAAAAGTTGTCTCTTCAGTGTTCTGGGGGCACAGCAGGGTAGTTGCATAGATAAACTCACAGCAAGGCAGGCAGCAGGCACAAGACCTTCAGAAGCTCAAGCCAGACACAACCACAGCATAGAGGGAGGCAGGTGGGGAGGGAATTCCACCAGTAACTGAGGAGTTATAGGCATTTGATAGCTACAGAAAAAGGAAAAACTATTTTTCTTTAATGATGTGACCCCTGGTAGGCTGATCAATGCCAGATCAAGCCCCACTCCCAAGACTAGTTCGGCAACACAAACTAGTTTTAAAGGGGGGGGGGGGGGGGGTTCAAATTTAACGTTGGATAGAAAGGAATGGTCATGCAGGCAGGGATATCGTGAATGTGTTCAAGGTACAGTGTTTAATTCCCAAAGAATTAAAATATTGTTTAAAAAGTAGCTGTTTCTTGTTACCAGACCAGGCAGCCAAACACAGAAGGCAAATGTTTTGTTTATTTTAGTTTCCTATGCAGAAGGTTTCTGGGCTCAGTTTCTCCAATACAAAATAGGACACCATCCAAAGGACTTAAAACCATCTAGGTGACACCTATTATGGGAAGTGAGAGTCCTATGAGGGTCTTCATCCATCCATTGAGGACTTGGGTTGTCGAGTGATGGCTTTGTAGATAATCACCTGAGATACGAGTTAGGGTTGGAGACAGCATACAGGGAGGCTCAGAGACGGTATATAAATTGCAAACATGGCAACTTCCCAACACACAGTTCCAGACTCCAAAGTGCTCAGAAAGGCTCCTAGCTCGTGGAAGGAATGGGATGAGTAACTGATGAATTTCTATCACCTGGCAATAAAGTATCTTTCAGCTGCTTCTGTGAAGAGACAAATGCATGGTGTGCCTTGTCAGAGACCCCGCAGTGGCCAGTGTGAGCCAGGAGAAAAGCTGCCCCTTCTGTTGGTTTGTCCAGTCTGTTTCTCACTGACCTGATCCGAGACTATAGACATCTTTACTTTATGTATTTTATAAGTTAGCACTGTAAGCTGCTCTAAAGATCCTGAGGTCATCTAGAAGTATCCAGCTCTCCCACCACATGCAGACTCACACACACACACACACACACACACACACACACACACACACACACAC
>JANHMN010000003.1:61231908-61242245 GCA_030674055.1 Rhabdomys pumilio
CACACACACACACACACACACACACACACACACACACACACACACACACGTATGTTGCACAAACAGTACAACAGTTATAAACATACATAATTTTCATTTTTTAGTTCTATCATAGGGAAGCATGCAGGTACATACGATCCTAGAAACCTGCTGGCCCTGGTTAATTATACCTCATTAGCCCCGTCTACCCGCTGCTTTCCTTACCCCATTGTTTCTTGGATGGAAAATAAGAGAGCTTTTTTTTATTTTAGTTTGCAGTGGGGGGGGGAGGGAGAGAAGAATCACATTGCTAATTTCTCTGAGATGCATGAGGGTGGAATGACAGATGAAGCTGGAAACCAAGAATCACTTTCCTTAAAAGATACAGCATAAAAGCCATTCTTTAAACGGCTCAGATCTGCACTACAGAACTCAAAAGTCCTAATTAAAAACAGAAAACTAGAAGGTGGAAGACAAGGGGGAACAAAAGATCACATGGCTAGTGGCCCAGGGTCGATTTTTCTCAGGGGTCCACATAGACTGTAGTTCCTTTAAAGCTCTGTAGAGTCCTATGACCTGAGTGTTTGACTGTCCCTCCAGAGTGGTGGGTGGCAGTGGCCAGTGTGAGCCAGGAGAAAAGCTGCCCCTTCTGTTGGTTTGTCCAGTCTGTTTCTCACTGACCTGATTCGAGACTACAGACAAAAGAGATCTGAAATTCTCAAGTTTAGATGAAGTAAGAGGGTGATGTTGCGTTAGAATGATATGGAAATGCACTTTTATATTTCATTTGATTCTTTATTGTTTCCCACTGGGGAGCACTGGGAAATATATACTACTTTGAATCATAACGACCAAGCCACAGTGACGAGTGTCATTTAGAGGTTTGCATGGTGCCGGGCAGGGTGGGCAGGTAACACTGGCAACACTGGACACTGTGCTATTATTTTGAGAAAGGTACTTAGTGATTGTGACTCAGACACATGTACATTTGGAGTTTCAAACTTATTTTGCAACGAAGGAGAGAGCTAGACTTCAGATCAGGACAGGCTGGAGAAGAACACAGCATGTGCTTTGTCATATTCCATAAGCAGTCATGAACCACTGCGTTTCACAGACAACCCAAGCCCCACACCTTCTGCTGTGTTCACTACTGTGCTTTCCAGAAAATGAGAAAAGGGGGAAACAGGACTTAGGAAGAGGGAACATGCCATGTGATATCCCTCTTAGGAATAAGAAGACAGGAGAGGAGACGCCAGTAGAAAAAGTGCTTGGCTAGAGTTTAGGTTGTGAGAACCCATACAGAGATGGATGTGGTGGTGTACATCTGTAATCCCAGGAGGCCGGAGTGACAGCTCAGTGGCCAGTAGCACTAACTGCTCTTCCCAAGGACCAGGGTTCTGTCCCCAGCTCCCACATGTGGTCTGTAATTCTAGTCCCAGGGAATCTGATATGTACTATACTCTACATACACACACAGATACAGAGAACAGACACACACACACAGAGAGAGAGAGAGAGAGAGAACATACAAATGTACTTGTAGGCGAAACATCCATATACACAAAGTAATAGTTAAAAAATAAAAATAATAAGGTAGAAGACGTGTGATCTTCACATGTGCACACCCACACTCCTGCATGGACACACACGCATGTCCCCCAAACACTAAAAAGCAGGAGGAACATACTATATCTGTGAAGGACTTCATTATAAATTTGCTAAAGCACTTCATGTAATGATGCAGAAGCAGAAAACAGTAAACATGTCAAATTTATACAGCATGATATCAAGCATGATAGTATCTACATGCCAGTCATAGAGAAAGCAGCAATGGCTGTCTTGAAAGAGGAAACTATGAAATAAGATGAACGTTGTGATCACAGTGGTTCACAGACACCTCACGAAGCATGCAGCAATACAAGAAATGGGGGTAAAGCAAGGGGTGATGGGTAGCTACTTTTATCCATTATTATTTACCATCTATATTTTGAAAATTTAATAAAAATTACTAAGCTTATCCTAGGTTCAGTTGCAAGTTCTCTTAATTGAAGGTGTGCATTAAAAGAGTCATTCACTTACTGTAAATCTCCAGTACAAGAAACAAAAAGCACAGGCAAGCAAAGCTGGCATGCTGTCCATTACAAATGATATGCTTTTCAACACCTGATTAAAGGTTCACTCAGATTGAAGGTAGACAAGTGGTCCCACAAGTCAACCATGAGTCACTTGTCACAGAGCCCGGGGCACTGTGGCTTTCTCAGCTGTTTGACCTGTCACGTTGCTCATCTGAAGAATGGCAAGAGGGCCAGTTTTCTTTTTGTGGAGGACTGAAGGTGTGCGTTTCCCCCTTGCCTGTGAAGCTTAGGGATGATGAAACTGTGGTCAGCCCCTTGCTGTATTCCTGCCCAGAAAGCCCTACCTTGAGAACCAATTCTCTAATAAAAAGTCTAAAGCTCCAAGTGTGTATATGTCCTTTGTCCGTTTAAAAGGCATCCCTAATCACAGAAGTATTGATTTCTGGAGGCTGAGGGATATGGAAGCGATGATCAGAAAAAAACTTTCTGAGAGAGATGACCTCACTGGAGGAAAGTTGTTGACTGCTAAATTGAAAACTAATTCATTTGCTGATAGCTTGTGGGGTTAAATGTTACAAAATTCTAGTGAGGGTCTTGAACTGAACCTTACCATATGATCAAATGTCACCAGTGTAGTCATTCCAGAATTCCTGTCGTCTTTCTGAGATAGTCACTCAAGTCCCCCCCTCCTCCAAGCAGAAGTCTCACTCCAATGGCTCTTAGCCCTTCCTACTTCCCCTAAGTCCCCCTTCCATTCTCTACTGCTTCCTTGATTGGTGTCAAACAGCATCCCTGAGCTGCTGGGACTTTGTATCTGACCTCAACTCCTCTCAGTTGCAAAATGGATCCTGGTTAAGTCACTTAGGTCCATATGACTTTGGGAGAGTACCCAGCAATGACCTGTGACCTTGTAATGATGACCTATGTATAGATCAGCTAAGGTGAGGCAGTGTACAAGGTGCCCTGTCCAGATCTGAAGGCCACTTGGTCCCTCACAAGATTCAGTGGAAGAGATGAAGACAATGTGCTAGTCACGCTGTGGACCACCCACCACCAGGTATTGACAGACGTCAATCAGGCGATGCTTTGAAAGCCAGTGTCTTACAAGCCATCAGCATTGTCCAGGCCCAGCTTTGACCCAGTTCTGCAGACCTATCTAAAACAGCTGTAAGACTCAGGGCTCCTGCATGGTCATGATTATCCTCATGAGGGCCAAAACCTTTGTTCTTTGAGAGTGGGTTTCATGTCGGTAAAATGTTAAACCATACATCTCTGGGGAAAATAATCCTAATAGGTGCCATAATTTTTATTTGACAAAAATCTTGTGACCACATACAATGTACGCTGAGAATGAGGTTCATTAGGGAGCAATTCCAAGAATATTCCAAAGCTGGAGTATGAAATATGACATGTAGTCCTACTAGGAGTGGCCTTGAAAACCAGCCTCTGGGGAAAGGCATCAGTGTGGGTTCAGAGGGGAGAAAATCTGTCTGTTTTAGAGATAGTATCTTACATTTTCCAACACAGCTGCATTCTGAGCGAGAACCACTAACTCCATGGGCATCCTAGGATGTGGCATCGCCCACTGACTGAACCATGTACACTTTAGTTGCTTCCAGGTACAAGAAGCAGTTATTTAATGAGTTCCATAAATGGTTGGATTTCCCCAACCAGGGAGCAGAGCACTGAGCTGTGTGAATTATCTTCTCCTCTCCCTGAAAACACTGGGCCTGGTTTACAAATAATCAAAGCACTGTCTCGTTAAAACAGCTTTAGAGTCCTGTTTGTATGCTGCTGGTGGCTGGTTCTTTAGGGATTCTCTCTAATGTCCAGGTCCTCTGGTATCACATTTATATTAGCCCTCCTCTTAGTCTCTCATTTATTATATCAAAGAAACATGAACATGTCAGTTCGGTGACTCTTTTTTTCTTTCTTATGTAACATTTGATGATAAAATAAGGCAGTTTTGCTGCCAACTCGAAAAGAATGAAACAGCGCTATTCTTTTTGTGACCCATTAAAATACTTTGTTTTCAAAAAGTCAGCCGTTGCTCAGTGGTCGGCAGGAATATGAAGAACATTCTAGAAGAGTTGCAGGATGCCTTGTTGAATTCTCCAAGGCTAGGTACATATCAGACAGGTGCGGCTGGTGTTGAGCCACAGCTCTGTGTCTTGGAGAAAACGCACACAAGCTTCCATCTTGGCTGTATTTATGGATCGCATTCACATTGGTCAAGGAGAACCTTAGTTTTGGTAAAGCTTTTCCTTCAGAAATGTAAGCAAGCATGAGGGGAAAGAGGAACGGAGCTGAGGGTGCTGCTCGGTAACAGAGCACCCAGTTAGGATGCTCAAGGTTCTGTGTTCAGTCTTTAGTGTTGAAAAAAGGATGGAGGGGAGAGGGAGCCTCAAGTCACAACATCAGAAACAAAAGAATGTAGCTGAAACATGGAGGACATGTGCTCAGAAAAACCTCCCAGGTCAGAGTTAAACAAGCAGGGCGGGAGATAGAGAGGCAACTGGGGAAGGGCTGACCGCTTCCCTCCTGACTGTTGATTGTTATCAGCACTGATTATTACCTGGTTTTGAACGTAAAAGCCAAATGTGCTCACACCTCCGAGAATAACATTAATCCCCTCTGCAGAAACCCTCACGGGCTGCAGCTCCTCGGCTCCAGGAGAATTTCACTTTCCCCTTTATCTCTGCTTTCCATCTGGGCTGTCAGGCCTGTCACATACCTGCAGCCTACAGCCTGGAAATCAGGGACTTTGATGTTCTAAAAGACGCTTTATCTGGGGGTAATTTTCGCCAATTCTTACGTTATTGTGTAGGGTACTCAGAGACTCAGAGAATGAGCAATGGCTTTGTCCCCTAAGATCAGAACAATTTGCAAGCTTTACTGAGGGACAAGGTCTCATAAAGGGACTTTTGAGCTGAAGTCTGTCAACAGCACTGTGAACTGGCACTACATCAGCTCTCTGATTATGGATAGCTCAAGCATCAGTGGGCAGAGAGAAAGGCCGTGGGCACGTGGAATTCCTCCCAGCCAGAGCAGGAGACCCTTCTGTTTATTACTGGCTTACTACTGGGATTGTTTTTTAATTAAAAAGGCAATTCATACAGGTAGATGGGGAGGGTAAGCTACACGTGGAAAATAACTCTTCCTCCCATTCAGTTCCTAGCTGACTGCCCTGCTCCAGAGGAGCTCCTATTGCCCAAATAGATTCGGGCATGAATATCTCAGGAGTTCACTGAGCCTGAACTTTCCCTACCTCTAGCAAGTAAGTGGGCACAACCCTTCCTGCCTTCCACTGGACCCACAGAGTCATGAATTTAGAGGTCAACCCTTATCAAGGGTAATGGCTGAGTCTTACATATTCTTGTTACTCATAGGATGTTTGGCTTGACACTTGGACATACAGCTTTAGTCCTCTCAGTGATCAGATGAGGTGGGTTCAACTACTAAGTTCCTTTTGTGCCCGTATTGCCAGTTTGAAGGGGGCCAACCCAAGATTCAGAGCCTGAAGCTGTCTGTGACCACGACCAAGCTTGTCACCCTAGAGCCACCTCATATTTTTTAAATCACATATTTCAGCACACTACTTGAGCCCCAAATACTTGAACCCACTAACCTGACTTGAAGCCAGACCAAGGCAAACATACAGAGGTTCAGCTTCATAAAAATCAGGAAAAACTTCTCTATGGGAGAATATCCAAGCAAACTTCACTATTTTCTCTTTTATTGTGTTCCCGTTCCGCAGTGGAGATCCTATTTCCTGTGGACCCCATTATCAGCTTCTACTATAATTTCATGACATTTCCTAACTGGTAGGCATCTGGCTCTTGTCAGGGTCTTCTTCTATGTGTCTTTGCGAGCTACAAAAGGATAAAGCCCTTGAGAAACACGGTCAAGGGAGAGATACCAACAAAGTAGCCTCCCAAGTTACTCCAGACTCACCTCATGAATTGTCCTGTTTCTTCATGGGAATAGACACTTTTCTTTGTCCCTACCAGTCTGAAAGATTAAAAATAACTATATTTTCAAAGCAGATACGGTTTGCACAGCTATGGTTGAGCATGGGCGACCATTGTTGCTTCATTTTACTGCAAGCAGCCTGGCTTATGTTACTTGTTTACCTGCTCTTAGCTTATTGAATCTCAACAGATCACCACATGTTATGGAAATCAGATTTTTCTGTGCCATCTGCCAGATTGTGACTGATTTTCTCCCCAGATGGTGACTTACATCTTTTACTTCATATGTGATTATATTATTTCTGTTTGGAAATGCAATTATGCCATCAGATTTATAATTTTTTTTTACTGAGACAGGATATTGTCAAAAATACTCAAGATGTTTCCATTGTTCTTGAGCCTTATATCTTGTCAGTTCCATTGATTGTAGGTATTTAATCATTTCAACCATTTAAAACGTTTTGGTTAAATGGAGTAAGATAAGGACCACATTATTATTATTATTATTATTATTATTATTATATATTTAATCTTTTGCAGATTGTTACCCAACTGTCCCAACTTAGGTCTGAATAATCTACCTTTTTATGTATTTATTTCAGCACTCTAGACTGTTCTATAACTGAGCTGTATCCCTGGCTGCTCGTTGTTTGTCTGGTATGTTTCTGGACTCACTACACAAGGTTCCACTGATATTTGGTGATACACGAAGAAAAACTGTAGCTTCCACTGTGCCAAAGGTGATAAGGCCAGGCCTGTATTGTGGACCTTCAGTTTTCAGTTTTCCTGGACTTTTTCCGCTGTGTGACTTTCACACTACCTTGTGTCCTTGTGTATTGTCCTCTATTTGTTTTAAATCAACTTGATATAAGCTAGAGTCACTTGGGAAATGGAGCCTTTAGCTGAGGACTCACCTCTATCAGATTGGCCCATGAACAGTCCTAGGCTGAGCAAGCCATGGAAAGCAAGCTGGAAAGCAGCGTTTATCATAGCAACAGAAAAATAACAAGGACAGAAACTGGAAGAGAGAGTGAGGTGCTAGTGGGAAAGACCTGACAAGGTTTGGGGGAGGACTGTGGAAGCGTTTTGAAACTGAAGACTGGAAAAGCTCAGATCTTAACAAGATGTCACAGGAGCTTGGGTGATAGGAACACTGAGAGAGCCATAGAAGATGGAGGCCTGGCTTGAGAAGTTTCAAGGGGGCATTTGTATGATATTTGGGGCTAAGAATCAATAGAAATGAAACCTTTCCTTACTAGGGCAATTGTAACTGGTGAGTTGGGGCTGGAAACAAAAATCAGTTGTTACTAATAAGAAACCAGTATCTTCACGATGAAATCTTCTGGGACGATTTCTTCAGTGTCAGCACACAGACGCTGTAGTCCAGCTGGATCTCAAGCTGGAAAACAAAATTGGCAATGTGTAAGTCTCCTCGTGTGGTACTGATTTTGAAGGTATAAAGGGATCATGGTGAGTAGCTGAGGCTTGGCACTGGAGGCCAGGAAGAGATCATTGGTGAAGGGGAGGTCTCAGTTATAATGAAGAAATTAGAATAGTAGAGATGCCAGGATCATGTGAATACTGCCAAGGACAGCATATCATGTGGCGCAGAGCCAGCCTGTGCCTAGGAGACAAGCTGCATGTGCTATAAATGTTGAAATAGAAAAATGGGCCTACTTAAGCCCTTTGGAGCCCAGAAGACCATGACTGAGTCCCAGACGTCAGACATGGACCTGCAAGATTTGACGCTACCAGTTGTCAAAGCTCCTCAGTTAGGAGTCGGGGCCCTCTCTATACTAGGGTGTTGGCCATCTTGATCATACGCAGTTCTGGTGAAGGAAATCACATCTGCTGTGAGTTTATGAAAGTCATGGTCCAGTGATGCCTAGAAAATATTGTTTTTCTCAGGTCTTCCCTACCTCTGTGTTTTATAATCTTTCTGCCTTCTCTTCTGAGATGGTCCCTGGGGGTGGGTTAGGTGATGACATATTGCATTTGTGAATGAACATATTATCTGTACTTTGAAGAGTTGTGAGTCTCTGTGTAAATCATCATCTACTGAACGAAGAGATGTCTCTAATAAGGGATGCGTGTTGCATTAATCCAAAGATAGAGATACACAAATTTAGAGGGCAGTTTGATTTTATGTCCATAAAATCATTTGGTGAGCATCAACAGTGGTAGTCTGGGGTTTGTGAAATCCCCAACCATGGTTTCTTGGTCAGATTTATACTCCTCCTGTTTCCTCTTGTGGAGTGAGTCTTCACTTCAATCAGAAAGTGGTTTGTTATCTCCATGATATCTGCACCACTGTTGCATCCATGGATGTATCATGTCAGTCATTACTGTAGCTCACAGAGTTCATTCGTAGCTAGGTAAGATTATTGATGACACCCCTCAACCCCCAGCACTCTACACAGCATCTTTAGGTACCGTGATAGCATGGAAGATGCTTCCTGATCAGTATCCATTTGATTTTTTTCATGACCTATGGCCAAAGTCTATGTTCTAATCTTTAGGATCTTATCGTTGAGTTCTGCTGGGCAATCAAGAACAGTGGGAACCACTTGTATTGTTTCTGAGGCCTCTAGAACACCCTTGGCCAATGACTTGAGTGAAGGCATCCCAAACTCGAGCTTTTGATTTGGTAATCTATGGCTTCTGGTAGAAGGGCATTATATTTTTTAGGAGTTGTTTCTCTTAAATGCAAAAGATTATATATATATTTATAATTTTGTTTTAATAGTTTTCCTTTTTGCTTGGTTCTCAAGTGTGTCTCTGTATTATTGGCAAACTATTGTTAACATTTGCAAATAATAAAAATGTACTTTCTTCTTAATTTGTATGCACTGTATTTCTCTTGTCTGATCACACTGGCAGCAATGCCAATATAATTTTAATTGACTACGTCATTTGTTTCTCCTGGCCTCAGTGGCAACACCCTTAAAGCTATGTCGTTAAGCACTGTTGACTCATAACTACATGCATAAAATTATGGTGAATCTGTTTCTATTTTTTAAAAAATACTTTTTCTAAATCTATGAATAATTGTTTTTTCTTGTGACCTCTGCCCTGTATTTACTAGATCCCGTAAGCTGGAATATTCTTACATCTCAGACTAAGCCTTGTTGGTTGGAGTATATTTTTCTTTTAAAGTGCAGTTAAATTGATTAGATTTTTGGTAGCTGTGCTCACAGTGAGACCCAGCTATATTTTGTGTTAAATATCATGTGTATCCCATCCACAACACTTCAAAAAAGTATATGGGATTTGGCATATGTCCCAAACTACATTTCAAATAAGTGGGTTATAAGGCAGATGATTCAAAGGTGGAGTTGGAGCTATGGGAAAACAATCTAAAAGAAAGAAAGAAAGAGAGAAAGAAAGAAAAAAGAAAGAAACCTTTATTTTTTCCATTTTAACAAACAAAAAATTTCTTTGGTGAGGACTTGTCAAATTTTATAACCAATGTGTACATTTTTAAGTCATAAGAGTACTATGTTACTTATACTGCAGTGCGATGGATTAATTCCTGTGATAGCGAAAGGTCATCAAGGGGAAACTGGAAGATCTAAAGGAGACTACAGACTGTCTAAGGGTTTTGTTCCCTGTTCAAACCTGACACATAGACGACACTGGTGACAAAAGAGTCATCGAGGAATGCGAGGGGAACTTACAAGAATTCTGCCTCGCCTTTGTAGCTCTCTGTAAATCTGAAAGCCTTTAAGAACTGGAATGAGACTGCTCTTGGAAGAGCTCCTGATTTCCCCAGCATTTGTGGCAGTTTAGAGACTACTGACAGCAGCTCTGCTTCGTGGGGCTGAGAGAATCCATCCAACACCCAGCTGGGCCGAGAGCCCTCTCCACCAACTCTTCCATAGCGTTGACATCCTTATGCTGCAGGTTATTTTGTTTCTATGGCTACCTCTTCTGACTTCTACTTTTAGGAATCTATGTTTTCCCATAAAACAATGGCTTTTCACACTTGCATTTGTAGCAGTAAGCAGGGCTGTCAGTCATTTCTGAAGAATGTCTCCTGTAGCTGAGACTTTCCCCATTTCCATGGTTTTCTTTTAACATTTTTCTTCCCTTTTCCCTTGGGTTGGGTTAATGTTTATTTCAACAGTTATAATGTAATTATTTAATTATCTAATCCAGCTCTTTTTCCAGAGGTACACCTCTTGGGCTTATTTGCAGTTTTTTTTTCACTTAAAAAATCTTTTATTCTTTTATTTTTATTACTTCTCCCTGGAATCACCGCAAAGTCTCTCTCTCTCTCTCTCTCTCTCTCTCTCTCTCTCTCTCTCTCTCT
>JANHMN010000003.1:61253002-61264966 GCA_030674055.1 Rhabdomys pumilio
GCAATAGCTGTGAATCATAAAGAATCGTTTGGCCCTCAGCCTGACTGCTCTACTTCACCTGCAGAAACCATGTGTCTCAGTGTTGAAAACAATTCATCCTGCTCCCAGTCAAACCACAAAAATGGCTGAAACTCCCTGGTAGCTACCTGCACTTGTGTGTGTGTGTGTGTGTGTGTGTGTGTGTACCTGTCCCCAGCCCCTCTAAATGCACTCCACCTTCCCTGGAAGGCCTGGGGCCCAGCTCTTCTAATACGGCAGTCCCAGCTCACGGAGATCAAGTCTGTCCGCCTCTATGCCTCATTTTTCTTACATCTGGTGCTGAGACCCTCTTAAGGTCTTCTAAGTTTTAAGTCCTCTTTCCCCCTTCCCTGGGGGCATTTCTTTGGGAGCACACTCCCCCTCTAAACTCACTGTGTGTGTGTGTGTGTGTGTGTGTGTGTGTGTGTGTGTGTGTGTGACCTAAGACCTTACCTACTCTTTGCTCACCTCTGCCTCTGTGTAGCCTAAGTCCCACAAATGGAACCTCAGTTCTTGGGACCACTGATGCTCAGTGGAAACCCCTCTGGATCCTGACCCTCTCTGCGCTACTCCAAGTCCTCTTCTTCCTCTAACCTTTTCCACTTAGACTTTCTGATCTTCAAGTTAAGAATCTTTTTATTGTTTGATGGCTGCCATCCACACACCCAGATTCTGCAAGACCAGGTGATTGTCCATCTCTGAGTATGACTCATAGGCACTCTGACGAGATCCCAGAACTTTCAGGAACTTCTCACTCCTTTGATCACAAAGTCTTAAGGTTCCTCTGAAACCACATTACCTCCTGACTCTTTGAGTCATGTGAGTGTGGGCACACAACTTCCTAACACTGGTTTACATCCTTCCCCAAACCTGGGGAGTACCTCAGGCATCAGGAGAAGACACTCCACCAGTCCTGCCTGCCATTTCAAATTTAAATCAAATTTAAAAATGCATTCTAAATGATCTTTCTCAAAGGTTTGTATCTGAGGTAATCTTTAAAAGCGCCACCACACTTGTTCAATCATCCACTCAAATGGCCACAGCCCTCCGATAAGGGCAACTGCTGATCCCACTTTGAAACTTTGAAATTTTGACGTTCTTACATACCTAAATGACTTTCTCAAACTCCAAAGGCTCTGAGGCCACTCAGTTTCCCCCCACACTCCCTCTTCCCAAGGTCATTTTAACCCTTCTCATCCCTGGCACTCTGCTGAATCCTAATGTCCCAGGTTTCTACTTGGTCTTCAATCCTGCTTCAACCAACTGAGGTAGGGTCAGTATGAGGTAACTTCGTTACCATGTGCCTTTGGACTGCCTTTGTTTGTGCAGCACCAAGCTTAGATACTCTTGCTCACTGAGATCAAGTCTGTCAGCCTCTACGCCTCACTTTTCTTACATCTGGTGCTGAGATCTTCTTAGGGTCTTCCCAGCTTTAAGTCCTCTTCCCTCATCCCCTCCCCTCATCTGCAGACACACACAAACTGGATCTGAGAACGTAGATCACTGGGTTAGGCCTTATAGAGATTCACATATATTTGGGGTATGGAGAATATTTTTTAAATGTCACAGAATTGTCTCAGGTTGTTTAACCTCTCTCAAATGTTGGCTCTGGGGATGGGATGTGGCCTGCTCACTTCAGACCCAAGCTTAGTTATCTCAATGTTGCCTCCAAAGTCTCCTGTCCTGGGTCAGGCTGGCACCCGACTCTGACTCTCTGACAGGGAGAAGAAAAACAATAAAACACCCCAGGAAAGATATTTTATAACGTAAAACAGCTAAGAAGTAAACTGTTTCCAGTAGAACAGTGGTTCTCAACCTGTGGTTCTCCATCTGTGGTTCTCCATCTGTGGTTTGCCACCCCTTGTGCAGAAACAAAGACACTCCAAAGGCATAAGGTAAAGAAGTTCCAAGAACAAAAAAGCTGTCCTATCTCAGTTGGGCAAAGCAGGCTTGAGACCAAGTAGAAACAGTGGGCATTAGGACCCAGCCTAGATTTTATTTTCAGTTTAAAGCTTCATTTTGAAGTTTCAACTTGAAACTTCTTTCACAGGAGCTGCTTATCAGATTTCCCGCACATCGGTTATTTATAATTCACAACAGTAGCAAAATTACAGATATGAAGTAACAACAAAAATTTTATGGTTGGGGGGGTCACCACAATATGAGGAACTGTTAAAGGGTCCCGGTGTTAGGAAGGTTGAGAGCCACTGAAATAGATGCTACTGTTATTTATCTCATCCTGCAAGGGGGTCTGTAATAAGACCAGCTAATAGGATACGCACACATGGAAAGGATAAAAGGGGCCCTCAGTTAAAAAATCTTTCAATGATGTCAGGCGGTGGTGGCGCACGCCTTTAATCCCAGCACTTGGGAGGCAGAGGCAGGCGGATTTCTGAGTTTGAGGCCAGCCTGGTCTACAGAGTGAGTTCCAGGACAGCCAGGACTACACAGAGAAACTGTGTCTCAAAAAAACAAAAAACAAAACAAAACAAAACAAAACAAAACAAAACAAAACAAAACAAACCCCTCTCAATGATGACTCCAGCATGGTAGTTTTAACAGGGCTCCCTCAGCTACATTCTGTTAGGTCATGTAAACAAGAATTTAATGATGATTGTGATGTATAAAAAACTCTACACGCTATGTAAGTTATAAAGGCTGTCTTGTGTTTTCTATAAGGTTTAACTTACCTGAGAGTTTTACAGTCTATAGTATACAGGCAGTATTTGTTACATCACTGCATGTGTGTAGTCTGTAGTCAACCATCTCTCATGGAGGTAATGTTGCACAATGCCCTCTAAGCTAAACAATGGCCATCTGCAGAACTCCAACTGTGCCGGCTTAAAGCAATTGCAGCTGGACTCTTTCCACGTTAATATTCCTTCAGACAAGGAAGAGATTGACAAGGTCGTCTGACCTACACCTGAGTGTCCAGTCATTCCTCCCAGTTGGTTGGCTACAATTAGGCCTTAATTATGTGAGGCATCAAGGTTTTCAGGGTGTGCAGGCTAAAAACTAAAACCAGGGAGGAGGTTCGCATACACCGTGATAAAGAACTGTTATAGCTACTGAATGATGGCCCAAAATATTACCTAACACCTCTCCTTAAAAACTCTTCTAAGGAATGATGGGTTAGTTACTGTTATGTCTTATAGCATTTTAATTTTTTTTTTAAATCAAGAGAGACTTACGTATAAAAGTCAAAATGGCTAAATGTAATTACAGATATCTATTGGCTAAATATCTGGCTCTCTAACTACTTCTCCTCAAGCTTCTTGGTTCTCATTTACAAGACAATGACACCCTCTCCCCTACAAATACCCTTATGGAGGAGGAGAGTTTAAGAAGACTGTAAAATCTGACTTAAAGATGTATGTCTAATCACTTATGTCTTAGCTGACTTTGCTAATCTTTAGCTACTTAAGATAACTTTAGACACTTTAAAAAATGATCAAATTCTAAGCTGGGTTGTGGTGGCTCACGCCTTTAATCCCAGCACTTGGGAGGCAGAAGCAGGTGGATTTCTGAGTTGGAGGCCAGCCTGGTCTACAGAGTGAGTAGGACAGCCAGAGATATACAGAGAAATTGTATCTCAAAAAAAAATCAAATTATTTAATGTGCTCAAAATTGTGATTGTAGCCACGGTAAGTACAAATATGATCCGTTTACAGGGACGAGTTTAGAGGCAGAGACCATTTGTATCTCCCATTTACACAGTCTTCGTACGTTGCCAAAGTTAAGCCTAAAGCAAGTCATTCAAAACAAGTTTGAAGTATGTTTAGTGTAAAATATTCAAAGTTGGGTAGTTTTAAAAAAATCTGGTTATGAAAAGTTAAACACTTGAGTCAAATGGACTAAGTTTACAACACAATTGCATGGCAGAATGTCCCCAAGCCCAATTAATACCCTTTCCCTTGGATGGGATACAACCCCACCAAAATGAATTGCATGCTAGCTTCATTCCATGACAATGATGAATGAGAAATCAGAGCCCACCGGAGTCCATTGTCCCTGTCTCCAACTGGTCTCTGACTGACCAGCTCGGCCCATGTAAGCCAAACATGCAAATAAACAAAACACCTCCTTCTCATGGATGGGGAAGGTGAGTAACTCTTCATGTCTCACATAACACAGGGTGGATTCTCTGGTCCAGTGAGCATCTTGGTGTCTGCACCCATGTCCTAAATGTCTCAGACAACAGAGAGGCAAATGTGAGGATACTGTGAACAGGGGAACCTTGTACAATCCATCACCCAAAAGGTATGGGACCTACATGCTGGATCAACTGGCCATGCCCTTTACCACCCCCGGACCCCCGAACCCACCCTGGCTTTCAATTCTTCTTTTAACAGAAATGGATTCTAGGGTTCATACCCTAACCATGAATATTCCTGGATTACAAAAAGCTGCCAGATACTTTGTCATCAAACTCTCTGTTTGGAGTATTTATTCAAACTATCTAAGCCTTTAAAACTTTGTTAGACAATCCTATAAAAATGATGCAGTAGGATTCTATTTCTCTTTTGAATTGATGATTAGGTGCTGAGTTTAACTGGCTTCTTTTACACAGCTCCGAGGCACTTGTTCTGATGTAACAAACTGTTAATTAGTTACTTTATTTCTCTAAGAACTCTGGTACATGGTCTAGCCAGTTTTACAATTGTAATGTAACCTTACTGAGCAAAAACTTAATGTGAACGTTGTCTCTTAATGTTCCCCACAATGTTGTACAGTTACGACTGCTTGATTTATGTTCTGGATTTTTGCCATGCTCTAAGTTTGACTGTAACCCCTAGGATGGGCCCTCCTCCTCTTAGGCTAACTCCTGTGGTTTTATTTTTGTTTTTGTTTTTGTTTTTTTTACAGTGTCGCTTTTGTCAGCTTGAAGGAAAATCTGTGCCCCAAACTTCTAAAAACACTTCAGATGACCTCTAAAGTGGTCAGACAGCAGCAACTGGGTCCTTCTTATTATGAGCTCTAGCTCCCACCGCCACCGCATCCCAAATCTCCACAGAGAACTCTCCAGACCGCACCATTCGCATTCCTCATCATGGTCCCACACATTCCCTTCACCAATCCCTTAAGTCCTGTGTGGCACCACCCACATCTTCCTCTTTTTTGGTGTGACTCCTTAGTTTTATAGAATAGATTTTTTCTTTCTTCCTTTCTGTCTTTCTCTCTTTCATTCTTTTTTTTACTTATTATTATTACTTTTATTTTACTTATTCACTTTACTTCCCACTCACTGCCCCGCTCCCAGTCACTCCCTCCCATAATTCTTCCTCCTCCTCCCTCTCTTCTGAGCAGGTGTGTCCCTCCCCTCAACTATCCGCCCCCCTAATTCTGGAACTTCAATTCTGTGAGGCTAGTTGCATCCTCTCCCACCGAGGCCAGACAAGGCAGCCCAGCTAGAAGAACATATCCCACCTACAGGCAACAGCTTTTGGGACAGCCTCCGCTCCAGTTGTTCTGGACCCACAAGAAGGCCAAGCTGCACACCTGCTACATATGATCAGCGAGGCCTAGGTCCAGCCCAGGTGTGCTCTTTGGCTGATGGTTCAGACTCTGAGTAGAACAGATTTTTTTCTAGTACCTTTCTGAGAAAAGGGATGTGGGGTTTTCTGGGGTGGGGGCTCCAGACACAGGTCTAATGAGATCCCATTTATCTGGGCATTTATTCACCACTTTGTCACGGTACATGTCCCTGCTGCAGACAGGAACAGGCTCACTCTTTCTCCTGCCTGACAAGCAGAGTGATTCCACGACAGTGTGCTCTTCTTAGCCCCTTGATTATAGTGATGAACATTCTTTGGCTCTGTAAAGACTTTCATGTGGCACATTATGCTTTTCAAGCCTTTGGCTTTGATATTTTCACCTTATGAATTCCATCAGGCCACAGCTGCCATTCAAGGCCTGTCCCATTTCATGTTTTTTCCTGTCCCTGTCTCAAATTCTGCACACGGTACCAGGCACCCGGCTCCCCACCACTGAGCATCAGAATGATAACATCTCTAAAGACAACACTCAAGTCTGACTTGGCTCATGGGGTGGTTTCTAAAGTGCTGTCAGGTGAGACAGAGGATAATTTATTTGCTCTACTTCCTGATTTGTGCTCTAATTCTTTCAGTGCTTACAGTAAGGGCCCAAGAGTCTATGACAGCCTGGGGGTTTCTTACAGAAAACTTCTACGGTCGTGTTTCACAAATGATCTTTTTGCAAGGAAATCTGCGAAGATGGTAGAGGAATGGGGAGAGGGTAGGAAGTGAGAGACGAGAAGAGAAGAGAAAGGGAACAGGGATTGATCAGGAGCCAGCTGCTTGATATGGCTATCTAAAGCATCCCCACAAGCTAGGCTACTCCAAAGCCAGCTAGAATTTTATGCATTTCAAAGAAAATAAAGTTAATATTTATTTATTTATTTATTTATTTATTTATTTATTTATTTATAGACAAGGTCTTGCTATGAAGCTCAACCTTGCCTGGAACTCATATAGCATAAATTAGCTTTGAATACATAGCAATTCTCCTGCCTCAGCCTTCCAAATACTGGGATGATATGTATGAGTCATTATGCCCAGCTCAAAAAAAAAATATATATATCTCAAGCAGCAAAGAAGAAAAGAGGGGTTGGAGAAAGGGGGAGCCCATATGTTAAAATGTTTCACAAATGGGAAGGACAGTTCTATACACATATCAAAATGGTGGCACACACTTGTAAGCGCAGTGTTGGGGAGGTAAGGAGGGGCAGGAGGATCCTCGGGGCTCACTCCTAATTGGTTAGGCTAATGGATAGACCCTGTCTCAAAAGAAATGGCTAGTGTTTATGAAGAGGACAGCCAAGATTGTCCCCTGACCACCATATGCACATGCAAGTGTATATAAATCTGCATACACACAGATGCATATTCACATTAAAATAAAATATAGTAATAATAATAATAATAATAATTATAATTATAATAATAATAATAATAGAATAGAAGAAAATTAATTCCCTGCATTTCAGACGTTCTTCCTGGGTTTGTGTTCTTTGACTGAGTAAAGCTATGAGGCTGTGAAATCTGTCAGAAGGCTTTAAATTGCCAGCATTGCTAGAGGTCTTTAGGAAATGCTTCAGTGTCCAGTGGCCCAAGAACCATGTACCATTTCCTGTGTTTTCCAGGGAGGGGACAAAGCCAGGTGGACAATGAGTTCTTTGGAGGGATTTGTTTCTCTACCCTCCAAGGTTGTTGCTCTACTAGGGACAGCTAAAGATACCTGAACACAAATGCTACCTGACCTCGTTCTTTACCCAACCAGTCCTTTCCTAGTGAGCTACCCTCATCTTGTCCCATGTGTCCCAGTGCAGGTCACTGCCTAAGGCCCTGCTCACCCCCATGTCCATGAATGCTTGGGCTTCCCTCTCTGTGGGTTGTGTTTTTCACTTTTCTTCTTGACCTCTGGGGCTCTCCTGGCTCTGAATCCATCATCTAGGTGTCGGTGAAGGTGGTTGCATTGGCTAAGAAAGTGGAGGGCCACATAGCTCCTCCCTTTGCTCTTCTGGTTACACTTCCAGCTAGAGCTCAGTTGTGGGCTGAATATAAAATGTGGCAATTTCCCTCATTCTATGTGTTTACAATGTTTCTGTGCCATGACAGGGAACTTCGGTTTTTATGTCCACATACAGGTGTTCAGCCGCTCACCCACTTCTTCCAGGTGGCAGGCCTATGACTCTCCCAAAGGTCTTTTACAGAGAGAGAGAGAGAGAGAGAGAGAGAGAGAGAGAGAGACAGACAGACAGAGACAGAGAGAGAGACAGAGAGAAACAGAGAGACAGAGAGAGACAGATTTCACCATAGAATCAGCTCTGTGTGCACACCATGCTACCTGAACACTGTCTGCTTATCTCCTCTCCTTTGACATCATCGATAACCACAGGCTACAATGCAAATCAGGGTCTCATGTCCACACACAAACAGGCAAACAGTTCACCAGATTGCAAACACACACCCTCTGCTTGTCCTGGAGGTAGCTGACTGGGTAATCTACTCCTCAGCATCCTGGCCAAGAAAGAAGAGAAGGTACCTCCATGACCAGGGTCACAGGCAATCAGAAGATCCTCTTGTTGTCTCTCTATGGACCCTAGGAGACAATTCCCAAAGACCACAGTCAGAAATCAGGACATTTTCCAGGGTCTGGCTGCCCAGGTTCCATGGCCATCTGATTACATACTTTATCTCATTACAAAGCTAAATTAGCTGTGCTACCAGCCAACACAAGAACTCACATTTTTGTTGATGGAAAGTCTGCAGTTTTACATTAATTATAAAGGGGATTCTAGGTTGCTTATGACAGGTTTTGCCCACAAAGAAAAGTTTGGAAATAATGTGTGCCTCCAAAAGTGAGGGACGAGGGAGGTAGCTCTCAACAATGGATGCTTTGACTTGATTCGTTCCCAGTCAAGTCTTCTTCATTTCTTTTGATTTTGATCTCTATCTAAAAGGAAGTAAATTGACTAAGTTAATGGCTAGAATAGAGAAGGAACTTGAAATCTCCCACTAAAATGGGGGTGGTGTTTGAATGAATGAATTAGTTTGTATTATGCAGCTTTACCTAAGGCTACTTTCAGGCAAGTATGTAAATGTACTCTGAGCATATTCCAGTCATACCCTGCTACCCTCCTCCTTCCCACCCCTTTTCTTCTCCACTCCTCTTTGTTCCCTAGATGGTTGCGTCTACTTTTATATTCTTGGTATTTTTATGGTAACATATTCTATAAAGAACAGAACTCACAAATGAGAGGAAGCATGTAATATCTCTCTGTCTATCTGAAGGGTAGTTTTTTCTAAGGCTTCTTATTCCTTGATTTCACACAAAAAAGGAAAACTCCAGGATTGAGAAGCTGGAGAAATGACCAGAGATAATTGTGTATTCTGACGGTGATCAAAAAGATAACTATAGTTTAATTTTATTCTGCATCAAAAGACATGTGTTCTACTGCTGTCTGCTTGTAATGTCCTCTTTTAGTAAGTTTGTTCTTTGACAATTCATGCATGTATATAATGCATTCTGATTACTTTCTCTTCCTCCCCTCTCTTACTTATCTCCTTCCCATCTTTATTAACCTTCCCTCCTCCCGCCATACTTCCTTTCCAAGATTCATGACTTTAAGTTTTGTTTTCTGATCCATTAAGTTTAACTAGGACCATTTGTGTGTCCATTGGATTGAGACTATCCACTGGAGTCTGAGGGAGTCACTAGCGGGAACAACTGAAGGCAGTGACTGCCCCTCCCTAAATCTATCAGTAGCAAATACTTTAGCAGGGAAGGTTAGGCCCCTTTGAGCCTTTTGTCCATCATCAGACTATGGATGGGCCCATTCGTGCACACACCCAGTGCAGGCATCTACATCTGCTATGAGGGTTTTTGTTTTGTTTTATTTTTGTTTTTGTTTTGTTTTGTTTTGTTTTTTGAGACAGGGTTTCTCTGTGTAGCCCTGGCTGTCCTGGAACTCACTCTGTAGACCAGGCTGGCCTCGAACTCAGAAATCCCCCTGCCTCTGCCTCCCAAGTGCTGGGATTAAAGGCGTGCACCACCACTGCCCGGCTCTGCTATGAGTTCTTAACTGAAATGGCCATGTCTTGCCCAGAAGATGGTGATTTTCAACCCTTCTATCTCCTAGCTCTTATATTCTTTCCTCCCTTTCTTCTGTGGAAGTTCCCTGAGTCAAGAGGAGATGCTATGTCTCATTCAGTGCTAGGCACTCACCTGTCATTTATGCATGATTTATTCTTAGTACCTTATGCAGCCACAAGCCTCTACACTCCTTCCTATACTCTAGAAAGGTAGGCTTCTTCAAGACTGAGAGTAGCATATACCTGTGGTTTAAACATAAACATTTACAAAGCAGTTTGACACTATGCCAATTTATCTGACCAATAGAATTCTGTTCCCCACTAAGGTCCGTGATCTGTCCAATCATGGGGTTCTGGTCAGGTTTACAATATCAAGCATGAATTCCCTCCTGCAAAGTGGATCACAAGCCTAATCAGAGAGTAGTTTATATAGCCCCATAATAATTATGCTACTATTGCCTTATAGCACTGAGTGTTTGGGGAACTAATGTCTACATCTAACAACTTAAGGAAAAATTGGATGATTCAAGATGACTTAGAACAGTAGCTTGTACTATGATAAAATATAACCATTGGGATATCAACTAATATATTTTTAAATGAACACATTTCTAGGTGATGTTTTATGTTTAAGGACAAAAATACATATTGAGAAAAATAGCAAGTACTTGCATTTCTAATTATCTGGGGAGTCATTATCAGCTGCTTACAGGCTAAAAATAGCAGCTATGGATTGATTTTTTTACCCCAGATGTTTGGCTTTCTCAGACTATAGATATGAAAGGTGAGTGAGAAGGAAAGTCTGTGACACAACTCTGGAGTTCCAGGGCAGAAGCTCCGATTGCCTTGGCAGAATTCTATACTCAGCAAGAGTAGCCTCCAGGAATAAACAGAAAATAAGGGCATTTAGGTTGGGGAGATAGCTCAGTGGATAAAATGTTTTTACACATATGTGAGGTCTAGAGTCCAAAAACAAATGTCATGGAAGCCTAGCATGACAGATACATAGACTGGAGATCTCCAAGCAAGCTGGCTAGATTTGCTACAACAGTGAGCTCCAAATTCAGTGAGAGAACTTACCTCAGTAATTACAGTGGAAAACAATGGAGTAAGACATCCAATGTCAACCTCTGGACTGGAATATGCACACGTGTGGACATGTAAGCAGTTCACATGTGTACCCACAAACATACAAACAACCCACTCAAGACACTTGTGTTCTTAAAGAACATGGAGAGGCTAAAGACACTATGTCTGTTTTACCTGATATGATGGCACTTATGTGATGGCACCAGTAAGCTGTGACAGTTGTCTATGCACGTTCTAATATCTGAAGTGACCATGAAGCGATTCACTTAAAACAGTTTAGATTAATATTGATGGAATCTTGCTGTCTTAGTTTTAAGTTATATGACAAAACTACCCAAGAAAAGTAACCCAAGGGAGTAAGGATTTATTTTGGTTCTTGGTTTCAGAGATTTCAGACAACAGTCCTCAACTGTGCTGACTCTGGGCCAATGATGAAACAGAACATCATGGCAAAGGAGCATGTGGCAGGGACAACTGACCTCATGACAGTCAGAAAGCAGGAAAGAAAATAGGAAAGGAGCCAGCACAAGACAAAATCCCTCAAGGCACATATCCAGCAGTCTGCTTCTTTCAGCTAGTAGCCACTTCTTACTTCTGATTACTCTCAGTGATGCTATTGTATTCTGAATCTATTGAGGGATTAATCAATCGATTAGGCCAAACCTCTCAAGACCTAATCATTTCCAAGCTTACCAGCTGGTAACTAAGTCCCCAATATGTGAGTCGATAAATGGGGGACATTTCCTATTCAGCCCAAAATCTCTCTAGAGTGTTTAACCTGAAAGAAAACAAGTGAAAATGGAAATAAGACACAGAAGGAGAAGCTGGAGAAATGGCTCAGGGTCTAAGTTGCTCTTCCAAAGGACCCAGGTTCCATTCCCAGCACCCACATCAGTCAGCTCACAACTGCCTTTAATTACAGTTCTTGTGGATCTAATGCCTTCTGCTAACCTCCCGGTACCTACCTGCGTGTGTTACACATACATTAAGGCACACACACATGTATAAACAAGAACAAAAATAAGCAGATCTTTAAAAAGTGCTTTGAAAAGGAATATAGGGGAGAATGAAGAAAGAAAACAAACTGTCAGGCTTAAGGCCTTACACCGCAATGATTGTATTAAATGTAAGAGATCTAAATTCACTGAAGATGGCGGAGCCAAATACACACTGTTTAGAAGAAACTTTTCTCAAATGAACTGGTATAGGTAGTTTAAAAGTGAAGAGAGGCAGAGAGAGATGG
>JANHMN010000003.1:61274334-61363911 GCA_030674055.1 Rhabdomys pumilio
GAGAGAGAGAGAGAGAGAGAGAGAGAGAGAGAGAGAGAGAGAGAGAGAGAGAGAGAACGAGCCACTGGGGTGTCAGGCAGTTCTTTTACAGGCAGCCCACACCTGGGGTACCTAGGAGAGGCAGGTGAGAGCAACTGGTTGACCTAGCCATTGCTAGGTCCTTGAGAGGAACCTGTAACCTAAAAACCCCACCCCGCCACCGTAAGTCCCATTAGAATGTTCAGAGGCAGGGCTTTGGGGGAACAGACTGAATCAGAAGGGCTCTAGTATAGTAGATCAATGAACCTATTAATAGATTTATATTGGCAGCATTGGAAGGTGTGGCCTTGAGAATGTACTTCATGGGGGGTGTGGCTTTGAAGGGGACATTTAAGACTTGCCTCCTCTTCTGGGGGGAGGGTGTTCTCAGCTGTGTACAGACTATCTCCATCCTAAGAAAGTGCATTCTGATGCCAAGAGGGTGGATTTAGGAGAGTTAATTCAAATGTCACATTTGGGAATTCCTTTTTGGATGAGATTAGCACTTAAATTTGTGAACTATAGAGTAAGTAAGTTAGTCATTGTACTGTGTATATATCTGATTCAGTTGTTGAAAGCCTGGATAGAACAAAAAGCCTGGCTCTCCCTGACTGAGAAGCTTCCTTCAGTGAACTGAGTCAGGTCTCACTTGTACCACTGGCTCTCAGGCCTGTAGGACTATACACAGATAGATGTGGGCTCCACACAGATATGACTCCCTGTCCCCCAGGTTTATCTCAGGATCAACTCCATTTTTCCTGTGTGGGTTATTCTCTTTGTATATTGATATATTTGACTTGCTCTTTGTTTTTAAGGATATTTAATGGAGAGATTGGCTTATGGTTTTCTTCTTTGAATCTTTCTTAGTTGGCTTTTAATAGAAAGGTACCATCAGCCTTCTTAGACAATTTGGGAAGTGCTTATCTCTGTCACTAGTTCTCTGGAAAGTTTTGAGGACTTGCTGTTATTTTTCCTTTTACTGTTTAGCCAGATTCAGCTGTGAGATCCAGACCCAGGGCTTGCCTTCCAGAGGGTCTCGTTTAAGGCCACAAATTCAGTCTTTAAAAATATATACATGATGTCGATAGAATAGATTTCTTCTTGGCTTAGTTTTAGGACTCTGTAGTTTTTAAGGAATTGGCTTATTTCCTCTTAATTGTTGAATCAATGTTCTCTGAATTGTATACCTTCTGATATTTCTCGTTCTGGTATCTTCTCCTTCCTCCTTCCTCCTTCTTTCTTCCTCCTTCCTCTTCCCCTTGCCCCCCCCCACTTTAGCTTGGCTAAAGTTTATTCCTTCTGTTGATTTTTTCTTGACAATGGCATTTGGTTTTGTGGATTTCTGTCTTATTTTCGTTCTTCTAACTTTGGGCTAATTTTTCTCCTTTTCTCCTTAGTTACTTGTGGAAGGAGGCTGCATCACAAACCTGAAGCCATTCATGTTTGAAAGAGTTAACACACTAAATTTCCTTCTAAACAGAACTTTAGCTCCAGGCCACAGATTCGTACATCTTTTATCTTTACTCACTACAAAATATTTTCTACTTTTCACCAGAGACTTCCTTTGGCACCATCAATTATTGGAAATTTTACATATTTGGTGATATTTTCAGATATTCTGATATTTATTTCTAGTTTAATCTTTTTATTGGCACACACCAAGACTTAAACAATTTAGATTCTTTTAAGTTTAATGAAGAACAAACATTTTTTTTTAATTAAAAAAATTGGTTTTTTATTGTTGGACTGCAGCCTGACTTTGTGTTCCCTTAGGCCCGTCTTGTGCACCAGAAAGTGTGAGCACCGAGTTCTTGTCCAAAGAAGTACCTAGCCTTAGAGGTCAGGCTGATGCCGCCCTCAAGCCCTCGCCTTACTCCGTGGTGTTCTGTCTGTTTACGATTACCCAGAAGAAAGTATCAAAGTCTACAACTGCAACTGTGGATTTGTTTATTTTCTTTTTCCAGTCTATCTGGTTTTGCTTAACTTGTTTTGCAGCCCTGTTGTTAGGAAAAATATACATTTAGGATTATTATGTCCTCTTTAAACCTATAATTTTTTTTAGACTTTTAAAAGTAATTTACATATAGAATAAAGTCACATTCAACTAAAAAGAGCGCACCAAAAGGAAAAAGTTTATTTTTAATGTATACTCTTCGTTTCTTTGCTTAAAAAAATAGTAAAGTGCCTCTAGAAATCAAATTACATTATAAGCTTGTTGTGACTAAATTTTGATTAAATGTCTTTTCTCCTTCTTTTCTAAATATCTCCTTTGTTGCAAAAAGAGCCTCATTTTGGTTGATGCAATTCCTAAAATTCAAGGGTAGGTTTTTCCCGTCCAGGTCCAGAAGCCGCAGTCAAAAGCCATCGGCTCTCTCTCTCCCCACTTAGCTGCTCCTTGAGATGCCCCTCACATGTTTGCATCCAGAAGATCCAGCTCTCACGAGAAGACTCAACATCCTTACATTTCACAACAACTCTGAAAGCTAGGCCTTTTCCTGTAGCCCTGCTGAAGGTTATTTTGAGACGAGCGTTAGACCGATGTTTCCCAGAATGCCCAAGAGTGAGGGAGCCATACCAGGGATGGCTGGAAGAGCTTTTTGCTCCTGTGCCAGGCTCTTGAAAGGGCTCGAAAGGGGGATGTAGAAAATGGACAAAGGACAAGAAGAACTTTCCTAAGTTGCTGGATCTAGCTTTGAAACCGCATGCTTTTACATCTGACTTTTCCTCCTGTGACACCAGAGGTTACGTTACTTAAGGGACCGCAATGCTTGATGGGTTGGCCCTGGCGTGTCTCTCCTGCTCTGCTGTACTGGGATTTCTCTATGTTTTTTGCCTCAGAAGCTGACATCCAGATATCCCTACACATTGGACATCTGTTTCAAGAACCACTCCAATTAAAGGAAAGAAAACTCCCCAGTGGCTGTTTACCAGGTCCCCCATGGACAGCGAAGTGAACATTTGATACCTGCCCAAGGGAGGGATAAAGCCCCGTTAGCTCATAGGTGCGTGTTAACAGGCCCCCACGTGTTTATTCATAGTGTTTCTGGTAATTGACAGGAAATAATGTCTCCCAGCCTGCTCTCCCCGGTTCATTCAGAGCCTGGGGATGGGAACAGACTGGATTTTCCAGGTTGGTTTACCATGTCTATAAACAAACACAAATGTCTTGATTCAAAAAGCACCCTCACCTTCTGAACAGCTGGACCCTAAGCTGATGTCCCTAATAACCTTGCAATGTGGTAGAATACAGCCTTCTCCAGCCCAGAGGCTATGAGTGGTGTCTGAATGCCTTCAGCTATTGGTGACTGGAGAGGACAAACACATCCCTGGACCTCATCTATTAGGACCACAGGAAGCAGCAGGCTCAACAAGATCCTTGGTCCCATATAATTAGCTTGAGGAAGGTGACAATTCAGATTCTTAAGTGACATGTTCAAGGATAGCTGGAGTACTTAGGCAGAAAGGGTCCCGGGTGGCTTAATGAGATGTAAGGCTGGTCATAGCTTAATGAGATCAAAAGATCTTTTGAACCATAGAAAGAGTAAGAAAAAATGGTCAAGGCCTTGAGATCCATGTCACCTGGTTTCCCATGCTTTCTGAGGGTGACAGTGAGCTTTCAAAGCTCCACTTTAAAAAAAAGAGGACGCTCCAGCAGGTCATCAGAGGACACTTGGGAGAGTCATTTTATTGCTTGAGCCAATCCTACCTACAGCTGTGGCCATAGCCATAGCCGGATCACAGCTGCAAAAGGCTTATTCCACCTAATAGCCAAAATCCCATCCTGACATCATGCCCCTCACTCCTGTGGTCTGTGTTCAGGCCCAAGGGAATCTGAGACCATCTTGGTTATCTGATCTATGGCTACTAACCTCAGGCAAAATGGCTACTGGCTGTCACTAGAATCAATTGATGGTACCACAGAACGGCCAAGACACCTTTGTGCCATGGCTCACCACACCCATACACCCGAGAAAGCCTTGCTTTCTTGAGGAGTCTTTCAGTCCAGCATGTTGTATGTGCACTGACTTGTGGTTGTCCCTCCATTGCCATAGCCATGGTATAGACTTCAAGGACCGGGATTTCTTCTCACTCTCTAATTTTTTTTCCTTTATTTTGTTTTGTTTTCGACTTGCTTTTTGTTAAGTTGCACCATTGCTTACACAACCTTGTTTGAGCATCCTGGGAACCGCTGTGACCTATTTATGGGGATAAACAGAAAAACAAACCCAGGGAGGAGATGGACAAGGACACCTGAGATTATTTAGTTTGTGTCTTTGACTGAGGACAGTGGGCTCTAACCTGGCTGCCTCTGCTCTACATGGAAAGGAGCCCTGGGCAGCTGTGCTAGTCACACAAGGGCATCGTTGGAGGTCCAGGCCTCCCCAGTGGCTCCCAGGCAGCTGTGCTGCTGGAGAAGGCACTGAAATTTCTGCTGAGTGTCTGGCATCATTCAAGACAGGCAGCTGAGTGGCCCGAGGGTTGGGGACAGAGGTTGATTGTCTGGATGGAAACAAGCCTGTGAGGGTGTCACAGGGAAGGGATAAGGCATCTGATCTCCATCCACAGTGACCCACCCCAGGCACCTGCGGTCCTGTCACAGGCCTGCTGTTAAGCTTCCTGCTGAATGGCCCACCATGTTTACATACCCTCACATCCCAGGAGAACCTGCCTGCAAAACTAAGGAACTTGAAAGCAGAGAGGACACAAAATCATGTTATTAGACCCCAGGCTGCAAAACCCTGTTTGTTCCAGGCAAGCTGTAGACAGGTATGTACCAACAGACACCTAATACCACCCAAGGGAGTGGTAGGCAGACACACATACATACTACACCATACACTGGGCCTTTCTCCTTATAGGTACAAAGCTTCCCCCCCTGCTCCCGGAGGGGGCTTTTCATATCTGCAAATGTTGAAAATTAAGATCACGACATCCTAATACAACTGCAAGAGTCTGAATGTCCCTAACACAGAGAATGGCAGGCATTTGAGGCAATGGATGCATACTAATTGCTGTGGTTTGATTATTGCACAGTGTCTATGTGTCTAGAGCTATCATGCTCCAGCCCCGAACATGGGAAATATTATCTGTCTATTAAACACTGTGTATGTATGTATTTTTCTGCATTTTACTGATTCTTTGTGAATTTCACATCATGCACCCCAATCCCACTCATCTCTCTCTTCGTACCTACCTTCTGCCCTTGCAACTTCACCCCCCCAAAAAAAAATTAAATCAAAAGAGAATCTGGCCATGGAAGCTTCCATGTGCTCAGTGTGTCCCGCGGTATAACCTCTTGTCCACACATCTTCACTTGCACATGCTCGTTGCAATGAGTCATTGGTCCAGTTCAAGGTCTCTCTGGCTTCAGCTACACGATCAATACTGGATCCTCACAGGGACTCCTCACATATCCTGTTGTTGCCCTGTCTCATGAAGACCCTGGAGCTTTGGATCTGCAGGACTGACCCCTTCACACGCTCCAGCAGTAATAGATGAGGCAGGTGTTGGGGTGGGCCAGCTCAAGGCCCTAGAGATAGGCCTGGGTGGTAGCTTAGTTGGTCAGCCTGCCAGTTCTCCCTCACCCATACCACCAGGGTGAGCTCTCCAGCACTGCCCTGGCTTGCTCACCCAATGCCGCAGCCGGCAAGCTGTAGGCCAGCTCTCCCGATTTCATACCCTCAGGGATGCTCACCCATGCCTTTGCTACCAGGGCCAGCTCTACTGTATTGCCAATGCAAGGAGCAGGGCCTGCTCTCTTGAGTGCTGTATTCGGATTAAACACTTTTCTTGTAATGTTAAAGATTGAATTCAGGGACTTGTGCAGGGTAGACAAATGCTCTACCACTGCGCTCGTCTCCCATGCCCCAAAAATATTTGTAAAAATTAAGAAACAAACAAGAAGCAAAAGAAAATGGAGGGGCATCTGAGTCTGTCTCATGCCAGAGAACATAAACCTTATCTCAAAATAACAATAGCACCTCCCCATACAGGTCTAAAGCCATTCAGTTTCACAGTACAGAGCTGTTGTGTTTGATGAGAATATTCTGGAACTTTTCAGCAGCCACTGGAGTCCCATCATAAAGTCTTAAATGCATGAGCTGAGCAGAAAACACTGTGCCCTGGATAGCAGTTATGTCCTTTGTATTCCCAAGAACCTTACACTGGGGGCGTCTTCTGAGGATTCCAGCAACACTTCAGCCGACCCTCACCCCCAATTCCTTGGGACCACAGCTGAAGTTGCCAAATTAACTCTGAGTCCTAACAGATGCTTCGGTTTTATAGCTGGTGTTCCTGGACCCTGGTCAGCCACTGACTCCTTTTTATTTTTCCCCACAAGCCCCAGGTTTTGATCCACAGAGCGATTCACTTCCCTCTCAATTCATTTGGCTTTGTGTGAGCCTCTCTAGGCTGGGTTCCCCTCTTCAGCCCACCCAGGCCTGACCCAGCTAGCCAGATGGATGGAAGAGAGCCCAGGCTCATGTCTACCCACAGCCAAGGCCCAGAGCCACCTCCTTGATTCCTACCAAGTCCCTGTCTTGCTCTCTGCCTTCCTACTCAGCTCTCTTACAGATGCAGTAACTGAGATGGCCATTCTGGCTTTGACAGTTGGGGCAAGCACTGAGACTTATCTTTCAGTCATTCACCCTAGGGCCTCCTTTACCTCTTTAACTGTGTCACGTGTTCCCACTGTGTCTCCTCCCACAGTCCCACAGTATCCCTCTGCTGGTTTGGTCCCTGGGATCTTTGCTTAGCTTGGGACTGAGGACTTCCTCAGATCTCAGGACTCCGTTTAGTCTTAGAAAATAAAGTGAACTTCAATTTCAGGGACATTCAAGGACCTTCAGGATCTTCAGGACTCGGTTTCACAAGTCCCACCCGCTCACTGATCCGTTTATAATTACTTCCCTGAGAGCGAGGTAGTATGGTCAGGTGCCGTGGAGCACTAGACAGTGCAGGGCGGTTGCGCTGCCAGGGTTCCTCTGTTATTTCAAATCCTGCTCTTGTCTAAGCCTCAACTTTGCCCTTGAGTGACAACTCAGCTGCCTGAGGGTAGTGGAGGTAGTCCTTAGTATTCTCTAGAGTACACACAGCTCGGTGTCTCTGGTTCTGACTTCTCTGCTTTCTTCTACTCCTTCTGAAGGTCCTGCTTTTTATCTGCCTATTCTAAAATGCTGGCAGTAACAGAAACCAAGGGAATTCATGCAGGATGAACAGCAGAAAACTTACGCTGCCCTGGGCTAGGGACACAGACCTGCCCACATCTTTCTGCACCAGCTACCTCACCTCCATCCCTCTCTCCTAAATTCTCTGGAGAAGACTCAGATATGACACTCTCCCTCTGGGGCTCAGCTGGCCCTTCTGGGGGCTTTTCTCCACTCAGGTCTCTTTTCAAACAAAACAACCCTAAACTCAAACCATAAGCTTTCTTGTTTCCACATTTCCTCCCAGTGCCTGCTTCTTCCCTTTCCCTAACAGCTTTCATCTGGGATTTGTCTTTTGTCTCTGAACTGCTTCCCCCAGGCTCCATAAGGCAGTTTGTCTGATGCAATCTACTGATAACCGCCCAAGCCAGAGTATAAGTTCTCCATCTTATCCTGTCCTCCAGCTTGTCAGTTCTGACACATTACTGCAGTATTTGAATGACTCTGCCTTTGTAAAAATGGCTTTGAGTATGACAGGGTGTCTTTTTCTTTTTAGAGAATGAGAATCAAACCCATGGCTCCCCTAGCCATGTGGAATTTTCTTTAATAATGCTGTTCAAATCAATTTAGTTATTCAAGTTTCTTAATATTCCTATGTGAATTATAGCATCAGCTTTCCAATATGAATCAAAAAGCCAAAGTATTTTCTTTAGGATCGCATTTACATACTTTAAAATATTTTTTTGTTAATTCTTTGAGAGTTTCATACAATATATTTTGATCATATATATTCTTCCTCCTCCCACTGGGCACGGATCACCCCTACCTCATTATCCTCCCAGAAGAACCCCTAAATCTTGAGCACATTGTGATATAGATGTTCTCCTCAGGACTGAGCACGCTGTGTCTCTTACTCAATAAATACTGACTGGTTGTGAGTCTCTATGTTGTCACATACTGCATGAAGCTCTTCTTTGATGACAGCTGAGAGATGCACTGGTGTATGATATAACAAGAAATGATTAGCGGTCATTTTAGTCTGTGTCCATTTAACAAAATTATAGTAGTAGGTGCTATCCCTAGAGTCTATAACCCATGTGGCTACAAGTTCTTAGAGTCATTAACAGTACCAGGTGTGCATTCCATCTTGTAGATCAGGCCCTAAATCCAGTCAGAAAGTGGATGGCTGCTCCCATGACATTTGTGCCACAAGTACTCCAGTGAACATAGTTTGACAGAGCAGTTTGTACCTTGTGGGATTCGTAGCTGAACGATACTGATGAGTACTTTTCTCTTCTGTAAGCATGCATCTTCTAGCACTATGTAAAGTTAGCTGGTAGGGATGAAGGTCCTAGGCCAGGATTTCTCCTTGCTTATCATTCAAGTATGTGGTGTCTTTAGAAATACGGTTGTCTTATGTAGGGTTTCCATTGCTGTAAAAGATACCATGACCAAGGCAACTCTTACAAACATTTAATTGGGGCTGGCTTTCAAGTTTAGAGGTTCATTATCAAGGCAGTGGCATGGCTGTGTCCAAGCAGAGATGGTGTGGGAGGAGCTGACAGCTCTACATCCTGATCTGAAGGCTGCTAGGAGAAGACTGGCTCCCACGAGGCTAGGAGGAGGGTCTCAAAGCCCATCCCCACAATGACACACTTTCTCCAACAAGGCCACACCTATTCCAACAAGGCCACATCTCCTAATAGTGCCACTCCCTGGGCCAAGCATATTCAAACCACCACAGTGGTCCTACTGTCAAGTTTTCAAGAGTAAGAAACAATAATTACAATAGCCTGTAATGTTTGGGCTCTAGGACATCCCCATAACCAATAATTTAGAAGAAATAACTCATTTCTTGTACTGGGTACCAATGGTGTCTACTTGGGGTGTTGATCTCCTATTATAGGAGAACTGCATTTAAACGTGTGTGTGTGTGTGTGTGTGTGTGTGTGTGTGTGTGTGTGTGTGTGTAGCTGGTTTCTATATGGATTTTACAAATGGACTTAAGTGTTACTTATCCTTTCCTGTATTCTGTCTTCTACCCAGATTTTCCATCTTCCTAATCCTTCCTGCTCCATTAATTCCCTTTCCTCTGTTATCACTCTATCTATCTCCTGTCCCTCAAAAGAGTCTCCATTCCCCTATGGCCCCTTACTAATTTCTTAACCTTTGTGAGTATTCCAGCTGAAACACACATACATTTAGAGCTTTGTGTTGTGGTGGTGGTGTTTGCTTATAACTCCTTTGACATATTAAGAAAAGGACATTCATACTATTTTCTAATGATAAAACCATCTTTGTATTCCTAGCAGAAATGTACTGGTTTGTGACAAATTATCATTATCTGAGGACACTTCTAAACTAGAAAAGTTAATATTTCGCATACAGTTTCTATATCTATAGTGACATGAAACCAGTAGATTGTTCTTATGGAGACTACATTTACCTCAAAAATCAATTGCTTCACTTATTATCTTGAAGAACTTGTGAAAACAGGGATCATACATTTTCTGTTGTTTTAACAAATAAAGCCCCATTAAAAAAAACAAATGAAGTTGTGAATGGGCACAGAATGTTACTTTTTTCCCCTTTTCCTCTAATGTTCTTAACTATCATTACTAACTTAAAACTTCTATTATTGTGTCAGTTTGGGCAATTTATATTATACATTTCTTTGATTTTTTTTAAAAAAAATCAGCATATAGTTTACATAATAAACTTCTTGCTTAAGAGTTTCTTTAATAGATATAAGTATTTACCTTTTTAATTTCAAGACTTTGTTTCTGATGCCGTTTTAAAAAAGTGATTAGTCCAGTCAAAGCAAATTTTAGAGAATTCTTATTCTATTCTTTTCAAAAGGTGCTTTTATTTTAATTGTCTCTACTTTCTACCTTCCTTCTAATTTTTATATTTCTTTTTTTCATGATAAATTTTTAGTTTTCTTATTTTATGTTAACTATAGTAAAAGATGGGCCATTGTAAACATTACTTAATTACATAATTGTAAACATTACTTGTGATTTCTTGTTTTTCTTGTAGTGTTGGTGGTTGGATTCAGGGCCTTTTGCATGGTAGGCAACTGTACCATCACCAAGGTGTGTCCTCCAGCCCATGGCTTCTTTTTAATCTAGGAATAATTTAAACATATAAGTTTTTTCTTTTAAATTTGGAATGTTTTAAAATCACAGTGTTTTCAGGAGGGAGTGTAGTATGATGTTGGTTAGTTGGAATTTGTCAGGACTTCTCAGCCAAGAGAGTGTGACTGGTTTTCGTAATGGTTCTGTCAAGTGTGTGGATGTTTTATTCAGTGTTCTGCATTCTTCTTTATTTTGTCTAGTTGCTGCTTTCATTTTTGGGAGACTGGCAATTATCTAACGTAATATTCACTTTTCTTTCCCCTGTAGATGCACCATTTATTTGATCAGTACTGAGTATACCTCTTTTAATAATTTTTAAAATCTTTCTAATTTATTACTTTCTATCATAGCTTAGTTTTTCAAGTTTTCTTTCTTTCTCTCTCTCTTTCTTTCTTTCTTTCTTTCTTTCTTTCTTTTTTTCATCAGCCTATTTGTTATTCCTTTGTTAAGTTAGAGGTAATCTTTATTCTACCATGTTTTGGTTAGATGCAGACTTGAGTATTTCACCTTACTCTCTAGGGCTTTTTCTCCTCACAGCATCTTTTAAGGAGATTTCACTTTTGATAAAGTCTAACTCATCGGGAGTCTTTCTTTTGCTTTTACAGATCTATGCTTTATTTAGTAAATTCTACCTACCTCAAGCCATGAAGATGCTATTTTTTTCCTCTATAAGTTTCATGGTCCGTTTCAAGCCGGCTTTTATGTATGATATGAGAGAAACATAAAACTTAAGTATTTTCTATATAGATGTTAATAAGATCCACTAGAAAGAAATTCAAACAAAAGTGAAGCTTTCTATGGAGACTATTTCAGAAGAAAGAAAAAGAAGGAAGAAGTGAGAAAGGAAGAATGGAAGGGAAGGAGAGAAGAATGGAAGGGAGAAAGGAAGGAGGGAGGGAGAAAAGAAGGGAGAGAAGGAAAGAGGGAAGGAAGAAGGAAGAAGGAAGCAGGAAGCAGGAAGGAAGGAAACAATAATCCTGACTCCTGAGTGCTTGACATTGGCATAACAATATAGATCCTATTCCAGTGGGCTTGTCTGGGAAGCAAAAATAAGACTTCCTTGGGTATTTATTTTGGCAGCTGAAACAGACCTGCCCAGGGGTTGTAAAAGCTCTATATCTTTTTCTTCCCAGAATAAAGAAACATTATATATAACATCATAATAAGAAGTGGCTTCCAGGCTCCATTTTGAATTGCAGGCTGTAGTAATTTGAATGTAATTGGCTCCCATAGGCCCATAGTGAATGGCACTATTTGGAGGTGTGGCCTTGTTGGAGGAAGTGTGTCACTGTGGAGGCAGGCTTTGAGGTCTCATACATGCTTAAGCCATGCGCAGTGGGGCAGTCTCCTTCTGCCTGCAGATCAAATTATGGAATCCTCAGCTCTTTATCAAGCACCATGTTTGCCTGTGCACTGTCATGCTTCCCACCATGATGATAATGGACTAAATCTCTGAAACTGTAAACCAGCCTCAATTAAATGTTTTCCTTTATAAGAGTTGCCATGGTCATAGTATCTCTTCACAGCAATGAAAACTCCAACTAAGACACAACAGGCCTAAGCTAGTTCCTTACCTCCTCCATAAAGATTCAATTTTTCTCCAAGTTCACAAAATCCAGTTACTTCAGAACTATTTTTTAAAAGAATTTTCTTTTTTTTTCTTAGATTGCTTTGGCATCTTTGAAAAACATGAGTGTGGGGGCTAGAGAGATGGCTCAGTGGTTAACAGCACTGATCGTTCTTTAAGAGGACCCCAGGTTTAAATCCCAGGACCCACATGACAGCTCACAACTGTCTGTAACTCCAAGATCTGATACTCACTCATACATTCAGGCAAAACACCAATGAACATAAAAATAAAAAAAAAAAAGCAAATAAAAATAACAATTCTAAAACAAACAAACAAATCTCCAAAACATGAGCATAAACACTTGTGTCTGTTTTGGACTCTATGCTGTTTTGAAGCATGTAGTCTTGATTACTATAGCTTCAAAGAACTCCTAGAATTCAGTGGTTTAAGTCCTACAGACTTGTTTATTCCTGAGGATTCCTGTTGCCATTTTAGTTCTTTTTGGGACTCTCCTAAAATCTCCTCTGCCAAAAAATTGAGTCTATTATTTTTAAGTTTAGCCTCAGGCAAGTTCTCAGGACAAGGACAGAAAGTAGCCACATGCTTTGCTAAAATATCACAAGTACAGTCTGTAGGCCAGTTGCTAATATTGTTTCTCTCTGAAACCTCTTGAGCTGGCCCTCCACAGTCCTCATTGATCTAAGTACTACGGTCTCTCAAGCTCCTATTAGGACAATCCATTCAATGTTGCCTACAGCGTTCACCCTCTTTTCTAGTCCCGAGTTCCAAAACCTTCTACACTCTTTCAAAAACCAGCATGGTCTCTGTCATAGCAAGAGCTTACTTACTAATACCAACTTTTGTATTAATTACTTTTCTATTACTGAAATAAAACACAATAACTGAGGCAATTTATAAAAGGGTTCATTTAGGGGATTACAAAAAGATGAGATTTCATTACTGTCACAGTTGGGGAATGTTGCAGTAAGCACCAGGCACAGCTGTAGAAACAGCTAGCTGAGAGCTCATATCTCAACCACAACAGGAAACAGAGAGTGCACTGGGGAAGGTAGAAAGCTTCTGAAACCCCAAAGATGCCCCTTCTCTCAGGAACACACTTGCTTCAGCAAAGTCACACCTCCCGAACCTTCTCAAATAATGACTGGCAATTGGGAATTCAAGTTCCTGCCTATGGTGGATATTTCATTCAAACCATTATAAAATGTTATTAAAATTAAAAATGTCAATATTAATAGAAATATATAGTATCACAGGGTATTATCAGACAGTTCTGTGCTTTCTAAGAAATGGAGAGAAAATAATATTTAATATTTATTCAGAAATATTCCATTTCTAATGTTCTGTTTTTCCTAAAGATTCAACTTCCAACTAAATGCAATTTCTCTCTTTGCTAAAGAAACTGCTTAAGAATTTTTTCACTGTGTTTCTGCTGGTAATAAACTATCTCAATTTTATTTTAGGCCATCTTGAAAAATATTTTTTATTAGATATAAACTTCTAAGTTTAGCATTTTTTTTCTAAAACTTTTTGTGTGGAAAGGGGAAGGTAAGGTAGGAGGTATTAAACCTATGGCCCTGTGCATGCCACACGCAAGTGCTCTAACTCTGAACTTTATCATCAGTCCCTAAACTTACACATATCTTCTGGTCTCTATGTTGTTTGTCTTGTTTGCTTTCCTGAGATAAGGGCTCACGCATTCCAGGCTGGCCTCAAAATTGCTACCCCTTGAATTCCAGATCTTCCTGGCTTGGCCTCCTGAGTTCTGGGTTGAGAGGTGTGTGGCTATCTCTATTTCCTTTCCATTTATTCTTCTTGGAGTTCCTTGATTCTTGTAGCTTTTAAGTTATGTATTTGCTAAATATAGGAACTTATTTCCTCTCTTCCTTCTGTCTTTCTTTCCTTCCTTCCTTTCTTTCTTTCCTTCCTTCCTTTTCTTTCTTCTCTTCCTCTTCATCCTTCCTCACTCTCTCCTCTCTCTTCTTCTCCTCCCACCTAATCCTATCCCTTCACTCCCCTTCTCTTCCCTCCTCTCCCCTCCCCTCCCCTCTTCTCTTCTCCTCCCTTCTCTTCTCTTCTTATCTATTCTTTCTTTTGTAAATTTTGTTAATCATTTCAAAGGACCAATTTTCACCTTGTTGATTTTTCTCTAATGTTTTCCCTTTTTATTTCATTTAGTTTTGCTCTAACCTGTATTAACCTGTATTAATTTGTGCATGTACACACACACAAGTGCTCATACTAGCTTTAGTTTTCCTTTGTTTTTTACTCTGTAGGTTGAAGGAAGCAAAAATAGTTGAGTTCAGCCTTCTAACATCCTTAGGTTATGCTGCCCTGAACATGTGTTTCTCACCTGACTTTTCCTGTTGTCCCCTGGAGGTTTGTGCGAAGTTTGTGCTCCAGACCCTGAGTCATGAATCTTTTCTATGTTCGGTACAAGTAGCTCTGTTGCCCTGAATTCTTTTTTTCTGGTTCTTTCATCCAGAAAGACTGAAGCTTTCTTTTTTTTAATTAGATATTTTATTTATTTATATTTCAGATGTCATCCCCTTTCCCCATTTCCCCTCCCTAGAACTCCCTACCCCATACCCCTCCTCCTTTATGTTTTTATACCATTTTAATTACATGCATGTATTAAGGTAAGTTCTAGGTTGAGGGTCTAGCAATACAATAGATGCAAATAGTCGAGGAACAAGCAAGACAATAAACATGAATAGTCAAAGAACAAGCAAGGCATTAAACCCAATTATGAGATTACTCCCATGATAACTGCTTCTAAGGGCTTCTCAGGATGACCAAAATATCTGAGCCAACTTCCTTGTCCTAGCCCAAAGTCATTTTCATGTCTGAAACCTACTTCCTTGTTCTAGCCTAAAATTTAGATTCCTGCCTGAATTACTTCTTTGTTCTGCTTTCTATTGGAATAAGTGAGAAATATGCCAAGAGTCAGTGGGCTACTATATGGTCCTACTGCTTTAGTCCATTCTCTGGTGGTGTTACCTGGTCCTCCCTTCTGCTTCCCAAGGCTTGTCTTACTGGACAATGGTAGATACAGAAACTTGTATCTCTTAGAAGTAGTAGCTGGTAAATGCATAATTAAACTATGTTACATATACATAATAGAATATTAGTCAGCTATAAGAAAAAAGGTAATAATGAATCTTGAAGATAAGTGGATAGAACCAGAAAATATAACATTGAGTGAGGTAAACCAGACCCAGAAAGACAAATATCTTATGTTCTTTTATACCCGTGGTTTCTAGATTTAAATCTTCAAGTGTGAGTATATAACCTGGAGCAACTACAGAATCAGGAAAGTAGTAAGAGACCATGGTGTGTGTGTGTGTGTGTGTGTGTGTGTGTGTGTGTGTGTGTATAAAGGACTAGAGAAGGGGATAGCAAGATACAGGAAAGGAAGGGACAAATGGACAAAACAAGGAGGGAGTTTTATTTGGGGAGCAATGAGGGAGAACAACACAGAAGGAGGGAGAGTACAGGAATAAATAACACTAGGATGTTTGAAAAACCATCATTATTTTAGATTTACCTGAAATTACACATAACACTATAACATATATGTGTATAATACAAATATATATGTAATAGAATACAAATATATATACATATATATGTATTGTATTATGCACATACACATATGTATTAGTTAAATAAAATTACAGTACTCAGGGTGATAACATTACCTTCAAGTGCCAAAGACTATTCAATAAAAATTAAAAAAAAAAACCTGTGACAGGCATGAAAAGTTTCTTTCTGAGGTCAGGGGAGTCCAAGAGAACAAAATACACATACACACACACACACACACACACACACACACACACACACACAGATGCACATTGCCCTTGGCTGCATCCCAGAAATTGAAGTGAGTCTGTATTGCTGAAGACACCATGCACTTTGGACACAGGACACAGATGATTTAAGCTGGAATTGTCCCAAAAGCCCACTCCCTGAGGACTAGCTTTAGTAACACCAGATGATACGCAACCTACTAAGAGGGAACACGGTCAGAATTCCTACACAGTTGGTTATAGCTTATGATTGACAGCAGTGACCATCAGGGGAAATAGTGGCACCTGTATCTTGGCAGCAAGCAACGGCTGTCCAATTGGAGCCCTGGCCTCCAAGGGGAGAGAAACCATCCCTGGTACTGTAGAGCTAAAGAACTCCCTGTGCTTAGTGAGGCCTTGGATCCTAGAGAACCAACTACCAGCACTTTTCTAAACCAGCATAATTCTTAACTGCATTCTAAACACTTGTCCTTATACTCACAGGTTAAGCATAGACCTAGACCTCATCCCTCATCAAGAAGCTTCCTTTTGCAGCAGATGGAGACCATTATAAAAAGCCACAACTAGTAAAATGCAGACAATGATGTGCCTGCCTCAATTGATACATCTATAACATGACTTCCATACCTAAGGCCCAAGGAACATCTTGGAAGGAGAGTCAGAAAGTTGTAAGAAAGTCCAGGAAGTCTACATGAGAGTGGATTCTGGCTATAATGGGGAAGCTAAACCTATGAACTATCAGCATGGCTGTCTAAATAAGGCCGAACAATTCCAACACTGACTGGCATCTCAACACAGATGAGAGAAATCCCTCAGGCCCCATGAAAAGTTGCAGGCCATGACTCCCCAGGGATGGGCCCCTGACTGGTCAGCCCCAGAAACTTAAATATGTGACATCAGTGACTGTTCCTACTCAGCCGGTTCTATTCACATGTTTATTTGTATATGTGTATATGTAACAACAACAGTTAAGGAAGAAATCACAGATTTGAGAGGGAGTGGATATGGGAGAGGGAACAGAGGGTAGAGAGAAATGTTGTAATTATGTTTTAATTGAATGAAAAGAAAGAGCTTGAGATACACCTCAGTATTAGAAGACCTGTGCAGAACGTGCAAGGTCATGCGTGAGGTCCAAGCTCCATCATAATCATAGCCACATTTGTTTTCTAAGACAGGGTTTCTCTGTGTAGCTTTGGCTGTCCTGAAACTCGCTCTATAGAACTGCCTACTGAGTGCTGGGATTAAAGACATGTGCCATCATCACTTGACTAAATTATATACTTTTATTTAGAGTGTGCTATGTGTCTAGGTATGTATATGTATGTCTATACGTGTGTGTGTGCGTGTGTGTGTGTGTGTGTGTGTGTGTATGTGTGTGTGTAATTTTATGTGCACTGGTGTGAGAGTGTCAGATCCTCTGGAACTGGAGTTGTAGACAGATATGAGCTGCCATGTGGTTGCTGGGAATTGAACTCAGGCCCTCTGGAAGGACAGCCAGAGCTCTTAACTGCTGAGCCATCTCTCTAGCCCCACAAAAAAAATTTTTTTTAAACCTTTCTCTTAAAACTTCCCAGTAGATTTCTGAGTCTCGTAGCTAGAGCTGCACACAAGCCAGGCTTGTGTGATCTCACAGGGGAGACAGACTATCCTGACTGTGCGTGTAAGCCTTGTGCTACCATGGCAGAAGCATCACTTCTGGAGCAGCCACACAGAACTGGATGCACTAGGCCAGCAAGGAAACAGAGTGAGCCCAGCAAGGAGACACTCCCACTTGCCTGCTGTTGCATACCTTAAAAGTGTTAGCTAGCTATTGCTGGGGTCAGCCAGCCTGTGCAGCCTCCCTGTGGAGGAAATACAAATGCTCACGTTGCAGCAGCTGTGAGAAAGGCATTAGAGGCCGGGGAAACATCTTGAGTGTGGACTATTATCATGAGTGCATGAGTTCTCAACTTACGGCTTGACTTGCAATTGTCTTATTTTGCAGTAGTGATATGCACTCAGTAGAAACCACATGTGGAATTTTGGATTTGCTCTTGGGCTGGTGATGGACTGTGGAATGGTCCTTTCTCACCACACTGGGTAGCTGTGGGTGCCACAGCTTCCAGTCACCCTGGGATCACAGGGCAACCAGCCTCCTACACTCTAGTGTGCTGTGTTGTTAAGCTGTGATACTCAGCAGGTTATAGGTTGTCAATTCGTCATTGGTTTAACATTATTTCCTCTTTTTATGCATATGCATGAATGTTGTGTGTGTGTGTGTGTGTGTGTGTGTGTGTGTGTGTGTGTGTTTTCATGTGTGTGGACACATTGTGTACATGTAGAGGCCAGAAGTTGGTATCAAGCAACTTTATTAATCACTCTGCACATTACTTACCAACGCAGTGTCTCCTGGTGAATCTACAACTTATGAATTAGTCTAGTTTAACTAGCTATTTGTCCTGGGGTCTCCTATCTTCACCTTCTGAAAGCTGGGATTGCAGGAGAGCTGACACACAGATTCAGTGTTTACGTCTGTGGTTAGGGTCTGAATTCTGGTCCTTATGCTTTTGTGGCAAGCTCAAAAGATACTGACCTATCTCCTCAGCTCTGATTTAACAGTATTTTAAATTTAAAATGAGTTTATCAAGACATAACACAATTTTAAATAAAAATGAAAGCATTTAATTATTACGTAATTCTTTCCAAAATTGGTGAATCAGTCCACCGGAAGCAAACTTTCCTTCTTACACATGCTTCCTAGGAACCTTCCAGAAAATAGTCATTAATATTATCCTGAGCCAGTTCTTGAAAGAATTGAAACTATCCAGAGGACATTTTCTGGCTATCAGTAACAGAATGACAAAAGACAATTCTCCCAAAATAGGAATTGGGAAACACATTTCCAAGTAATTCCTATGTCAAAGACGAAGCCTCAAAGGATATTTTTTAATGTTTGGAAACAAAGGCAGTATAGCAGAATTTTCAGGGTACAACCAGTGCCAAAGGGAAACTGACAGCACTGAATGCTTAATGAGAAAACCCCTCAAATTAAACAAACAAAAACCTGTGTCTCTCATTCACAAAACCAGAAAAACACAGAAAATACCCAAAGTGAGCGGGAGAAAAGGCACGGTGAAGACAATGAGACTTGATGACATGAGAAACTGATAGGTGAGAAAGAAAAATGAATGGAACCAAATGGTGGATCTCTAAAATCCAAAACAGATACCACAGAGCAAGGATGCAGGACAGAGGGAGGCAGGGAAGAAGAAAGGGAGGGAGGGAAGGGGGAAGGGAGGGAGGGAGGAAGGGAGAATTGAGGAAGGGGAAGACAGAGACAGGACAAATCAGCAGTCCCAGGACAAGGTAGGGGCCATCATTACAGAACCTACAGCCATCCACATTTAGGTAATGTGGAAAACCATGAGAATGTTGTGTCCTGCCCCAGCTCACCCATTGACAAGGAAATTATTGTCTAATGCCAAGTTTTGAACTAGCTGGCTCTGCACTGTGGGTATCTCACACTGTATAATTTTCCACATCACCAAAGCCAATCCCTGCATCTGCCCACTGCAAAGAAATCCAGTTCGCCATTAGTTTAGTTTTCATTTTGTAACTTGTTAAAGTGAACAAAACACACACAGTTTGCTGTTGTTCTTCACAACTGCATAGTTCAGTGGTGTGATGAGACGCACATCGTGTGACCATCGCCATTGTCTGCCTCCAGAGCCTTTCCTCTTCCCAGCTGAAACTCTGAACACATTAGATGAACTCCCTTTCCTCCTGTTCTCTGGCAACCACCATTCACTTCCTGCCTCTATGAGTTGAACTAGTCTAGACCTACGGAAGAATCATATAGAATTCTATTATTTTTATTTTTGCATTTGTTGGTGTGTGTGTTCACGTTTGTGTGTGTGAACGTGGACATGTGTATGCCACGGCATATGTATGAAGGTCAGGAAACAACCTCAAGTGTTTGTTGGTCCTCACCTCCTCTTTGTTTGAGACAAGCTGTCTTTTTTGTTGCTGTGTATTATTCCAGGTCAGCTGGCCTGTGGACTCCCTGGGGAATCTCATCTTCCTACAGGTGTGCTATGATGACAAATGTATGTTACTACATCCAGCTTTATGTGGGTTCTGGAGGTTCAAACTCAGGTCCCCATGTTTACACAGCAAACACTTTACCCACTGAGCCATCTTCCCAACCACTAGAACTCACTCTTTGGTGTTTTGCTTGGTTCACTCAGCACAGCCTCAAGATTCATCTATGGGTTACCATTGCATACTGAATAGTATTCTGCTTTATGTGTATGCCACATGGTGCCTAGTTAACATTCATTCATCTATGGGCATTTGAATCATTCATTTTATTGTCTCGTGTGAATAATGCTGTAATGAATATGGGTAAAGACCATTGACTTCGTGAGGTAATGTGGGAAGGGTTTAATTGGTAGATTCTGAGAAGCATCAGTTATAATCAAGAGGCAAAGGATATCACTAGATGCCTGTGACTTGAGCCATGTAAGGGAGAAAGAAGCCTGATGTGAAAAGAGGAAATGGCTCTTTCCATGGGGCTTCATGAGGAAACACCAAACTGCTCCTGGAGTCCTGTGTGTGTGCCACATGCAGCTAGCTCAGTGGGGTCGGTCACTCTCTAGTTCTCATGGTACATGGGAACAACTGTAATCTTCTGTGGTTGACAGAAAACAGGAAGGCCAAGTGTCAGGGGCTTTGCTCATCTGCATGTCCTGTTAGGAGGTGCTCAAACTTTTAAAGGGTGAGGCCTGGTGAGATGAAGTTAGGTTATTGGGATGTACTCTTAAGGTGGGTCTGGCATCCTTCTTTCTCTCTTTCCCAGATGGCATCAGGTGAGCAGTGTTCTCTACCATGTACTTCTGCTTGCCTCAGCAACCGTCAGCCAGAATAACCCCTCTCTGCCCTGAAGTTGTTTTTCTCACTCATTTTGTTACCATGAAATTGACACCACACCAAGGCTGTCAGGAGGGAGCTTATTAGCTGACCTATTTTGGGTCAGTGTCCAGGTTTCAGGCTCTATGACTTTGGCTGTGGTGGCATAGGCCACTATGGTGGGCACTGACTGAGGAAGCTACACACTTCATGGTGGCTGGTGAACACAGGAAGGAGCAGAGTCCTACATCCTTTGTAAATGTACACCCCAGTGACCAGGTCTCACCTCTTAGAGGCTCCACCATCTTGTCAGCACCACAGACTAGGACCAGCTGTTGGCCCATAAGCCTTTGGGGACATTTTAGATTCAACCTGTTACAACAAGAGAATGGCATGCAGAGTTGCTGGGAGCCAGATCTGTCACCTACCCAGGAAGAACTAAGACGCAGGCATGCTGGATGTCTAGGGGCTGCTCTGTAGCATTCTGGTGTATCTTCTTTTTGGAAACACAACTGAAGCTGCAGAACGGGACTTTGGCTGAAGGCTAGCCCTCGGCAGCATCTGGGTTATTTTTCTAGGATTGTTTGACACCCAACCCCCCTACACACACACACACACACACACACACACACACACACACACACACACTTCTGAATATCTTGGTACCTGGTTAGTGGCTTTCAACTCTCTTAAAGGAGGCTGATGCAAATGTTCCTGAATTACCTGAGGGCAGCTGGAGGTCCTGAACCACCAGCGCCTCTGTGTGCTTTTGCTACAGCTTCCTGACTCTGGTGTCATCTCTGCTGCTTATGACTTACATTTCAATTCATTTAATCTCATTTCATTCAACAAATGTCTACTGAGCAAGCGTTAGTATTATTCCGGGTTCTGGTCTTTGGCAAGAGCTACCAAGAAGGGTGAGGCCACTTCCTCTTCACAGAAGACATAGAAGTACACCCCTAGGCTCCATGCTTATGCAAAGCACGATCATCGTTTTGCTAGAGCTGAAGGAAGGCGGCAGGAGTCATGCAGTTGGAACTGAACCAAAATAAATGATGATGAAGATCTAGTCTTTCTGGGGAAAAGAAAAGGGCCACAGAGGAGCAGAAGCATAGTGTATTCTGGGAATTGTAGGTGGTTTATCAGTAGAGCCAGGGATGCTGAGCTGCTTGGAAAGAGAATGACCAAGAAACAAAAGAGCGCCCCCCTTCCTTGTCCTTGGAGGCCTTCCAAGGCAGCAATCTATGGGCCCGGGGGTCTGTCAAACTTGCATGTGGGTCCTCAGAGCCTAGAGTGGAGAATGGTCTCAAAAGCTACCTGAAGTCCTAGCTGGGGATGGATCCCTTCTCTCACTGAATTGATTTGTGTACTCCTCTTTCACCTCTCCATGAAATAGTCCAGGTCCCCCCTTCCTGTGTGTTTGGGGGACTCTTGGGGTTTTTCCGGTGTTAAAGTGGAAGAAGGAGCTGCCAAAGGTTGCCTGGAATCGGAACTTGGAACACACTGGGGCCGGGAGGGGAGGAATGAACACAGACAAGCTTCCTTTGGACAGCTGTGCCAATACCCTATTTAAAAAAAAAAGTGTCAGATTCAATCACCTAGGTTGGGGGAGCTGTGCACGCCAAACATCTGGATCTCTGGCCAGGCCCTTAAGACACCAGGATGTTGCACTTCCCACCTGGAAAGCCGCCTCTTCCAAGCAGTGCTGCCTGGGAGAGGGCAAGCACCTGGCCAGGCTGCTTGCTCACTTCCTCCTGGGGCCTCAGCTTGCTCTCTGAGCACTAAGGCATAGATGTGTTTCCAGCACCCCAGGATGGGGATGGGCAAGAGGCAGGGCTGTCCAGCTCTGTCTGGGTCTACCTACAGGCTCTGAGCTCTGGGCTCTGGGCTCCAGGGCAGTCCACACTCACAACCAGAAATTGGTGGCTGAAGGCAGCTCCCCAGACATGTCATGGGAGGGAAGAGGGCTGCTCAGCTGCATCTCTGCCTTTCTAACAGCAGCAGTGACAGACAAACAGCAGATCCATGTTGACCTTGGAAAGTGAGAGCAAAGCTCCGAAGGCTTTGTTGCAGAAGAAGAAATCCCATTTTACCTATTGGCTCCTTTAGCCAAGAATAAACAAGCTGACATACTCAAGAGTCTGAATTCCTAGAGGTGGAAATTCTGTGTGTATGTGTATACATGTGTACATATATGCACACCTGTGTCCATGTGTGTACATACACATGTGTTTATGTGAGTATGTATGTATATATGTGTGTGTACATGCCTCTGTGTGTGTGTATGTGTGTGTGTCTGTGTGTGTGTGTGTGTATCTGTGTGTGTGTGTGTCTGTGTGTCTGTGTATGTAGGGTTGCTGCTTTCAGAGGCAGCAAAACAATACCAACCTCCCCAAATCCCGCTTGGTAATAAAGTGACATTAATCAGAATTTCTGACAGTTTGCTAACAACCACCCAGTCCTCTCCCCAACCAGTGACCTCTAGATCTGGGTGTAGGAGTTGTGTGTTTCTCCCCATCAAGTTGTAAGGAAATCTAGCTGATGAAGGAAGATGTCTTGGCATAAGATGTTTAGTTCATCTGTGGGTAAAATACAGAGACACCTTGTGACCCAGTGATCTACTTCTGAGAATGAACTCAAGACAAAGCAAGCTTATGTGGGCACACCAAAACTTCTGCAAGAGTGTTCACAGCAGCATTTTAAAAAAAGGAAACAATTGTCAGCTGGTAAGTGGACAAGTGGGCGCATAAGACAGACAGAATATTATTCAGCCATTAAAGGGAATGAAATACAGTGCGATGCGGAGGCACTTTGAAAGCATATGGCAAGTAGAGGAAGCCAGGCACAAAGGGGTAAATGCTGTGTGGTCTCATTTACATAAAGAGTCCAGAATGGGTAAAGTCAAAGAGACAAAAGTAAACTACTGGGGTGTGGGGGCATCTGGGGAGACGGCTCAGTCACGAAGTGCTATCTGTGGAAGCATAAGGACTTGAGGTGGATCTCTAACACCCATGTAGAGAGCCATGAAAGGCAGGTGTGGTAGGTGCTATGGGCTATAATCCCAGCACCACAAGGTGGACACAGACAGGGTCTTGGGGCTTGCTGGCCAAACAGTCTATCTTCAAGTCCCTGTCTGGTGAGACTCTATCTCAAAACACTGGGTGGGTGCAGGACAGTCAATCATATAATGGCTCCAATGCCGTATGTATGTATGTATATGCATATGTATATATGTATGTGTATAGCTATCTCCCTTCTCTCCTTCCTCCCTTCCCTCCTGGATTGTCTACACATTGGAACCACCATATTTTTCTCAATTCAACTCCTTCATGCTGCTGGCCAAGAGACAGGCAGAGTATGGAATGGCTTATGAAAAGCCAACGGGCCTGTTGAATAAAACAGCAAATGACCAGGGGACATTGAAAGGACAGAACACCACCATCCTCATTTAAAAGCAAGTCCAAAAGATTCCCCACCTGAATCAAACAAAATGCCACCTTGTTCCATCATAGGTTGAGAGAAAGGGAAAGAAATCAGCAATGCCCCCCACCCTATCTACTGTGACATAAGTGCAGTTCACAACGGACACATTTCCAGCTAATCCACCCCTGACAGCATTTTAGGCTCGGACACCTGCTCAGAATTTCTTACTGCTCCCCTGCAGCCGGTCTATCCACTCTTTCTGTGTGGAATGGGTTTTGAGCCCCTAGATGCCAGATTGGGATTAGGCTAAGAGAAGCTCTGCTTCCCTCAGAGGAGGAACCTAAGGTGACCTCTAGATCTGGGTGTAGGAGTTGTGTGTTTCATAAATTACACTGACCGCAAAGCCTCATGGGAAAGAAGCAATTCTCCAAATGGGGTTTTTATATGCCTTGTGTGTCCAAGCAGGAGGCTGAGGAGAGGAAGTGCACAGGGAAGGTTGCTTTTTTGAAGACCAGGCAGTTTCAAGTGAATAAAAAAAAAATCTTCCATTAGCTTCGGAGGGAGGGGGTCACCAGCTGCGTGGTTTTTAGTCAGTGGATTCAAATGTAAGCTGCATATGTCAGGCAATGAACATCTTTGGATTTGGGAATTTTGTTATTATTTAATTTCAAATCTGGCCCCAGGACAAGCTGGTGCTTTCCCCGGCAGGATCTTAGCATTGGATTTTGACGTCTGTAAATAAGGAGGCAATTTGAGATATTTTGACCTAAATTGGAAGTGGGGTGAGGAGCTCAAAGTGAAATTCAAGAACAAAGAAAAAAGAGTTTTCTACTGTTGGGGACAAAGAGAAGTGACAAGATGCAAGTCTAGGCCTTCTGCTTGTCTCAAAATGGCTTTCAAAACCAGGCTGATTGCAGAGGTTAGCTTCCGTCCAAGCTTCAGGGCAGACTCCATATTCACAGGTCCTGAACTCATTTAATCCTCCAACTTAGGATGGAACATGCTTTGATAAAATTATCTCTGTACTGAGTATTTCCTCTGCCCTGCTTCCTGATCTTCATACATTAGTATTCCCACAGCATTTGTGTGGTGTTAGCTGTTCTAAGCCATTTCTGGGGCGTTGAGATCTGCAGGAGCCCCCTGTAGAATCTCCACCACAGATATGGTGTCACTTTATGTCAGGGACTTGGGTGGGCATCTACAGATCTTTATATCTACAGGGGACCCTAGAACCAGTCTCCCATGGAGAGATGACTGTTTTTAAACATTTAGAAAACACAGTGACTCTGGAAGAAGCTGAGCTGCCTTCTTTATTCAATGCCCAGTGGCTGACCATGTATTGACCTCTGTTCATAAACAGGAGAGGAGAGCCCAACAGTTCCCACACACATGGGACTTGGAATCAGTCTTGTGTTGGTTAGTCCTTGATAGTGAGCACTGGGGAAGGGTGGGCAGAGTAGGGCAGGTCAGAAGTTGTGTAAGGCAGTTCCGGATTCATAGCATATGTTATGAACACTCCCATTGATTTGACATCATTGGATGAAGTTGATAAGATCGATGGTGCTCATTATGGGGTAATTTCATCACAGGCACAACGTATTGATTGTAGATGAACAGAAACCCAGTAGTGAAATGAATTAGGAGGTGATGGGTTTGATGATGTCTGAGTGGTACCTTTGCTATTAATATAATTTATTTCACTGTAAGCTTGCAATTCGACTTCATAACAGCTGTGTTGAAGAAGCAGTTTATATAATTTTGCAATCTTGACAGCCTTTTTTCATGATCAAGCATAGGGGTGCATGCTCCAGACTCCGATGGGGCAGTGTAGAGGATGAGAATGATCACTGTGGAGCAGCTGCCAAGGTCAGGGAAGCAAGCTCACTCTGCTGGTCTTTCCTCCAGGCTCCTGATGGTTGCAAGGCTTGTCTGGCTGGCTGATGAATGGCGCTCAGGGGAATTTTTCATTCCTAGGTCTGTCTAGGACCTTAGCCTTCTCTGGGCCTCAGGCCTGACATCTCCACACTGGATGACCTTTGTGTAGATGGCTCTGAGCATCTTTTATCCCAAAGCAGGAGTAGTAAGACCATACTCCACATTGTTCCTGTACTCTCTTGGTCCCTTCGTCTGTCCCTATTCCCTCCTTGTTTCTTTCTTTTCTGTCTCTCATCCTCAGACAGTAATACTAGTAATCCTTTCTTAAAAGTCAATTTGTGGGAGAGTCAGGTGGAGACATCAAACCTCACAAATTTCTGGAAACCATGGCAGAGTCACAAAGTAGAGCCTAGAGGTCCTTGACTTCCTTGGCCTGTCAGTCTGACAGTCTGTCAGGGGCAGCCCTGCTTATACACTGAAGACCTAAAATCAGCCATAGGCCTAAAATCAGCAATAGGCCTGACACACATGCCTGCTAACACAAAGTCTTGGGTCTCTGTGGAAAAACACTGAAACAGATAGCTATAAGCTATTGTAAACAGGCAGCTGTGGTGGAAATTTACCAGCCTGGATGAGAACAAGTAGTCCTAGGTCTTGTGGATAGTCATAGACCTTGAGTAGCCTTGGTGGATAGTACCAACTTAGACAAGGACAAATGAATCATAGGTGGAGTCATAGTGACCTGTCCCCTGAACCTTCACCCAGCCAATACCCTGTTCTGGAAGATATCTGTACTCCCCCCTGAACACCTACATTCTTGGAAGCAAGTCTTCTCCTATTTGCCTTTGGAACAAGATGTAGAACTCTCAGCAACTCCTATACCATGCCTGCCTGGACACCTTGATGATAATGGGATGAACCTCTGAACCTATAAGCCAGCTCCAACTAAATGTTGTCATTACAAGAGTTGCCTTGGTCATGATGTCTATTCATAGCAATAAAACCCTAACTCAGGCAAGTGGTCTTGCCTCTCTGCCTCTCTGCTTCTCCCTCCCTTCATGTTATGCTGTCTTGCCATAGTCCCAAAGCAACAGGGACACTAGATCACAGATTGAATCCTTTAAATCCATTGGCCAAAATAATCATTTCATTCTTTGTAAGTAAGTATTGCAGACATTTTCTTACAGTAACAGACATCTGACTAACACACCATTCATTCCATACTTGGGAAGAGGAAAAAGACCACAGAGCCCTGCTCCATTGGCACCTGATGAGACAAAGGGGCTATGCTGCAGAGAAAAAGGTCATCCTGTGACTCACATCTCTCTTTGCCTGGTGACAACTACTCCATGCCACCCTTGAACTTGACTTACCTCTTCCTAGCATATCTAGGTGTTAAGTGAGCGTGGGAGCAGTCTAGCAAAGCAGTAAGACAAGCCTCCTGGCAGTGAAGATCCCACATACTTTTCTGTTCATTTTTAAACAGTCCTTCTACAACTTGCAAGTGAGCCTGCCAAATGCTAGGATCCCAAACATGTGCCACTAGGGCTGGTTCATACATTTACTGTATAGGATAAAGTCTCGGGAAGCTGGTCAGGTTAGGAGAAGGAAATGTGAAAGGAAAAACGAATTATTTTTGTAATTACTTTTTAAAATAACATACAGTAACTAGAAGGAAGCTAACCATAGGTTTTCAAGTACCTTACTTAAGGGGGTGCTCTTGAAAAATGCAGTTAAGCATAGGATGGGGTGTGGCGGAGCATGCATGTAACGTCAGTGTTTGGGAAATAAGCATAGACAAGTTGGAGGCCCACCTGGAAAGCTGCAGGCCATATGTAGCAAGTTCTGGGTAGTGAGGCCTGTCACAAATGAACAACTGAAAGTATGTTAAGAATTAATGTTAGTTGTGTGTTGGTTTCATGAGAAACTCTATACTAATCCCAGAGGAGTGCCAGGGTGGGAGAGAGAGGAGAGGGCAGGGGAGACAGAATTTAGTTGCTGAATTGAGGAAATCTTGGATTCACTGTCTTAACCCTGAGGGGTTTTGACTCTGTGTTCATTGAATGTAAAAACTATCGGCCAAAAGTGTTTCAGAATTGACTGTTTGGAGAAGGCACTTTCTAGAGTTAATTCTATCACAGGAACTTCATTTGGTGACTGCTTCTCTACAAAGCAGTGTTGGAACACCGTCTCTTTTTTCCAACTCGAATCTTGGGATTTTCCTATGCTTTTCCCCAGTGGGACCAGTAGAATTAGGTTACCCAGCTCATTAGGACTCTCACCTCTCCTCTCCCCAAATGCCAGCTCTTTTCTTTTTAATTAATTATTTTATTTATTTACATTCCAAATGTTGCCCCCTTTTCTGGTTCCCCCTTCCACAAATTCTTCACCCCATCTCTCCTCCCCTTTGCTTCTGAGAGGGTGCTCCACTACCTACCCACCCACTCACACCTCACCCTGCTAGCTTCTCCTTTCCCTGGGGTATTAAGTTTCTACAGGATTAAGTGCATCCTCTCCTACTGAGGCCAGACAAGGCAGTCCTCTGCCACATACATAACAGGGGCCACGGACCAGCCCATGCATGCTCTTTTGTTGATGGCTTAGTCTCTGGGGGCTCTGAGGGGTCTGGGTTAGTTGATACTGTTGTTCTTCCTATGGGGTTGCCATTCCCTTCAGCTCCTTCAATCTTTCCCCTAACTCTTCCATAGGGGTTCCCAACCTCAGTTCAATGGTTGGCTGTGAGTATCTGCATTTGTCTCAATCAGCTGCTGGTAGAGCCTCTCAAAAGACAGCCATGCTAGGTTCCTGTCCTGTCTAATGAAAATGCAGGGACAAAAATAATGCAGAAACTGAAGTAAAGGTTATCCAAAGACCCGCCCAACTTGGGATCCATGCCATGTGCAGGTCCCCTGACACTATTCATGATTCCATGTTGTGCTTGCAGGCCTCTTTTCTTTTGGGTTGTCCCAGTCAACTCCCATTCCAGGTTAAAAATCCTGAGGAAGCTTCTGATTGGTTTAGCATTTGACTAGAGTTGTCTGGATTGTCTAGTCTTTGACTGAGAGTCTTCTAATTGCTCTATTCAATATTCTGTGTCCACTAGAGACCCAATCGCCTTTGGCCATCTGGGGGAGGAGCACTGTGTTCCTCCACCAGTCAGAGGTTTCAGCAGAATCCATAGTAGAAACAGATCAAACCTTGCAGAGTTCTGAGTGGGGCTGCCATTCTAGACAGATGAACAATAAGTATTGTTGCCTTAACTGCTCTTCCTAAGTCCAAATGAGAGCAGCTGAGTCAAAGGAAATCTTCCCGAGACTCCACATACTTCACAGAAGTATGTGAGTTAATACAGTGACTTCCCAGAGGACCCAGGAAGTAGGCAAAGGAAGCAAAGGCATCAGGGAAGAGCCTTTGCCCCAAGCAGTCCAGGCTGGCTGATCCTCTGATTACAGGACTCAGAGGGGTCTGAGATGACAGCGCTGGAAGTGGTCTAGTACTTTCAGGAAGACCAAGGCTATCTGGGAAGGAAGTGCTCAGGAATGCTTTTCTTGGTGGTCACTTACTCTGTTGTTACATAGATCAGACTATGTTGTTACATAGTCTGTTCCATCAGACTTACAAGGATGTACAAGGGGCATGTCTCAGCTCCTGTCCTAGCCCTCAGTGACTGTATCGCCAAATAATAATGACGGCCTTCTCTTCTAGACTCCTGTTGGGGTTCCCAGGAAAACCAGCCAGGGCACGCTTCTTATGTGCCCTGGGCTTCTGTTTCATGTTCTGTATAATGGAGATGTCGGAAGTCCCCCACCTCACAAGATGGAGAACTAAGTCTTTTGAAGCAAATACAGCACCCGGTGCTGAGCAGAGTGCTTGTAAACATATCAGTTGTTAGTTCTCAGGAGCTGGGATTAAAAACTCAGGCCCACCAGAATTCCTACTCGGATTGCCCTGCACTGTTCCGTGTGGGGCTGCTGGGGAATCCACAGAAGGCCAGGAACCTTCAGAATTGCTGAGAAAGTCTCCAGCCACTGACAGGCGAGGCCTCTACATCTGGAGCTGTAGGCTGCCAGCCTGGGTGGGTCCTTCTGGCAGCTCTCAGGAAGGCAGGGCTTATGGAGGTGGCCCTGAGGCCGGGCAGCTGTTGGCCATCCCAGGAGGGCAGTGTTGTCATAGACTTGGCCAGGCAACTCAGGCTAAAAAGCTGATCTAATGTGTCCATGCTGGGCTTGTCTGCATTGTAAAACTCTACAGCAATCATAAAGCAGAGGAGATGCAAAGGGTGGTAAATCTCCTTACCACCCGTGCTCCTGGTTTTCAGGTGGGGTGGGTGGAAGGAAGACACTTGGCCAGGCAAGACAGTGAGGTCAAAGTTACAGAAGGTGGAAGCCCAGAGCCAGGTTTCTATCTCTGTGCCCAGTGCCTGTGGCTCCCTCTGCACATGTTCACAAAGCAGAGGCTTTGCTGGGCCTGGGGCTGGGGGAGGTACCAAGGAGAGCGAAGGCTATGGGGGAGGTAGCATATGATATACCAAAGACAGGAAAGCCCCCCACAAGTTCTCACTGTGCCCTATGGCTTGGAGGGAAGCCAGTCACCCTGGTCCTATGAACAAGAAGATGTCATGTCACAGCTGGCCTGTTATTGTAATTCCTGAGGCTTTAGAGAACAGCCCCTCCCGCTATAATCCCAGGCTTCTAAAATCTTTTTCCTGTAGCGAATATAAAGACTTGAGGAAATCCTTGGAAAAGAGAGCTGGAGAAAGAAAAACACCTGAACACCAACATTCACCTCTCTGCTTTCTACTGTAGATACGATATATGCTTCTGTCACCATGATTTCTCTTACCATAGTGAACTGTGCCCTCTCAAACTGAACCAACTAAACCTGCTCTCTCATAAATCGCTTCTGATGGGCATTTTGTCACAGTAACAAGAAAATCAGTCAATACATTGAGTTCTAACAGCTCCTCTGGGATCCACCGCCATTACCCAATCCCAGTGAGCTTCAGATTCAGGGCATGGCAGACATAACCTTAGTGGTCCAGCAGGATTCTGGAGGGCTCTATTGTATGTAAGTTGTGGCTCTCCAGACCTCTGGGCTATGATGAGCAGTTTCACTCTGTTCTGCAATGTGGGGTTTCTTGTGCCTGATCGGATCAGGTTGCTTTGATCAGGTAGTGGGACAGACAGTCAAGCCACCCTGAAAAGTGGCTGGGTTACTTTATCACTAAGATGCCCAGGCTGGACTTGGAGCCCACTGGCTGTGGGAGCTGAGGAAGCCCTGTGTGTCTTCTTCTATGTGTCTCCTTCTGTCACCAGGCAGCAAGATTGTAAGAAATGCAGACTGTGAATCAGGAGGAAAAATAGATGGGGAGGAGAAAAGGTAGGCAGGATAGGTAAGCCTATCTTGTTTCTGGTCTCTTGGGCCCAAGTCTTCAATGAAAGAGGGCACAGGCATCTCATCCCCTTACTATGTATCCTGAGGACAGGATTAGGTTCTTCTGGGAACAAGGGCAGGAGTGGATTTTGGCCTTAGTGTAATGTTTCAAACATCCTTCCAAAGGGGTATTTAGCATGTCTCCAGGTCAGAAGGCACAGACAGGGTCGAGGGTCATTAGAATGACTACCCGAGTTATCTCCTCTCCCTGGCCCCAGTATTCAGGAGGAATTATGGTTCTCCTGGGCACTCCTTGTCTGACCCCTCCTCCTTACCTGTGCTGTAGCTATAACTGGTTGTGAAGCCTCACCAGGTATCCAGCCACCATATGCACAGGTCCAAGTTGTGGAGAGAACAGAGATGGCATCAGGAACTAGCCAGTGCTAGAACCTCTCTGCTCAGTCCAGTGCTGATGGGTTCTTGGGGAGGGGACCATAGGGGCTCTTCCAGGTTGACAGCCAGCCAAGCTTCCTAATACCACAATCAGCCAGACCTTGGCTTGGTCTCCTTGATCTCCAGACTTCTCTTATATCTCTGGACTTGCCTGCTGTTTGCTTCACAGAGCAGAGAGCAAATTTGGGACCAAGAGATCAGAAGCAGGATGGGCCCTCTCCGCCTGAGTACCTCGGTATCCCTCCTCTGTTCTCTTCCTTTTTCCCCACCCCTACATCTCACAGTCTCAGCATCCACCCTGCCTCCCACTTTTGCTCACTCCCCCTCCAATCCTTTCCGGGGACAGCTGTGAAGAATTAGGTGCTGGACAGTGGCTCCCACCCGGAGGGTCGCAGGATGATTTACGTCACGGTGGGAGAAGGGCAGCTTTTCCTCATTATTCCATGCAACAGTACATGTGTCAGGCTCTTCTTGGCGGCTTTTCATGGACTTTCTCTCTTTTCAAAGTCTCGCCTCTCACCTGACTTGGACAGTCTGCTTTTATTTTTAGTACAGCTCTCAGGCCTCCTGAGGCAATCCCAGCCCTGGGCCCCCATGCTTCCTTCTGAGCCCCTGAGTAGCCTCCTCCCACCTGCACTACTCTCTCTTCCTAGTTGGGGTCATCTCTATTTTTAGAGTCCTCTATCCACATGCTGCCTAAGACCCCTGAATCAAGAGGCTCATAGCTGAACCCCAGAATAGAACCAGACACTGGGGTTCCTGATTAGCCTTTGCCTTGTGCTTTCCATTAAGGCAACAACTCAGAGTGTCAGAGTGTCATGGTCCTAGGAGCTTGAATTGCCCTTGTCACCTCAGGCAATCTTCCTGCAGAGCTTCTGCCTCTTGCATGTGAAACGAGGTACCCAGCCTTGTAGGGTGACTACGATGGCCACAATGATCTGTAGAGCACTTGACAAGTGTTAGCCAGGTCACTCACCTCCCACGTGGGTTGTGTGATCCTTCTTCCCCGACACAGACTATAATAGCAGCATGCATTTTTGCACATCCAGCTTGTGAAGGGAGAAACTGAGGTTCAGAAGCATGGGGTTGCTTTTCTTGGGACTCCCATACCCAGGAAGAAGACAGCATAACAGAACTTGTCCATTCTCAAGGAGGGTTGAGTTTCATTAGTTCACATTGAGGAAGACCCTGATGGCGTCTGCCCTTTTCACCGCTATGATATTTTCCACCACTGTGGAGGTGTGCCCACACCATTCCTGGCACATGCAAGAGGAATCCAGGTGCCCTGGCAGCTTCTATTGTGGTTAAATCAGGGGAGCTCACATATTAGTTCCTTCTGGATTGGAAAAGGCCACTGGAAAAAACAGCCCTGCTTACTGAACTGCCCTCCCCCCAACCCCCAGCATTGTGTGTCCAATGCTCATCTGCCCTGGCAGACTTGATGCTCTTAGGAGGCAGTGTGAGCCAGGAGAGTGTGTGCTAGTCAGGCTGTAGAGCTCTAGGAGTCTGTCTCTTCTGCAGACCCTGCCCTGCAGGATTAGAGAGGCTGGGGTCTGAACTGGCATGAGCACAGCACCCTGGAGATTAGCAGTGTGTCTGTTAACTGACAAGTGCCTATAGAATTGCAGACTAGCAAGGCCAGAGCTGCACAGGAGTGTGGAGCCTCTCTCAACCTACAGACCCCTAATTGAGGGTTGGAGGCAACTGAGAGGCTCCATGCCATGGGACAGGCTGAGGAAAGCCACAGGAAGGATGAGGGGAATGAGGCCTGGCTAGGGATGTTAGGCTAGCCAGAACTTGGCAAGTTCAAAGGATAGGAACACGAGTCAAATTGGCTTAGGCTGAAAGGAAGTCTACTGATTCATGCAATTTAGAAGTTAACGGAGTGGCTGCAGGTAGAGCTGGATCTGCCGGATGGAAGAAGCTGTCACCGCTGCTCAGTTTTCTTTGGCTTGGCTTTATGGTCAGGCAGATTCTGCCAAGGAGCCATGCTTCAGCAGCTCCAGGACCACAGCCTGGGCTACACACAGGCCAACCAACTGATAAAATCTGTAAGACTGTATTGGCCACATGTTTGCCCTTAAATGTATCCCATTGCTAAGGCATGAGCTGGGCTGAGTTAGCCCACTCATAATCTTTTTCCTGAGTGGAAACAACATTGTGGGGTTCACCGCTTTTTGTGTGACAAAACTTTTCCTGGGGAGACACAACACACATGTCTCCTTACCCCAGGACAGAACAAAGTATGGATACCACTGAAGTCCAACTTGATGAACCAGTGGGTTTTATCGGGGTTACTTACAAGAATATGAGTTAGGGGTTATTACAGGCACAGAAATCACTCAAACACAGCTGCATCATTAAAGCCCACCCCAGCATGGGTGAGACAGCTCATAGAAGCTGGAAAACCTGCAACACACTGCAGAGCCTGCAGGAAGCTCAACAGGTTAGAGTCCTTTCCAAGTGACTCAGTTGGTGTAAATCTCTTTCAGGCAGTTGGGCTGGTCTCAGGATCATATTTGCAGCTTGTCTTGTCTAGGAATCTTCTTGACAGTTTTTGTTGACATTTTCTTATTACTGCTTACTCTGGCAAGGAGGGGCTTAGTGAATCTGGTTAGTTTCAGGGACTTCCTGAAGCTATTTTGAGTTGTCTTACCTTCCTGTTAAGGAGTTTCCCTGAAGCATGGAATGTTTTAGTCCTGGAGGAAACAGATATGCAGCAATGTTATGTGACAGAATGTGGAATGTGGTTGTAGTGGGGTGCTCTCCATGGAAAGGCAAGGGACTATCAGGAAAGGAGTTAAACAAAGGCTGGGTCCTCAGCAGCTGAAAAGAAAAGTTGGAAAGTCAACTGCCTGGGAGAGCTCTGGATCGTCCATGCCCCCATGCTGACCTTGGGTCAACTGTAAGTTATGGCAAACTAAGGGTAATGGAAAGATGAGAGTTAGGAACCCCCAGGCCTACCTACTCCCATTCAAGTTCAGTATATGAGACAGAAAGCATGCTGAGATAACCCATACATAGCCTCAGTCCCCCTTCGCCATGCTGCTTCAGCCCGCAGGCTAGCTGGTGGCTGCCCCCTCCTACCTGAGGCCTTTTACCACATGTTCCTACCACTCGTCCCTCTTCCTCCTCTGCCAGCTCTACTCATCCCTAGACCTTCATCCAAGGGACTCCAGGGACATGCATGCCCAACAGCGTGCTTTTCCTGGCATGGGACTCACCCCCATAACCACACATAATGGAACGACTGGTTCACATCCTGCGCACTTGCAGGGAGAAGGGATAGTCTTCCAGACCTCAGGCCCTCGCATGGGCCATGCCAGGAAGGTGTGAGGAAAGCTCTGTGGACAGAAGCTTCTTTCCATTGACCTAGACTCAAGGTGGGGGCTGACAATCCCAGGAAAACAAGAGTTCAGAAAAGTAAAGGGAAGGACAGAGGAGAAGCCTGTCCTGTAGAATCCAAACTCAGCTCCTAGGGATACACACACACACAGAGAGAGAGAGAGATGGAGAGAGAGAGAGAGAGAGAGAGAGAGAGAGAGACAGAGACAGAGACAGAGACAGAGACACAGAGATACACAGAGACAGAGAGAGACAGAGACACACAGAGACAGAGACAGAGAGAGAGACAGAGAAAGAGACAGAAAGACAGACATACATGTACACAGAGACATACACACCCACACACAGAGAGAGGGGGAGGAGGGAGGCAGGAAGGGAGAGAGGGAGGGAGAGAGAGAGAGAGTGAGCAAAATAAGCAAGTCTAGGGAAGACTTAGACTGTGGAAGTGTATGAGGTGACATAACAGAAAACACCAGGCCCTGGACTCTGGGAGGACTCCCACAGGTGCCAGGGATCAATGAATCAGTGAGAGGCATTCACAGTAACTGAACGATGCCATGGCCAGAAAACAACCCTCTGGGACTCTGGGCATAATCCTCCCAGTGATCCCACTGGTGACTGTCTAGAGACAAAGTGGTGGGGAGTGAGACAGTGGTGATGGTTCTGGGGCTCCTGAGAAGGAAAGCAGGTGGCTCAGGGACTCAGCCGTGGGGGGAGGGGGAGGTGTCACAGGCAGTGACACAGTAGAGTGTCAGTGGGGAATACAGAGAGTCTGCCTGCTGCCCCTGCTAACCTCACCCCCAGCCTTCAATTTTCCTTGGAATGACTGAAGATGAAAGCAGACTGAGAGGAGCGAACAGTCCCGCCCACCAGGCAAGTCACAGTATACACAGGGCAAGGCTAGGATAGGCTGGGCCATGGTGTGTGGTCTGTCGTTGCCTCAACTGTGCTGTCCTAGCTATGGCCCCAAGCTGAGCCTTAGTAGGTTTCTTCCTGCTTCCTTCTTCCCTATCAAAAGGCTGTTCCCAGGGTTTCTTCCTTGCTATACAAATATCAGAGCAATCTTACCTGTATCTACAAGAATAGTGTGTACCGGGAATTGTGGTACAATAGTGATCAGTCAGGAGGAATAACCTCCTCTCCTCCTGGAAAGCTTCACCATACGAATGCAGATGCTTCCACCTCCTTTGGGTCCTCTTTGACCAATGTGATCAGTATTTTGTTATTTTCATGATATAGGCCCTTTGTTTATTACACCAAATGCAAAGCAGCTAGGGAGATGGCTCAATGATTAAAGTACTTGCTGAGCAAGCATGAGAACATAGAATGACAGGAGGGTGTGGTGGCCTGCCAATCATCTCAGCCTCAGAAGGCAGAGGCAGGGAATTCCCAGAGCAGGCTGGCTAATGAGACTAGCTAGATCAGTGAGCTCTGGGATTGACTGAGAGACCCTGCCTCGATGACAAACTAGAACCCTGATAAAGGATAGAGAATTCCTGACAACCTATGGCCTCCACTTGTTGGTATGCACATCCAAATGCATGGCCATCCCCAAACATGTGTGCCTACACATGTGCAGACAGACACTCATACATACATAGACACTACATACAAACATGAGAATAGAAAAAGAGATGGAATTGTTGATATTGTTGTTTTGGGAATAATGACAAGATACAGGCCTGTATATGTTTAGTAGAGACAGATGCGCGCGCGCGTGTGTGTGTGTGTGTGTGTGTGTGTGTGTGTTTGTATATTATGATTTTCTTTGTAAATGTGTTTGTTTATGTATGGGGTAGTCTCTGCAAATGCCACAGCTAACAGCTAATCTGTATGTATATCAATCTATATGAAACAAGAAGGAGATTCAGTTTGTCACAACTTAGTAACTGGTGTTTGTTCAAACTCCTAGTGTCTGATACTGGGCAGTGTATTCTAGGCATAGTTAAGTCCATTACAATTTGGGGGAAGAGTTTCCTAATATAACACAATTCTGTGTGCACAAGGAAACGTAATTACACTGAAACTCTTCTCAAAGTGCATGTCATTTCTTCCATGAAGATGGGTTTTAGAGATAGACTACATGAATTATCTCAGGGGCAGAGATAGACTACATGAATTATCTCAGGGGCAGAGATAGACTACATGAATTATCTCAAGGGCTTATGAGGGATCTGATGTGGTCTCAGTCATACAGATGATCTGGGCTATTAGCCATCTCCAGTCCTGGTTGTGGGAGCTTTGGGGAACCCCTGGCACTACAGATAGTGCAAAGATCACCTAGTCTATTAGCCACCTCCAGTCCTGTATGTGGGAGCTTGGTATGGCCTGGCTCTTCAGGTAGCACAGATCGCCAGGCTAGATGATCACCTCCGTCCCCAGCCTTCTTGGTGGGAGAACAAGCTATACATTTCCCTGGTTAAAGACACAATCCTGGTTTTCCTAGTGTTTCTTTGTGAGTGTAAGGACCTTATGCTCCCAACTTGTGTGCACTCAGATGTGTGCACTCTTCTTCATGCTCGGATACCAGAAGAGGGCATTGCGTGTCCTCTATTGCTCTCTGCCTGTTTCTTCGAGGCAGAGTCTCTCCCTGAGCCCTGGGCCAACATTTTCTTGGCTACTCTAGAAGCCAGCAAGCTCCAGTGATCTTCCTGTCTCTGCCCCACCTTAGAGCTGGGGTTATATGTATGTCCCAGATTTCCAGATTGTTAAGTGAGTGCTAGGATCCAAACTCTGGTCCTCCTGACTGTGCAACAAGTGTCCTTAACCACTAAGCCATCTCTCCAGTCCTCAGATATATGTTTACTTTTGTTCTGATATTGACTGAGTCAGAGGATCCAGAATCCACAGACATGGAAGGCCAACTAAGTGGTGAATAATAATATATTAGACATACTGAGTTGAATAAATTTGATAAGATTATTTTTAACCACTACTTTTAGGTTTTTTGTTTGTTTGGTTTGGTTTAGCTGTTTGTTTGTTTGTTTGTTTTTTCGAGACAGGGTTTCTCTGTGTAGCCCTGGCTGTCCTGGAACTCACTCTGTAGACCAGGCTGGCCTTGAACTCAGAAATCCGCCTACCTCTGCCTCCCAAGTTCTGGGATTAAAGGCGTGTGCCATCACTGCCCGGCTTGGTTTAGTTTTTAAATTGGCTACTGGGACATTATAGATGACACATACGACTTGCATTTATGGCTTGCACTGTGTCTTTATTTGGCAGTAATTTTCTAGATGTCTGCACAATATAGTATAGTGTGCTTTTAGGACATGGTTGTGGGATTAGGGGCCTTCACTTGCCTCACTCCCAGGAGCTCCTGCTGAGGTTACCACCATCTTAGTTCTTTCTCTCACCCTGGCATACACATAGACATTCCAAAACCACAGGAAGGCTCCTACGTTCTGTGCATCATTGAATTCCCACTGCTGAAGGTAACCATGTACACTGGGTCACAACTTCATGTAGCACTTTCATGTAACTTGGGGAAAGGGGCCTGTGGTGGTTTGAATATGGTTGGCCCAGGGAGTGGCACTATTAGGAAGTGTGGCCTTGTTGGAGGAAGTATGTCACTATGGGGGTGGGCTCTGAGGCTCCTATGTTCAGGCTCCACCCAGTATGGAATGAGAGCCTCCTCCTGGCTGCCTGCTGAAGAGAGTCTCCCTCTGGCTGTCTTTGGATAGAGATGTAGAACTCTCAGCTCCTTCTCCATCATCATGTCTGCCTGGATGCTGCCATGCTTCCTGCCAAGACAATAATGGACTAAGCCTCTGAAACCATAAGGCAGCCCTCATTAAATGTTGTCCTTTATAAAAGTTGTCCTGGTCATGGTGTCTCTTCACAGCAGCAGAATCCTAATAAGACAGGATTCCTTATTCAGCGTGCTTTCTTAGCGCTTTCTGTAAAGCGGACACAATAAACATCACACAATCATCTTTGTGTAGTTGAAGCCTTCTTCTCAGCTGTACACGGTAGGCAACTGCTCAGCAAACATTAGCTAAAGAATAACTAAGGAAGAGAGCAGGGTCTGTCATCCCTTCACGTATCTAGGCCAAGGTTCCACGTTTTCTTTAATGAGACATCCGGTCCCTGTCCCTGACAAGCTTCAGTTCATTTCACAGGATTGTGGTCCTAGCCTCGCTGCTCACCTCCAGAAGCCAGGCCAATGCAGCGCCTGGCTATCCCAACATTTCCTAGGATGTTCACAGAGCCAGGAGAGAAGAGAAACACCTGGAGAGGTTTCCAGCCTAGTGTCAGGCTCTCTTCTGTGTGGATGGATCCCTTGGCCCTTCCTCTGCGGCTGATGTCATGGAAAGCACAGGGGTGCTTTGCAAGGCTAACCTGGCTGGGCTGCTACCCTAGTGGAGGGAGCAGTGCTTTGTTGTAGGAGGGGCATTGGTGCAGCCTGGTGTGGGCTGCTTGTGTGTTTGTGATGCACATCTGTAAGAGCATCCAAATGTCTCATTGCTGATGACTCACTGGGCAGAAGCCACCGAGCATTGGGGCGATGAGATAAGAAGGGAGGACTGGGAGTGTCCTGCTCAGTGCCCCCAGTATCCTGTGTGTGCCTCATGAGCTCTGCCTGATGGGTTACATAAACAGCCAGCTATTTACTCCTGTGCCAGGGCCAGCCCTGGCCCTACATTTCCTTAGTCTCTCACAATTATTACGCATTGCTAATCTATGTTTATGACCATCTAACTTCAGTGGTTTCCCTCCTTTGACACTTTCTGTTACATGGAAATTCCTCTTCAGGCCCCCCCACCTCCCAAAATGCAAAAGAGGGTGTCCTGTTGGTGCATTCTTGTATTTTAAAACCCTTTTTATTTCCCCACATCTGAGTTTGATTGCTTCTAGGGAGCAATGGGAAGTGAGTTAAGGGCCTGGCCTAGAGCATCGAAAACAAGCCTCCTCTTGGTCCAGCTTCTCAGAACTCCCTGTGGTTCCTTTAACCAAATGGATGTTTTTGTGGAGACTTAAGTTATTGTGTACAGTAAGCAAGTTTTTTTTCCTTTCCTTTTAGCCATTTAATGTGGTATCATGAAAGCAAGAGCAGCTTGTTAATGAATAAAAGCTGAGATGGGAGAGGGAGTTAGCGCATCAGCGGCACTTGCAGGCTTACATAAGGAACCTTCTTGTTGCATAAACAGCTTCACAAATTTCCTGAGACTAAATCCCCATCCCACACTTCTGGCCTCCACCAAGGTCTGTATAATATTGTAAAGAAAACAAACAATAATAAATAAAAATGCTGTTGATGGTAACATGTTTCCGTCCAGCAACAAGTCATTAGTGTGGACAATGGAATTTAAAGTGTATTGCTTAGTCTCTCGTGGCTCTAATGGAAAATGTTACCTAGAAACCAAGCACGTGAGGAAGAAGTGAGAACAGAAGACTGGGAGCTTCAGAGAGGCAGAAAAAGGCACCGAGAATCACATGTTCTTTTCAGTGGGAAACTGAACCCGGCACCAAACGATAGCTACTTAAATTTGTCAGATGCCATCAAAGAGACATCATTTGGAAAGAAACAATTACTCTGCTGGAGATAGGAATTTTTTGGGGGGGGAATTGTTTGTTTTTGAAAAGTAAACACTGGTATACTATTTATTGTAAAGCATGAAGAAAATATTTCAAATGTATACATGAAAAAGAGGGGGAGGGAGAGGAACCATCGTAGTTTAGATGGCAATTCTATGGGCTGAATTCCTCTACTATCTGAACTAAAAGGTAATCTTGTATGTGTTATAGTGAGCGAGCATTTTCTAGTCAAACAGCCCCCACTCAAATTTTGATTTCCCCTTAATTTTTAGTACAAGGACGGTAGCCTCATATTTCATTATGTTTGGACAGCAACAGGAACTCTAAGCATTACCTTATAAAGAGCTGCTGTGACATCAACATACTTTTATGAGACGGCACTGGAGATGTTTTAAACCCAAATCTAACCTCAGTCCCTTCTCCTACCCCCCAGTTACTGTGAAGTTGGTCTGTGACACACTCACGCAAGTGTATTCATATTCACCTTTGTTTCCAAGGGAAGTCGGGACTCAAAGAACACAATCTGTCCTGCTGTGTTACCAGTGGCATCCTACCTCCAAGTGGTGAGAAAACTATGTCTCTCTAAGGAGGAAGTCTTACTGAGTATCCGAGGGCAAAGTCATGCCCATGAGAACTGTTCTCATGGTTTAGAAGCCTGAAGTCTACTTGCCCTTTTTTCTTCAATGCCCTACCCTCAGTCCTCTAGATCAACCATTCCTAACCTGTGGATCATGACCCCTTGTGGGGTTTGAACAACCCTTTCAGTCACCTAAGACCATTGGAAAACATACTACAATTCATAACAGTAGCAGGATTGCACTTATGAAGTAACAACAAAAGTAATTTTATGGTTGGGGGTCACCACAACATGAGGAACTGTATTAAAGGGTCACAGCATTAGGAAGGTTGAGAAACACTGCTCTAGACGGACACAGGTAAAGGCTTCTATTTAGACAGTCTGAAGATATGAACTGTCACATAAACAACAGAGAAGCAAGCCCCACAACTCCCAAGGGCAGCAAACCCACAGGGTATGCCAGGGCTTCTTTTACCATTCCATAGCTCAAAAGGAAAGAGAAATATCCAATCACCTATGAGCCAAGAATGTATCTCACTTAAGAACTTGACAAAGAAGCTGGCTGTCGGTGGTTGTGCACGCCTTTAAATCCCAACACTCGGGAAGCAGAGGCAGGTGAATCTCTGTGAGTTTGAGGACAGCCTGGTCTATAAACAGTTTCAGGAGAGTCAGGGCTATACAAAGAAACCCTGTCTCGCAAAACAAAACAAGCAAACAAACAAAAATCTGACAAAGAGTTTAACAAAAAGCGAACGACAAAAAGTTTAAGAAATCTAAGTTCAAGAAGTTTAAAGGAAATCTAGCCACACGAAATCCAACAGCATTAAACAATACAGTTTTGAGAAGCTCGTGTTCCTTCTAGGAATGTCAATGTGGTTAGCACAGGAAATCCACTAAGGTCATTCACGGTGTTAACAAAGCTGACAGGATGAAGCAATGATCCCCCAGTATGCAGAAAACACACCGGAGATTCATTCACTGAAGCTCTGTGGCCATTGAAATCAAGACGAAAACTGTTAAGAGTTAAAAACCACCAGACAATCCCATTGTGGAAGGCCCTCAGTTTTGTAAAACGTTCCTTGAAAGACTCAGCCAAGTGCTCGATGTAAATATCAGGGAAATGTCTCCACGCTTCAGCAGGAAATGAAAGTGGGAGCTTCCAGGTCTGAAAGAAAATGATGTACAATGGACCCGCTCTTCTACAGAAGGATCCTTTCTGAAGAAACGAATCAGTCAGGACCTCACCTGCTGGGGTGCTAATGACAATCCTGAGGGAAAAGCCTCCTCCCTCTCCTGAAGAGATACAATGGCCAGCTTCTCCTAGCCACTGTTACTGTTTCTAAGAAAGTTCCTTCACCCCTGCACATCATTTCTTGATACCAAGGAAAAACTGTAAGGCGTGTCAAAAGGAAAAGAATTAAAGAGCCAGAGAGAAAGCGTCAGGACTGAAATTTAGAGGACAGTTGGACTCATCAGGTCATGAATGGAAAGCCAGTGTGTTAACAGGCCAAGAACATAACGGGTAGACAGCATACGGGAACAGGGGGGCAGTGTAAGTAGACAGAGATATTCCAAGACAGAACTAGAGGAAAATGTTGAAGATAAAACCCAAAACAGAAATGAAGATGCTTTTGATGGACATCTTTTCCAAAGATTTTATGCTTGCTATTTTTAATCATATCTATACTGGTGTCCAGGTTTAGGTTGGTACACATGAGAGAAGCTGCTTACAGAGTTCAGAAGAGAGGTTTTGAGTGTCGAATCCCCTGGAGTTGGAGTTACAGGTGGTTTGAGCTAACCATGATGGATGTTGGGAACTGAACTTGGGTCCTCTGTTAGAACAGTACACGTTGGCAGTTACTACACCATCTCACCAACCCTTTGATGGGCTTTTTAATAAAACAGACACAGGTGAGGGAAAAAGAAAATCTGATTTTGAGAAAAGTTAAACAGAAAACCCCCAAAACAGAAGAGAAGAGAATAAAGACTGAAAGAAAAAAATAGATCAACTATCTGGGCAATTATGCAAGGTATAAACACGTGTGATGGGGACCAGGAAAGGAAGGGGAACATAAAGAATATTTGGGAAATGGAGAGTCAGCTCAGCAGTTAAGAGTACTTGCTGCTCTACTCTGCCACTGGACCAGGGTTTGGTTCCAGGTACTTACCCGGTAGCTCACAGTGTCCTATAATTCCAGTTTCCTAGGGTCCCACGCCCTTGTAGAGAGACTCTCCTACGGCTGTAAGAAAGCATCACCTGTCAATAAAAAGCTGATTGGCCAATGGGCTGAGGAAGGAAATAGTAGGTGGGAGTTCTGGTAGAGAAAGGAACTCTGGGATAGAGAGCCAGGTGTGGGAAGAGATTTGCATAAAACTGGGAGAGTTAACCAGCCACAAGGCACTCATAGAATAGAATAATCAGTTTAATTAAGTTACGAGCTAGTTAGGGAACAAGCATAAGCTTATGAACTAGGCATTTATTCATATATAATTAAGTCTCAGAATCGTTATTTCAGGAACTGGGGCAAGGGTGGAAAAGCCCACAATTAAAAATTGGGCCCAATTTACATGCTCTTAGAATCCAAGCTTAGACCCTGAAAAAAAAAAATCCCGGGTGGAAAGTAGTAAACAAACACTTCCCAGAGCAATTTCCTAGGGTGGGAGGCTAAATTACTTCAAGAGAGAGGGAGAGGAGGCCCATGAGCTAACTCAACTTACAGCGCTGTGCCAAGGTGTCTTTTGGATTGGAGCCTGGGGGCACAGTAGCTGCAGCTTCTCTCAAGCACAGGAAGGTTCCAGACAAAGATTGAACACCTGCTAGAGAGAGCTAGAAGGCCCATTTCAGGGGTTCAGTGGAAAAAGCCTACAACTGCCTAAAGAAAAGAACCAACAGGAAGCGGGTGGAACCTTAGTGAACCAGCCACAGCAGCCTGCTAGACTAATCTAAGGGGCTGTGCTAGAGACATGAACATGTGCTGGCCCGAGGAGCCTGTAGACTCGAAGAAGAGCAAAGGGGACATTTCCAGGAGCTGTGGGAGGACTGAAAAGCCCCAAACTTCTGAACTGGTAAAGTATTTTAGAGGACTGTCCAGGCAACTCCAGTATCACTGACATTTCTCCAGTTTTGGAAGCTGCTTGCCTGCACTTCCTGTACACCAGGTAGTATTTATTCCTTCTCAGGTCTCTGATGAGGTTGAAGGCTAGATAGTTATAATCTCACAATTAGGCTTAAATTGTTTTAGATTTTAGAAAATGTTCTAAACTCTAAAAAGATGTTGTTAGGTTGGTAATGCAAGTTATGACAGAAATTGATTTAGGTACAGAATTCTGAACTCACCAAGCTAGTATAGATAGTAGAATACTTCCTCCAAGGCTGCCAAATACATATAGACTAGACAGTGAATACAATCTTACCTCATAAATTTTAATAATTGTTATTATTGTTTATAGTTTAGTGTCGAAAGAGAAAGAGCCTTTTATTTGACTAAAAGGGAGGACTATACATAGACTCTCTTGTGTACTGTATGGACTCATCACCTGACAACAAAAAGCTAATTGGCTGTAGAGAAAATATCTTCCGTCTCTATGGATATAGCACTTGTCAATAAAAAATCTGATGTTCTATTGATTAGGCAAGGACTAGGAGGTGGGACATACTGGAGGCAAAAAGAATTTGGGGATGGAGTCAGCTGGGATAGTCACCCAGGAAGATGGGATGAGATATAATAAACAAAAGAAAAAGAAGAAACTAAGAAAGAGAATGAGAAACATGCACACACACACACAGAGCCCATAAAAACTCTAAATCAGAAACTAATGTGTGTGTGTATATATATATATATATATATATATATATATACATATTACGTTATATATATACACATTATATATATATTACATTATATATGTATTACATTATATATATGGAGATACATTTAAATATATATTTATATATATATAATGTAATATATATATATATATATATATATATATATGCAAAAGGCTAGAAGGAAAACAAAAAAAGCCTAAGCAAAGCAATATGAGACAAAAAAAATCCAAAATTCAGTTCCCAGCACATAAATCATGTGACTAACTCTGTCTCCAGGGGATATGACATCCTCTTTTGGCCTTGACAAATAGACACACACACACACACACACACACACACACACACATTTGTTTTTTTCAAAAAGAGGTATATTGCCTTCCTGCCTTTACTTCTTGCTGATGCATGGATTTATTCTGTTGTTGCTGCTATTGCTGCCACTGCCATCCTCCACTGATATAACAACCCAGTTTCTTTGGCTTTCTAATGTGTACCAAAGACAACTCTCTAATGATCTCCTAGATCCTCAGTGTCAGGTGAGATTTCTGAGGCTCTCAGACTTGTAAGCAGCTTCCAGGTTCTTATGCTCTCTGGTGTGCAAACAGTCATTACTGGACAACAACCCCTCCACCCAGTATCTTGCATACCAACCTAATAGATCCCGCTTTAAATCTATCTCCATTCTATTAGCTCTAGTCCTCTAGAGAACCCTGATTAGTACAGTCAGTGATGTGCAAGCAGAATTTGAAATTAGAAGCACTAAACTATTTATGTTAGTGCCTAAAAATGGACTAATTTTATATAAATCAACTAGATCCAAATTACTTACAACATACAATCACTTACAATGTACAATCTGCAATGCAGTTATGTAACACCAATAAGTAAAGTTGGAGAATTAGAAGAGAATTGAAGGAAGAGATATGGGGAACTATTTCATGTTCAAGAATAGAAAGATTCAATACTGTCACGATGTTAACTTCCTCCAACTTGATCAAGAGTTCCAATATAAATATAGCCCAAATTCCAGAAGTTACTGGTGTCAATATACTGACTCTGAAATTTTTAGAGAGAGACAACGACACAAAATAAATAACACAATATTAAAAGAAAACAAAACTGGAAACTGAAACCATCAGGCTTAGAAAGATCCAAATCTGCTGAACAAACAATGCTAAACGCTGGCTGGAATGTGGAAAGAGCAGAACTTCATTCATTCCTGATCTGAGTGCAAAATAGCACAGCCACACAGTGGAAGGCAAACTATAGGTTTTAACTATACTCTTACAACACAGTCCAACAATGTCTCTCTTGAATATTTTTCTAAAGGAGCTGGAAACGTATGTTCACACAAAAGCATGCACAAATATTTAAGAGGAATTTTATCTAAACTGCCAATAAAGGAGTATCTAAATAGGCAAATTCTGGATGGACAGATACATTTAAAGTACATCAAAACTTTTATTCAGTATCACAAAGAAATGAGCTGTTAAGCTACAAAAATGAGCTGAAGAGATGGCTTGTCAGATAAGACCACTTGTTCAACAAACGTGGACACTTGAGTTCAAATACACAGCATCCACACAACAAACTGGGTGTGCCCACATATACCTCTGTAACCACAGTGTGAGGGAAGTCTCAACAGGAGGGCTACTTAGGAGGAATACTGGAGCTTGCTAGCTCCAGTGTAGCTCCAGGCTCAGTAGAGACCCTGATTCAAGGGAATAATGCAGAGAGTGTTGGAGTAGGGCATTCTATGTCCTCCTCTGGTCTCCCAACACTCACTTGGGGATACATGTGCGAATACACACACACCTATGGAAATAAAGTAAAAAACACTGAATACACAATTAACAAGAAAGTATAATAATCTGAAGCATGTGTGCACTGTGGTAGCTACTCTTAATTGTCAACTTGACAGAATCAAGAACTACCAGTGAGACAGTGCCTCTATGCATGCCTGCAGGGGATTATCTTGATTGTGATAGCTCACTTAAGAAGACCTGTCCCCTGTAGGTTGTGTCATTCCCTGGCTAGGACCCTAAACTCATTTCTACTTGACTGCAGATGCGATGTAACTAGATGCCTCAAGCTCTTGCCGATGTGACTTTCTGTCCACGGAGGTCTGTACCCTTGAACTGTGAGCTAAAATAAGTGTTTTCTCTCTTAAGTTACTTTTGTCCAAGTATTTAATTGAGGGTAACAGGAAACGAAACTAAGATGTAACTAAGATATAACCCAATAAAAGAGCTGAAAAGTATGTGAATCCCAAACTGATCAAACTCGTAGGATGAATCCATAGTGACAGTTGGAGGTTTCAATATTTCTCTCTCTCTCCAGTACTGAAGTCTATATAGAGAAAAAGTATAAAGTAGAATTCAACATATCACTCAACAAAATCCAAATGATATTAGTAGAAAACTACATTACTTACAAGTGTTCATGGGGCATGTACTAACATAGACCATATCTAGGCTATTAAAATATCAACAAATATAAAAGAACTGGAACCACAAAGTCTGTCCTGTAACTACAATGGAATCCAACTGAAATCAGCAGGAAAATCCCTAGAACCTTGGAAACTAAACAACTCATGTAAATAACCCAAGGGCTATGTAAGAAGGCTTATTAAACTATGAATATATTGAAATGAATGAAAATTAAAATACAATACATGCTGACAGTACAGAAAGGCCATGAATAAAGTCTTCTACACTATGATTTGAAAAAAAAATACAATACAGCTAAATTTTGAGAATACAACTAACAACATCAAGAGCAAAGTTTCTAACACTCACTGCATATATCAGGAAAGAAGAGAAGCCAAAACTCCTGCCTGAAAAGAGAATGAGAGGAATAAAATAAACCCAGAACAAGCAGAGGAAAGAGGAACAGAAATTGACAAAGTCAAAAGCACAAAATGAAAATGGAGGAATCCTAGCAAAACCAAGATCTTTTACAAGATCAATAAAATCAACGAATTTCTCCAAAGACTGGGAAGAAATATGAAAAACAATTGTAAATAGTTGATGGAAGAACTGAAGCAAGGACTGCTCCCATGGACCTGCAGACATCAAAAAGAAGATACGTGCTAAGAACCTAACATGCACAGTTTTAATACCTGTGATAAATAGCCATCTTCCTTTAAAAATACTATCTCACAAGTCGTCCAATGGGACATAGATCACTCAAATAGCCCCAAAGCTCTAAGGAAATTTAATTTGTAATTTTAAAGCTCTCCTAAAACTAATTTCCAGATGGCTTTACCAGAAAAATTCTAGACCCAAATATTAAAGAAGAGTTAATATTTATCATATATAATATCTCCTGTCAGAACATCTCCCAATTTATTTTATAAAGTCCAGAATTACTCTTTTATTAAACTTGGATAAAGATTGCATAAGAAATGGTTTCAGGTATAAAAATCTAGACCAGTGTTCAAAAACATCTTGGTGAGGGCTACAGAGATGACTCAGTGGTTAAGCATGCATTCTGCTATTACAGAGGACTGAAGTTCAGCTCCCAGAACCCATAGTGGACACCCATATCTCCAGGGTATCTGCTGCCCTCTTGTAGCCTCTACAATCACCTGAGTGCACGCACACACACACATACACAGGCTCACATAAATAAAAATAAAGAAACTTTTTTGGTATAATTCATCACATCAATAGCCGAAAGAAGAAAAACTACTTGTTCCTATTAATTAATTAATTAACCAGCATTCCACTACTATATTAAAAATTCTCAGAAAAATACAAGTACAGAAGAGGTCAGTTAATTTGATAAGGACTAACTACCACCATTCACGAGTGAACATTATACTGAGTGAGAGACAAAGGTGCTTTCCCCTTGAGATTGCTACCAGGAAGGAATGTCTGTTTGCCAAAGTTTACTCAACATAGACTTGGATTTCAGCCAGTGAATTGACAGCATAGAGTATGAATGGAAGAAAGAGAATTCTCACTCTCTGCAGATGACAGAGAACATGTCAAGGAATATACACAAAATAGAATTTACAAGTGAATTCATTAAGGCTATAAGGAAAAAGATAAACCTATAAAACCAATCTCTATATTGCAGCAATGAACACATGTACACTTAAATTAAAAACACAATCATTGTTATGTGACAAAACTTTTTCTGGGGAGACACAACACATCCGTCTACTCACTCCAGATGGAGACCCCATAACAGACTATGTACCACCAAAGCCCAAGTTGGTGCACCTATGGGTTTTATTGGGGTTACATACTGGAGCAGAAATGACTCAAAGAAAGCTCCATCACCAGTTCACACCCCCAACCCCAGCATGAATGACAGCTGGGAAAGCTGGGAATTTGAAACATACTGAACAGCTCACAGGCAGCTCAACAGGTTAGAGGGTGGCCTTTCTCAGTGTCTCTGGTCTAAACCTCTTCAAGGTAGCATCTGATCTCAGTATTCTTTCCAGATCAGATCAGCTTCTGTCTGAGAGGGACTCTAAGCTTTTATTGCTTACTCTAGCAGGAGGGACCTAGTGGATCTGGTCAGTTTTAGGGACTTCCTGAAGCTGTTTTAAATTGTTTATCTTTTTGCTTAAGAAGCTTCCTACAGGATGGAATGCTTTGGTCTCTAAAGAAACTGTTACACAACAATATATAATAATAATTCGAAGAAAAATGATATTTGTGATGGCTAAACTTCATTGACAAACTGACTGGATTTAGAATCACCTAGGAAAAGTTTTAGGAAAAAAACAAACAAAAAACTGAATAATTGTTTGTAGTTTTTTATATATTTTCTGATGCTGTGATAAAATACCCTGACAAAATCAACCTAAGGGAGAAAGGCTTTCATTTAACTCTCAGTTCATGGTACAGTCCAACATGGTGAGGGAGTCAAGGCTGCAGGATCACGAAGCAGCTGGTCACACTGCATCCACAGTCAAGAAGCAGAGAGAAATGTACGTGTGCTAGTGTCCAGCTCACTCTCTCCATGTTATCAAATTCAGAATTCGCTGCCCAGGAAATGGTCCCACCAACAATTAAGATGGGATTTCCCACATCAATTAACATAATAAAGATAATTCCCCACAAGCTTGCCCAGGGGATTTTAGATTCTGTCAAGTTGACAACACTACATATCACAGAAGCATCTCTAGCTGTGTCTGTGAGGATGTTTTCAAAGAAGTTTGACAAGGAAAGACTGACCTGCATGTGGATGGCATCATCCCAAGGGCTGGGATAAAGGAAAGGAGAGAAAGAAAAAAGTAAACTGAACACCTTCCTCCTCTTCCTCTTCCTCCTCCCTCTCCTCTCCCTCCTCCTCCCTCTCCTCTCCCTCCTCTTCCTCCTCCTCCTCTTCCTCCTCCTCCTCCTCCTCTTCCCCCTCTTGTGCATGCACTTTACCACCTAATCCATTCAGGCCCCATCTCTAATCTCTGCTTGTGTTGACTTTTGGGTAAAGTATCAGAAGACATTCAGGAATGGCAAGATGGTGCAATTTAAATTGTAAAGTTATAAAACTGAGAAAATAAAACAAAGTATTTGGCTCTAGGTCAAGGCAAGCAGTTTTAGAGTTGACATCAAAATACCACCCATTCGAAGAGAAACTCAGTGTCTTAGAGTTTCCCTTGCTGTGATAAAACAGGTGTGTGTGTGTGTGTGTGAGGGGGGAGGTGATGGAGATGGGGGAGGGGCTTCCATTCTTAGCTCTCCCACATGCTTGCCTTCAGGGTTCTCTCTCTCCCATCCCATCTCCCAGAGCTTAATGAGTTTATTCCCTGACTTCTGTTCTCACAGGGTAAGAGCCTGCTGCATCCAACGTATGGCAATGGAAATGTCAAGTTGCCTAAAAATCACCATATTTTGTTTTCCTCCCTGGAGAAAACCATTCATTATCTAATGAAGAGTGAAGTTCAAAGATCAAAGAGTCCCAGGGATGCTCAGTGCTATGTTGTTTTTGGTTAGAGATGCTCAGGGCCACACTGTCACTGTATTGTAGGATACAATAGGAGACGTTGGTAAGGAAATGGCTGGAAGCAGTGTGCCAGGCAAGGACTGCCAGTCTCCACTGCTTTGCCAAGGGACCACCACCGAAGATAGGTGTTCCGCTTGACAGTGGTAGGCAGAGGGTATCCTCTGAGTATCCTCTCTGCTCTGGCTTTGAAAACTGGGCTACATGCCATTTTGTCTAGGCTACAGTTACTGCACAATCTTCTGAGTATCACACTTGGCAGAAGGAGGTGGCTTGATGCTAAACCCGAGCTATGGTTTCCACAGTGGCTTCTTCTACCACTGAGTTATATACACAAAGCAAAGTCTGTAGTAGTCTTCTTGAAGTGTGTGGGCTTCTCACACTCCTCTCAGCAGATCAAGCAGTCTGTCTTTGCTCTGCACGCAGCAAGGGACACTGGAGGGGCTCCCAGTTTCTGTGGATTGTGTGGCAGTGATATTCAGGAGTCGATGGGAGGTACACTGTGAAGTGAAGAGGGGTTCACACTCACATACTTGTACAGACAAAACTCACAGACGGAAAGGGCATGACGGCAGCCTAGCCTAGGAATGTATCTAATTTAGTCCCTAATGGCTTGATGTTCTAAAGTGCTGTTACTCATTTTAAAGGCTGGAAAATCTCACGTGAAAACCAGCAGCACAGCCTTCTCTTGAAAAGTCCGGACCTTGAGCAAGGCTGGGTCTCTCAAGTCGACTCACGCATAGAACTAGAGACTCAGTGCTTCCTTCAGGCAGGGTGCTCAGTCTCAAAGCATGGTCCCTAGCTGGCAGCATCAGCATCTCCTGACCACTTGCTAGGAATAATGATTCTAAAAAAGAAATCACAAATTCACAGTAGGAGAGAGCAGAGTGGGGTTACCAGAGGTGGATATTGGGAGAGTAGACTGGGGAGACGTTGCCTAAAGGCTACAAAGTTTCAGTGGCTCAGAAGCGTGTTTTTAAGGTGCTCAATAATTGACTAGAGTCGATGAAAGCATTGTATACTTCAAAGTTGTGAAAAAAAGAATGGCTTTTTATTGTTCTCATAAAAAACATGCTAAGCATCTAAGGAGATGAATACATTAAAGATCTTAGAGCTGTTCTAGAGTGTGCATACATTCAAAGCAATACATTGAGCCAGGCTGTTGTCTATTTTCTGTTATGACAACTGCCTCCCCAAGACCAGCTATTTTATCAGGAATAGTTCATTTGTCCCCTGCCCTGTTGTGGAAGTTGCTCAGGTTCATGGTGCTCATATCTGACGAGGTTCCTTCTCAAAGGGCATGGCACAAAGATATGGCCAGAAAGTTTTGCTCAGCCTGGGGTAGAGCAAGGTGCCAGAGAGCTCACTTGTATAACAAACCCTCAGTATCCATGACCTCATTAATCCATTCATCCTCGAGCATTGTTAGTCCACTTGTGAGCACTGGGATCAAATGAGCCACCACCTCTCAAAAGCCATGTGTGAGGCATTGGCTACACACCCACCCACATCTCAGAACACATCATCAAACTGTCATGGTCATGAGATGAGATTTCATAGTTTACTCCCCCAGCTTCTGGTTATAGAAAACTCCATGCTTTCCTTTGTTAAAGGGAACTGGTCCAGATGATGCTGATGTATCCCTTCCGTATTCTTCATCTTCTCCTCATCTTTGCTTCCAGAGGCATTTCTCCCAGTTCACAACCCTCATCTTCATTGAAAGCTGCTGTTGCTGAAAAGGTTTGGAGAGCCAGAGTTGGAACCATTTCCTTAGGGTTGCTTGATCCAAGTGTGACGGAGATGCTTCCGTTGTTGTCTGACTACTGTGGTGAATACAAGCTTGGACATCTTTGTAAACATTGTTTTGAGCGCTCTTCAGCTTCTGCTTCAACTGATCTCTTGTCAGCACTGTGACTGGAACTTTCCTCTAGTGCTGGAAGGAGCAGTCTTAATTTTGAAAACTTCTTTCTTCTTCTTCTTCTTCTTCTTCTTCTTCTTCTTCTTCTTCTTCTTCTTCTTCTTCTTCTTCTTCTTCTTCTCTTTCTCCTTCTCCTCCTCCTCCTCCTCTCCTTCTTCCTTCTTCCTTCTTCCTTCTTCCTTCTTCCTTCTCCTTCTCCTTCTCCTTCTCCTTCTCCTTCTCCTTCTCCTTCTCCTCCTCCTCCTCCTCCTCCTCCTCCTCCTCCTCTTCTCTCCTCCTCCTTTCCTCTTCCTCTCTTCTTTCCTCCTTTTCCTCCTCCTCTTACTTCTTCTTCCTTCCTCTTCCTTTCTACTTCCTCTTCCCTCTCCCCCTCTCCCCTTCCTTCTCCCTCCCTCCTCCTCCATCTCCTTCTCCTCCTCCTCTTTCTTCTTCTTTTTCTTCCTCCTCCTTGTCTTTCTCCTCCTCTTACTCCTTCTTCCTCCTCTTTTTCCTCCTCCTTCCTCTTTCCCTCTCCTCTCCCTTCTCCCTCCCTCGCTCCCTCTCCTCCTTCTTTTTCTTCCTCCTCCTCTCATTGCCCTAGTAAGAAACATATTTCCACAAAGGTGTCCTTCATGAGCCAGGCATACCCTGGTAGCTTATTTATCAACTTCCTTTTCGCCATCTTCTTCCTAAGTATTTGTGTTTATATCCATAGATTAGTGTTGCTTTCAACCCCACCCCTATCCAAGGAACTAGCTGTTGGCTGTTAATGCTGCTGGGTAAAGAGAATCCCCTTTCTTCAGTGGTGTAGTAACTCATGATCCAGCAACCCCCCCCCCACACACACACATGCTCATGCAAACAATCCTAATCCAATTCTGTGAGCTATAAAGTTTTAAAGAGATATGGAAGTAGAAATAGGAAAGTGACATGTTGGAAATAAAGACTCCAGTGGGAGATAAAAGAGGCTAAGGGGATGTGATCAAAATATAATATGCATGCATAAAATTATAAAAAAATAAAATTGTTTTAATTAAAAACAGATACCCTGAGTTTTAAAGTCTGATATTGCCCTGGGCTAGTGATATGTAGGTGTGATGGTCTCTCCAGATGTTAGACGGTAGTATTAAGGCACAGTTCCTGGGCATCCTGAGGTAACATGGAAAGCAACTGATATGCCAGTGGGCTGGGGTCACTGGGGCAACTGTCATTTGTGAAGTTTCCAGATTATGATGGCGTCTTGGAAAGCAGGACAAGGAGCACCTCAATTATCACAGCAGCAACCTTGCCGATGGTTACAGCCTTTGCATTCCAAGTTCTTAGAAGGACCCTGACCCGGATGGTGGGTACATTCAATACCTGTTCTACTTGATCATTACAGCAATCACAAGGAGCATCTGATTTATCTGTCTATCTTTTCAAAATTATTGAAATATGTCTGAGGTTAGCCTGGGGTAAGAGAAAGTACAGAGGGTGAAATGGAGTTAGGGGCCTGAGTCCTATCCCACTTAATTACTGATTAAGAAAATGCCTTACAGCAGATCTTATGGAGGCGATTTTTCAATTGAGGCTTCCTTCATTCATATACCTCTAGCTTTAAGGAGAAATACAAGGCTAGCAAACACGGTGGCAGCGGGGTTTGAGGCAGACATCTGCACAAAGTCTCCTGAGCAGAGTTAGTCGTCACATGTTTATGTCTAGGATTGCACATCTGTCTTCCATAGGATGTCCCCTTGATGGAGAGTCTGACACAGACAACCAACAGAGGTGAACGCTGTCAGAACACCACTGTCCCAAACCTCATGAAATGCCCTGACCTGGCAGTGAATCAGAAGCACAGCCAAGGACACTCACCTGTAGGGTTAACTTTTCACTGTGTAGTGCTCTCTCCCAAACCGCTGCTCCAATAAAGAAGCTATACAGTTCTGTTTTTGTGTTCAGATGATGGCTATCCCTAACTCTTTTAGGGTATGGCCAAATCCTGCCACCCTTGGAACAAAGTGGTACCCCAAGAAAAAGGAGTCAAGAGATCAGACTTGAAACAACAGATGCTGCAGACTCCCTCCCCATGGGATGGGGTCAGGGTGCTGACTGGCATCTGAGGCAGCACACAGTCCTTACAGGACTGTCTTGATGTAATCTCAGGATGGGGTAAGACTCAGACAACAGAAATGAAACAGCAGTCATTGCCCTTCTTAGGAACTCAGGTAACAACTTTCTCACAGAGAAACACATTGGCAAGGTTTTACCTGGCCTTGGGTATGAATGCCAGGCTTCCTGGAGATCTTAACTCTACCAAGACCAGAAGAGCAATGTGCAAGTAGCTTCAAGGTTTACACACACTTTCTTCCTCCGTGCTCTGTCCTTAACCTTTGGGACCCATTCCTTGGCTGTCCTCTTGTGAACCCTACACACACACAAGGCTCTCTCTGGCTTGACTCAAAAAAAAAAAAAAAGCTTCTGTTTTCTTGGAAAACAGAAACAATCTTTAGCTCACTCTTTTTCTGTGGACATCGTGTTAAAAGCAAGTGGCCAACAAGTTGTCAGAGGTAAGCTAAGCTGGGATCCTTTATGGCAGCTGCTCGGTCTGAGGGTGAGGATCCGATACTAAGTCTGGGCTCAGGGGTTGGGACTTGAAAGTACCTGATGGTCTTAATTGCTCACCTGAAAGTCCAAGCCGAGCTGCCTTTCCCTGCACATCTGAGCACAAGCCTGCACAGATAAAGAAGAGGAAAGCCCAAGGAGAGGGAAGGGGCCAGAGAGTTTAGGGATGTAGCATCATAGCGGCAGAACATTTGCCTAGCATAATAAATGCATCTATGTGCACGTTATTATTATCATTATTGTTGTTGTTGCTGTTGCTGCCTTTTTTCAAGACGGGGTTTCTCTGTGTTGCCCTGGCTGTCCTGGAACTCACTCAGTAGACCAGGCTGGCCTCAAACTCAGAGATCCACCTGCCTCTGCCTCCTGAGTGCTGGGATTAAAGGCGTGTGCCACCACCGCCTGGTTCTAAATGCACATCCGTGTATATGCCACCCATTCCAGTGGGTTGCTCTTATGGGACTACAGAAAGAGCTAGAAAGGCCACGAATGCTGACTTAGCTCTGCCCCTGCGGTTCTCAAACAGCACTGGCGAGGAGATAGAAGTTTCAGTTCCAGACACTGATTTCCCCAACCCTAGGTAAATATGGGCCCACGAATGACAATGATAACACAAACAATGTTCTTTGTCTCAATTTATCCCTGCAACCTTCTTTCAGGCAGTTAACACCCCAAACTTCCAAGTAGAAACACTGGGGTTCAGAGAAGTGAAGCGACTTGCCTGCAATGACACAGCTTCTGCTAACTGAGTGTGTCTCTTACTTCATAACCTTACTCCACTCACTCCCACCCCCAGCCCACCCCTCCCACCCCGGGTGCTAGAGAGCCCTAGTCAGAAGGCCTCATAGAATTAACAAACATTAGCCAGAGGAGGACTCTCAGGAGTTCACTGGTCTCATTAAGGCCTGGACACGTGTTTTAAATTTCCTTTTCCAGAACTCTGGGGAAGACTTGTTCAACAGCTCCAAAGACAGCAGCTGTGGACACAGATCATTTCCTAGAGACTTCACTCAGTAGATTCCACACCAGATTTATCCTCTGGGCCACTGTAGCTGTACCTGGAGTGGAGATAGCCATGCCTAGTGCCACCTCAGCCTTTGGCCTTTGACCTCCCTGGGTGAAATCTGAAGCCAGGGCCAACTGGTATTCAGCATCTGCTCTGAACGGTTTTGTTTGTTTGTTTGTTTGTTTGTTTGTTTGTTTGAAATTGGTTTCAGAAGGTCAGGAGTACTTGAGCTTTAGTCCTAAAGCCCCATATTTTCTAAATCTCAGGTTCTCCTGTGGGAATGCCCCAAGAGAACCCTGCCCCCAGCATCCCTTCCCAGCTCTGGTAATTTCCATTGGGGTGGGGCCGGGGAGCCCACGGTCACAGCTTGCCAGGTTACCCAGGAAAGTTAAGGAGGATCCTGCTGTCTCTGCTTCTCTGAGAATGTAGAAGGTTGACTTGGATGATTCTGGAAGTTCTGTGTCGTGACTGAGAGAGGACACTCCAAAAAGCCACTAAGCTATGCCTGAGTCATGGTCCACTGAGTCAGTGGTCCAGGCTGGGAGCTAGAGCCTGGCAGGGGGACCTGAGTAGGCAGTTCAGAATCTCTACTCAGTCCAGAATCTCCATGTAGGAGGTGTGGGGCAACAGGCAGTTCCCAGGGAAGCTTGTGGTCTGAGGAGGCAAGGAGAGTCACCAATGGGTTGGGAGTTGGGCAGAGTCCAAACCTATCAGCCAGCATTCTGGTCCTAACCAGTGAGCCACACAGAGATGCAGCTGGAATTGAAAAGAATGTCTAATGTTTCATCAGAAACTGGAAATCCTGGATTTATGTGACATTTCCCAAATTTTGTTAAGGTATCAGCATCTAATTTCATTTACAAGCAACAGAGCTGCCCCAGCCAAATAAATATATCTATTGACTGACTGTGGCCTCCCCTGTCAGTAAAAGGTCCTTTGAGAACAGTCCTCAAATGTCACGGATGTTCCGTGGGTAGTAGGAGAGCCTGGATGTCCTTCAACAGTACTGTGTGTGCCCAGGTTACACCCATGGCAGGTGCTGGCTACAGCCCTAAGACTTGGCGCATGAGAGCATCATCGCCCTGTGAGAATGGAAAGCACCACAGGATGGAGAAACCTTCTAGGTAGGAGGCAATCTGATGAGACGCCCCCTCCACCCCCAGCACCTATTATAGACACTCATCAGCCTGCTCACAGCTGGGAAGACCAGCATACTGGGGCTCTTCTGCAGGGCTTGGCTGACAAGGATCTCTTGGAGTGCATTCCCTTCTGTGTCTAATCCTACTAGAGTTTCCTTGACCCAAGATAGTGTATGTTACAGTCCAAACCCATTTGCTAAATGAGTAGGTATCAAAAAGTAAAATGGGGGCAACTTCTGCTTAAGGGGCTCCACTCTTGGTGGGGGGACTTAGCAGCCACTATATGAACACCCCAGAGAAGTAGGCTGGTTCAGACAGCTCAAAGCCAGCTCTTGTTCTTGGACCTCCAATAACATTGAGCTATGAGCCTAGTTGCAGAGCCTCTTGCGTCCAGGCTGGTGTTACCAATTTCAGAACAGCCCCTCTAAAAGGTCCTGGGATTTCAAGGTCACTAGATACAACAGTAAATTTGTCTTGTGTCTTCTGTCGTCACACACTTCAGGATCCCTCCAGCTGCTGTTTTTTTCTTTATGACTCAAGGTGGACACTGAGGCACAAGCAACATCCAAACTCCTTCAGATTCTAGCAGGCTAATGTGCCCCATGTATCTGAATCTAAATGTGTACTGTGAGTAAATCCATCCAAACTCACTCTCCTTCATCCTGCCCTCTTTGATGTCTCCAGATGTTGGGAAACCCTTGGATGGGTAGGTACCTAGCCTTCCCAGTTCTGCAGCAGCAGGGAGTTGGGACTGCTCCCTCCTGGTTGGGAGCGTGGGTGGACCAGGCAAGAGTCAAGCACTTGGTATCTCCATTGTGAAGCAACGGGGTAATCAGGCTCACTTCTTTGCTAAGGGTGGAGCTGTCTGGGCAGGTCCTCAGAAACCAGGGAAGAGCTCTAAGCTCTGAGACAGGCAGGACTGGAGAGAGATGAAGGAATCCATCTCAGGTATCAGGGCTGCTGTGGTCTGTACCTTGGAACACAGAATTAGGCTCGGATTATTTAGGGCTTGACCACAGTGTCCAGAAGCAGCTAAAATAGTGGCTACAGAGAATATGGGGACTGTTATCCTGGCCATACTCTTGACAGTTGCGTGGCCTTGACTAAGAGCTCCTGAGGACACCCTGTGTCCCTATTTTAAAAAGGAGTAACACATTTCACAGGTCTGCTGTGGATATTAGGTAACAATTCAGTCTGGCCTGTAATACATAATAGGTACCAAGTTAAACGGGAGACTGTTATCACAATATCCCTCCAGACCAGCCTCACTTTCAGTCTCAAACCTTCACTGTGAAGCTCCTGTGTGGGGAATTCACATCCCATCACATGGCAAGGGATCAGTGACCACACTTCTTTTGGGTCAGCAAGTTCCCTGTCTACTTCCCTCCCAACACACTGTTGGATTTAGTGTCCCCGTCTCTCATGCCGTTGGAAGTGCTGAGTACCTGACTTTCAGTCAGTAGAATGTTGGGAGAAAAGACCCTACCTCACTACCTGCCTGGAGAAGACCCTAGAGGCCAAAGAAGGACAGTGAAGTCCTGGGCTGCCACTAGAAAAGAACCAGGGAGGGATCACCAATGTGGTAATGAAAAAGAAACTTGCATTGTAGGAGTCAGTCAACTGTGTCCCGTAGTCCAAATACGCTCTTTCTGCTGTCTGTTTTCACATGGTGTTTTGTTTATCCACTCAAAGTAAATTTTAACATTTGAAAAAGTAGTTTAAAGAATGACATTTCATGGTCCAGGACAACTGTATAAAATTGAAATTTTAGTGTCCATATGTGAAGTCTAGGGCACAGTGACCCCCTCTGTACAGTGACTTTTCTGTACTGTCTGTGGCTGCTTTCACACAGTTCCAACAGAGCCTGTGGCTGGCAGAGCCTCGGGACTTCCCATCTGGCCCATACAGAGGAGCTGCTAGCCCCAGGGTGCTATAAACTAGGACTTGGGGGTTGGTATAAGTTAGTTTGGACTAACTCACACAACGGAGGGATTTCTCTAAAGGAATGTGATGAATATTTTGAAGACTTTGAGATGTAAGGTAAATTTGCTTTTTCTGAGGATTACTGGAATTTGCCCATCTGCCAAGATTTATCAGTGATGGGGGTGGAGGGGTGGGGGGGAGCTGGTGACATAGCACTGTAACTCAGTGTTTGCCTTGACTGCACAAGGCCTTGGTTGTGTGTGACTCACTGTGTGATTCATAGCACGGTGAGGGAGGGGGATGAGGGGGGGAGTTCAACAGCAAAAATGCAGACCAAAATAAGCAAAATAGAAGGCCTGTGAGAGGAAACCATTGCTTGCTGCTTTGCAGTCGAGACATGGGACCTAGTTTCCCTGTGAATCAGCATGGCGGTTCTCCTTACGAGCTGTGGTACAGGACAATAGAAACCTAGCTCCCCTCCTCTTCTTGGAGGAGGTAGTCTGTGCCCCTCCTCCGTGAATGTCTGAGATTGCAAACAGTACCTAATCCTATGTAAATTGTTTTTTCCCCTATACCTGCACATCGTGATAAAGTTTTGTTTATAAATCAGACACCAAAAAAGACTAAGTGGAACATTTTGTGAAAACAAAATTAACTATTATAATAATACATTGTAATGGAAGTTATTTAAAAATCAGAAAGAACCTATTTCTAGAAATTTCCCTTTAATATTTTTAGATTATGGTTGACCGTAAGTAGTTGAAACCACAGAATCAAAAGCATGAATAAAGGAAGACTACTGTTTTAACCTTTGGGTGCTAACAAAGTCTCTTTCACAGCTCCTTGGATCAGGGCATGTGACTAAGGCTGGCCCTGGAAGGAAGCTCTCACATGCAGACAGACACACTGCTACCGGAATATCTACAGATGACACTTATGCCAGCACAGGCCAACCTGCCCTTCTCTCTCTTCCCCAGGCTGTCTTAGCTCACCCTGACTCTGCTGAAAGTGCAAGGCAATTAGCTAAGGGTGGAGAAATCACCTCGTGACTTTGCAAGGAAGAACTGGCATGTCCTGCAGTTGAGGAATGAGAAATCCCAACTGCAAATAGGTCCAGCCTTGCAAGACAGAGTCCTCTCAGAGCACTTCTGCTCAGAGATGGCTAGGGAGGACTCAGAAAGATGCCGTACGATGACCACAGCACCTGAAGTCTACCAGGAACTGCTGTGAAAAACCTATTCACAGAAGTTGGTTAAATGTAAAAACTGAGGAACTGGGGAATGTTCTGTCAGGGACATTCAGGACAACACAGAGGGTAAAGAAGGGAGATGAGGAAGGAACATCGGTGTGGCACATTCAGCTCTTGCCTGCCACAGTGGCCCACTGCTAAAGAAAACTTTGTGAGCCTCTCGCTAAGTTAATAAATAATTTATTTATTATCTTGCTTTGTTAATAAATAAAGGTCAGCCATGGAAGTATTTACACCACAGAAACTGCTAAAGGCCATAGCTCAGGACTTTGTGTTTCATTTAGTTTTGAAGAGTGAATTAAGAAGACACCCTGTTAGGCATGAAGCGAAGGGAGCAGAACAGAAGGGTCTATTTAGAATAAGACCCCTCGGAGAGAGCTCTCCAGCTCACAGGAGCAAAGTGGTGATCTGTAATAGCCTAATGAGGTAATGCATGTTTGTTTTAGAGAGATTTTCCCGATGTGGCCCAGACAGGTTCTGTGACTTGCTCAAAGTCACACAGCTAACAAGTGCTTTGTGTTTTGGGAAGAGATAGCTTGTTCTGTTTTTCTCCATTTCTCTAACAACTCATGAATTAACAACTACAATTGCCGGGTGGTGGTGGCACATGCCTTTAATCCCAGCACTTGGGAGGCAGAGGCAGGTGGATTTCTGAGTTCGAGGCCAGCCTGGTCTACAGAGTGAGTTCCAGGACAGCCAGGGCTACACAGAGAAACCCTGTCTCGAAAAACAAAACAAACAAAACAAAACAAAACAAAGCAAAACAAAACAAAAAAACAACTACAATTCCTTGGCTGAAAAGAGCCTGTAGTGTCAGTTCCTTAAGCTACCTAAAAACCTCAGAATTCACCTGTAGAGTCTCATCCTGCTTCTGGCTTCATTTTCACAAACCAAATATACCCAACGGACCTCAACTTACTGTTGTTATGGATCTTCTTTACTTCTCTTGCTGAGGATTTTATTTCCTTTCCTTTGGGGCCAGTGGGGTCTAGAGATAAAATCTGTGCTTCATCAGCAATCAGGGTTCAAAGGTCAGAACTGACTCAGTCAACACTGTCACATAAACATAGGGACCTGAATTTGATCCCTGAAACCCATGTAAAAAGCTGAAAGGTGGCACACATTTGCAATGCCTGTGCCAGGGAGGGGATAGGCTGATGCCAGCCAGCTTAACTTTACTGTGGCCAGCCTGAGGTCCCAGTGACAGACCTTGTTTCAACAAAACTAGATAGATGGGTCTTGAAAAGTTGACACCGAGGTTGACCCCTGGAGGTCTCCATATGCTCGTGCACCTGTACCCACATGCTCACATCACAAATGTTCAAAGACAAATAACCAGTTGCTGAAAGTAAAGTAAAAATTCATTTTAATAGAACATTTATTAATTATGAAAAAGACCATAGGCTCCAACCTGGTCCTGAAGGCAACCTAGTCTTGATCATCATGATGGTTTCCTCTCATTTTGTACAAGTTTGTATTGTTTTGAGACATGGGAATTTCTTCACCTTGGACAATGTCTGATAATTTCTTCTTGAGTCTAAGATTCAGCCAACTTGATTTTTGACAGTGTATGGCTCTCTCCATTTGAGCAGGGTCTTTCTTCTGTAAAATTTATTAGAGCCCCATTAAGATCTCTGAAGAATATGATGGAGATGCCCACAAAGTGAATTAGGGAGGCATCTGCTTCCAGACAGACAATGTTCTATCAACAAGATGTAACTCATGCAGGGCAGATAACTAAAGTCTTCAGAACATAGTTTTCAGCTATCCCCCCTTCCCCAGGTGCTTCTGGGAGCATTCTTGCTGTGTGGATGTGCTGGGCATGGGAGTCGGGTGGACACAGGGATGGGAAATGGAGCACTTTGCCATGTGTGAAGTGGGTAACTGGCGTGAGATTACCTACTTCCTTTGTCTAGTCTAACCTGGATAGTTGCAAGACTCAACAATGCTAGTTGCATATAGAAACTGTCTCAATAATTTCTAGATATCCATCTCTTCTGCAACCCATGAGTAATTCTCCCCAGTATCTCCATATAACTGAGACAGAAAGCTTGGATCTCCCCATGAAGGGATTAGTCACCTACATAAATAAGGATCCAGATGGCTGAGGAAACACTCCGAGTCTCATGATGGGATTGCCAAGAACTAAAATGTGCTTTCACTCTAAGAAAGCACATCATGCCACAGGAAGCACGACTAATGCGTCATCCCGCCCACCACCTTCACTCCCACTCCCAACAATGAACAATGGTACAGAGCGGGCCAGCGTGACATCACCAACACTTGCTCTTCCCTCTAGCCGGCACAGCATCACTCTGGGATTCCTTCTCCCGTGACTCACTCATCCATTCTCAGTCTGACCTGACTCCCTGTCATCTCCTCACTCCCCTAGCCTTTCACCAGACCCTCTGAGCCTTCCCTGGTCCCACGGACTTGCTCTCAGAACCTTCCCTCTGGTCCAGCTCACTGCTATCTGGCCCAACAACCCCCAAGAAAGTGGAGGAGCACTGGTTTTCACCAGTGAGAAAGTTGTGTGCATTTTTCAAAGCTGGCCACTCCCATAGCTGCTTCCTCCTTTATCATTCTCTTCCTCTATCTCTCATTTCTCCAAAGACCTGTGCACCAGTTTATTGCTTTTATCTCCTTCACCAATCAGATAAGTGTTTGTCTCCATTGCCAGTCAGGTTTTGACCTGCCTTCCACCATTACCTTTTTCCCCCCTCTCCTCTTTCGCTTCTCTTCCATGATCCTACCCACTCCCAGCATCCTTCTGCAGCCACCATGTACTATACTTCCACCTCCCTGACTCAGTGTCCCCACTGCTGTATTCTGTTCTCCTCTTCTGTCCCCCAGATCACTGGATATGCTTTTTCCCTCCTTTCCAATGACCAATGTGTCAATTCATTCATTCAGTCATTCATTTGTTCTCCAAGTGTGTGTTCGGAGCCAATCTGTCTTGTAGTGATTTGTCTAAGACAGCACTGCGTTCACATTAATGAGATCACAAAGGCCCCTCCCATCCCATTGTTTGTGGGATCCATGCTTACGTAGCACTCACATCTCCTATAAGTGAGCATACTAGTTAGTTTTATGTCAGCTTAACATAAGCGAGGGTCATCCGGGAAGAGGGAATCTCAACTGAGAAAACACCTTCATCAGATTGGCTTCCATGTAGGTTCCTGGCTTGAGCTCCAAATAAACCTTTTCCCTGCAGGTTGTTTTTGGTCGCGGTGTTCAGCCCAGCAGCAGAAAAGGGACTGATACACTGGGTTCCATCTGATGTTTCTTAGACTCCCCTTAGTGAGTCCGCTATACCAAGGAAGCAGATGGTCCTAGAGTCTCCTTCAACAGCTACATTTACTCTGCTCTCAGTCATGTCTTTCTTTGCTCACTCCTTGTCTGACCCATGCCCAAGGCCTGTCTACCACACAGAGACCCTCTGGGAAGCTACTGTGATCCTTTTGCAACTTTTCTGGGACAGCTTTTTCCTCCCACTGGAACTGGGTGTCCCCGATCTCAGTGCACATGTGTCTTCCAAAAGGTACCAGGGAAGTGGTCCTGGCTCTCATGTTCCTTGTATGCCATGCCCTCAGTACCCAAGACAGAGCTGGATTGGCCAGGCTTAGTTCTATGTTAATACGGTTAATTCCAATGACAACCAATAACTGAGAGACTGAGACACTCAAGACTTCTCCCAAGGTTATGTGGTTAGTAGGTGATGGGGTTGGAAGAGAGTCTAGAACTGCCTCATATCCTTCCTTGTGCACTGAAGACTCTTCCTACATGGGAGTCGGGTGGACACAGGGATGGGAAACTCATCTATGTCCTGCAGAAAGAAGCGCAGGCTATCCTCATTTGAACGCCATGGCACTGTCAGCATCCTCAAATGTTTCTAAAATTAGATGAATGTCGGTGTCTGAGCTGGTAGCTTCCCAGATCAAGAATAAGCAGCAATGAGGCAAATAGCCATAGCCTATGCTTTCCCAACAAATCCAGTAGTAGTCACTGTAGTCACCCCTGTTCTAGAAAGTCAAGTACCTCTAACCCTGGTGTTCACATGGCTAGAGAAATAGTCTTCCTCCCCAGGGAGAAGAAGCCAGAGAGACACTAGACAGCCCCAAAGCCTTGCAGGATACTATCACCGCTTACTGAGTCTCCTGCTTCTAGGCCAGTGCCTTCCAGCCAGGTTACCCTGCCATTGTCTAGGTTATGGTCCAGTGCCATAAGAAGCCATGGGTTCAATGCCTAGGGTTGTTGGGTTCCCCCAGAAGGTTTGACCAGTTCTCCATCTGATGACAGAAGGTCAGACTGGTGGCCCTTGAAACAGAGGTTTTGTTCATGGCCTCTGTCCAGGAAACACTCCAAGTTTCTTTCCATTGATAAATAAAAACATTAATGGACAGCCAGACCCTGTCTTACCATGTAGAACCAGGCCTGGTGTCTACTGGTGTCATCCGGAGAAGACATCTGGACAAGACCCTACACAGAAGGTGGCAGAGGGATTAGGACATGATCCATAGTGCTGCCTGCAGTGCACCTAGAGGCTGCACAGACACAGAAGACCCCTCCCACCAGGCCCTGTGCCTCCACTAGCCCCCTTCACCTGACATTCTTGCTTGTCACAGAACCCTAATGTTCCAAGATGGAATTCCTGTGGCTCTAGCTGGTATGGGAAGCATCTCAGGAGGACCATGCTCCTGTATGAACCTGAGCAGTTACACAGAGCCAGATTGCCTGCAGCCGAATTCCAGTGTGGCCACCATAAATTGTGTCACAGTGTGTCACAAGAGCATTTCTGTGTCTCCATTTTCTCTTTTGTATGGTGTTAGGAGGAACGAGTGGGTGAATTCTTGTTAAGTGCAGAGAGCGGAGCTTTGCTCACTGGAGACACCTATTATGCTGGTTATCTCCAGTTCTGCTTCCTGTACCTGCTGGCAGGGACACTCAGCAATCGCAACAGGCTGGGGGCTGGAAAATGTCAGAGGTGTTTGCGAACATCAGCATGCTTGCATCCGCGTTTTTCTGATAAGCCTAAGAGAATGAGGAAGACACAGTTTGTGGTCCGTGCCAATCTGCCCATCTCAAGGCTGCTGGGTGGGAGGCTAAGGGGCTGCTGCAGTCTTTATTTCTAAGTCAAGTTTCGAGAATTCATTTTGAGATGTCCAAAATTATTCTGAAAGGATGTTTTACATTCTTAAGATGATAGCAATTTATGGTCATATTAATGTTTAAATCTATGTATATCTATTTATGTATCATCTGTCTATATCAACCTATCATCTGTCTATCAATTATCTATCACCTATCAATTATCTATCAATCTATTATCTATCAATTATCTATCTATCTATCTATCTATCTATCTATCTATCTATCTATCTATCTATCATAAATCCATCCATCCATTTACCCACCCATCCACCTATCATCTACAAGAAGGCAAAACTCTAAGAGAGAAGAACCTGAGATGGGCAGGAGGACTTAGCCGTGCCGTGAGGAGCCCCTTCCCACTCTGCTGCTCCTGCTGCCAGGAACTCCCTCAAGCCTTTCCTACCCTAACAGATTAAAACTTCTGAAACCATGAGTCAAGATAAACCTTCCCTCTATTAAGTCATTTCTGTTAGGCATTTTGTCATACTAACTAATGCAAAGGTCTCTTCTTATTGCCCTTTTTCAGGGTAATGTGGGGAGGAAGAAGAAAAATTATGGAGGGGCACATAGATAGAAATAAAGGTGAGAAGGCAAGAAGGTACCTAGGTCCTGACTAAGGATTCTTACAGGGAGAGGTTGGCCCCCTGTGAGACCCTGACAGAGCTCCCCCTATATGTGGCAACCTTGGTGGCGTGTCTGTGCCATTTTAGAGGAGGTGATACCGTTCTGATGGCATTTCTGCATGCAGCCTGCAGAGGACCCTGCAGCAGTGGGCTACCAAGCACCAGAACCAGCTTCATATATTCCCAAGAAGGCTGTGTATGCGAAGGAGTGTGTAAAGAAACTGTGAATGTGTCCTCTCCACCAGGGGAAGGTTTTTTTTTTTTTTATTGTGGATAGAGAAAGAAAATATCCAGAGGCATCTGGGAAAGTCCAGAGCGGAGAGAAGAGAAGGCAGACTGGACGTAGTCAGGGTTAGGCAAGCAGCTGAATGGGAGACAGTAGTGGAGATAGCAAGAGATAGAGTGTGTGTGTGTGTGTGTGTGTGTGTGTGTGTGTGTGTTTGTCTCTGTGTGTCTCTCTGTCTGTGTGTGTCTGTGTGTGTGTCTGTGTGTCTCTGTGTGTGTCTGTGTGTGTGTGTGTCTGTGTGTGTGTGTGTGTTGTGTGTATGTCTGTGTGCCTCTGTGTGTGTGTTTGAGAGAGAGAGAGAACACTAAAGAAAGTGTGAAGGAGCAGAGAGTCAACAAGTAACGAGGTAGTACAAGAGAGCAAGGAGTAAAAGTAGACAAACCCTGCAGATTATAAGGAAGATGTGTAGCTGGGGAAGGGACTCCATTTCAGAGACAGAAAATCCATTTCACAACTTCCTGAGGAATGCAGGCCTTTATTAGCCACTAGAAATTCCATAATCCAACCTGAGCTCATTTCTGAAGGGCCAGAGACCTAAGAGAACTAAAAGGCTTTGGGCCAAGTCTCTCTTCCTGGCCCATGACCAGCAACCTGTTGTGCTGACTAGATGCCATACAGATTAGATGTCTGTGTTGTTGCCATGGAGACACAGGTGCTGACTGGGACTCATAGTGGGCCCCAGCTCCTCTTGCCTCTTCCTCTGAGCAGTGGTGTCTGCCTATGTCTCCAGCTGTCAGTGTCCTATGGTGCCAGGGCTGAAAGGTACCCACAGGCATCCTTGAGCTAGGCCTCACGAAGAAAGAACCAGGCCAAGGATAATGAGGTAGGCAGCCTGTGGATCAGGTCTCCTGAGGAAAACACTGGAGCAGGTGACTCACTCCCAGGGAATCCTCTGGGTTATAAATAGGCCTGGCTGGCAGTCCCAGAGGGAGAAATAAAAGGCGATTGTAGTCGCAGCTTCCTGATAGGTGGTAATGTTACCATAAAATCCCTCTGAGGGAATTCCTGTGTCAGGCAGTGGAGCCCCTTGCATGCCAGAGCCAGCCCTGGGAAGAGGAAACATGGCAGGTACCTGGAGGTACTGTACCTTTGTGATGGCAATGGATTAATCATCTCCCCAGCCCATCTGATAAGGGCTCTCCTTCTTTATCTAGAGATGTACAAGCACGGAAGGAGAGGCTCCTGGCCTGATTCCCGGCTCTCTATAGCCAACTTAGTGTGGGGACCCACATCTGTCTGGTGGAGAGGCTTCTACTCCCTTAGCCAGACATCGTCCTACAAAGGAGCCTCCAATATGACCCATCTAGAGAGACAATGAAGCCTTCTTAACATAATCCAGCCAAGCAGACTCCACTGGATTCTGGTTCAAGGCTGGCTATAGGATATGCTTCCCTGAGAGCAGAGTAGCTAGGAATCTGTGTAAGTCGGGGTGCATTATATCCCTTTCCAGCCTTGCTTCTTTTTTTCAAAAGCTAGGTGCAGAGCTAGGAAATGTTTTCCACAGGAGCTGAGCCAAAGGCCTGTTCTCAGTCATGGTTCTTGATTCCTTTTGCCATTGAGAACCAGGTATTTCTCCATGCAAGCATTCTGGAGAGAGTTCCAGAAATGCCCTGGCCCACACAGCCATACCCACTCCAGCACCTCCCACATGCACTCCCACAAAGCAAGACTAGCTTTGTCCAGGTGGCTACCCAGTAGACCAGGAGATAGGTTGCCCCAACCAACTCCTGAAGGCCCAAGGCCCAGCAGGCAGGATTGTGTACATTCCAGGGCTGCTTAGGGCCTGGACATCATGGGTGAGTGACGCCAAAGCCTCAGAAAGCATCCTCAAGTCCACCCATGTAATCAGAGCTATGGCAGGGATGGAATCTAGTAGCTTTGCCAGCTTCCTCAAGCATGGTGAGCCCAGAACCAAAGCTGGCCAGGCTCCGTTTACATTGGCAAAGCTGGAAGGTACAAGAGACACCTCATATACACACAGGTGAGTTCTCTTGTTTTATTGGGCTTGCCTTTGTTTTTTATTTATACAGCAAACCATCTCCCTTTGCAAAACCTACTGCTACAGAATTAATTTCATGAAGAACAGAAAGGGGCTAGATCCTGTAAGGATGACCTGCTCAACTGAAAGAGGTTTCTGAGCAGGGTGCCTGTGGAAGGGCCTCCCTGTGGTGTGTGTGCACACTCTGGGTGTAGTGTCTCTTCCCATTGACACATGGGATGATGAGAGAGTCCCTGAACTGAGCCTTGTATCTGTTCCTACCAGTGATCTTTAAGACCTGTGGGTCCTCTGACACCTGCACATGCTGCATACATACGAGTAAGAACCAAAAACAGCATCGCGGAGTGAAAATGGACTTCATGTTTACTAGTTGAACCCCAGAGGACTGGCTGTGATATCTGTGGATGTGCTGGCTTTTTACTGATGGCACTCCAGAGTATAGAAACCCAGGATCATGAGGTGCATACCAAATGGAGACAGAATCCCCACCATGCATCCATCTCAGCCTTCCCCCAAGGGTGAGATGTTGGCACCTAATTCATCAGAATATGAAGAAGGCAAACAGACACTCCGTACTCTAGGAGGCCTGTGGCTTATGGTTCCAGAAACCTGATATGGTATGGCCACTGTCACTGTCGTGAAGGTCTTTGAGGAAAGGAATCTGTGCAATCTAAATGTAGGACCAGTGGCAATAAAAGCAAGACCCCCATCAGCAAAGCCTTCATTCATTCTAGGGCTCTGGTAATCTCTGGATCTGCCAATCACAGTAAAGCCAAGGGACTCTGCTGCTCCCAAATGACATTCACACCCTTCCCCACTGGCCAACGGCTTAGGAGTAATAGCGCAACAGCATGAACCCAGTCCCATAGATCCATGGCCAGCAAGGTTGTCACCACAGGCCCTTTCTTTAGGCGCATGACCCAACAGGACTCCTGGAACCTACACTTAGGAATTTCCTGGTAGCTACAAAACTCAAGAGCAATTTGTCCGGCATGCACAAGGCCCTGGGTTCAATTCCTGGTTACTCCAAACAAAATTAAAAAAGAAAAAAGGGATAGTTATGCCTGGGGATATAGGCCAGTGCTAGAGTAATATGTGTGAGGCCCCTAGGTAAATCCTCAGCAACACAGAAGGAAAAAAAAAAACAAAAAAGGAGCCACAGCTGACCCTTTCTGCTAGAGGGACTTTGGGACTGTAACCTGGGCTAGACACCAAGTCATCCCTTTGTCTTTCCCTGGGTTCTATCACTGTGGCAGTTGACTCTCAAGCGTGAACCCTGAGCCTACAGTCTCTTCTGCATCCCATCCTCTACAAGGACATTCTTCAGGACATTCACTGTGTCTTACTGTTGCCTCAGAGAACCTCCAAAATAAGCTGCCTTGATCTCAAAGCTGGGTGGGTTGGGATGGCCTGTGGATTTCTCACCAGTCCACACTGCCCTCCCCACCCTGCCGTCTTTCCCTAGTCTCTGTCTTGATGACTCTACAGATGCATCTGAGAAGGCTTTTGTAGAACGACTTGATGTTTGATGACCTTGGCAAGAAAAGTTGAAGCAAAGCCAGAAGTCTCCTGGCTCAGTTGCCTACACCATGCATCTTGTCCTTCCTTCCTCCCACCTCTCAGCTCACAACTCCCTAGACTTGGCTTCTATATCGTCAACTAGTTCCACTGATATCACCAATGACCTTAACCACTAAACTTATCTGGTATGATTGAGTTTTCAGTGGAGTCCTCTCAGCCTCCACAGCCAAATGCTTTAGCCCCAACCTTGCCTTCCTCCTAGCTCTTGGCCTTCTGCCCTGATCTCCTTGAATGACCCAGCCCACTCTCTCCTTCTGGCCAGCCTGGTCTTGGTTCTCCCTTGCTACCTCTCAGTGATTTCCTGCCCCTTCACATGGCCACTCCTGGTGCTCCAATAGTTCCTGCCTTGGAGTCCTTCCCCTATACCCTCCTCTGACCTTTAGGTTTCATTTCACCATTTCCCAACTGACCAATGCCTTTGACTAAGCTTAACCAAAACACAAACTCTAGCTCTTAATATTCTTCACCAAAACCAGTCCACTTCTGGAATCTTCTACCACTGGCCCAGGTCACTAACATCCAACAGCCGACCAAGTAATTATACATATGTATTCACACACACGCGCACGCACACGCACACGCACACGCACACGCACACACGCACGCACACACGCACGCACACAAGCACACATCATTATGTAAATAGCATGTGAACTACATTCTTAAAGTTAGGTGTACAGTGTAGGATCACTAGCCATAGGGAGACCACTACAGAGCAGATTTCTATGTCGCGCCCACCCGACCAGCAAGCAGACAAAATACGGTTGGATTCTTCTCAACAGTCTTTATTGCAGGAACTCTAAAAATTCTACGGGGACCCTGTGCAGTTGAAGAGCGCTGCTTATGTCGAGGAGCAGGGGTTGCCACGCAAGGATTGGCTAAGGCCTCAATACCTCATTAGCATTTACCCACTCAGGAGGGGTACACGCCAGAATCGTGCTGACGCATGTGCAGAATACTTGTTTACCAAAAAAGTCTGATGAGGCAGGCAGGCAGTCTGCGCCATCTTCAAATGTCGGCTACCGACATTTCTAGAACGTTCTCATCCTACTTAACTGAAGTGTTATGAAAACTGTTTAAGAACTTCCAGTATTCTCCACCTTTCTACTCTCTGGTTCTGTGAGTTCATGGTTTTAGATTCTCAAATGGGAGAGTCATGAAGTATTTGACTTCTGTGATATTTTCACTTCACATCATGTCTGCCAGGCTCATCCACGGTGTTGCCTATGACAGGATACTATAATTTTGGAGGCTAAATAACAGTGTGGTGCCATATGTGCATACTCTTGACACATTCATCCGCTGATGGACACCCAAGTTGATTCTGCAATGTGGCCATTGCGACTCCTACTGTAACAACAGGGACGCATGACACATCTCTTTGAGATCTTCTGGTCTTTGCAATTCTCAGTTGTATAATTCTGAATTATGTATGACTCGTCTATTTAAAAAAATTTTTTAAAGACAAAAAGTTTTAATTTTATGCACCTAGATGGTTTGCCTGCGTGGATGTATGTGTACCATATACATGCCTAGTGCCTACAGAGGCCAGAAGAAGGCATCTAGAACCCCTGCAACTAGAATTAGTTAGAGACAGTCACAAGTCTGGGAGCCAAACTTGAGGCCTCTGCAAGAGCAGTAAGTGTTCATAGATTTGAATTATCTTTCCACCTCTATATTTTCAATCTTTTGAGAAACTGGAATCAAAGGATTAGAGGAATCTAATCCTTGCTAGCACTTGCCTGCTGTTTGTTGTTGATTTTTGGTTTTTGGGTTTCTGTTTGGTTTTTGTTTTTGTTTGCAATAGCCTTTGTTGGGGCTGAGATGATATCTCCCTGTGGCTTGCTCTGCATCTCCCAGATAACTGCCATCAGTGAGCATGCTCGCAGTCCACCCATTTCTCCTTACTCCCCAAGGTGCCCATCAGTCCCAGTACCAACTTTGCTTACTTGGGTTCCTGTGGCCTTGTCCAAACAGGTCCTTCCTCACCTACCTTCATCCCCAAGCCCCCATCTACTCTCTGCACAAGCAGAGGAGTATTTTCAAAGCAGAAATTTCCCTTGCCAAGGCATCCTCTTCTTCCTGCTACTCGGGATAAAATTGAACCCCTGGTGTGGTCTGTGGTGTCTTGGTTTCCTGCTGGTCAGTATATTAGGTGAGTTTCTTCCATCACCCACTTAAACTCTTACATATGTCTCCTTCAGAGCTTAACTCCATCAGACCTCAGCTGAAATGCACTTCAGCACTTGCAGTCTGGTGAGAATACAGCACCCCCTCATTCCAAAGTCCATTTCCACCTCAGTGGAATAGGTAACTGACTTGAAGAAAGCAAAGCAAGAAACACATGTATTTTGATATCTCTGTCTCTTTGTCTCTCTGTCTCTCTGCCCCGTACCTCTCTCTCTCTCCCAACCTAGAAAGAGCCTTAGAATGTGTAGCCACATCCCACAGATGCTTCTGTGTGTGGTGGATTGGAGTATGTATCGTTTCTCAGGGCCGCGGTCTAAAGCATCGTGACCCTGGTGCCTTAAATAATGAGTGTCTTAAGGTTTTTGGGCTCCTGACTCAGAGCAGGCACAGCAGGGTGAGTCTCCCTCGAGGCAGGAGAGAATGTTCCACTGCTTCCAGAGACACTTTGATGCCTTCATTGTCACAGATGCTCTCAGGTTGCATATTAGTGTCCTACCTGCTTGCTTTTACAAAGACAGTTGGATTAGAAACCACCCTACTTCAGTGTGCTCTTTTCCTAACTAATTATATCTCTGATGGCCCAATTCCCAAGTAGAGTCAAGCTCTAGGGCTTGGAGCATTATGATGTCAGCTTCAGTGCTGGGAGGGTGCAATCCCACCCTTACCAGAATTTGTTTATAGGACCCAAGGAGGCCAGGCTAGGCTGACTGGGCATGGGTGGATCCTTCTGTGGTCAGTGGCATACTGCCATTGTGCCTACAGTCAAATGACCAATGTCCTAATGTCCTCGGGCCCTGCCTGGCTAAAGAAAGTCACTTTTGAATGACAGGACATTCAGTCACCCCAGAGTAGGCAGAGAGCCCTCCCACATCTCTGGGGAAAGGACTCAGCAGTGAGGAGGACCTTCTTGAGGGCCCTCAGAAACTTCTTGCACATAGCCCTTCTGAGAGCCATCTTATCTCTGGTTTTTCCTCCTACTTGCTGGCTCTTCGGCTGATCTTGGGGCCCAGCAAGGCCATGGCTCCCACAATATACTCATCTGTTGAGGAGAAAGGCACAGGCCTTTCCCCTCCTGTCTGTTACTGAGAACAGGGAGCCAGCCAGGGCCTTCCCAGAACCAGCAAGATAAACGAAAGTAAGATAGTATTTCCATGGCTCCGATGTCTTTTGGGACATACTTCAAAATTACAGACTCCACCCTGAGAGGGCTGAGGGCACTGGAGGGGGGGGGCACAGAACTGGAGAACCCAGGGGTAACTCTTCCAGATATTCTACAGCCTGTATCACCCTCGGCAGTAGGGGGCCACAGCAGGAGTGCTCCATATATTTCCTGCTGGTATCTCCATCCCCCTCAGCTCCCCAAAGTAGAGCTGTCTTCATCTGTCTTGCCTCCCAAGCTGCCCACGGTGTTCTGTGCCAGGGTAACAGTACCACAAATACCCAACCATATCTGAGAGAAGCTGGACTCCACTCACAGTCTGCCCACATCTGCTTCCGTCAGCCGCTGGCACGTGTCTCCCACTTACTCTCCAGGTGACCCCAGTCTTTCCACTCACATTCAGAACCACCTTTTATGTTTTACACAACCTGGTGCTTGCTGCTGCTCTCTCTCTCTCCATCTGTCCTCACTTCCTTTTTTTGAACTCCAGGTCACTTCAAGAGCCTGAATCTATCCATTTATAGTGTTCTTCTCTGGATGTCTCCACCATGTCCCAAACAACATATCCACGCCCTGTGTTTCTGCACCAGTATATCAAACCCACCAGACAGCTCCGTGTTCCAGGCTGGTCTTCTCCCTGAACAATGCCTTTCTGCATGTTGACCCCCACTTGTGGAACTCTCTTCCTCCTTTTCTTCAGCCCATGAACTCCTATTCATCCTGCAAGACCCAACTCCACATCAGGCCTCATAGTATTAGCCTAAGCCACCACACCGCATCTCTCCTCTGAAAGCAAACAGGATAGGCATACACTGTCGCACTTGGCAGTGTGTTTTGTCGTGTCAGTTAGCCGTGCTGTAACAAGAGTTCCAGAGGTTCTCGGGACAGTATGTACAATGTCTTTCCCATAACAGAGCCATAACAAGGCTGCTTTCTTGGATCCATACCTGAAATTATTACTTAGGGGACCAGAAATGCAGATTTTAACAAACACATTAGGTGGTCTTGCAGCAAGGGGTTGTGAGGCCCCACACTGAGAACTTGCCACTCCTGTGGGTGCTAGCTTCAGGATCTCATCCTCAGGGGTGTTATCCCCAGTTTTAGTCCAGCACTGTGGCAGGGAAGGGCAATAGAGCTGACGTGAAGAAGACTGACTTGGGGTTGATGTGATGGTATTAAATGTTCCCTTGACTGAACATAGAATCACATAGGAGAGAAGTCTCTAGGCATATCTGTGAGGGATTGTCTAGAGTAAGGTGAGCCTCTGAGGCTATCTTGGTTATGTATGTGGGAAGACCCATATTAACTGCAGGCAGGACAACTCCCTGGACAAGAGATTTTGGAGTGTATAAAGTAGAAGATGTGAGCTGAGCACTACCGTGCATGCACTGTTCTCAGCTCTCTGGTTGGGTCTACACTGTAACCAGTTACTTCAAGCTCCGGCTGTCTGGACTTCCCCGCCATGATGGGCTGCACCCTTGAACTGGCTAGGTTTGAGAGATTGTATCAGGACCAACACCTTGGCTTGTGTGAACCTCATAAAAGACCACAGAGTTCAAAGAGCTGTGGAGGAGAACTGAGAAACAAACCCTTGGCCACAGTACAAGGATCTAACACATATTTGATGATGTGTCCAGTAAATACTTTTTGTCAAGGTATTTTATCATGGAACCAAACCCTCACAGCACCAAACCCTGAGGATACATGTTAACAAGACATATTCTGAGTCAGGCAAGGCAGAGATTTCTGGAATAAAAGTAATAGAAACTTGAAAGGGGAATCATTAACTTGGATCCCCACCTTTGTGCAGAAGTAGGAGCTGAGGAACTAACGAATGGTATAGAGACCTTAGTGTCATATTTCAGGCCTGTGTTTACATACAGCTACATCCCACGGTATCTATACCCTCATTTGTCAGTCCTGGAGTCTGCCAGCTTCTGGGGCTGGTTAGCCGTAGGGGCAGGATAGACATGAAGGAACAGATATACCGAGAGAGGTTGAAATGAAGACTTTGCTACCTCAGACACAAGAGGACAATAATGCCCTGACAACAATTTCCTGGACTAGTTCTTGTTGCTCCGGCTGTTTTCATGTGACTTTTTAGATGTCTGTAAGTCCTCAGCCATCTTATAAAGCTCTCTAGTCGACCTGTGCTTTTAAAGGGATATATTACAGTCTAGGTAGCTGGCATCATTCTTGATTTTTTTTTTTCTGAAAGTTATATCCAAGAACAGAATAAGCAGGCACCCTATTTTCTCAGAAGACATATGCTAACAAGGGAAAAGAGACACAAAACAGTATTAAAGGGGTAATTGTCACAGTCGATAGAAAGTTCTTTGTGTTGTGAAGTAGAAATAGAATAAGGCAGAACATTGGAGAAAGAGGAAGGGGTGGAAGGAAGAGAGCAAAGGATGCTTAGATCACAAGCAGGGGAATAGAGAACCAGCCTTACAAGAGGGGACTGCTTACTAGTGTCTGCGTTAACTTGAAATAAGCTGGGGTAATCGGAGAGGAGGGAACCTTAAATGCCTCCACAAAAAGGAGTGGTGGGAAAACCTGTGGGGCACTTTTCTGATTAATGAATCACTGTGACCCACGAGTGAACTGTGAGGAGAGACTGAAGTTTAACTCAAGATTTGACAGAACCAGGAGACCTTAGGTGATATTGCTCAACAGTCCTTCGCTGTATTTCTTCTGAAGCTTTTATTCCATGACAGCTCACGGTTCAAGCAGGGAGAGACAAACAATGATAAACACACAGAGAAGTTCTCAACACCTCCACCAGATGTGCTCAGGGGGCAGAAAGTCTCAGGGTGAAGTGAGCCAATGCCTTGACTGTGTAAAGCTAAGGAAAGGAAGCATTTTGCCCCCAACATTCCTTGAGTGTGCAAACAGAGGCATTCCTCCCAGGAGAGTAACCAAGTAAAGTCTATATCATATAAAGGCTGCAGTGATTAGTTCAGGAGGGTTCAGTCCACTATGGGTGATGCTATTTGTGGTCAGGCAGTCCTGAGTTGTATAAGAAAGTAGATTGAGCAAGCTGTGAAGAGAAAACCAATTAAAAAGCATCCACCATGCCTCTAGGTTCCTGCTTTGCTTGAGTTCCTGTCTTGTCCTGTCACTGAGGAGTGATGACTGTTTCCTGAAAGTGGACTATAAAATAAAATGTTTGCTTCCCAAGGTATTTTTGTCATTAGGGTGTGGTAGTTTGAATGAGAATGGCTGCCATAGGCTCAGATGTTCGAATACTTGGTCCCTAGTTGGTAGAACTGTTTAGAAAGATCTGGAGGTGTGGCCTTACTGAAGGAGGTGTGCTACTGGAGACAGGCTCTGAGGTCTCAAAAATCCACACAATCCACAGCTGGCTTTCTTTCTGCCTCCTAGCTGAGTCTTAAGTTGTAAGGTCTCAGATACTGCTCCAGCTCAATGCCTACCTGCCTGCTGCTTTGACACCCCCACACACACATGATGGTCATGGACTCTAACCCTCTGGAACTGTAAGCCCCAAATAAAACATTTCTTCCATAAGTTGCTAAGGTCATGGTGTCTTATCACAGCAATAGAAAAGAAACTAAGACTTAAGTAATACCAGAAGTGGAATTGCTGTGGCAGATCTGAGCATGTTGTTTAATGGAAGAATGTGGAAGACTTTGAGACTTTTGACTAGAAAAGTAGTTGAATGCTGAAGCATGGCTTAACGGATGTGGTGGTTTGAATATGCTTGGCCCAGGGGATGAGTGGCAATTTTAGGAGGTGTGGCCTTGTTGGAATAGGTGTGGCCTTATTGGAGGAAGTGTGTCACTGTGGGGGTGGGCTTTGAGACCCTCTCTTCCTAATTGCCTAAGAGAGTCAGTCTTCTTCTAGCAGCCTTCAGATGAAGACGTAGAACTCTCAGCTCCTCCCTCGCCATGCCTGCCTGGATGCTGACATCCTCCCACCTTGATAATAGTGGACTGAATCTTTGAATCTGTAAGCCAAGCCCAATTAAATGTTGTCCTTCGTAAGAGTTGCCTTGATCATGATGTCTCTTCACAGCAATGGAAATGCCAACTAAGGCTGTGGGCAACCTAACAGGAGCGTAACAGACAAGTGACTGGAGTGATATGGATTCCGAAGGTCAGTGTGGATTGTAGAGATCCAACTCACGAGGTTACAGAGCGGAGCAATAGTAATGGAGCTAGAGGCCATTCTTGTAATATTTTGGCAGAGAATGTGGCTACTTTCTGCCCATATCCTAAGAAACTTCTTGAAAATAAACTGAAAACATAATGGATTAATTTCCCTGGTAGAGGAGATTTCAAGACAGCCTAATATTGACTCCGTCATATGATTGTTAGCAATCACTCTTATTCAGGTCCAGAATGAAAACGAGTAAATGGGACAAAAAGAAATTTTAAAAATATACAATTTGAAGAGGAAAAATAGCACCAGGACATTTAATGTTGGAGTTCAAAGAGATGAAATGATTTTTTTTAAAAAAGGCTTGGCCTGAAATAGAAGAAAGGAAGAGGTACCATGAGGGCAAGACTTCACTAAGCTAAACTTCCTACTTGTAAAAGAAATGGCCCAAGGAGTTTTCTGTTTCTAAAAAGCAACAGCAAATCAAAGCTGCTATGTATGTGACTCAAGGTTGGCCAGGGTTCACCCCGAGTTGGTAGTCAGACTTGTCAGTGTCATTCATACGATTCTGGATCGAGAGTCATAAAGAGTACACAAGTAAAGGGGTTATGGAATCATCCTTGTGTGTGTCTAAGAAGAGCAGCTGAAGCCATGAGTGAGGCAGGGGAATCCCTACACTAGGCCCTACAAGGCCATTTGGCGAAGCTGTGAAACTGAAGCCTGGATTGTGTTGGAGACACCAAGATGCTTCCATGCCAAAACCATTAGACTGCTGTCAAGGAGAGTTATAGACAGAGAGAGAGAGAGAGAAAGAGAGAGAGAGAGAGAGAGAGAAAGAGAGAGAGAGAGAGGCCATTTGTCATCAGAGAAGATTCAGAGTTTTCCCTGATGATTCATTGGGTTTTACTTTAACTCAGTAGTATTTCTTCACTACGGCATTTTCCTTCCTTTTGGAATGGTGATGTATATCCTATGCCATTGTGTGTTGAAAGTGTACAATCTGCCCTTTTGATTGTACAGAGGTGTCTTCGTTATGTTTTCTGTTGCTGTGATGAAACACCATGACTAAAGAGCAAATTGGAGAGGAAAGGATTTATTTGGCTTACACTTCCACATTGTAGTCCATCATTGAAGGAAGCCAGGACAGGAACTCAAACAGGACAGGAACCTAGAGGCAGGAGCCAACACAGAAAGTGGTGCTGTTTACTGACTTGTTCAGCCTGCTTTCTTATAGATTCCAGGATCACTAACCCAAAGATGGCACCACTCACACTAGGATAGACCATCCCTATTCCTAATTAATCACTAATTAAGAAAATGCCTTACAACTAGATCTTATGGAGGCATTGTTTTTCAGTCGAGGTTTGCTCCATTGAGATAACTTTAGATTGTGACAAGTGAACAGAAAACTAGCAACCACAGAGAGATTACAATTAACAGAGTTCCTTGGGTCTCAGAAGACGCATTTCTTTATGGGGACATAGACATGAGACATCTGGCTTTCTGTGCCTACCTTATTTCACTATCTACAGGCTCACCCATGTTCCCTTCTGGTTATTGTTGAGATGAATTAGGAATCATCTGAGCTGTGCTCAGATGCTCTTACATAGTCCTGATGGGAACTGATGGTGCTCTGATACAACAGAGAGCAGCAAAGGTAATAGGTAACTCCAGAGCCACTTCAGAAACCAACACAGAATTCAATGAACCTCAAAAGAGAAGTTAAATCAAGTGGGTTTCCACTCCTTACAGCTAACAGAGTCCTGCCCCTGGTCTTTGCTCTCCCCAGCTCACTGTGGCCTCTCCTGGCCTGACTTTCCACTGCACTCAGGACCTGGTAAGACTCTTCCTCACAAACCACTGCCCCACGAGGATTCAGCAGTGATGACTAAGTCAAAGGTTCCAATGAGTCGACTGTTTACACACGGAAGCCAGAGTCAGAAAGAACAGTGGGTGTGAAGGAGAAACCCAGGAAATCCACCGTGGACCCAGGAGCGTGTTTGGGTTCAGTGCTTTTTCCCACACATCCTTAGCAGCTGCAAAGCCTGGTCCTCTGTGGCTGAAACTTCTCGGGGAAAGCATCAGACCACACGCATCAGTCAGAAAGACTGCACAGGTGTGTTGGCAACAGTGCTTGCCTGCCTACACACTGCTTAAGGTTGGAATACAGTGTCTCTCCAGAAGAGCTCAGGTGTTGAAGACTCAGCCTTCAGCTAGTAGCACTTTTTGAGAATGGTTGGATTATTGGTTAAGTCATTCATCAATGAGCTCTTAGCAGTGTGAGCTACTGAGAGGAAGAACCTGATGGAGAAGTAGAGCACTGAGAATGCACCTCTGAAGTGTAAGTCTTTCCCCTGGAGCCCTCGTGGCCACAATGAGGGAAAGCAGCTCTCCTCAGTTATACATTTCCATCGTAATATTTATGTCTTGCCACAGACCTAAAAGCAATAGATCCAGGAATCCATGGATCACATCCTCTAAAACCTAAGTCTATCTTTCTTTCTTTAGGTAGAGTTCAACTGGGTATTTTGTCACAGAAATGAAAAACTAAGTGACACACCTTATGAAACCTCTGAGGTTTTCCAGCTCGCTTTACTGTTATGCCAGGTCATATGACCAGTTTTGACCAGTGGATTGTGTCAGGGATGTAGTCATTTCCACAACAAGCTTATAATAAAGGGCAGTGAACCTCCTCCATCCCTCTTTCCCCACTATCGTGAAACGGCAAAAATGGATTAAACCTGGATCCATGAAGTTCAATGAAGAGGACTACGGCCACCTCTCATTAGATCTGTGTGAGCAAAACTAAGTTTGTACGTTACCACTACATCCAGCCACGGACATCAGTGACAATTACAAATAGTCCATGATTTTGGAATCAATCTAAATCATGAAGAAGAATGTGTAACACTTTTAATGTTATCTTATGGTTTGAAAGATCTTTTGCTTATTTCCATTTGACCCTCGCTGACTCCATTAACCACATAGTCTATCTGAACATTTTCAGATGGATATCTTCAGAAAAGCTTTCAAAACAAATATGAAAAACACTGGCACTTCCACATTTGCTATTGCGTCATTCACAATAGCTAAGATATGGGATCAGATTATGTACCAATCTGTAGGTGCATGGATAAGGGAAATGATACACACACACACACACACACACACACACACACACACACACACACACGCCTCACAGACTCCAGTTCTTTGCAATATCAGATACATTTTAAAAGTATTAGAAATAAAGGCCAGTGATTTTCAAGCCCATAAACTCTGGGGTACTCCACACAGTCCCAGGGTGACAATGGCTCCTGATGGCAAAAATTGACGTTGAGAAGGCTTGAGATGGAAACGGAGATGCAAGATGTGTGAGTGTGCACTCCAGATGTGTGAGTGTGCACTCCCATAAGTAGTTAGATCGTCAACCTGTCAGAAAAACGATAAGCAATTCTATGTGTAACTTAGTTCTGCAAGAGAAAGAAGAAAACAGGGTCAAAAAGACCTCTAATCATCCTCAAAGACTTAATAATGTTCAGTTTGTTAAGCTGTGCTGTGGGTAGATGAGAGTCCCTTGTATTCTCGCTTATTCTATGAAAACTATGCACCAGGTAGTGTGCATATTTTTGTATGTATGACATACCTCTCGTTACATTAACGTCTCTAAAGTATGTTGATATCCTTCCCAGGAAGGCACATTCATCCGATCCCAGGTATGAGTCACTGAATTAATCTGTGAACAATGAAACAATAAGGAAAACCTGAGGCTTTTAAAATGACTCACCCTATTTTGTAAAAGCGTGGTGATGTCGATGAGGCCTAAGACTTACATAAAACAGTGAGGAAATAATTCTCAGTGTATCATTTCCTCAACCTCCCTACCCAACTAGAAGAGAGACACGGACTTCCCTTAAGTTAGCAATAACCATTTACAATTGCAATGGGGGCTGGAGAGATGGCTCAGTAGTTAAGAGCACTGGCTGCTCTTGCAGAGGTCCTGAGTTCAGTTTCTGGCACTTCAGGTCCGGGGATCTGTTGTTCTCTGGCCTCTGGGTGGCCCGAACTTGGTGCACATAGCTCATGCAGGCGTTCTTACACGTACACAATAAACAAAACATGTCTTCAGAGCTGTAATAATAAGGGGGAAAATACTGTTCAAAGAAACAATAAAGTAATAAATGTAACAGTTTACATAGGAATAACAATTTAAATTCTTGATAAAAAAAATAAAATGTATTGGAGTCTGTTTCTTGTTTGTTTGTTTAAGCTGGACAGTGGTGGTACATTCTTTTAATCCCAGCACTCAGGAGGCAGAGGCAGGTGGATCTCAGAGGAAGAGTTCAAGGCCAGCCCGGCTTACAGAATGAGTTCTGGGGCAGCCAGGACTACACAGAGAAACCTTGTCTTGAAAAACAAGAAAACAAAAAAAAGTTTATATTTATTTCCTGTGTATATCTATTTTTATTTGCCTGAATTTATGTTTATATGCCATGTGGATGCACCAGCCAAGGAGGCCAGCAGAGGCTGTGGGAATCTCTGGGACTGGAGTCACTGACAGTGGTGAGCCATAGGGACATACACTGGGTCTTCTGCATGAGCAGTAAGTATTCTTAACCACTGAGCCACCTCTCCAGCCCCAGTGGAGGCTGTTTTATAAATACCTGAATACCTCTATGTTTCTGAATTGAAATGCCCATTATTATAAAGAGGCCTTTTCTTCCTCAAATGAGAAACAAGTTAATGGAAAACCAGGCTAAGTTCTTAAGGATTTCCTACAGAATTTGAAATGGACTCTCTTTTAAAATGTACCTGATGTAATTATGAGAAATATTTGAAAATGCAAGACTGTTGAGTTAGTATCAAATATTTTATAAAGATATGATAATCAAAACAGGGTGTTATTGAAAAAACAGACAGCTAGGAAGAGAAGCATAGCAAATGCTTTAAATGAAGTCATGATTACTCATGAATCTAGCATATGGCAGACACTTGGTTCAGACAGAAACTCAGGTGTTCAATAAATGTGGGTTGGGCTCTTAACAAGTATTTCAAAAACAGACTTAGATTTCTAATGTATCTCTATATGCGAGAAACAAAATGCAAATGAATGAAACAATCACATTTAGACAAAATTATGAAAGTACAATAAACTATGTAGGGCATTATCTTCACACTGTACATGCAGAGTCTTTCTAGGGAAGATGCCAAATGAATTAGGCATGAAACAACACAGATTTGATGTCATATTTGGTACTTTGACATATTTGACATCATTTGTAAAATTTTATAATGAACAATACTTAGGGAGAAAAGTATTAGTAATGAGTAGAAAGGGCAATTCCAAGTCACAAATGACAAAACAAAATTAGTGAAAGACAACTTCGAATTACTAAGCAAAACAGTTGAGAAGACTCCATGTGAACTAGAATGTGGAGAAGCAGATCCTTCCTAAGGCAATGAGGGGAGCGTTGGACCCGGGCCTGTTCTGGTTTCACCTTCTGACTCAGTAATCTCATGGTTTGCATTGCGGCTGGTCCAAATCCGCTCACACGCTCACGGATCTGTGTTCGGGTCCCTTCTCTTTGTCGTTGCTAGTCAGAAACTAGCTGGGCAAATGTGCTTGTTAGGCTGAAATCGGCAACATAACCGACGAAGTGCACCTACTATGAAGTGTGTGGCTCTCTGCTGGAAACAGACTTGGGGTTGAAGCGGGGAGCGGAGAAACAAAGCCTCAGAGCAACGCACCCATTATTACAACGCATTCCCGCAGGTGCCGGAAACGAAACCGCGCATCACAAAATCAGAACGATCTTCAGCAAACTAGAGTTCTTGTAGGAGAAATGAGATCATGGGTGCGTCAGGGAGATAAGATCTACACGGAAGAACTTTGAAAGCCTTGCTATTTGTGTTGTCTTTGATTTTTAAGAAACTCCTATTAAAAATGTTCAAGCTGGAGAATAGGTAGAAGATGGCTCCACTTAAAACTTTTTTGAAGGCAAATTCTTAAATGCATGTACTGTACTCTTTCCTTTGCCCTGAAGTGTGAGGTCATAAAAAATGATCCTGTAATCTGAAGCCACAAGCTGAAAGTTTAACAATGACCAGTGGGAGGATCTGTTCTGAACGTTCTCTGGGGAGGAGCAAGCGCTGGGTCCTGGAGGCAGATTTGGTAATGGCTGCTTCACATAGCATGCCTTTCTATTTAAAGTGGAAGAAAATTATATACAAGTAAGGGAACATTATTGAACAACAACAAACGTTTTTCTATGATGTTGAAATACATACAAATAAAAATATTTCACTTGTCTGTCAATTATTTTTATTAGTTTTTTTTTTTAAATTATGGAGTGATACATGTTCATAACAAGTTAGACAAGCCAGAGGTAAAGAAGGAAACATTAGCACCTCTGGCGTCACCCTGCGGCACTGACCTGGAAGGTTTCCATGCCAACGCCATTTTTCTGTGCAGATGTTTTGTTAAAACTATCTTAAAGAAGCTTGGGATATTGGCTGGGGCAAACCACTCCCCTAACATCATTATTTCCCTGTGTGCTCTGGGCTAGCCTCAGACTATATTATTATTTTATGTTGCCTTTAAAAGATACTTGGTTCAACATAGGGCATTGGAATTACATTTAAATTTTCACTTTTGTCTTTATATTGTGTGTGTGGGTTTTTTTTGTGTGTGTATAATTTTATATGTATGGGTGTTTTGTCTGTCTGTATACCTGAGTACCACGTATGTGCCAGATACCCTCAGAGAGCAGAAGAGGGTGTCAGATCCCCTGGAACTCGAGTTACAGCTAGTTGAGCTGCCATATGGCTGTTGGGACTCTTACTGGCATCCTCTGCAAGGACAGCCCATACTCTTAAGCCCATCTCTCCAGCCCACAGAGTTGTCTTTATATGCCTATTCAGTTTAATTTATTTTAATAAGCTTATTTAATTTTCTTTAATGGGTACTATATAATTTTTGCTGGGTTTATGCACATAAATATTGTAGAATTATCTTCATTAGCATGGGTAGGACCTCTCTGTTTTCATTTCTAAGTTTGTTAGTATAAAGAAAGGCATTTCAGTTTTGTTTTGTTTTGTTTTGTTTTGTTTTGTTTTGTTTTGTTTGCATACTTACCTTGTGTTTAGTGAGCTTGCTAAAATTTCTTGATCGGTACCAATTAGTATTCAGTTTTGGGAGCTTTTAAGATATGCCATCAACCATGACAATTGAATAACAAGATAATTTGGTGTTTATTTTGAGTATTTTCTATTTTTAAGTTTAATTTTTATCTTGATAAAAGCGAAGCTTTAAAAACAAGCAGTACAAAAAGACATAATTGATCACAGCAGATCTTTGCTGTGGTCACTTGTTCTTAACTGAGGATGGAGCCCAGGGCCTGTAACTGCAAGGCCAGTGCTCTGCCACGGAGCTCGGAGCCACACTCCAGCAAGAATTTAGCCACCTTCCCTTGTGATGCAGCATCCTCAGCAGCAGCTGCTATGACCTCTGTTGACTATTCTGACCGTTTATTTCACAATGCTATAGTTTTAACATGCATGTGAGGGAGCGTGTGGTATATGTATGTGGTGCAGACGTGTGTGACAGTGTGTATGCTCCTATGTGTGCACGCAGAGGCCAGAGGAGGATGACAGGTGCTCTCCTCTATGCCTCTCCAACTTACTCCTTTGAAGTGATCTGTCCCTGATCTTAGAGCTCACACTTCACAGTGGGCTGCTAACCAGCAAGCCCTGGCCATCTGCTCCCAGCAGCACCTGGCTTACAGTTGTGCAGATCATGCCCACGTTGTTGTATCTCAGATGCTGCTCAGGGTTGGACAGCAAGTACTCAAAGCGCTGAGCTATACCTCCAGCCCTCAAACATTCGGCAGTGCCTGTGTTACACGCTTAGACTGGCTCTTCCTAGTTTTAAGTTTAAACGCTGTGCACTGACCTCCTACAATAAGAATTTAGTTCTCTTATACTGTCCCTCACCCTTGTGCACATTCTATTTCCCTTAACATGGTTTTATCATGTTAAAACAATTCTTACCATCACTTAGTCATGCCTGTGTTGTAACCAGTATCTGTAGCCAAATCATCTACATGATGACTAAACGTCTTTTGTTTGCTATGTAGGTTTTCTTTTTGCTAGAATTGAGAATGGCTGTAATCTTTTTGTTTGCCTCATTCTGTCTGTGGGTAAATATATGTCAATGTTATTTGTTGTCTTGGTTGCTCACTCATCAGTATCTCTGAGAATAGTCCATGCTCAAAGAGTTTAAGCCCAGGTTACCAACTATTGGTTTTCTTTGTTTCTTTGAGTTTTGTTGTTCTTCTTGTTTGCTTTTGTTTTTGTTTTTGTTTTGTTTTGTTTTTAGAGGTCCCTTTCCTGTGGCCATGTTTCTTCTCACTTCTAATGGGACTAACTATTCTGGGGGGCGACAGGGCTGTTACCCTGTGCTTCTGCTCACAGGAATCATTAAAACATCCTTCTGCCCCTGGGTTGTGTCTTCTTGTTTACTTAGTTACTCTCCCTCATAAGTTTTCTCTTTCTTGGTTTATTCCTTTTACAGTCGGTAAAAGAAAGCGGTGAGACGAGAAAGTTATTCTCCACACTTGTTGGAAAGATATTCCAGTGAAAAAAGAAAGACAAATGATTAACCCCAGAAAGCAAAGGAGAGGGACTGAGGTCACCCAAGCTGATGTGGGGGAGGGTCCAGAGTCATGAGCAGCAGGGAAAGCTAAGGACAGATTCCATCTCTGGAAATTATCAGATACATCATTTGAGAAAACTCTTGATTTACAGACAGCTAACAACGACAGATAAGACAGAAGACACCCCAAGGCTGTCTGAAGGTTGGGTTTATTAGATTTGTCTTCAGATAGAAAACAAAAACAAAAATGAAAAACCTCAGAAGACCAGCCCATCAATAGTAATTTAACTCAAGGACCCAGTAGGCCAAAAATGTAGGAGAAAGAAGGAACCCACCCACCTCACCCAAGAGGTCACATCAGTATTCAGGTTGCTCTTGAGAGCACTTAATCATCCAACAGATTTGCATTTTGGTCTCTAATAGGAAGAAAGTGGGCAAAAGTTCAAAGTAAGATATATATTGAGTGAATGTCCAACCTCACATCATGAGCCTTGTTAAAGTTTGGATATAAACTCTCCCTCCAAGAAGGTTCATGCTGTGAAGACTTGGTCCTCAGCTTCCAACACTTGAAAGGTAAGTGGAAGAACACAAATCTAATCTGTGGATTAATTCACCAGTGGGTTGTTGGATAATATTGGATGTATTATTCATTTTCTCTCTGACTCTCCTTTCTCTTGGCAGCCATGAAGTGAGCAAGTCCCAGAAAAAAATGGAGCCAACCAACTAGACTGTAATCTCTGAAACTATGAGCACAAATAAAGCCTTCCTCTCTTCAGCTGTGACTTTTCCACCCCTACAGTGATGATGGAGTCACCTCTAAAGTGATGACTGAGTGACTAACACAAGCCTAGGGAGCGAACCCTCAGAGTCTGAGTGAGTAAGTAGTCGTCATTTCCCACCCAAATCAGGAACTTAACAGAAACTGCTTTGGCAGAGCTCTGCAGAGCAAGAGCTGAGCCATGCTCCCACCTGAAATGTGGAATGGTATTTGAAGTTTAAAAAAAATAGGAATATCTTCTGAGAATAGTAAAGTATCAAAGCAACATGGAAAACTTGACAGAACCAAACGGAATTGCCAGGAAATAAACATCAGGATCAAGCTTTGTAATTCAGTCAACAGTTTTACAAGAGGTAAGATGATGAAGTAAAAGAAACAATTGAGGAATGGAAAGATGGGTCTATAAAAAAAATCATAGAATGAAGCAGAGATTGAAAAAACAAAATGAAACAAAATCAAACAGGGCTGGAGAGATGGCTCAGTGGTTAAGAGCACTGGTGGCTCTTCCAGAAGTTCTGGGTTCAATTCTCAGCAATCACATGGTAGCTCACAACCATCTGTAACGCGATCCCATGCCCCCTACCTGTGTGCTTGAAGACAGCAACAATGTACTCATATAAAAATAATAAATCTAAAAGGGGGGAGTTGCTGTGAGTGAAAACCTTGAAGTCTCCTAATCTGTCACCCAAGCAAATAAATATCCTTAAAAAACAATCCAGTATACAAGAGCTGAGGAGCTATGGAGGAGAGAGTTTAAATGGAAAAGTCCAGCATGCATTTAGTGAGAGTCAGAGGAGGGGAGCAGACTGTGACAAAGTCAATATTTGAAGGAACCAAATATTTTTGGCCAAACCTTTTTAGAACTGGCGAAAGCTTGGACTATATCCAGGAACAGTGCTCCTTAATAAATCCATAACAAGATTTCTTCTGCTGTCATATCATTGTGGCTGTTAGAAAGACATAAGAAATTTAAAAATTGTATTAAACAAGATCTACCCCACCCCTCCCTGGAGTTTAAATCCAATGCCAATGTGATAAGGCATTTCAGGATTAGTCTCCACTCTGGGGCGGGGGGAGGCAATAACCTGAAGCCCAGCTGACAGGGTGTGGAGGGCGTTCTTGAAATAGAATTCTTTCCAATCTTCCCCAAAGAGCCATGAACTAACTTAACTATCTCTCTCTCCCTCCTCCTCTCTCCCTCCCTCACTCCCTCTTTCCTTCCCTCCCTTCCTTCCTTTCTTTGTGTCTCTCTTCCTTTCTTTCTTTCTTTCTTTCAGGACAGTATTTTGGTAAAAATGTGTAATTTCCTCAGAGCATGAGAAAGAAAATCCCACACGGTCCTATATCAACAACATGAGCTAAGGCGCCAGAAAAACCTCACATACTCTGTCTTGTCATGAATTACAATCATTGTTCTGGGAATTTTCTCAAGAGTTGGCTTTTTTTCCTTATAAACAAAGCTACATATCATTCTTGAGGCTGTCTGATCACTGGGATGCAAGCAGTTGCAGCAACTCTTTTTCAGACCAAAGAGTGATGCCCAAGTTATCCCCAATTGAGCTATCCTCATCTGAGACCCATACGGACACAGAATTCTCTAGTCTGTCCCAGACATTTCACAGGTGGTACTCAGAGGGCCTCTTCCTTTATCCCCACAAGACTGTATTTTTCTCTGCCTAAACATATCACAACAACACAGCTAAGGCGTCACAGAACTATGAGTGGGGACGAAGCTCCTTGAGATGTCTGGCTCAAGGACCGATAGCTGGGACAGTCTGTTCCCTGATTGTAAGTTAGTCCTGCAATGAAGTTTACAAGACGAAGTTTAATGACCTCTTGGATAAAGATGTGGAGGCTCAGAGACAGCTTAAACAAACCGGACTGGAAAACAAAGGAAATAATTGTTGGCAAGGCTCTGAGTCATCGTTACCCCTGTTTCCCCACCCCTTTCCTTCCTGTTAGTGATAGCCAGGAGATTCAACCTTTTGCTTAGGTGGTCTCAATGTCCCACTGCTAAGGTGGACATATGTTTCAGGTGTGTTCCCCAAGGGCACATATGCTGAGAGCTTACTTATCCTCAGTGTGAGGATATTAACAGCTAAGTATACAATTCAGACTTGGGGCCTAGCAGGAAGGTCTTAGATCTTTGAAAGCATGCTTTGGGGAAGGGTTAGTGTATTTACCCTGTGTCCTCAATCCCTTCTCAGTCTCTAGAACTGTCTGTCTGTCTATCTATCTATCTATCTATCTATCTATCTATCTATCTATCTATCT
>JANHMN010000003.1:61363921-61380619 GCA_030674055.1 Rhabdomys pumilio
TCTATCTATCTATCTATCTATCTATCTATCTATCTATCTATCTATCTATTCATTTATGTTGCCATATGTTCTCTTCCTCTCTCTTGAGCTTCCACCATGATGTCATCTCTCATGTTGTAATATAGCCAGAAAGGCCCTAACCAGAGCTGACTCTATGTTGTTTATACATTTATCATTCAAAATGAACCAAATAAACTTCTTTTCTTTATATACCACCCAGACTCAAGAGTCTTTACTACAGGAACAGAAAATGGACTAATTCTATGACCTGGGCAGAGGCCCTGGTTCCTTTAGAGCAAGGTTAGGGAACCACATCCCTTTCTGTTTTATTACCAGTTCTGCTGCTGGTGATACTGGGTTATTTCTCCCATGAACACAAGACTGACCACAGCAGATAAACAGTAGATGACTCACAGGGGTTCTCAGGCACCTTGAGTCTGCTGTCTACAGTGTCTGGGCTCTCCCCTTTTCTTGCCCTTCCCACCACACTCTTACTTGCTCATCAACCTTCAGTGGCTTCTCATTATTTCCAGTCTCAAAGCCAGACTCGTTGGTCTAGTTTTCAAGGCCTTTCTTCATTTAATCCCAATAACAGTCCGACTGGACTCTCAATGCTCGTTTTTTCTCCTGGTTCTGAGCCTGGGGTGCCCGAGAGGGTGTTTGGAAATGTGTGCAAGCATTGAGTTGATACAAGGGTGGAGGTGGCAACTGGCATTGGATGGCAGGGTCCAGGTGTGAGAGTTGTCCTCTGGGGCCCAAGACAATCCTACACACTGATTGCCGTCCCATCCCAGTGCCAGCATGATTCCTGCTGAGGAATGCTGCCTGAACTGGTCAGTCCTCATCACTTCCCACCCATCAAATCCATATGTACTCTTCTTGTTGCCATCCCACCCCACCTGGGAGCTCCCCACCTCCACTTCTCAGTGTTCTACCAGTTGTGAAGACCTACTTGCTGGATGTCCATCTGAAACCACCAATTCCTTGAAGCCTCAAGCCACTGTTGACACAAGAGGCTAGTGGGAAGACATGAAGGGTATGAATGCTGGAATCATAACAAACCCATGTTTTGAGTCTCACACGACCATTTTACCCATGTTACCCAGGGAGAGAGCCACTTCCTCTAGCCAACCCTCATGTCTAAAACAGCCATAGTGACAGTACTTACCCTAAAAGGTTCTGTGAGCGTTGACTATTACAAGGTCAGACGAAGTGCTCAGCATTACCTAACATGCGCTCAGAACTCCAGTGCAGCCATTATTTAAAAGACTCCTTTCAAATGAGGTTCATATTCAATAAGCCCCCACGGAGTTTCTATATATCCTACTAAAATGTCAGAGCTTCTTTATTCTAGACAGGGACTGCACAGACAGGGTTATTTCTGTTGTTGTTCTTGTTTTTGGTTCTTTTTTTATTTATTCATCCACAAAAAACTGCCATCAGATATAAGCTACTGAGAAACTATAAAAGAAGAGTGTTCTTCTTTTGCCTGGCCCCCTGGAATCCTTCTCTTCAAGGTGCTGGGAGCTCATTCCTGCTTATGCTCCACAGGTGCACAGCTCTAAGGAGACCAAAGAGTAGAAATGTGACTCTCTACATCTTCTTGAGGGCAGATACTCCCTCTGATCAATGGTGACTGATGGATGGTAAATATGAGATGCCACTCCCTGACATGGACCATCCCTACGGAGTAATTTGCAGCCTCTTTCTTTTCCTTCTCTGCTTCAGCACCAATGGGATTCTGTTTTCCCGAGTAACACATGGCTTTTCTCTACTGTCTTCAGAAAGGCTCTTGTCTCCTTACTGAGGAATAGCTTCACTGCATGTCTCCAAGGCCATGCAGGGTCACAGATATGGAGGGATGTATGTGAGTGTATAGGACAGACTGGCTTGTGCTCAGTGGCCTGAGCCTAGGTCTCTATTTTCCTTGAGCTGGCTCTTAGCCCATATTGAGGGGCTGACTGATGAAAGCTACGGGTGTGACTTTCTCAGCAATCCTTAATAATGAAAGTTGAGGAAATCCCCAGTAAGAGATGACCAAGAATGATACAGAAAGGCAGGGGGCCCAGTGAACACATCCTTTATGAGATCCCCAAAGTCTAAAGGGAGGTCCATAGAGAGGACATTCTCCTCCAAAACTCAGGTTGAAGTAGACCAGCCCCTGTAACCACCCCAGGAAGTGATCAGGTCATGAGGCTCTTCTGCTGGAGCAGAGCTGTTGTTGTAACACAGCTGGTTATCAGGGGAATGAGTTGTTATTTTTGTTTTCTACCATATTGTACCTTCTGCCATGAGATGAGGTAGCAAGAAATCCCTCACCAGATGCCAGTGCCTTGATCTTGGACTTTCAAATTTCTAGGGTTGCAGAAATAAATTTATTTTCTTTATAAATCAGCCAGTCTGCAGTATTCTGTTATAGCAACAGAAAACAAAGACAGGGGTATTTGAAATGCCCTAGAGAAATAGCATTGAATTTTCTGTGTTTCAAGAAAACCTGCAGAATCAACTAACCTGAACACATAGGGCCTCACAGAGAGTGAACCACATGGAACTTCTAACAGCAGGAGCAAGGGGCTGTCTCTGACTCAGTTGTCTGCCCTTGGATCTCTTTCCCCTAACTAGATGGCCTTGTCTAGCCTCAATAGAAGAATATGTGTCCATTTCAACTACAACTTGACATGCAAAGCTGGGGGGAGCTATTATCCATAGGCAGTCTCCCCTTCTCTGAGGAGAAAGGATGGGGCACAGAGAGAGAAGAGGTGAGAGGAAGGGGTTGGAAGGAGAGGAGGGAGGGGAAGCTTTGATCAGGATGTAAATTAAATTAATTAATTAATTAATTAATTAATGGAAGTAAAAGAGAATTTTCCATGTTTGAAGATAAAGAAGTGGTACAACCAGACCCAGGACAATGAACAGGCACAGTAGCCTGAACCATCCTGGTTGAAGGGACAAGAGACAAACATGAGAAATCACCTTGGATCCAGCTCTAGTTCTGCCCCTGGGAGGCCATGGCATTCTGAGTCTCTCACATAATTGCTATGGTCATCCATCTTCTTACGTACCCATTGACTATTAGTCTATAAGCGCTAATTCAATGATGATGATCCAGTTAGCAGCTCAATAGTTTTACTCAATGAACTGATAGGTATTTAAGATGTTCATGCTGTTTGCTGTTAGGTTTTTTTTTTTTTTTTTTTTTTTTTTTTTTGCTAGCTCTTTCTATGGAGGATTTTTCATCCATCATCCACAAAGTCCTCTTGATGATATCCAGCGCTCCAGATTTACCCCAGATCCACTGAGGTCTTCCATCTGCTCAGATATTGCTTATGCTCCTGACCCTAGACTCTAGGCCCTCCTCCTGACTCTTTGGCATCTCCTCTGGCTTGGCTCCCAAACCCCGGGCAGGGGCAGTTCTATCAGAACTGTGGGTCAGAGGTGCTTGTGTCCAAAAGCTAGCATCATGTGGCCGAAATGCTGTTTGCTTCTCTTGTTCCTCTAGGTTCTCAACCTTCCTAATGCTGCAACCCTTTAATACAATTCCTCATGTTGTAGTAACCCCCAACTATAAAATTATTTTCATTGCTACTTCATAACTGTGATTTTGCTAGTTATGAATTGTAATGTAAATAGCTGTGTTTTTCAATGCTCTTAGATGAGGCTGAAGGTTGAGGACTGATGATCTAGGTAATGCCTGCTGTTCTGACAGAGAAGGAGGGTGACATTGAACAGGGCCACCTGGAGTTCCTCTTCTCTGAAGGGGTCATAGCTGTGATGGCCTTGAGCCTAAGAGTCACAGGGAGGTTTCCAGCAGACCTGCATGTGAGCCTCCAGTGGGTGGCACACCTCACAAAACAGAATCTCAGAGAGAGCCCTGAACAAAGCTCATGAACTTTTTCACATGCAGAGAAAAAGGCTGACAGGGACTTCCCTTCCAATGTCAATCCAGACTTATCTCCCTAGAAGCTAGAGAAGGCAGGCTTCGGTGAGGAAAACCACATGCCCTTCTCTAGCTGTGTCCAGTCCGAGTAGAAAAAGCATCCCTGCCAGGAATCAGCTGTACATTCTCTGCAAGCCCTCTACTCTGGCATCTTCCCTCAGAGGTTTTACTCTGGCACAAAAATCTTAACAAACCAGAAAATAGTCAAAAATTGAAATGTATTATCCAGTCATTCTGTAAGACTGTAACAATTAGGATGTTAATGAATCACAGTAATACAACAAACCCAACCACCACTAATCAATATGGCCCAGATCTCACCTTTGACAAAGAAGCAACCTTAGGGTGGTAGCCCTAAGGCCACTAATTCCCAAAGGAATCATCCCAGTTGTCCAACCAAAGTGTCAGTTCTGGAGAGGAACACTGTTTTCGAGGCAGAGAACAGACCCACTTGCTTGCCGAGGGCTGCTATCGATGAAGTAACTGGGAACGTGTCTGGTGTTGGTCTCTGGATTCACTCAAGTAAATGAGATGATTTAATTCTAACCAGTTCTTGAGTATCTTGGCCCTTGCTTGACCATTTTAGTGAAGTGACATTTGTACCTCACACAAAGTATTCATGACCCTGCTTCCTGGCCAAAACCCAGACACTTCAAATCCTCTTTAGAACTGTGGTACCAGACAAAATAAAATATGAACAAAAATCAGGAAAAATCTACCAAGGGACATGGGGAGGAGGAAGTTCAGAGACTCAGGCTACCCTTCCAGAATGACCCTTTGGAGGCTTGGAGCTAGTGTGTATAGTCCCAAATCCCGGCACTGGCCACCTTCCCAAATCTGAGTGGCACCTGAAGACATTTGCAAGAAAACGCCAGTTGGCCAGGGAAAGCAGTAACGAGGGAGGATTTGCGGCCTGGCGCTCCAAGGAAAGTAACAATAATGTTAATCAAGTGACTAGAATTGCTTTCCCACAGGCTGTCACAGAGACAATTGGCAAAGATTATCTATCTGTTTTTAAGCACTGTTAACCAAACTCCATCTTCCCCAGAATTCATTAACTCCTCATCTACTTGCTCTTAAAAATCTGGAGGTTTTGGAGCAAAGAAAGCATTATACCCCATTCCGCTAAAATCTCCTGCAGGCACACAGTTTACAACGCAATTGAAAGGAGCTGAAGCCAAGCCACAGACCCTGGCTTGGGATGGTCTGTGATGACACAGGCTTGCTCCATTTGGTACATACAAATGTACCAAATGGACCTGAGTGGGTTCAGGTCCACACCCTAATGCCAGGGGCCCATCCACTAAGAGGACTGATAGAAAGAGTCTAATTGTAGGGAAAGGACACCTTCATGGCTCTTTGGTTTTCCTGGGTGAAACATTTGTGGAGACAGGGCTGACTCAGGGGCTTTTAGGCACTGGTGGAGCATACCTATCTTTCCGGGACTTGGGAGGTTGAGGCAGGAAAATCTCAGGAAAAGGCAACCATGTACATTATGCTGAAACATCATATCCTGCATTCGCTCTCCCAACGTGGACATTCTATCACATCACTGACATGACCAGTTAGGCAATCCAACAGTGCAGAGCTTGGGTTCCGTCCTATTCCCACTGCTTATATCGGTAAGCATGTAGTTGTGGGATGGGGAATCCCTGGGTTCACCTGAACCAGCTCTTTAGATTCCACCATTTGTTCAAATGAATTGAGGGTAGGGAGCGGGGCAAAAAACAACCAACAGACAATACAATGACTTCACGCAGCAGTAATCTTAATCCGTGTGCTCTGCCCCAGACTCTTTGCCTCTTAACAGTTCAAGTACCTTAATTAAGAAGGCAGGAAAATACAACCTGGCATTTGACCAAACGAGCAGAGAATTAACGTGTAGGGAACTCTCCTCCTCATGCCACTGGCGTAGGTCTGAGATTATGACCCTTTCATGTTAGGTGGAAGGTCACAGATCTAGAAAGGGCTACGGAAAGACTCTAGCCTGGGTCTGTGGTACTTAGTATCTTTCTATAGTCCACAGTCAGAATAGAAGAGGGGAAAAGAGGAGGTGCAAGAAATGAGTCCGTTCCTCCCCCTTGCAGTGCATTTAGAGATCACAAGGTACTGCCTGAATCCTGAGGATGCCTCCATCAGGGGATCGTGTCCCGTCTCATTCCTGGGGTCTGTACATTCACTGCAAAGCCTCATCTCATGTTAGCAGTGACCGGTAGATTTTCATCTGATCTGTGACTAGGTAATTATCCTCAGCCTCCTGATATACTCAGGTTTCCATGGCCCCAGTATCATTGAGGCACACAAATAAGTCATTTTAGCTACTCCCAAACAGCTCTGGCTGCTGTCTTTCCCAGCAGGGTCCCTCTCCTCACAGGAGTCAGGGAGTCAAAGGGGGCTCCATTCACCCTTCCTGTAACCCAAAAAGGGAAATCGATGGTTCTCAACCTGTGGCTCACCATCAGATACTCTGCATATCAGATATTTACATAACAACTCATAACAACAGCAAAATTACAGTTATGAAGTAGCAACAAAAATAATTTTATGGTTGGGGGTCACCACAACATGAGGAACTGTACTGAAAGGTCACAGCATTGGGAAGGTTAAGAACCATTGCCATAGAGGCTGGCTGGGAGCTGTGAAGGGGACTTGCTGAGGTCTCCTGGTTTCAGAGACAGAACTTACATCCTAACACAGCTCCTTAGCTGGCTAATGCCAGGGGATGTTGGGCTCAGGCCTGCTCAGGCCTCAGACTCTGAGCCAAAGAGCCAAGTGGGAACTGTTCAGGGGACATTGGAAGTTCTGTCCTTTCTTCATCTGAGCTACTGTTTTCACACAAAGCAATAGCTGAGTTAGGGCCTGAACCCCTGAGGGGACTCCATTGTACTTGCTCACTAAGAAGGGCTTGGGTCAGGGCTATCCTGCTGGTCATATTCTTGGCCTCTCTTCTATACAGGATCTGCTCCATTCTTCTGGGGATACAATAGCTTGAGAAGGCCCCAGCCTGTCACACCCTGGGAGTCTCCCTAGCTTCTCTGATATCCCCATCTCTCCTACGTATTCTTCCTGGACACAGCCAGCACTGGTAGATAGGTGTTCTGGTTTGTGGAAATCTCTGTTGGGAATTGGGCTACTTTCTTCACTGGGAACAACAAGGTAGCAGGCTGGGTAAATGCCTTTCTTGGAATTCCCTCTTCCTGCTTTCGAAATCCAGGCCTCATGGTATGAGCCTCCTTGCCCACTGTGTCCCCTCACGATTTCTTTAGCATTCCCTGTGGAGGCAGTTTCTGGTCTGTCACTTCTAGTTCTCCTTTCCCATTGCCCTGTCACTCTATGCCAGGGTGTCTGGCTCCCTGGCTCCAGCGAAACACCCTCTCTATTTCTTATGAACTACGGAGTTCTGCACTGGGTCTGCCTGAGAAACTCACCCAGATGGTTAGAGAGTTGCTAAACTTTTGGCAGAGCACATGTTTGCCCACTTAACTATCATTATTAAGTTTTTCTCCCACTCAGATATTCAGCCTTACATACTGTATTATTTTTGGCTCTCTCTCTCTCTCTCTCTCTCTCTCTCTCTCTCTCTCTCTCTCTGTGTGTGTGTGTGTGTGTGTGTGTGATGGTATATAAGGACAAAAAATGGCATTTTTTTTTCTGTTTAAAAATCCATACTGTGTACTTAAATGTGACCTTTTCTCCCTGGGATAAATATCAAAGGCTATCCATAACATTAAGTAAATATTCCTGTTTTTAAACCAGTTTTCTGAAGGAGTTTTCTCCCTGTTTCTGCTGTATCACCTTTTCCATGCTGCCCTCACTTCTTTCTTGAGTTTAGATAGTTCTTCTCCAGTGAGTAATCTGACATGTCTTCTTGCACATCCGAGAAACTGAATGGACCTCAGAAGAATTAACCCCCTGTTCTTTAAAGTGTCAGTCCTTGGCTTTACTCCTAAAACACATCAATAGATTGAAATCTAGACCACAAATCTGGGTTTCCAAAGTCTTATCATTCCACTTAGTTGCATAGTCCAAGTCTAGAACCATCTTCCCCTGCTCTATAGGAGCCGCTTTCTTTAGAGGTTCTGTTCAAGCTATTAGCGAGGGAAGACAAGGTAGCAACTATGACAGCCACACTGGAAGACTCACAGATGGATCTATGACCCCATATCCAGGCTCCACTGGCTCACAGGTCCAGCTGTCTCCAGGAGAGGACTCATGGAGCTACTGTTGATGACCCAGTGACTTTTGGGGTACCCTGGTCTGAAAAAAATGTGTTCACAGTAGAATTATACTTAAGTCTTTTGTGGCTGCCATTCCCTTATGGCCTGTGTCTCCTTAGGGAGCCATCATTTCTACTCAGGAATCTATAGAATAAATCTGTTCCCTGGGACAGGGGTGGCAGTCCAGAGGACTGGAGTCGGGAGACTGCCTACATGCAATAAAAGCCATGTTTTTGTCCTCTCTGAACTGCTGCAGCTGACACATCTCCTAATCTAGACTGTCGTGGTTTCTTTATACCCCAGAAAATGGCCCTTGGGCAGTAGCTTTTTTCTCATAGTTACCTTCACTCCCCATCTAAGGTGGGGTGGTACCTGGAAAGGAGTCCCACAGGACACCCCCTCCATGGACTACATATGCCATTTCCCTCACATCTGGCTAGATGAGACTATCTCTTGTCATTAAGCAGACACTTGGAGTGTCACTTGGGTTCAGAACCTTAAGAGGCAGATATGACAGATGTGTCTATAGTCTGTGTCTCACTCACCAGATGGAGAAGGCATGTGGCAAAGGGCCCATGGGATAGCAAAGATGCAAAGTGATAGAACTAGGTTCCTCACATGCCATGGAAACCAGCTGCCTGCTGAGCAGTTATCACTGCCTTATGCTTTGTCTAGTGCCACTGGCATTGTAGAAGCAGAGAGAGAACTGGAGTGGGGCCAAGCTACAAACCCCCAAGTCCCACCTCAAGGGACATATTTTCTCTAGCAGGACTCCATCTTCTCAAGGACTGATTACCTCCCCAAATAAGCACCATTATTTAGGGAGCTCATTGGGTACATTTTACATTCAACCCATAGTGTACATCAAATATGAACCAACCTAGCTTCTTTCTCAAATTGCTTTTTTCCCAGGTGTTTTGTCACAGGTTATGGGAAGAGCAGTCAGTGCACAGACAGAATTGGTGAATCCCACTGCTAGAACCCCAGCTGGAGCTCTCCCAAGGCTGCTGGTCTACCTCCCACCACGAGGAAACACTAAATCAACTCTTGAAGGCAAAGCAGGTGTTTAAATGCCCTTGAGTCAAACATAGGATTTGTACCTTAGAAATACTCCCAGTGTCTCTTCCATATGCAAGCTTTGTACGTGTATGTCCAATTTCTCAATTTGAAAGTAACATTTGGGGGACATTCTGAATGGATATAACATGCAGCTTGTGGAGGAAGCTGGCATAGTGGGTGGTTGGGGGGAGGGACATGAGTGTTACATAAGGAACTGTAGTTAGAAGAAAGGTAGGACATGATTCTTCATGTCCTGGCACTCTCCCTCAGCTCTACCTCCAGGTTACCCTTACCTTCCCCACTACCCAATCTGTTGTGTGAGGGATTTTAGGCAATTAAATATCTTCTTCAAGTGTCTTAACACCAGAATCATGATGTCCACCCATTCTTCTATGATGTCTGCATTAAGAGCCAGGTGAGGGGGTGGGGAGAAGACTTCATTCTGCAAGCAAGAGGACCAGAGTTTGAATCCCTAACACCCACATAAAAAGTCAGGCACAACCTCATGTATCCATACCCACATCATTAGGGTGGTGGAGACAGACTATTCCTGCACAGCCACACATATCCATAACCCTGGCATTAGGATAGCGGTAATAGCCTGGTCAGGTGTTACCACATGTGTCCATAATTCAGCATTAGGAGCATGTAGGTAGCCGAGCTGAAACAGCAGATTTATGATTTGTTGAGACATTCAAAAGAAAATGATGGAGATAGAGAAAGACATTGCACATCCTGCTCTACCATCCCACATTTGTGAGCATGGGATGCTCACACACACACACACACACACACACACACACACACACCTTTGTGCTCAATGAATTAAGGCCCTTACACTAATGAAACTTACAGTCCTGTAGGAGTAGATAACCCACAAAAGATCACATATGGCATGAAGCTTTTATCTGCTTTGTCTAGGTTGGGTGGCCAGAGAAAGTTTCTCTGAGGACAGATGAGTTTCTCAGCAAAGACCTACAATATACCTAGGATTCAACCACTAGGAAAGACAATCTAAATGGAGTGGTGACTCAGGCCACATCTACAAGTGACTGGGGCTGGTGGGCCAACAAAAAATAAACTTCACAGCAGAATCAATGTCAAGGCACAAACCTGGCATCGAAACCCAGGGTGGGTCATCCGCCATACAGCAGAGACTCAAAGACACTGTTGGTTGTAAGCTACTCTAATCCATTTCAGAGATGATAAAGTGAGAAAAATCAAATATCAGAATATGAAAGATGAAGGCTTAGCCTGATGGATTCAGGAGGAGGGGGGATGAGTGAAACACCAGAGAAATGAGGCTGTCTAGTGTAAGGTATGGAGGAAGATTTCACAAACACAGAGCTCAAGAAATCTCTAGTCTGATTGAAAGAAAGAAAGAAAGTAAGAAAGAGATAAAGAAAGGAAGGAAAGAAGGAAGGAAGGAAGGAAGGAAGGAAGGAAGGAAGGAAGGAAGAAGCTTTTAAAGGCAGAACAGAAATCTACATAGTTAGTCTCCAAAGGAATTGATGTAATATTGAGAGTTTCTCCTCTCAAGGAGAGTGAACAGCTAGGACCATGCTCAAAACAGAGACCCCGAGAAAGCCCACATCGTCTTCCAGTAACAGATATTTTAAAAGGGAAGTGGTGGGACAGACACAAAGGTTAGATGAAATAGCATCAGCGGAGGAAAGACACTGGGAAACCCTCACCTTAGAAAACATGCCTGGAACAGCAGTACCATGTCATCTTAAAAAGACCTCTGATGAGCCAGCAGAGAGGTGGCCCCAAACTCTTGGTGAACCTAAAACAAGTGTCACAGCACCATACTCTAAAACCTAACCAACAGCATTCCTCTAGTCTATAGGGAAGACACTTTGCACCAGAGCCCCTTAACATTCAGCCAAGTGGAAACCTGGTCAGACAGCATTAATGGTAGAATATAGACACAAGTTCTAAGGGGCATGCCTAACATCTGAAAGGATCACCCTTGGGTGGGAGCATCATTTGCAATTGGATTCTGAAGGATCCCCCAGAGGTGTGACCGAATCTGAGAAAGACCACTCAATGATCAAACCATCTGACCTCAGCCCTGCAAACGATAGCCCAGAGGTCTGAAGGGCATTCACAGACCAACCTCTGCACAATCACCGAGAGGACTCACACCAGAATCTGTGAACCAATCCATGAAGGACTATCCATTAACAGGAGCAGTGTCTGTGACCTGACCTCATAAAAGGACATCCAGAGTATGACAGGCATCTGGGGCAGCAAGGCAGAGAGTTGAGACTGGAGCCAGTGATCAGGCAAGATCATTCAGACACTGTACTGTACCCAGCTCTCTTCTTTCCTAGTAATTCTTCTTTATGTAGGACTCAATGTCAATTGAATGAACAGCCTGGGTCTTGTTATGTTCTCATCCTTTCTCTCTTTCTCTTTTATTTATCCTCTATATCTTCCCCCTTTCACTTTATTTTAGAAGGCTTTCTCAAAGAAAGTAGGTTTGTCCAGTGTGTAGGGTCTCTGTGGCTCGCTTCCTGTGAGCTGTGTTTGTTTAGATGATCGGATTGCATTTCTTTACCTCCCTCATTTCACTTGACTTTCACCCAAAATGGCCTCAGCCCCATCTTTGTCCCTACTATGCCCCCTTCTGCTTGCTTTCCTTCTCCTACTTTTTCTCTGCCAACCCAATACAAATCACTTACCTTACTCTGATTTTTTTTCCCTTCTCACTCAGGTTCACAGTTAGCATACACTTACAATCGTGTATTTTGCCCCCTAAAATGGTTGAGTTTAAGGTTGGTTGTGTGCCATTTCTACTTTCAGGGACATAATGGGGACTGAGGCTAATGCCCTGACCACAGTCCGACAGATAAAATTACTGCTTAACCTTACTGCAAACTCATCCTTTTTAAACGCTGGAAACACTTGCAATGAAAGAATAAAGAGGATTTAAAAAACTCAACCAATAGCCTGCTACAGATGTGCAAGTCCCAGTGAAAAAACAAGTGACACAAAATACAGGAGCAAGATGATTCCTCCCGGGCTGGAGTAATGGCTCAGTAGTTAAGAGCATTGACTGCTCTTCCAGAGGTCCTGAGTTCAATTCCCAGCAACCACATGGTGGTTCACAACCATCTGTAACGGGATCTGAAGAGAATGACAGTGTACTCATATACATAAAATAAATAAATCTTTTTTTAAAAAAGATGATATCTCCCCAAATTACTAACCCTCAAATTACTAACCCCACAGTAATGTCTTCCAGTGACAGTGAGCTGGATGAAATCTAAGACAAAGAACTCAAAAGACCAATTATTAAGTATGTACAAAGAAATCACAGGTTACACAAATATTATTGTGAATGAAGCAAAAGAGTACAAATAATTAAATGGAACAGGGACACCAACATGGGATACAGAAGCAGACTTCAGTAAAGAGAGAGAAATGCTAAAACAACTGAACTGAATACTAAAAATGAAAAATTCCACAAGTCAAATACAAACTTCTGTGGAAGGACACTTGTCAAAGAGTGGAGGATGGAGAGGACAGAATATCAAGAACATGAGATAGAGCAATTGGAACATACAAACAGTGGCAAAGATAAATTAATAAGAGGATACCAACAGATCACTTGAGATCTGTGGGGACACACACACACACACACCAAGAGTCATGAGCATACAAGGAGAAGATTTTTTATGCCAAAGTCATAGAAAACATTTTCAATAAAATCATAGTAGAAATATTCTGAATTCAGATGATGAGATACCCATCTAGGTATGAGAGTCATTGTGAACATTGAACACAAAAATAAGAAGGAAAAAAGAAATGGGGGAAAGAAAGAAAAAAGAAAGAGGAGGGAAGAAAGAAGAAAGGAAGGAGAAAATTCTATGTATGAGATCTAAAAACACCCCCAGAAAACTCTTAGTCTGATATTTTCAGAAAAGTGTCAAGATAGAAATGTAACATAAAAATCAGTAGTTTCCCTATATACTTATAATCATCTTTATGATGACCATAGATTAAAAAAATCTCAGTAAAATACTTGCAAACTGAATTTAAGAGCACATCCAAAAGACTGTTTATCGTTTCATTGCAGAGATGCTGGGATGGTTTAACAAATGCAAGTCAACAAGTGTAAACGTAACACTGAGGACAGAATTTAAATGATCACTTCAGCAGACGTAGAAAAGGGTTTTGACAAAATCCAGCACCCCCTCATTATAAAAGTTCCGAAGAAACATAGAAAGAACATGTCTCAACATTATAAACCTATAGCCAACATTATACAAAATGGAGGAGACTCAAAACATGAGAACCACGAACAAGACAAGAGTGTTTACTTTCCAGTCTTACTCAATATAGAGTTGAAGTCCTCACTTAAACAATAAGGAAAGAAAATGAAAGAGATATAGACAGCAGAAGTCAAAGTGTTCCATTTATAGGTGATATGGTTCTAAACATAGGAAAACCTAAAAATTTCAAATATGGTAAACACCTTTGGCAAAAAAGCAAAGTGAAAATTCAGTCTGCAACATCAATAGTCTTCTTATGTGCCAATGACAAAAACATTGAGGGAGACATGGGATAACAAGCCCATTCGTAACTGCCTGAAAAATACCTGAGAATGAAAGGAAGTGAGAAGACTTCATGGTGAAAATGATTAAAATACTGAAGAAAGAAATCCCCCAGTTTCTTATGACTCACTCTCTGAATTCTATGAGTATTCTATTTAAGCACACACATTTAAAGATTCAAAGCTGGCATCTACACAAAAACATGCAGTGTTGGTCTTTCTACGTCTGGGCTACTTCACTCAGAATTATTGTTTTCAGCTCCATCCCTTCTTTCTCTCTTCACAGCTAAATAATATTCTACTGTATATATGTACCACATTTTCATTATCCGTCATCAGTTGATGGACATCTAAGCTATTTCCTTTTCCTGTTTCTTGTAAATAGAGTGTCAGTGAGCATGGAGGAGCAGGTCTCTCTATAGTAGAGTATAGAATCATCTGGGTATATGCCCAAGAGTGGAACAGAAAGATCCACTTTAAGCTTTTTGATGAACCTTCACTTGGATTTCTGTAGTGGCTGTGCCAGTTTGCTGATGTGCCATCAGTTATAAATGTTCCCCTTTCTTCACATACGTCATCATTTGACCTTTGTTGTCTGGCCTTTGTCATTCTGACTAGGGTACGAGGAGGCTTCAAAGTTGCATTTTCCTGATGAGTAAGAGTTATGAACATCTTATTAACGATTATTTATGTGTATGGATGTTTTGTTTGCATGTATCTGAATAAATTGTGTGCATGCCTATTGTCTGTGGAGGCCAGAAGAAGGTGTTGGGTTACCTGGAACTGGAGTTATAGGTGACTGGAAGCTGCCATGTGGGTGCTGTGAACCAAACCTGGGTCCCCTGTAAAGCAGCAAGTACTTTTAATCACTGAGACATCTCTCTAGTCCAGATGTTGAACACCTTAAAAATATTTTTCAGCCATTTGTATTTCTTCTTTCAAGAATTCTGTTTAGTTCTCTGCCCTTATTTTTAATTGGACTATTTATCCTTGGTATTGAATTTTTTAGTTCTTTATATATTCTAAACACTAACTTCTTATACCCATAGGTTGATGGAGTGTTCGATTCTAAATGAGACGCCTATATAATATCCCCTCCCCCAATGCTTAGAAACATCAAGAAAAGGCAGGGGGGGATTGTGAAAGCCAGAGGTAGAGGACACCTGCAGCAAAACTGTTTTCTAGGCATGACAAAGCCATTGCACACATGATCCCACAGCACTAGAGTGTGTGCACAAGACCTGCATAGTATTAAGCCAACCAAAATCCCAGTATGTGCAGGGGAGGGCTCGTGAAGTCCCATCCCTAGCTGAGGAGTTACTACTGATGGTTGATGGACACTGGGAGGCGGAGGTCAATGGCCACTGTGGGGTGGAGAGTCAATTCTCTACAGGACTGTGGTCCCTGAGAGACTACCTAGACTCCAGTGTGCACAGATGTGGCATCCCTAAGTAGACTGGTGGACTCATAAACAGAACTCATGAAGCTGGGAGGGGAAAGTGGTGATGGGGAATTGATCAAAATACGTTTTATGTGTGATGGCTAATCTTGAAATCTAAACTAAAACCCAAGCATCTGGGCACTCCATGAGTGGACTGTTTGAGGAGGAAAGATGCTTCCTAAATCTAGATCATCTGAAAGGGGAACACCCAACCAAATATGAGCCATACCTTTTGATGGCAACCCCCATAAAAGGACATGGAAGAAGGAAGCTTTTGCTTTTTGCCTGAATGCCCTCACTCTCACTGGCAAGTTCATCTACACTGTTGCTGGGGTATTCTTTTGCTGGCAGTATAATCTAATTCTTAGGTATTTGAACATAGACTGAAAACCAGCAGCCCTCTAGAACTTCCCTAGGACTGTCGAGACATTCAGTATTGTGAACTGAACTACTGGATCTTTGGCCTTCCCACCAGGAGACGTCCATCAGGTGATGGCCACTGTTACAGCTCGTAAGCCACTCTAATAAAGCCCCCTTTACTGTGTCCATTTTGTTCCTCTATTTGAACCTTGACCTTTAAAATATCAATCTGTCAATTTCTTTTTTTTATTTTATTTTTTAATATATTTTATTAACATTTCTGATGCCATCCCCTTTCCCCATTTCCCCTCCCTAGAAAACCCCTATCCCGTGCTCCAACGTTCTGCATATAGGGGCTGTCCAGGTGTTCAGCGGTCTCTATAAATTGGCTAAGTTTTAGAAGCTATGCTTTGTGCTTCCCATAATTTCAGTTAACTCAGTCATGCTGGATTTCTGATGGGGTTGAAAACCTATAGTCTCATAGCCAATCCTGGCTATTTACTTTGAGAGAAAAGATCTGAGTGGATGGTTTTCAGCTGACATTCATTCTAAAGCCAAGAAAAACAGCCAGGTTCAAAACTAAGTGTTTTAGTCAAGAGAGACGACAGAGATTCTGGTTAGTTGACAAAATGATGGCCTGGGTATTAGGATAATCTGTCAGTTTCTTAAACAAATGAAAACACTGGTAAAGAAATTGAAGAAGACATGAGAAGATGGAAAGACTTTCCATGTTCACGGATTTCAAGAATTGTTACAAAACACCATACTACCAAATGCAATCTATAGATTCAATGCAATCTCCATTAAAAGTCAATGCCAACTCTTCACATCCCGGGGAAAGACAATCTTAAAATGCATATAGAAGCACAAAAGACCCAGAGTAGGCAAATTAGAGTGACAGAAAGGAATACTGCTAGTGTTATCACCATATGTGATGGTTTAGTTTTACTGCAGAACCATAGTAACAAAAGCAGAATTTATCAGCACAAGAAGAGCCATTATCTCATTGGAATAGAATAGAGTACTCAGATATAAACCCACATAACCACAGCCACTTGACTCTTTTTTCAAAGATTACACACACACACACACACACACACACACACACACACACACACACACA
>JANHMN010000003.1:61381915-61419827 GCA_030674055.1 Rhabdomys pumilio
CACACACACACACACACACACACACACACACACACACACACACACACTTTTCTTTTAAAACACTGATCTCTTATTCCTAAATATCCTTCCCATTTTGCAGATGTGCCCAAATCACCACTATGAACAATTCCAACCTCCATTGGGTAATTTCTGTTAAAAGGGAAAACATTAAGGAGTACGTGGGTGATGGGGTGATGGCAGTAACTGGACTGACAAATACTGTAGGGAAGGCTTCCTGTCATCAGTGTAACAGAGTACAGATGCTGCAGGAGAGGCAAGGAAGGCCTCGAAGAGCAGAGGCTCAAACTTTGATAGCTGCTATTCACTGGGCTCACCAGCTATCATTTGATGGTGCCGGTTGACACATCTCATTTCTGTCATCATCACAGGAGATAGTGTGACCATAGTCTATCTGTGGGAACTGAGACTTGGGAGGTTAAAGGGCATATGTGTGGCCACATGACATGACATGACATGACATGACATGACATGACATGGCATGACCATCATAACTGAATGCAGTTGCATCTAAATGCACAGATCTCCAGAGACTCCCAGAGAAGAATAGAGATGGCATCCACAGATCACAAGCCAACACACACACCAGCTTTCCTGGAAGTTCTTCCCAGTAGAAGGCATCTTGTGGGATTCACTTCCCTGTCCCACAATCACTCTGCTTTTTAAAAAAGTTACTGGAAATGAGGGTGGGAGCCATGAAACTGGCTTTCCATTTGGGGATCAACTCTTCTGGGAATACCTTTTTTAAGAGTACTAGCTTTCAGGCTCAGAGTTTTTGGTAGATCCCAAAAAATTATCATTGAAATAATATTAAAATAGTGCAGTCTAGATTCAAGTGACATCCTTCTGCCCTGCGCACTTGGGAGCTCTCAAGATGTCTTGCAAGGACAGAGATTCCTTTCTAACACAGAAAAATCATCCCTTCTTTCAATGTGGGCCCCATGTGCCAAATCCCAGATGGGGGCGCTATACAGAATGCATCTGGATTTAGTCCATTTTGCTATTGTAACAAAATTTCACAGAGTATGCAATTTGTTTTAAAAAGTAAGTTATTGCTCACAGATCTGAACTGGGCACTGGTTTCTGGTAAGGGCCCCCAGGCAGAGAACACCATGAGAGAGAACGCTCAAGGAGTAGATTTACAGCAAGTCTCATGCCTCAGAAAATGCACTGAGGAATGTATGAGGATGAAGTCCTCAGTACCAATCATTTCTCAAATGTCCCAGGTCCTTGAGTGAGCACAATAGCAATCATTAGGAATTCTGGAGGGAATACTCAAAGCATAACATGCCCTGAATATGCGACGACCCAGGCCAGGATTGTTTGGCTTCTCAGAAATGTCTCAACCCTGTTGGACGCTGCTGGATGCCACTGGATCAAATGACTAGTTTTCCCCCCCAGGTGACAAAAGTAGGTGAATGGGTCCCTCCAGGATGCTTTGACAGGGCTCCTAGACTCAGTCAGGACTATCAAGGAAGAAGAGCTTGGTTTGTTTCCTTGGCTCATATTGGCATTAGACTTTCCAGCCATTACCTGGCTCTTCCTTAGCATCTTTGGCAGTGACCCAAACACCTCACACAAAACTGAGAGTGATGCCAGAGTTGATCAGAAGCTGCACAGTCAGGTCCGAGGCAGATATGGCTTACTTCTCTCAAAGCCAAACCAGGATGGTCAGTACTTTGGAATCCCACAGCTTAGTGATGTCAAGAGACCTTAAACAGTGTTCCTTCTGCAGAAGAGTCCCTGAGAGTAGCTAGGAGAGATGGACACAGGCCACCATCTCACCTCCACTGCTTCCTGTGTGACTTGGAGCCTCTGTGTGCTTCAGTTCAGTGGTTTGAATATGTTTGGCCTCCATAGACTCATGTGTTTGAATGTTTGGACCATAGGGAGTGGCACTATTAGGAGGTTTGGCCTTTTTAAAGTAGATGTGGCCTTGTCAGAGGAAGTGTGTCACTGTGGGGGTGGACTTTGAGGTCTCCTAGTGCTAAAGCTGTGTGGAATTCCAGCCTCCTCCTGGCTGCTTGCAGAAGATAGCCCCCTTCTGCTGCCTGAGGATCAAGATGTAGAACCCTCGGCTCCTCCAGAACCGCATCTGGCTGGATGCTGCCACGCTCCCACTATGATGATAATGAACTGAACTGAACTCTGAAACTGTAAGACAGCCCCAACTAAATGTTTCCCTTTATAAGAATTGCATTGGTCATGGTGACCCTTCACAGGAAACCCAACTAAGACACTCAGTTTTCTTTTTAGGGTTAGATGAAACAAAGTAAGAGTAAGCCTGTAATGAGAAAGTTCGTGGTCAACTGGACTGATCTGCGCAGCGCTGCAGTTTTCCATAATCAGCTGTCGGGATCAGAGAAGGAAACAATGGCCTCCCTGCTAAGAAAGAGGCAGAGCCAAAAGTCATCCTCACACCTTACCACTCCCAAGAGAGCTCTGGGCAGCCCCATCCCCATGGTTTTCTTTCAGATCCCAACAACTCCAAGCTTTGGGGAAAAAGTTTTCTTCTGTCTTGGAGCCCCTACAGCAGTGGTTCTCAACCTTCCTAATGATGCGACCCTTTAATATGGTTCCTCATCTTGTGGTGACCACAATTACAAAACTATTTCTTTACTACTTTGTAGCTGTAATTTTGTTATTGAATTACTGTCATGAATTGCAATGTCATATCTGATATGCAACCTGCAAAGGGGTGGTGACCCACACAGGTTGAGAACCACTGCTCTACCGGAAGGAAGCCATGTTAAAATGGCATCTGGAAATGGCCGTGTAGGTTAAGGGGAAAGCACAGAACCAAACTGATCATCAGTGGTCCATGTCCCATCCACTTGTGAGGCGTGTGTGTGTGCACACATGTACACATATACGTATCTGCTTAACATAAAGCTGTGTCACAGCCAAGAGAGAGCAAACGGCGGGGAGTTTCAACTGTATCTTGTCAGCTTCCATTTGGTCAACTAGCCAACTTGGGCCATCTATTTACTTTGCTAAGTTGTTGGCCTGAGGGGAGACTGGGGAAGAGGGAGAAAAGAGATAAGAAAGAAGGGAGGGAGGGGAGGAGGGAGGGAAGGAGGGAGGGAGAAATGAACAAAATCTTTTATTCTTTGGCCTCTCCTAGAGATGTCATGGGTTTCCCCTTACTTCAAGTGAAATCCATATCATAGTAGAAAACGTTGAGTCAGATAAAGTGCTACCATGCTTCATCCCGCCCTTAGTTCCTGGAAAGGACAAAGCATTTCCCAGCTGCTGCACATGAGCCAGATGTTTTCCCCATTATGTTTTCCTGGGGCAGAAATGATCCTTGCTGTTTAGTGCTCAACTATACTAGTAATCATTCTTTGGAAGCCTGGAGTTGTTTGATTTAAATTGCCTTTAGAGACAGAACTTTTAATATGCGCTCTTGTACAATGCATCAGCTAGAAAGCACACTTGCCAAGAATGTTTCACCCAACCAGCCTGGCTGCCACTAACCTCTGGTTCACAGGAAATACCAAAGGAGGATAAGCAAGCTCCATACCCCAAGAATAAACACAAACCCAGCATGGGAGACAGTCTACACGACAACTCTTCTGGACTCTTTAATAGATCTCCTCATCCTAAGTCTTTTTTTCTATCTTTCTTTCCCTTTATTTTTCTTTCTTTCTATTTTTGAGGGAAGGGAGTAAGAAGATCTTGTTTTAAGACACAAGCTATGCACAATGTATACATTGAAACTAGAACCTGGTTTGATTAATAACATCAAAACGGTATTAACACCTTCCAAGACAAAAAATAAATAGTTTTAAGTCAACTGAAATTTGAATATGGGGAAATTTGATTATGAAATTATCATTATTTTCTTAGGACTAATATTGGTGCATTTGCTAGATCAAAGAATGTCTGTGTTCTTTGACTAAGGTGCCCTGGTGTCTGTGACTTTAGAATAACACAGGAGAGCTGCTGGGGAGGCAGATGAGTGGTGAAGTGCTTGCCTAGAAAATGCAGGGCCTGAGTTTAATCCCCACATCCTCAGTACTGGAAACAGACAAAGTTACTCAGGTATATTTGTGTACATATGGCGATGGAGCAATGGTGTGAAAATCTTAAGTTATTGGATCTGCATGAAGATATTCACTGTGTGTGGGTCTCATACTTAAAAGCAGGGAAAAGAAAAACAAAGAGAATAAAATGAAGTGAAAGATTTAGTTTTTCTTTTTAACTAAAAGTGACGCATCTGAATTTGGGAAAAGTTTATTTTGATTATTGGCCATTCACTTGATCACACGATGAAGGAAAGGCCGCCAGCTTGTACCTGGGAAGGGAAAGAGAGAACAAGAGTGTGGTGATGGTAAAGACACACACTGTAGCTGGCATCTCAGGAGCAGGAGCGGAGCACAAGGATCAGTGGGAGGCATTCTCTGTGTTCCAACTTGGGGGCTGGTGGAAGCTTTGTGTGTGTGAATTATAATTAATGAATGAAAAAGCAAAGTGGACCAGTGAAGGGGACTCACCAGTCAGGTAAAAGAAGGCACGTCCTATTCCCTGTTGTTTGTGTGATGATACGAGAGACTCCCATGTCAGTCTGCAGCCCTGTGGGTGCTGGAGGAAAGAACTGACTTCATTGCCCAGTGTTTCCATTTACTTTTACATTTCATTCATTCTACATCTGTTTACTGAAGCCCTGCTACGGCTTAGGCATAGAGAGGTAGGTGAAGAGATACACATGAGGAAGTAAGTGGTAGACTCTGACAGAAACGGAACAGACCATTGTTACTTAGCTTTATGTCAACTCGGGAAGGGGAAATTTCAGTTGAGAAGATGCCTCCATAAAGTTTTGCTTATAAGCAATTCCATGCATTTTCTTGATTAACAATTAATGTGGGAGGGTCCAGCTCACCGAGAGCATTACCATCCCGTGGGAAGGTGATCCTGAATGACATAAGAAAGCGAACCAAGAAAGCTATGAGGAGCAAGCCACTAAGCAGCATTTCTCCATGGCTTCTGCTTCTGTTCTTGACTGAAGTTTTTGACCAGTCTTCTCTCAGTAATAGAGTATGACCCGAGAGTTGTAAGATGAACTAAAAATTTTCTACCCCAAATTTATTTTGGTCATGGTATTTTATTACAGCAATAGAAACTTAACTAAGACAACAATATAGATAAACAGGTAGCCAGACAATAAATTCAGATACAAAAAAAAATAAATTGTAGATGCCGATGGATGACTGAGAGTAGATACAGATGAAAGGGGATATATAAGGACATTATAGATAGGTGGAAGAGAGATGACAAAGAGGGATACCTATCTTCATATAAATATATATGGTGGGCACAGATGAGCAGTTATAGCTATCTGGATAGGAGATGTCCTTTTAATGTATATGTACCACACATGTCCTTTAAATGTATATGTACCACACATACATGTCATTGTCTTACTTAGGAGTTCTGTTTCTGTGATAAAACACCATGACCAAAAGTAACTTGGGAAGTAAAAACATTATTTCAAGCTTACAGTTCCATATCACAGTTCATCAGCAAAGGAAGTCAGGGCAAGAACTCAAGGCAGGAACCTGGAGGCAGGAAATGAAGCAGGAGCCACGGAGGAGGGTTGTGCCGTTGCTTGGTTCTTCACAACTAGCTCGTCCTCCTTTCTTACAGCACCCAGAACCAGCAGCCCAGGGATGATACCACAGTGAGCGGAACCCTCCCACACCAATCATCAATAAAGACAACACCGCGCATGTTTGCCTACAGGCGTTCTGATGGAAGCATTTTCTCAATTAAGGTGCGCTTTCCCCAGACTATCCTAGCTTGTGTCAAGTTGACATAGAAGTAGCCAGCACAATTGACTCCTTGTCCAGTTGACATGCAAACAAACCCATCAAAGTTAAAATCGTAACCTTTCTTATCTTGTTATTCCTAAGATGTCCTACTAATATCATATCACAATAGAAAACATATTCTGAACTTTCAAAGTTCCAGTCTTTAAAACTTCAAATTCTTTAGAAGTTCAGCTTCTTTAAAACAACAACAACAACAACAAAAAAAAAACCTCAAATACACCAGTTTCTTTAATACTCTAAAGTCTCTAATACCCAAAGTTTCTCTAAAATTCCAAAGTTTCTTAATTGTGGGCCTCTGTAGAATTAAAAATAAGTTAGATGCTTTCTTATGCCATAGGAAAGAACTAAGGCACAGTCACATCAGAGCAAAACCAAACTCCAACACTGTAAAGCTCATTGGGCATCTGGGGCTGTGATTTTTCCAAGCTCTACAGGGCTGGCCATAGGGTGGACACCATCGGTTCAGGCTGGCGGCTTTCCACAGCTGCTGCTGTGCATGGTGACTGTACATGGTACCGGCATCTCTGAAATGCTAGGGTCTCTGCTGCAACTGGCCTGCACCTTTGCTAATAACCTTTCTCAGGTTCTCTTCAGGGACTCCAACCCTGGCACATGGTGTCAAGCATCAAATTCTCCCCATGAGCCATCGATCCTGAGGCTTCAACTTCAACTGAGACTGCACATTCGCTAATGTACTCCTGTGGCCTCTCACAGGGCCAAGCATCAGCTGGTCTCCATGACCCCTTCATGCCTTCTAAACCAGCTCAGCTGCTAGCATGAGATGCAGCCTCAGCCCTCTCTGGACCACAGCTCTGTGTGCTGACTCTGAGGAAATACTTGCCAGAAGATTTCCACTCAGTGATGCTGGTCCCTTCTAGACAATTGGCATCGATTTTCCCAGGAAAGCAAATGTTTTGCTATAGTGGTTCCGGTCTCTTCATCACAGATGGCTATTTAGCCCCAGCTCACCAGAACCACAGATTCTAAATTGAAAGTGTAGGACAGCTCCCATATATTCTTTACGGGACTCTTGAATTTCCCTCAGAGACGTCACAGCCAAGCTTCCATCACCTGCACTGCTCTCAGTTATCTTCTTAGCTTCTACAGCAGTTCACTAAGCTCTCAGCACTTCCGGCCCAGAGTTTAAATGCCATCATAATCGTCCCAAAAACCATATGGTCATATCCTTCACATCAATACCCCTGTAAACCTGATACCAATTTCTGGCTTGGGGTTTCTATTTCAGCAATAAAACATCATGACTGAAAGCAACTTTGGGAGGGAAAGGCTTATTCCAAGCCTATAGTTTCCTATCATAGTCCTCGTGACAGGAAGTCAGGACAGAAACTCAAGGCAGGAATCTAGAGGCAAGAACTGAAGCAAGAACTGACCAAGGAGGGGTGTTGCTGACTGGATTGGTCCCCATGGCTTGCTTGGCCTGCTTTCATATAGCACACAGGAGCACCTACAGTGAGCTGGGCCCTCCCAGATCAATCGTGAATCAAAAACCTGCCATACAAACTTGCCTACAGGCATTCTGACAAAAGTGTTCTCTCCATTAAGATTCCTTCTTCCCAGATGACCCTTGTGTTAATTTGACATAGTACTAGCCAGCAGAGTCATAGACACAAAAGGTCTGCTACACACACATATGCACACACGCATGTACAAACACACACACACAGACACACACACACACACACACACACACACACACACACACACACCAAATCAAATACTGTGGGGAAATATGTAAAGAATAAGGAAGTTGGGAGCACAGAGTCTGACTTGAGGCCAGTGGGACAGGAGACTGTAGAGAGCCGCGGCGAGCGGTGACAGCATTCGCCATTACAACATGGCGCTCCCGTGGGTAAACAAGTAAATTGCGCATGTGCAAGTGGTGAAAGAGTGCCAAGTCACTGCCCAGCCCGGGGCGTCATACGGGGTTTTGAGCAAGCAGCCAATCAGATATGTCCACGCCACCCTAGGGTGAATATAAAGCAGCACCATCTTGGGTCTCTCTCTCTTCATCCCTTCATCACAATAAACGCTTGCTGCAGAAGGATCCTGGTGCCCGCGTGCATTCTTGCTGGCGAGACATTGCGCGGGGCACAGGAGACAAGCTGTCTGGGAAGGTGGCCTTAGGGCTGAGCCTGAACAACCAGGCAAGGGTGAATTATTATGCACAGGCTACGTGCTCTAGCAGAGAAACAGAACATGCAGAGGTTTCAGGGAAGGGGCGCACTGAGCCTGTGGGGACTTGTGAGCTCAGAGCACTCTAGTAACATGCTATAGGTCAAACAGAGTTTTTACACCAATGTCAACATACTGGGTGAGTCAGAAGCAATCGGTGGGTTTTGAGTGGTGTCATATAATACCTGCTTTTAATGTCAAAGCTGAATGGTTCTTTAGAAAAGCGGACCAGAACATGATCATGCCCATAAAGGACAGGCCCCTATTCTAAACATTGAGCAACTTGTGAGACAAGGGTTGGACCAGACAGAACTGGTGCTGGTTCTGGAAGACACTTGGGGTGAAAGAGGTGCCCAATCCCAGTTTAAATAAGGTCTCTGAAGGCCAGAAGGCTGGGGCAGAGGAGACAAGGGGCACTGGAAGGCTCAGGACATGACACTTCTTCAGGGAAGGAGTCAATTCTGTAACAAAATACAAGGATAGATACAACTGCATCAATATACAATGACCCACAAGACTAAGTTATGCTTCCACTGAATTGTCCAACAGTTCAGGCCGAGCTGGAAGTTTAAAGATACGTAGCCAAGGATATCAGTGAGGAATCCTACATCTTCTACAGCTGCTTTCGTCCATGGAAGGCATCTATTCGTCTGTTCATTCACCTCTACGCCTACCCATTCCACCTATCAATTCGTCTGTCCACTTAGCTATGCATAAATAAAATAAAGAACATTATTGTGTGGGTTCTTATTTTTTTTTTAATAAATGTTATGTGTATGAGGGTTTCACCCACATGGATGCGTGATGCCTGCCAAGGTCAAAAGAGGATATCGGATCGCTTGGAACTGGAGTTACAGATGGCTGTGAGCTACTGCATAGGTGCTAGGAATCGAGCTTCTCTTCAAGAATGACATGTGCACTTCAAGGCTGAGCCATCTGCAGCCCATTAAAAAGCATTTCTGTTCGCTTTCAAAAATCCTTCTATTGTCTTGTGTTTGTTTATTTTAAAAAGACACAATCTCGCTTTGTTGTTTAGCTGCTCCTGAATTTGCAACTGTCCTGATTTACCTCAGAGTCCTGGCATCTAGGTGTGCGCCACCAGAGCTTCCTGGAGAAATAGCTGTTTTCTGAGCTGCTGGTGTGGGCAAATCCTGTTGTAATGCTGGGGGTACACCAGTAAAGAGAAAAGGCAATGCCAAAGATTCTTGTGGTTTCTATTTTAATGTAGATGGATGATGAGCAAATGCATGGCAGGCAACTTGCATCCTGAGAAAAGAAAAGCCTTCCATCATTAGGAGTGAAACAGGAGCGCTGGTCATGAAAGCTGCCCAAGACAAAGTCACTTTGCAGACGACACCTCGAGCATCCAGGGAGGGTCAGCTCATTACACACAATGCTATCACTCAGGCTCCCAGACATTCCTGAAGCCTCCTGCCTCCGAGGAAATAGCTGTGCCAACCACAGCGGATTCCAACGCATCTACGTTTATTTAAGAAACACAAGGCAGAAAGCAGAAGAGAAAATAAAGAATTGCAAGTTTCTAACCTCAGCATCCTGTTGGCACCACGACAAGAATCTGATAGAATTGTGCAGCCATTTAATAAGTCGGGTCAGTACCACAGGAGGATGACGGTTACTGACTTGCCAATACTACCCTAGTGAATTCTGTGACCTCTTTACAACAGAAATAATGGGACAGGATGTGACTGGCCTTTGGGCTTCTCACTAGGGACACACCTGCTGAATGTGTGGGCTACTAAAAACCCAAGAACAGGGCACTTGGCTGTATCCAGAAAGAAGGCACATAGGGGACTATACATAATAAGCATGTCCTGTATATTTCAAAACATCTAGAAGATCTTTAAAAAATTTCATCATAAAGAAATACTAAGTGTTTGAGGAGACAAATATGCTAACCCTGTTTTGGACTGGTAATATATGTATTATTCATACATGCGTGCATGTATGTATATATCAAAACATGGAACTTCCAAAATATAATTCATGTCAACTTTTAAAAATTTTAAGTCAATGGGTATCAAAAATGTGTAAGTTTTTTGGAGCTGGAAACAAAGACATACTGAATAGACTTTCATGTAGGTAGAAAACTAACAAGGCATCACTAAGTGTTCCTGGGCAGGGTTCATCTAAGAACCCCCTCTAAGGAAGGTTGCACACAAAAGCTGGTGGGTGGGATGCTGGCCAGAGCATCCTGGATGAGGGCTCTGACCCCAGAGGCCAAGCAGGGCAAGTCAGGTGACTTAAACTCCTAAAAGGCTCTGTAATTTTCAGGTGACTGAATGGGGAGTTGGGGGGAGAATCAGTGAGTGAATCACCTTTCAAGTATTTAATTTAATTAGACAAGGAGAATGAGGGTCCTTGGAAATCCATCCTTGGCGTTAACTCCTGTCACAACGCGGCCCAAGGTAATTGGTGAAAGTGAAGAGGTGGTTTCCAAGGCTTAGGCTTATTTATCACAGCTGCTGCACTTCAACAAAGTGAGGCTTCTGGTGCTAAACCCTGTCAGAGCCACGGGGGCCCCGGAGCATGGATTCCAGGGTTTGCACAAACCACCTCTAATAAGCCATTGTAATAGAGTGAGCACATGGGGGGGTTGGAGGGGGGCATGTGTGTTAACAAACATGGCTGACCAGATGCTCGCAGCTTGAGTGAGCTCTTGTCTTGGGGGCCTGCCTGCTTCCTTTTTGACTTCTTGAAATGTTAGAATCATACAGTACAAGATTAATTTCAGAGTCCTTAGCGTCTCCTTCTGATTACTGGTCATCAGCAAAGCTGGAATTTAGCCCCAAAACCTAGATATGTCGTGGACCCTTTCTGTCTTTAGCAAAGGAATCAGAGAACGGCTTGGCTTTGTGAGTGTGGCGGTAGCTGCAGCCTCCCTGGAACAGGTCCTTTCTATTTCTCTGCTTTGCTCCCAGGGTCTGACACTCAGAAGGCTGGCTCCTGATCACTGTCCTCTTCCAGGATCAGCTGCAAATGGGCTGCAAGTGTGTGGAGAGAGACGAGTCTCTCCAGGTAACTAAGCACCCTTTCAAAGAAACCGGAGCTTCTTTCCTCACCTACAGCCAAGAAAACATTCTAGTAAGGCCTAGATATTTGCAACATGCTGTGCTCTGTGTTGGGACTGAAAACCGAAGGGAAAACAGATCTTGTCCACACAACAAGTACAACTAAGTAGGTAAGATGACTACGCTGGTATGTCCCCCAGGGCCAATGTGTTCAGTTCTGGGTTTCCAAATGACAGTGCATCTGGAAGCAATAGGGGGTGGGACCTAACTGGAGGAAGTAAGCCACTCATTGTGTCCTGGGGTCTGTGTCTTGTTGGGTACTCCAGTCTCTGCTTTCCTGTCTGTCATGAGATCAACATCTGTCTCTGCCACACACACACTCCACCACAATGGACAAGACCTTTGAAGTCATGAGTAAAATACATAATTCTTCTTTTTATGTTGTTCATTTGGGTATTTTATCAAAGCCACATAATTTTTCATTTGAAGATATTCTGATTCATTTTTTTGTCAGCTTGACACAAACTAAAGTCACCTGGGAAGAGGGACTTCAATTAAAAAATTTGTTTCCATCAGACTGCCCCGTATGTTTGTGGGCCATTTTCTTGATTGATGATTGATGTGGGAGGGGCCAGCCCATTGTGGGTGGAGCCACCCCTGGGCAGGCGGTCCTGAATTGAGTAAGAAAGCAGGCTTGGTAATCCATGGAGAGAAAGCCAGGAAGCATCACACCTCTCTGGCTTCTGCTTCAAGCTACTGCTTTGATGTCCTTCCATGATGGACTGTACAGTGTAAACTGAAACAAGCCCCCTCCTCCCTGAGTCGCTTTGGCCATGATGTTTTTCCCAGCATAAGAAGTGCAACTAGGGGAGCAGTGGGTAAAGATGGAGGGGCTCACAGCATAGCACACACAGCCCTGACTTTAAGTCCCACCTACACTCTACAGTGTAACAGGCCCCTAACTGTCCGTGATGCCCAACTAGCAGGGCAGGGATTTGACTAGATTTTTCTTTAGGAAATTGCTCCACTGTGCGTATATGCAAGAAGAATATATACATGTGTGAGGGGAAAAAAGTATACTTTTTTTTTTTTTTTTTGCCAACTGCACCGGCTGTATGGGAGGAGCTGGATCTGGTGAGTCTGAAGCCACCCACCCTTAAGAACAAGAGTTCAGCTGGGTCTAGGCCTTGAGTTGTATGCAATGGATTTTGAAGAGAGACTTTGGGCGTCTTCTTTTATTCAAAGTTCTTGATTTTCATCTTCAAGTAAGAATGATCAACTCATCAACTTGCAGACATTAAACGCGATTTTTTTCATTTATTTATCTATTCACTTTACATCCCAATCACAGGCCCCTTCCTCCAAGCCCCCTGACAGCCCTTCAGCTACCTCCACTTCCCCTTCTCCTCTGAGAAGGGGGAGCCTCCTACTCCAGCTATCAACCTACCTTGGCACATCAAGTCACTGCAGAACTGGGCTCATTCTCTCCCACTGGGGCCAGACAAGGCAGTCCAGTTAGGGCAATGGAATCTACAGGCAGGCAACAGAGTCAAGGACAGCCCTGCTCCAGTTGTTGGGGTGCCTACATGAGGACCAAGATGCATAGCTGCCACATATGTACAGGGATGGGGGTGGGGGCTAGGTCCAGCCCCTGCCTGCTCTTTGGTTAGTGATCCAGTCTCTGGGAGCTCCCAAGAGTCCAGGTTAGTTGACTCTGTTAGTGTTCTTGAGGAGTTCCTTCAGGTTCTTCAATCCTTCCCCCAACTCTTCCAATGACTCCTCTTCCACATGACTTCTGTCTAGTGTTTGGCTGTGGGTCTCTGCATCTGTTTCCATCGGCTGCTGGGTGGAGCCTCTCAGAGGATAGTGATGCTGTCTTGTCTGTGGTTTCTGATGGCTGTAGACCTCTGGAATTGCAGGTAGAGATGTGGACCAGAAGACGGAGAACAGAGGGGATAGAGCAGACAGCCCAGGAAACAGAATGCATCGAGATATGTTTTTTAAAAAACACAGCAGCTACATCTGAATAAGGAAATAAGGAAACTTTCTTCATCTGAACAGGCAGATTTCATGCAAAGATTCTTCTGTGTTGGTGGTTCTCAAGAAGGGCTTCCTCGAGAACCAGAGGCTGTACACCAGGCTATACATATCATGTAGCTGATCCGTGTTTTAAAGCAGGAAACACCAATCTAGTCCCCAAGAAGCTCAGGCTGTATCCACGGGTTGGGCCAGGACGTCAGATGCTGGGTCCCTCTGACTTCACTGGTTTTAGTCAGGTGAATGGAGCATGGAGTTTTCCATCTGCTTCCAACATTGGGAACAACACTGGCAATGTTTGCCTCTTAGGCACATGCCATTGGCAGCCTGCTTTGTGGGAGGAGCCAGGGCCCATGCTGGTTGAAGTAGTAGCAGTTTCCTCCCCGCAACTAGGCTAAGTCTGTCATTATTGTTTGGCACATATATTTATTTACAAATGAATAAACTAGGCTAAAGAATAATAATAGTAGGATAACAACTGCGTGTTATCCTTTTTGCCTATGCCCAACTTATTAAGTAGTTGCAAAAAATAATTGGAGACATAAAGGTCTAGACGTGGAGTCAGCTTTAATGTGGCAGCAGAGATCAGTAGTCTGTGTTAACATAACACAGAGAACCATTCCTGGCCCACTTTACATGTGGGCTCTGGGAAGTCCCGAGAGTCCCATTGTCCACACCTCATGAGCAAGCATGTAGATCACACCTCATGGGCAACCATGTAGATAGTTTCTCTAAGTCTCTTAGAGATGACTGGACCTGACTTTTTTTTTTCCATCTTCACTATGTAAGAGTACAGATATTCTAATATACTGATTCTATGTGTGGCACCTGGGCCATTGATAACTACATCACCTTGAAAGCCCAACTGAAACATGTCCTGGGCCATAGCCCGGTGCTGGAACGCCTACCTAGCAAGCACAAGGTACTAGGTTTGATCCCCAGCATTGACAAAACAAAACACAACCCAAATCCACAAAGACTGATAATTGGACTTTGCCCTGGGCCTGCTGAAAGTCTAGCGGTATCCACCAGCAATATTTTAATATTTTGCCAAGGGCTCCACGGTCTGTGGCTGGCTCACCTGCATCCCCGTGTACAACCAGCACTCCGCTAGGAGCTTGGAAGATAGACATTCCTTGGCTGCTTCCCATTCTACCTAGCCGACACAGTTCTCTTGCTCATTAGTTAAGTCCCTCTAAATGCCATCCCTGTTTCTTCATCCTTCAGCACAGTTGCTCAGAAACTAGGTACTGAGCAAGCCATCAAGCTGGGCATTTCTGCATCCTCGAAGAATCTGGTGAACATTGTCAGGAGAAAACACAATCTCCCATTCACCCTCTACGTGCACCAGGGACACCTCTGAGGGTCCCGCGTCTATCATTTCTAGGGGATATATTCTGATTTGAGTGAAGTGTGAACCTATGAATCCCACAAAGACAGGATTCTGCTCAGCAGGCATTTTATTACTTCCTGTTAAAACAGAAGGTGATTAAAGCCCTTTTTAATTTAAAACAATTATTAAATGGAGCAGGAAGCAATGGTATCAGTTAATCTCAGGGTAGAGCTCCCTCTCTCTCTTTTTAAACACCCTAATAGCTTCCTAAACATCAAGAGTTTTCATGAAGCTAGCCAAAGTTACTTAATTACAGGCTCTCTGGGTGTTTCTATGAATTCTCAAAGGAATCACGAGGACCCTCGTATAATATAGGGTTTAGATGTTCCATACCGGAGCCTATATACTAGCCCTTTTATCTTAATGCATAAAGGTATCCAGAAGAGGAATTAATCACCCAGGGGAGCCAGCCTGGCTCAGGGATGAGGCAACCAGCTAAACGTGTGAACTCAGTGTCAACATTCCCACCTTGTCTATCCATGGGCCAAAGATGCTCCATGCCACCAGCTACGCTACACCCCCACTCCCACCCCCACCCAGGGGACCTGGTGAGCCCCTCAAATAACAGCATCAGCTCATCGTCCAAGATACTTTGCCATGTTATTGCATCTCCTCAGAGCTTGAAAGCCCTCTGCGGAGGATGACTATTGTCACACAGGAGTGAGGAAAAACAAAACAAACAAACAAACAAAAAAAAACAGGACCAAGAAAGGAGAGGGTACAGGAGACAGATGGCACTGTTGGACAGCAGAATCTGGCCACGTGTCATTACCAGACCCTGACAGGGCATGCAGACAAGCCCTCCAGCCTCTTCCGGTCTCAAGGTTGTCTCCTCCCTACTAGACGGCACTGCAAGATTCTTTGAGGCCTCTTTGAGTTTATATTCTCTTTCAGTTTTCTAAGACCTCTGTGTCTAAGATGGGACTCACGGGGAAAATTAACTGGGAGATGAGAAGAAAGTTGGCCCAGTGTTACAGTTCAAGTCTGAAGCGGCTCTCATCCGCCCCCAGCATGGCGTGCTCTAGGGAGGTAGGGTGCCTGGAGGAGGTGGAGCCTAGTGGGAGGTCCTGCAGACACTGGGAATGCATCTTCAAAGAGAATCAAAAGACCTTGGTCTCTATTTCTCTACTCTGCGTCCCACGCATGGGTCAGTTTTGCTCCCACCATGGTGTACTTTGCCACAGGCTCATGACATCAGGATCAACCAATCAAGCACTGGAACCTCTACAACCGCGTGTGTGTGTGTGTGTGTGTGTGTGTGTGTGTGTGTGTGTGTGTGTGTTTAAATGTACAAGTCAATTGTCACAGGGAAAGCTAATGCAAGGAAAATGGGAAGCAAGCATGCTCTCTATGTAACACCAAGCCTGAGTGGCAACCATACAGGAACACGGAGGCCTGTGCAGGGGATGGTATACAGCCCGCTTTCATCAGAGTCCTTGAGGAACACAAGCACACACAAGCACCAGGTAGTGGGGCCATGTGGTGTGGAGCATATCAGTGGGGGCAAGGCTAGTTCAAAAGCTTACTGAAGCTTTTCTGGTAAGATGGCAGTTGCGGGGAGGGGGCAGGGGTCATTGCTTCTTCTGTGGAGATGATAAAACTATCTCACAGAGGAGGAATCGGGAAGTGCAGAGAATGTAAAGCCTCCTTTACAGGGAGGAGGGGAGGAGTCCAGAGAACAAGAGAGAATGAATGCAAAGTGGTTTTACACAGTAGGTCCTGGGTACAGAGTAGGTCCTGGGCCCAGTCAAGCTCTGGTTCCCTTTGGCTCTTGACTGGTGTCAGGACTAGTATCAGTAAACAGAGTCATGCTTACTCTTCATTCACCAAATACCTTTTGCCAGTGACAATAATCAGGATTGTTTAGTTGTTGGGCAGCAAGGCCCACAGCTGGATAGATCTTGCCTTCCAGAAGCATCTGGATGATAGGTAGAGACAAATTGGTTTTCTATTTAGAAAGAACTTCAGAGCAACCCTTCCAACCAGCTCTTTTCCAAAGCCACAGCTTGGGCCAGGGGATGGGACACTGAAGGTCAAGTGTGGTCAGATTAAAGCAGGAGGGCCTTGGAGAAATGGCCCATGGCAGCCCAGGCTGCCATCTTGAGTAGGGACCCTGTGTCTAGCAAGATGGGGACTCAGAACTAGCAAGTTCCTCAGGAACCAAGCCAAGTCCTCTCCACCTTCTTCTCTGTCTCCCTTTTCTAGAAATAATTTCTAGAGCCCAAATAACTGCAAACCTGCATGCCTTCAGATGGCAACAAATGACAGAAGGCTGGGGTACATCAGCTTCTTAGCTGCCATGAAAGCCAACAGAAAGCAAAACCAAACCCAAACCAAACAACAACAATGACAAAAACAAAATCACAAACAAACAAACAAACAAATAAACAAAGGCAGACTGCATGTCATGGGCCTGTTTGTGCAAGCTCCTAGATTTTATTATCCAAGCCACCTTGAAAACGCTGTCCCATGGACTATCCGATGACAGTAGGCAATTCCCACTGTCAGGCTCACGGGCGGCAACAGGCATGCATAGCTGCTACCTCCCAGCAGTCCGAGATGTTTCTCCTTTTGGCTGAAAGTGATGGTGGCACTTGTTAGTGCATCACTAGGGATGTATAAGACTCCATCTCAAAAAATTTAAATTAGAAGAGAAAACATTTGAGATAGAATCTTACTATGTAGACTCGGCTGGCCTTGAAATCACAGAAATCTGCCTGCCTTTGTCTCTCAATTCCTGGGGTTAAAGGTATATACCACAACACCTGGCTAAAATAAATCTTAAAAAAATAGTAAAAATAGCTATGACAAAGGACAAAACTGTCAGAGTAGGCATTTTTTATGGGCCTTAATCAAGAAAGTGTACTGATGAGACCTTATGCTCGCTCTGTAAACTCTTGCTGATACATATGCCATTCTAGTATTCCTTTTTGAACAGTGGCTTGGTTCCTATTCCATGGCAAATACCTGGCACAGAGCCCAATAATTTGTAGAAAACTGATTAATAAAAGGCTGGGAGGCCTGGCTTCCAGATGCTCCATTCTACTGGTGATACGGTGAGTGAGGAGCCAGAGCTACCGAATCTTAACTGACGACTATTCATCTTGCCAACATTGCATGCAGAGTTTAATATACAGATACACACACATGCATGCACACACACACACACACACACACACACACACACACACACACCCCACATCCGATCTCTGCAATAAACACACCAACAAAAATATGGAAAGAACTCAAGAGGTGGTGACGGAGAGGGCTCCAGTTTTCATTCCAGTCCTTGACAGCTGAGAACACTGAAACCCGTAAGGACATCCCAGCCTACCTAAGAGCCTAGAGGGACACTCTGAGCTGGACAGTCATAGCTTGTACCCTGCATGCTTCAGAGACCCAAAGTGCTAGCTAGGGAAGCTCAGAGAGGGAGATACCCAATACAACTCACTGAAGCCAGGGTCCAGAGGACTCTATGGAAGTTCACAGTTATCAGAAGGCCTACTATCTGAATCTATGACAGACAACAATCCAAATAAAAGGGTAGGGGCCAGGAGGAACAAAGCCAACATTGATGGGAGTCAGGACTAAATCCACCTGAGGTTTGGTGAGAAGACTGTGGATGCTGTCACTTACCTGGTCCTGTTTTCTTTGTTGAGCTGAAGAATAGACAGTCTAAGAAGCAGTGAATAACACCACAGCTGAACACAATACAGGAAAATGAAAAAAAAACAGGCAAAGACCCAGGGCACTGAGTGCCAAGAAGCTCTTTGAGCAGTGCCTCAGAGAAAATGGTTTCTTATAAGCATCAATAGTCAATCAGGAAGACATGGTATCTGTTCTTCTCCTGTACTAAAAGAGGGAAGATGACTGCAGCCCACAGCCTAATGACCAGCTTTTAGTCATTCTTTCCAAATGATACTGAGCTGTATTTTTCTTTTGGTAAGGAAGGGAACCAAATAGGTTAAGACTTTACAACACCTCACTGCAGTTTTCTGAGGATGGGTCCAGCCCTTGTGGTCAGCACATAACTGACTGAAGGGGTCAGTTACTGGGACTGAGAAGGAAATCTTGACATGCCCCAGAGCAGTGGATCTCAACCTCCCAAAGACTGCAATCCTTTAAAACAGTTCATCAGGTTGTGGTGACCCCCAGCCATAAAATTACTTTTGTTGCTACTTCATAACTGTAATTCTGCTACTGTTCTGAGTCTTCGTGTTAATATTTTAGGTGATAAGAGTTTGCCAAAGGGGTTGAGACCTGCAGAATGAGAAACACTGCTCTAGAGGAAACTGTAAGAGTCACGCACAGAAGGCCCCACAGTCTCCAAGCCCTCTTTCGTCTGGCAAAGAAAAAGAAAGTCAAGAAAACCCGGACCAGTGGAAGGAAAGCAACACCAGATCAAAGCTGAGCATCAGGACAAAGAGCATTCGGTTTGCCAGATAAAATAGGAAATCTCCAGTTGTGTCATGACTGTGTCAGTTAGAGGTTTAGTCTACTCATGACATAACCTAGTGTCTCCACCTAGACAGAATATACAGCCACACATTCCCCCTCCACCTGACCTATAAGAGCTAATTTCACTGAGAAGTAAATTACTTCACTGTTCTCAACATAACTTAAACTACATTTATACTAATTTAAAAGTTCCCTAAGGGGGGGGGTGCAGGGAAGGAACCCCCATAAATCCCCAGAGGTGATGGCTTGCATCTGAAATACAGCCCGGCAGAGGCAGAGACAAGTGGATCCCAGGGGCTTGGTGTCTAGCTAGTCTAGCCAAAACTTCAAAGTCAAGGTTTAATGAGAGAGCCTGTCTCAATAAATAAGGTGGGCAACGATAGAGGACAACCCAGTGTCAATCTCTGGCCTGCATAGAGGAGCATATCTGCATACTCACTTACACACACAGACACAGACAGACACACACACACAGACACACACTCATATCTGCACACTTGCACACACTACACACACACAATCCCCAATGAGATTTTAAAGATCCTAGAACAAGCCAAGATTTTATATTACTCATAATTACAAATGACTTTCTTTTCTTTTATTCTCTTTTCTTCCTCTTCTTTCTCCTCCTCTTCTCCTTTCTCCTCCCCATCCTCCTCCTCCTCCTCCTCCTCTTTTTTTTTTTTTAATTGAATAGTAGTATTTGGTTTTACTGGAGTCCCTGGGCTGGCTATCTAGTCTCAGATTCTTGGTCACCTACGCAGTGTTGGGGATGGGCTCCATTTCAGGCCTTAAGACATCTGATATTCACTGGCCACTCCCACAAACTTTGTGCCACCATTGCACTGGCATATCTTGCAGGCAGAACGCCATTTCTGATCTAAGGATTTATGGCTAGCTTGGTGTTTACGTTAATCTTTTAGTAGCATGCAGAGTACTTTCCTGTGACAGAAACCCTAGAATGCAGGGGTGAAAGCTCTATGTAGGCTCCAGCTCAGCTTCCATCACATCCAATCAGCTGTGTAGGTACTGTCTTCACCAGTAGGGAGGGCCTTGCTGGCAACGTCTGTGGAGAGCAGCCTACAGTCTGAGCAACAGCCTGGGTTGTTTCAGGATTCCTTCAGCCAACAACTCAATTAGATCTAACCCAGTCTGGCGACTGGAAGCTTAATTTGGTGACAAGAGATGGCCCCGTTGAAGCTCTGTTTCCAGAATTATTTGGTAATTTCAGTCAAATAGCCTTCATATATGTATCTATTTTTGGGAGGTTCTACTGTATTATACGACCCTAAAATACTCCTTGATTTTACCTGTCCCTCCCTGTATTCCTTTCTTTGCCCCCCCTTTTCTTCTCCTCCCCACTTGATCTTCCTATTCCAGCCCCCTCCTGCCTCCCCACCCAATCCTATTTCCTTTTCCCAGGGAGAGTCAACTGCACCCTCTAGTCCCGTATTCTATACCTACCTCTGTGGCTCTACAGATTGTAGCTTGGCTACCACGGACTTAACAGCTAACTTCTTCACATAAGCAAATACATACTACAGCTCTCTTTCTAATATACGTCAGTCAGGATGATTTTTTTTTCTAGTTCCACCCATTCACCTGTGAATTTCATCATTTCATTTTAAAAAATGATTTAGTAATACTCCATTGTGTAGATGCACCACATGTTCTGTATCCATTCTTTTGTTGAGGGACATCTAGGTTATTTCCAGTTTCCCGCTACTATGAATAGAGCAGCAGCGAACATGGCTGAGCAAGCGTCCCTGTGGTCGGATAAAGCATCCTTTGGGTGTATGCCCAGCAGTGGTATAACAGGATCTTGAGGGAGCTCCAATTCCCATCTTCCTGAGGAACCGCCACACTGACTTCTGTAATGGATACACAAGTTTGCACTCCCACCAGTAAAGGGTGAGTGTTTACTTCACATCCTTTGTCAGCATGAGCTGGCACTTGTTTTATTGATTGGTGGGTGTTAAGATAAAATCTCAGAGTATTTTTGATTTGCATTTCCCTGATGGATTAAAAAAAAAAAAAAACCCACGCAGCAATAAAGTGACTCTGAATAACATTCTTCTACACTCACAGATCAGTGCCTTGCTCAGCCATCATCAGAGAAGCTTCCTCCTGCAGCAGAAGGAAAAGAGACAGAGACACACAGAGAGGCAGAGAGACTCAGACAGAGACTCACAGCCAGACATCTGAACAATCAGCCCTAAAAGAAGTGTCTCCATTAAATCCTTTCCCCCTCAGCTCAGGGATTCCTGTAGAAAACAAGAGCCAGGAAAGATCAAGGACACGAAGAAAACAAGACCTGCTAAATCACCACAGTCAAAGCACACGTGAACTCAGACACTGAGGCAGCATGTACAGGGTCTGCATGAGGCTTCCCGTCTAGTGTTTTATAGAATTCTAGAGTATGAAAATGCGTGGATTTCTGCTTCTCATGCCTGCTCTTGTGCCCTTTTTCTTGTTTTGCACAATACCGATGTTTTAGTTTGTTTTGTGTTATTATATTTCATTATCCCTTAGAAGCCTGTTTGTTTTCTGAGAGACAAAAAGGGGGTAGATTCAGACAGGAGGGAAGGAACTGGAGAATCGGAGGGAGTGGAAACCACTATCAGGAGATACAATGAGAAAAAAAAAAATCATAGCTTCATGGTGGTGGCATACATCTGTAATCTCTGGAAGCAGAAACAGGTGAATCTGAGTTTGAGGCCAGCCTGATCTACAGAGAAAAGTTCTAGGACAGCCAAAGCTACATGAGAAACCCTGTCTCAAAAAGCAAAAACAAAAAACAAACAAACAAACAAATAAGCAAAAAAACCCACCCCAAAACAAAACAAAGACTTTCAAAATGCACTTTCAACAAAAGAAGAACAACCACAGATAGCTACTAGTTTTCTTTTAAAGGTCATGGCTTAGAACAGAAAAATAACTTTTATAGCTTTAAGGATTAAAAATTCTTCACGAGTATGTGGCCGTTAAGTATGAATGTGCACCAAATGAAGTCCTGGTACGTGAGGTCAAAAGAGGGTATCACATCTCCTTAGAACTGAAGTGACAGATGACTGTGAGGCGTCATGTGGGTGCTGGGGACGGAATCATGTTCTCTGCACCAAGCAGTTCTCTTAACTGCTGAGCCCTTTCTCTGACCCCCAATTTTAATCACATTTCCTACTTCTAATGTATTAAATGTCTTCAGGTCAAAACTGGTTTTGCTTGAAGATACATAGAAAAAAAAAAAGAAAAGAAAAGAAAACCTTCCCCCTAAAACAAACATGCAGGGATACTTGAATAAATCATGTGTAGGCACTTAGTGAAAGAGCCATACTTAGAGAGCAAACATGCCCGAGGTATCGGGGTTCAGGGGCTTACCATCCCACTCACATTCTCTTGTAATGCACTCATGACCAGCCTCGGTTTTTCCAAATGTGCTGTGGTCTGTGAAGACCACGACTTGTCCCTAGAGAATGAGAACTCTTCTAGAACCTCTTCAGCGTGGAAGCATCTACACTATGGCCTTCAACATGGAACCAGGGAGATACAGACAATTGTTTGATCCAGTTGGCACCCTCTGTTGCCCTTGGATTAGCTCACACTTAACTACTGACTAACTACCAGGCAGATGAGGGGTGGCGGCAGAGTAGAAGAATAAAGAAGCATCAGGTTATCCCGAAGGAGTCTCCATCAGCTGCTGTGTAACCCAGCATCGGGCAGAAGATGCTTAACATCTCCATTGGTTTTTAAGGACGATATCAACACTGAAGCCAGGAGTGGAAGCTCACATCTTTAATCCAACACTCAGCAGGCAAAGGCAGGAGAGTGAAGAGGTAGTCCCTTGGCCACACAGTGAGACGCTGTCTCAAAAACATCAAAATGTTTAGTGCTATTCCTTCTTGTGTTAACTTCCAGAAACGAGGAGGTGACACAAAGCCTTTCTTTCATCTTGGACACCCAACTACATGGGGTGTGGAAATATTTCTTTTATCAAGCTGATGATGTGTTCTACCAATAGCTAGTAAGCCGCTTCTGTAATCTTCCTGCTGGCAAAACAACACACCTTACATATCAGAAAAGGAATGACCCCAAGATTTCCAAGCAACAGAGATAGTTTTCAAATTCAAACTCTTGTTAATTATTATGAATGATTTCAAATGTCCCACTCTTGGCCTTCATTTGCACCAGACAAGCATGCAGCAAAGCTGATAATGCCGGTATATCATTGCCCCATACGAGGTACTGAAACAGTCTATCCTTCCCTTTCCTCCTAGGATGCCATCATTTGTAGGAACTGAAGGTCTCTCTCAGATCAAGCTGCCTTTATGCCACAGAGGAAGTGTGGCCTCTGGGCAATGCTCTCTCCCGAAGGCTGACACACCACCTCAGCTCTTCTGTGCCTGCATTCCTATTCTGTTTAGTGTGCTGTGGTCTGAATCCACGCCAGTGGTTCGCATGAAGACTTCCTCTGTAGTTTATCAAGACTTAGTTCCCAGGTAGTGGTGCTGTGTGGGGAAGCTGGGGAGAAGTGTGGCCTTGTTGAAGGAAGTGTCACTGGAGGTGAGCTCTGAGGACCTGAAGGACTTGACCTACTCCTAGCTCTTTCTCGGCTTCCTACTTGTTGCTCCAGCCATCATACCTGCTGTTTGACCTCCATGGTGAACTTTATTCCTGTGGAACCGTAAGCCTAAGTAAACCCTTCCCTCTGTAAGCTGTCCCGGTCATAGTGTTCATCACAGCAACTGGAGAGCAGCTAAGCACCTGCCTTGTTAGCCAAGACGTGGCAGATAATGAATCTCACTCATGAAGCCTTTGTGCTGGAGTGACACACTCCAGACCAGGGCCTTAGCTGACTTGTGTTCACAACGTGTACTCTAAAGGGGGTAGGTGCAATGTGGGGAGGGGCTCTGCCTGACAGCCTAAGCTTGAACCCAGGATAGGATGCACAGCAGGCGAGAACAGACTCCTGCAGGCTGTCCTCTGATCTCCACAGAGTAGGTAGGTAAAGAAACAAATGTAATAAAATACTAAGAAGTAAATAGATAAAAAAGGAGTTAAAGAAATGGCTTGAAATGTGCAATTGTCTTTGAAATCATTTTCTCACCCAGTCACCAGTGACCTAATGTGCTGATGAAAAACACAGCCTTATTCCATCTTACCAAACACCTGGAGTTGTTAATAAGTTAAGGCAGAGGAGAAAGAAAATGCAAACTCAGTTTTTTTTTTTTTTAACCAGATTTAAGATTTTTTTTTTTTTTAATTCAAATCGACCCAAAGCAAAACTTACATTACAAAGAAAGAACAGAATATATTATGATACAACACACTGGGAGTTACATGAAAGCTAAATTTGTGGGCAAATGGCCTTGTCCCAATCCCATCCTGGGCTAACGGGTGATTCAGTAGGGAAGTTAGAAACTCTTTCACACGGTCCACTCTGGTCATTAAGCTACGCTCTTCTGGTGTCTTACGAGGGGTGAATCTGACAGGTCATGCTAGCCTCCCTCGTGCTCCAGAAGTGACTCCTGCCACTGCCAGAATGCTGACTTCTCCAGCAGAAACGTCCTTCCAAGCATGACTGATAATGAATTAAAAAAATCAAACAATCAAGTCATCCAAACTAATGAGCAGGGGTTATTCTGTAGTAAATAGTTTAGAAATATGGGAATTAAATAATCTAAAAAAAACACTCTTAACTCTGCTGTACATTTATAAACACAAATATTTACAAAGAAACACCCTTGTTTTCAAAAGATGAGGTTTGCAGTTCATTAATGATCATATTTTATGAGCTGGTTTCTTTGGTGTATTTGCCAAATGCATTTTATAAAGTTTTAGTAATAGGCTTAAATAATAAATTTCAAAAGAAGCTCAAAAGAATCAGTGGTGAAGTTTGAGCCGGGATTCTGGAAAGGCCTACAGGCTGGGTTTCTGAGAGCTGTTTTGCTCTCCCCTCGGCCACACACTGCATCTCTGATAACAAGTTCAAGTGCGACCCGTGTGCTCATCACAGTCGCATTAGCAACTGTACAGCCCTTCAGTTACCATGGATACAGGACATGTCTGGGGTCTAGTAATAAGCAAAGGACATTCTCTCAAGCTTCCAGAGAAATCAAACCACAAACAATAAATAATGGAATTATACACTTCTTCATTAAATAGAATTTTCAATTCCAGGAAGAGCACTCAGATTTTTTTTTTTCCTTTTCTGAAGTCACAGCAGCAAACAGTGCAAAGAATTTGCCTTAATGTGATCTTTTTACTTGGGATTCCCTGACTCAGTTCAATTTCAGTGGCTTAGTTCAGAACGCTCTGAATGGCTGGTAAGTGTCATTTTTAACTTACTAAATAAATTAATTTACATGTGTGATTCCTGTGTAATTGGACACTAACATGGCAGCCCAGAGTCCAGACTCCAGGCTCCCTCCCACCACTTCCCATGCTGGACTGGGGTTCTAACAGAAGTTACATTCAAGTAATTTCTGGTCACTTTGTATCCCTAAGGCTGTTAGTGAGTCTCTAGCCTTGACCTGGGCCCTGAATAAAGAATGAGAACACAGCTCTGTAGCTGCCTTAGAAGGGGAATCTCCATGGAGATGACCTTTCAGACAGGGTCACCACACCTGTCCCTATCTTCCTGGGTCCCAGCTATCACTCTAGCCACATGCTCCCTGCTGAAGAAGGCTATGGGCCACATCAGCAAGTCCCTGAATCATCCTTCTGCCTGCTCAAGAATCTGTGTGCCACCTAGGTACACGTAGATCCTATGTTCTGATGTCACAGCTACTCTGTGGTCAAGAGAGTGAGCTCTGGGCTTGAGTGAACAGCACTGCTGGCCTGAACTTGGGGAAACTTAATTCTGCTTAATTACACTATGAGGGAAAGATTTTACCCTCTATGCCTTCAAACTGGCAATTCGGACAAGAAAGGAGAAGCCCTTAACTTGCAACCTTTTGATAGCAAATTTATTAACAGCTTATAAATATTTAAAAAATGTGTCACAGCACTAAGAATGGCATGGGGGACTTAAAAAGGCTCTCTTCAAACTAACATAACGTCAAGTCAAATGAAGCAGTGGGCATGTGTCCGCAGGAACATCCCTGACGCCTAGTGCCTATGGGACCTTCTCCCTTGTTACTAATATTGTACTACATCTGGTCTTTCTTGCACATACTTGTCCAACCAACCCAGAAAAGAAAATATTTGTCTTGAAGAGCTTTACTGTACCCACCTTCAAAATAGACAGGAAATACTTAATTAGCATATTCGCAATTTGTCAGGCTTACAAAAGGGTGCACATTAGAAACTTTCCCCTTAAAATATATATGTATACATATTACCAGGAAGGCGAAAGAAATCCACCATGAAACCGCCCCAAATTATTTAATGATTAAAAGAGAATGGTCTAGCAAGAATGTGGGCTATTTCTAGGGAACACTGTTATCACCAGGATATGAAATTTGTTCCTTAAGGTGAAATAAAACACAAAGCTTAAAATGGAAACTGAGGTGACACTGGTGGCCCGCCGTGGGATGAAGGTGATGGTTACGGCTCCAAGGGACACAAGGAAGCCGGCCGAGGAACAGGAAGAGCAAAACTGTCCAGAGACTACACCAAAAGAATTGCACAAGAGGCACCATTTGTTGTTGTTGTTTAAAAAAAAAAAAAAAAAAAAAAAAACCCAAAACAATACACTGGCTTTAAAAAGTGAATTCTTTTTCCCGTTGATTTTGTTTTAAAAGCACAGTTCAATGGGGGGGGGGGGGGGGGGGGGAGTTGAAACATAATGTCTCAGGGTAGTGTCTTACAGTTGTTAAAAAAAAAATAATTTAAAAATAAGCGCACACCAAAGGAAGCAGAGGTACTGGATTTGTTTTTTCATCGGAAAGCTACATTAATTAGAAGGGAAAAAGGATTGTTAAACAGCTCATCTGTACTCATTAAAAATGAATGAGGTGACAGCATCACTGTAAGTTTCTTCACAGAGCATTTTTCAGGGTCACACAGGATCACGGGGTGAGCCTGAGACCTCCAGACTTTAAGAAGTATTCCTTCCATCGACTGGTTCCTAGTACCTTGTTCGCCAGTGAAACCAGAGCATCAAAAGGGAAAACTCTTTGCTTCAAACCTGTCTATGCTGTGCATTTAGGAAAAACAAGTTTTCTAAATGCAGTATTGTATAGAAAGGCTTGGACCTCATCGACTTGGACCAAAAAACCAAATTAAGACCTTCAAGTGTGTGGTGTGTGTGTGTATATGTGTGTGTGTATGTTACACACATACACACACACATATACACACACACAAACACACACACATATATAAAGATCCCTCCCCAAAATGAAATCCAAACAAACAAAAAACCTAAAAGTGTATACCTGCTTTCTGACTTGACGGCAAATCAGAAATTGCATAGGATATACTTTGTGCAAGGCCTGGAGCCTTTTAAGTATCTGGAATAACTCTTAATCTTGTTCACAGTCCAGGTATATCAGATATCATCAAATTTGTGTTTTAAGTAGTCTTTCATAACCTTGGCAATTGGCAGTTCATCAAGCAGCTTCAGGTTTTGAAGGCCTATACACTGTCGAATTTTAATTCGGCACAGGTCCTGCAGGGTTCTGGGTTGTCCTAAAATGACAGAGAAAAGAAAAAACGTTACAAAGGTACAAAGCATTAGAGAGAAAGGGATGTCAGGGAAAGCACTGTCTGAGAAAGGGCCTGCTGCAGACCTTACAGGCAAAGGTCTGTCTGAGACTCAAGTGTCATCTGTACCGTCCTGTGGTGTCTCATTCACTTGGTCTTTTCCAAAACTCTTTACAAGGCGGTAATGTTACTGCCTGCATATGTAATGGCTCTATCAGGCCCATGATTAGAATGCTTTGTGCCTGGATGATGGTACTGTGTTGGTGAGTGCTGTGGAAGCTCCAGGAGGTGAGATATAGCTAGAGGACAGAAATTAATGGGAGCAGAGCATTGGGAGTTGATTATTATTCCTGGATCATTTTTTGTTTCCTCTTCTCTATCTACTGTGACAGGAACAGTCTCAGCTGCCATAATTTTCTGACCAAACATGTGGGGCCAGTCAGCTTTTGATGTAACTTTCTGAAACTTTGGGCCCAAAGAATGTTTCTTCCTTTAAGTAGTCTGTGCTGGATAACTGGGTCACTATGACAAGTCACTAACAGGTAGACGCCTCCATCTCTGCCTTATATAAGGTCCTTATATAAGTTCCTGAGGATGAGAGATTTAAGTATACTGGTGGCTGTCAGACAACCAATTGTAGTTTAGAATGAGACTAAGGATAGTCTCTATGATTCCAAGTCTGGCACTCTTTCTATTACAAATCAAAGTATTGTAGGTCTGTCCCAATGAGACTCTAATACAAAGAGAAGCTTCTATGAGCAGATGGTTTCTCCACAAGACAATCATGGCCTGGATGAGATGCTCTCTGAGGTGGCCTGTTTTGACTCTGAGGCTAGGACACTGGAGCCCTGATACTTAGTAGCAACTCTACGGAGCTCTGTGCAAATGATGTCTGCTTGCCTGTTCATTGTCATTAGGGCCCAGCAGCCAGGGAGTTTGAAAGCCACCTTAAGCTAGTCTGAATCACCAGCTCACTTCACTCTACACTCTGGTCATCAGACAGTAACCACGGTTGCCACTGAATCCAAAAGAGAAGCAATAAAATCCAAATTCTTTTCTCTCAACAGTACTGAATATTATCAACATAAGGAAAACTTCTTCAACAATGGTTCAGTAGGTATCTGGAGTCACCCAGGGCATAACGGTATGAAAAGGCTATCCCGTATTGAGTATTTGCTGCTCATTGTACGACAGAAGCGTGTGATACATCTGGAGTCCTTTAACCATTTTACAAGTGAGACTATGTAGCTCCACTCCATTTTACTGTAGTCTCAGAGATCAGTAACATGCCTCAAAACCCAAGGAGATAGTGTATTCCAGTAGCCAGCAGTCACTTCATCTCAAATCCCATTATGTTTTTAAAAATCACTGAGGATATGAAAGAACTTTGATGTGGGCTGTATCTATGGTGATGACCACATCACAAGTTACAGCAGAAATTTTATAAATACCTGTAAATTCATTTAAAAGTAATTAAAACAAACCAATTGGATATTAAAGTGAACAACGTGATAAAAACTGTTTTACCAAATGGTCAAAGGGGTGTAGCAACCCCCCACAGTTTGCCATGCTTTATAATGCATGGCTTTCCAGAGAATAGCGAAGCTTTCTTGTGCACATTTGCGTTCAGTCTGTTGAAATAAAAACCACACCACATAGTCTCCGGAGAGAAGGAACATGAAGGCAGGCAGATAACACCATACTACTGCTATGAGATCACTCCAACCTCATAGCCTCCCTGGGAGGGTCCCAGGCTGTCCTCGGAGAAGCATCGCTCTTCTGAGTACCTTATCTCTCACTTATATTGTTTTTATAGTGATAATGCAAAATTAAGTAATTTTTCCTAAGTGGAAAGAACTCCGTAAGACTTAGGTTTCCTGATCTAGCAAGAGTGCTCGGCAGAGGAGCACTTCCCTAGAGTGCAAGGCCCCTTCAGACTCAACTCGTAGCACTCCAAAATAGAAAAGAAAAATAAAAAACTATGGAAGGCCTAGATGAACGTGCTGCGCCCAGCGGAGAGCTCAGGCTCACTCTCCAGCACACACCATCAGTCCTTAACTGAGCTTGCCCAGCACTGAAGCATTCATTGAAGACAACATTCCATTAGGTTATTTGTTTGCAGTGTTCCAGGAGGGCCTTGATTGGGAATTCTTTTGTAAAGTAGCTCACTCACCCAGAGGCTAGTGAGTTAGTGCTACGGCCACTGGGAGTCCAGCTAGGATGGTCCAGGCCAACATGTTCTGGAATGCTTTGTTCACTGGAAGTCCTAGGCCTAAGCATATTGGAATGCTTTTCTCAGTTGTAATTTTTCTTTTTCTTCTTTGTCTTCTTCTTAAGAGACATGCCACGAATGGCATCCTTAAATATTTTGAAAGACTGTGGTCTTTTAGAGGTCCTTTAACCACATGTAACTCCTGACTACAGAATTGCCTTGACTGATAAGTGCGTCCTGTAGTGTAAACCCCACAGTCCTGGAGGCAGGACACGCACGCTTGGCTCCTGGCCACTCACAACCCACAAGGTGTTTAGCCTGCTGCCTTAGTTTCTTCATAACAGCACCTCCCTCAAAGATTGTATAAGAAGTAAAAACATTCACTGTGGCAAAGTGTTAAGGACAGTGTGAAGTAAACCAGAAATAACCAGAAAGTAAATTCTAAAAATATTAGTTGGTAAACACTTGTAAGGGTAATATTTCTTCTCATTTTCAGGAAACTAGAAGGCCATCCTTGGAAAGTGGTCTTTGCCTCCTGGTGTAAAGATGGTAAGAGAAAGCAAGATGGCTGGAAAGGGGTAAGCAGTACCCACTAGCTGAGACCAGTTGGGCAAACCACTGGAAGCCATTGTCAAGACCTCAAAGGGCTGAATATGAAGACTTTTACTGTGTAAAAAGACATACATCAGGGAGCGGGTGTTAACTATTCCTTCATGCTCACACCAAGAAATCAACTCGGCTGGCCTGTCAGCATGCAGAGTCAATAGCAGGCTAATGGCAAAGGGCAGTAAGGATAGCTCGGAGTTACTTTTCCTCCAGAGACATCTCGGGACTCTTTCTTCAGGGATAGCATCTTGGGACTAGGAGATAATGATTTCAAGATGAATTTTATTTCTTGTCAACAGACCACATAAAAGCATTTCCTGAGCAACTACTACATGCTTAGCAATGAAGAAGGACAAAGAAGAGAAGGAAGGAGGAGCAGAGGGAAAAAAGAAAGCAAAGGATGAGAGGAGGGACAATCAGCAGAACTGCACACACCACCCACTAGGCATCGTAGGAAAGGAGTAAGTGCAGCTCCATGGTTGGGCTGTAACAGGGAGGCTCGAGGTTAGCTCCCTACAGACTGTAATTTATGGAATCATAAACACTGGAGGATGCAGCAGGAACTACAAGGTGTTCAGACAAAAGAACGCAAATGGGATTACACAATAGTTCAAAGGGCTAATCTTTCCAAGTGTGGAGAAGCCTATCATTACTAATAACCAGGTTGGCACGAAATAGAAAATCTGCTTCTGACGTGCCCAGTTTAGAATAAATGGAAAGCCTGGGCAAGGATATAACTTAGAAAATTAACTGTTCCAAGGCCTCCCCTCCACACACATACACACACACACACACACACACACACACACTTTGGCTTTTGTGAGGAAGGCCTGATTTATTTCTTGGGATAAAGATTATGTGGACTTGGGGACTGGAAAGATGACTCAGCTGTTAAAAGGGTGTGAACTGGTCTTCCATAGGCTCAATTCCCAGCACCCAGGTCAGCTGCTCACAGCCACTGGTCACTCCTCAGTTCCAGAGGATCTAATGCTTCCGGGCTGTGTGGACACTTGGACTTGTGTACACAGATACCCATACATAATTAAAAATAAATCTTTAAAGCATACTAATTACTCATAAAGGTAGACAAAGACCAAACGTTTGAAACAGTCAAGGGTAACCACACAGAAGATGAAGTCCGAGGCTTCATTGTAGAGGTGGACACAGTGATACAGAGGCGAGCAGAAATAGAGGGTGTTCACTCTCCTCCTCTGGACTGCTTCAGGGTCTGTCATTTCCTGAAAAGCCTCTTTATCTCTGCCAGCATCCAAGATGATTTCCTAGTATCTCTGTTTAAATGCAGTTCCCATTTTAAAATTTAACCATAAGCATACCTTTTTTTTTTTGAGACAGAGTCTCATTATATACAGTCCCTGCTGGCCTGGAACTTACTGTGTGTTCCAGGTTGGTAGCCTAAACTTCACAGAGATCCCCTTGCCTTTGCCTTTCGTGTGATAGGATTAAAGGAATGTACTGCCATGTCTGGCCAATGACACGTTATTTTTGTTCTTGCTTCTAAAGTCCTCTCACTGGGACTAAGTCTAAAGTGGGATAAACAGCTCTTGCTTGGTAGGCCCAATGGCAGGTTCTAGCTCCCTTAAAATAAAAATGACAGTATTCACTCACAGTTCTAATATACAGTATCAGCTTTCTGACATAGATCTATTGGTTACATCTTTCCTCAGGTAACTGAGCACTGGTGGTCTGAATGAGATGTCCTCCATAATCTTGGACATATAAATGCTTGGTCTCCAGTTGATGGCACTCTTTGGGTGGCTTAGGAGGCGTGGCCTTGCTGGAGGAAGCATGTCACTGGAGGTAGGCCTTGAGAGTTTAAAGCCATTCTTTTTGTTAGCTCACTCTCTGCTGGTGCTTGGTTGCTGCTTGCTGCTCCTGCCACCGTGCCATGCCTTTGTTCTGCCATCTCAGCCGCTAATCATCTGGAAGCAAATAAACTCTTTCTCCTATAGATTGGCCTAGGTCATGGTATTTTATCGCAGCGATAGAAAAGTGACAGAGTCAAGCAAAAATGACCCATGGTTTACTCTCAATTATCAAGGCATCTGTAGATGCCAACATAACAGTAGAGATGATAAAGACTTCAGGAAGGTACGGAATAAGATCCGTTAGAATAATAAAGGGATTATCCGTTAGTTAGAATAAAGGGATTTATTTAAAAGTCTGTTCTCTGTGTCAAAGAACCTAAAATGTGGTATTATCTGAATAACAACAGTGTTCATTTCTGAAAATTATTTTTAATATGTTAACAGTAGAAACTCTTGTAAGGCTTTAATGTAGATGGTCAGGCAAAAGTTTCCAATCCACTAGAAAAAAAAAATTAAAGACCTTTAGTGAAAATGTGTCACATGGAGAGTATACTTATATAGGTCATCCCATCAAATAACAACAGAAGCATTAGGAACGACATAGTATGTCAGGGCAGTTGTCATCCAGGTTGTGTGTGGGGTAAATCCACTTTGGGCAGGATTTGGCTCAGAAAGTCACAGCCTGTTTGACTTCCTTAAAATTTAAAACACTGAGAAATCGTGCCTTTTGTTGGCCTGTATTTTTTAAAGGTGTGTGTGGTGTGTATTGTATGTGTATGTGAGTCTGTATGAATGGTGTGGTGTGAGTAGGTGTGTGTTTGTTGTTAGTGGTGCCAGGGATTGAACCCAGGGCCTCTTGTATACCAAGCATATACTCTACTACAGAGCTACCAAATCAAGCTTCCCTCTGCCCCCAGGCCTTAAAAGTTTTTTCTCCTATTTAATTCATTTTTACTTTTAGTCCCAAATCTTATTTCTGTAAACATAGTACTTTGTGTTTGTGTGTTTGTGTTAATAATATAGTACTTGACTATTACTGAAATCTAAACAAAAACGTATTTCTGGTTACTTCAATATTTATAAAGCAGTATTTTTAAACATCTGTGATTAATGTTCCAGCAAGCAACTATCTTAAGTACTTGACAGATTAAGTCTCCTGTGAAACAGTTTACACAACTCAATTCCCAGCCACTTCAATGTTTCCTTGTAGCATTATGAGCTATTCAATTCCTTAAAACACACAAATACAAATCCACCCCAGGCCTACTTTTTACACAGCACTGAAAGCATACTGACAGTGATTCTAGTCTTTGCATGATGCTTCTGAAACACAGGTAACTGCCTCAGGCCAGTGTCTTAGGATATTAAACATAAACTCAGTTAACTCAATGACCCCACAGACATCCAGACCAGCCGTGGAACAGGAGAATGTTGCGCACCAGAAGCAGGCCACACCAGCAAGGTGGATGGATGGTTTATTTACTTGGGTACCTGGCATGTCTGACATGTTCTGTGCATGACTAGTCTCTGAAAATTGCCTCCGAGATCCAAGGTACTAAAATTCCCAACTGGTAGGAAACACTTATCTTGAGTCAGCAAAGACACAATTTTATAAATGCCAGCCAGGAAGGAGGGGTCTCTCTCTAAAGCCTAAGCCATAAGCATGCAAGCATGAGGCAAGCTTTCAGCTTACCCAGATTTTAACTTTAATTGAGAGTACATTAAGGATTCTTCAAATTCTAAAACACCAGGCTGAGAGGATACCTTTAAACCCCTGAATGTAGGGCTGGACCCGTATAGCGTGGCGATAGTAGCCATGGACAGATTACCGAGTATGTCCATGGCTTTAATCTTTAGCACTGAGATCATGGAGATTTCACAGTGCTAGATTCCCACTGCTTAGCTGGAAGTCGCCTCTGCACCTTGACAATGGGAAACTCTCTAAGAACTCTTGCTTGTGCTGATTATCTTGGTCTATATTTACCATATTCAGAAAACTAAAAATTTCAGAAACATTTTTGACTTGTTTAAAAATAACGGTGATCAGCTCATGAGCAGACATCATTTTTATGAAAACAAACAAAACCCAGAGTCACTTTCCAGAGCGAGGCGGCTGTACAGAGCGCACTGTTTCTCCTTTCCTGCAAATGTCTGCCTTCCACCTGCTCTGAACTTCAGTTAGCTAGCCTGATGCAGTGAGCTAGCCTGTAGGTCTCTAGTTTCACTCAAATATGGTGCTAGGAAAGCAAGGAATACTTAGAACAGCCTTTTCCAGGTGACCTGGAACGGATGGGTCCTCTATGAAACTGCCGTCAGATGAGACAATGAGCTTTCTGTTTTCAATCTGGTGTGTGTGTGTGTGTGTGTGTGTGTGTGTGTGTGTGTGTGTGGTGTTGCATACATATGTAAGCGCATGTATGTGCGGAGGCCAGCAGTAAATATTGTCTTTCTCAACTGCTCCTTCACCTTATTGTTTGAGGCAGGGTCTCTCACTAAAGCTGGAGATGAGCAACTGGCTGGGAGCTGGCCAGGAAGCCCCAGGGATCCTCCTGTCTTCTCTCGCCTGGTGCTGGGGTTACAAAAGCATGCTACCATGTCCAGCTTTTTATCTGGGTGCTGTTTATCCAAACTGATGTCTCCATGCTTGCTTGGCAAACACTACAGCTGAGCCGTCTCCCCAGTCCCAACGGTGATACAGAATCTGAAATACATTGATGAACTTTTTGTACTTTTAGATTATAGTCCATTGGTATATCTTAAACTTTTAGTGGACCTTTACCCACACACACAGTAACATAAATTAGTCATCAGAAACACATGGCACACTAGGTTATGCATGTCTTCAAATTGTTAGCCAATTCTATTATATGATAGCAAAAGAAATCACTTTTCTTAATATTTCCACTGATCTCAGAAAATCATTGCATAGAAGGACTCTCACGCCTGTAAATACAAGTTTCTAAAACCCCTCTTTTCAAAGTTCAAGTCTGACTGGTCATCAATACTGTGGTCATTTTCCTTAATGTGACAAGTGAACTTTGTTCGTTTCTAAGAAAATGTCTGCTAAGTGCCTATGATTAAACGGTATAGTTTGGCTGTCAGTCAATCTTTCAAGGAGAAATGGTTCTCCATGAAAAAGCTGCTGGTCCAGCTCAGACAGACCTGCCACTTTCCACTCAGCCATCTTCACCCAGAGAGCACTGACAAGGTATGTGCACGAAGGGACAAGTCTCAGTTCAGTTATGCTTACTGCTTTGTCCAAGAGGTTTGTAAATGGGCTGCAATACTGGTGACTGAGGCTGTCTGGCAGTGATGAACGCAGTGATTATCAGTGCCATACCAGCCAGACTCTCACGGAAGCATGGAACTAACCAGGAAGCAGGTTCCCCTCCGGAGCTCAGACATCATCAGCACAAAGGTCACCTAGTAAAAACTGCAGCTATGCAACTCGTCTGGACCTTATGCCCCATAAAGTGTAAAGCCTGCTAGAGGCCCATCCTTCGGAAAATACAACAAATAAACAAAACCCAGTTCTCTATAGCATTCTCTCTCTCTCTCTCTCTCTCTCTCTCTCTCTCTCTCTCTCTCTCCCTCCTCTCTCTCTCTCCCTCCTCTCTCTCTCCCTCTCTCTCCCCCCTCTGTCTTCTCTCCTTCTCTTTCTGTCTTCTCTCCTTCCTTCCTTCCTTCCTTCCTTCCTTCCTTCCTTCCTTCCTTCCCTCCCTCTCTAGTAATAGAAAACCACTGCCTTTAAAAGTGGCTATTTTGGTTCAGTTCCCCCTATTTTTTTCAAGGAGGGCACCAAGCTCTGTGGGGTGAGTCTGGGGGCTGAAGAGCTTACTCGAGGTTATTAGGCAAGCCATTTGTGGCACTCTATAGCACCCCATTCTTCTGGTTTGATGGCATCTCTGATAATGGACACAGCTGAGAGCCTGTGATGATGTAGAGATAGGAGCCTCTGATCTCTGTGCAAAACACTCATCAGCTCAAAGAACCAAAGCAAGGATGCTTTCACACTTCAAATAAAAAAAAAAAAAAAAAGGTAAAACCAGATGGACAACCCATTCCACTCGCATAGGTGTAGAGTTTAGGTGTCATTACTCCATAATGTCCGTAAGGAAGAAAAATTGCTCAACCTTAAAAACTAAGACTGATCTTGGAGCAAGCAAAAAGACAAGCTGCAGGCAGAGCACCTCCATTGAAAGCTCTGGAGATTACGATTTGCCCAGTGTGCCAAGACTGAGGCATGCTTACCTGAGCAAAAGCCACAGGGCCCATAAACAGAAACACTGGAGGCTTTGGATGGACAGGAAATCAAGAGCCAGTCAAAGGAAGCCCTGCCAGGTCCTCAAAGTGAGACTGATGAAGCCCCTGATGGCTATCACAGGGGAAGGTGTATAAAACAAGCACCCCAAACCTTTCCATAAGTAAGGCTGCTCTCCAAAGGCAAAGACTCCCACAGGGAATGGACATGTTCATTCAGGTTCAGCTTCCTCAGCTTCCTAGCTCACCTTACAGACTGGAGGGGAAGCCACCCGAAGGAGAAAGCACAGATGACAATTCCAGCCTGGGACACAGGCCTACTTACAAGACTGGAAATCAATTAGCAGATCACGGGGTGGTGGGGCCTTGTCACACCTTATAATTATACCAACTGCCCTCCAATGTAGTAGCAGTGGGTTAGACCTGAGGAGGAGTCAAGGGGATGAGGGTGAGAGTGGAGGAGGGGGAGAAACAAGGACACTGGAGAGCTTAGCACATTGGCCATCTGGAGTCGTGTAAAACACAGCCCCATGCCTATCTAGATGAAGAGGAAGCCTCCCGTGAAGACTACAGAAGCGAGGGTATGGTGGCTCAAACCTATAATTCCAGCACAAGGAAGCACAGGCAGAGAAATCTGTTGCAGGTTTGCAGAGAGCGGAGCACAAACCAGGCAGAGCTAGACAGCCAAGACCATCTCAAAAGGACCAAATAGACCAAAAGAAAAAAAAAAACAAAAAAACCAACACCCCCCCCCATGCTCACACACGATATTAACCTGAGTCCTTGCTGCCCTTCACATCATGCCTCGCCTCAGCGATAAAAAACATTACTATACCGTGTTAGGCAAGATAAAAAGAAAAACAGCCAGAGAGAAAGCTAGTGTCAGAAGCAGACTTAGGTGGGACACAGATGTTGCAATTACTGTAAGCCAGAGACCCTAAGTGACTAACTGTGACTATTGATTTCAACCTAGGGAAAACATTAGAGTGAGGCAAGTCCTTACTAATGCCCTGATGAAGCAGCGGTTCTAAGGAGGTAAGGTTCCCACACACTGTGCAGATATGGAGGACCCTGGCCAGATGAGGACCAGACAACCAGACCTGCCTGAAGACCAAGAAAAGTCCTAATTCCACCTGCCTGGACCCAACTTTGACTCTACTTTGTCTTCTGAGCAAGCCCCTCTCCTACCTAGGGGAAACTTTTACAAGCAGAGGCCTTGAGGTCCGAGCTCTCCCATATGCAACCTCAGTGACTAAACGCAGAGCAGTCCCTTCCAGGTGCTGTGCTCTATCTAGCTGGTTTTCATGATGTACGCACAAGCAACCGCAGGTCACCAACTCTATTTATTCTGTGTTTTGGAGACAGGGTTTTGTGACTGTAGCCTATTTCTATATAGCCTGCCT
>JANHMN010000003.1:61419837-61440513 GCA_030674055.1 Rhabdomys pumilio
TGGAGACAGGGTTTTGTGACTGTAGCCTATTTCTATATAGCCTGCCTGGCCTTGAACCCCAAATCCTCTTGTCTCAGCCTCCTGGGGTGTGTACCACCACACTCAGCTAACAGCCCTTTCCAATCCTTCCTTTTTTCCCTGTAGAAGTGGCTGGGCAACACAGAGGCAGCCTTACCCTGTCTTCTAGTCTATAATCCAAGCCTGAGCATTTCTAGATGGGCTATTGTCCCAAACTACAATTTCTCTGTAATAAAATTCCAAGCATGAATTCATAAAAATCTCATGTTTTTAATATCAAAGTTCATGTTAGTCACTACCTGAGGTTATGCCCTGTCAAAATTTCTGTCTTTCTGGGAAGATATTACATTCTGGGGGTCATCTCAGCACCACTGCTCTTACAGAAGACCTGGGTTCGGGTCCCAACATCCACATGACAGCTAACAACCCCTGGAACTCTAGTTTCACAGGACCCAGTGCCTTCTGGCCTTTTTGGATACTATACACACATAGTACACAGATGTATGGGCAGGCAAAACACCCAAACACACTGAGTAAAAACAAATACAGTCTAAAAAGTATTCCATATCCTAATAACTCTATAGTCTGCACTTATCGATCAACTACACACTTCATACTGTGGTGAAGGAAGATGCTGAGAACAAAAATCTCAGCAACATTATAACCAGTTCCTTTGGTGGGCTAGTTAACCATATCCTCGGGCTATGCTACACTTTGGATAGTTACACAGAGTTATACAATTGTACTCTTTCAACAGTATTTCTTCTGCTTCCCACCCACCCATAAATAAGTTCCTCTTTTGGTTTAGGAAAGCATTTTCATAATTTGCTTTTCCCTTCAGCTGTAATGCAACCCCAAAGGTCCAAAGACTCCAGACCCTCCCGGCTCCACAATCATGTCCATGTGGGCACAGGTATAAACTGTCCCACTCTCCCTTGCTCTAGCCTGGCCTAGGAGAGGCAGTTCATCTCCTCAGGGCCGCAGCTGTGTGTCCTCACTGCCATGCCACCTGGTCACTCCACACACCTCCATGTTCTCCGGGTCTGCGGTCCTCTGTGTTTACTTGTTTCACTCCGAGGCTTTCTAAAACCTCAAAACTAAAACTGGCCTCTTATAAATCATAATAGCAGTCAGCCTTCCTTCTGTAATCAAGACCATGTGGGGAAAGGCATCGAGGCACTGGACAGCACAGCGGAGTTAATCTAAGGTGCTTCCAGATGCCAGCTTCCTGGGTCACACATTAACCTGTGACATACACTTCGCTGGTAGGGAAGGCAGACAAGAGAAGGTATCAAAGTCCATGCACACTAACACGTCTCCTGAGAAAACAAAGTGGCCACTGACTGCTGCTGAGTTAGATGAGTCAGACACTCGAAGGTGTAAATGAAGTGTCTCTCGGAAGCTGTGCAGCCTGATGTAAGCCCTGTGGTCGGGACCTACTCCTAGGTTCCTAGTGTTTTCACACATCTTCCCTAGCCTCTATTAGTGAGGCGTCTAAATAATCCAGAGTGGCCTTCCTTTCATGCGGAACTTAGGAAGAAAAGTGCAAAACTGTCCCCACAGCTAAGCAATCTAAGACCCCACCCTCCATCTAATCCTTCCATCTGAACCTGCAGTCTCAGCCAGGCTATCACTCAGACCAGAAGGAATCACCATATTCTAACATTCGGCTCTGTTCATTCTGAAAACAATGTCTGTCCTTAACCCTAAATTTTACTTTCCGCTTTTAATAACACAATGGGGTTTTGGATAAATGACTATTACTTACCAAAGCAGGACTTATAAGAATGGTTAGCTTCTAGTCATCTCATATTACAAAAATATCTCAACCAACTCAGAAGATGCGGATTAAGAGGAAAAGATGCAATAATAGTAGTAAGTGTATTACATACTTGTGACGTCTTGTAAGAAATCCAAGCACGGCCGACTACTTCCTGAAATACTTATGGAAACGGCCAGTGGGGTCTGACCTTCATAGTTCCTTGTGTTCGTGTCCGCTCCATAGTTATACAGCATCCGTGCACAGAGTACATCATCACGGAGGGCAGACAAGTGCAAAGGAGTCTGTCCGTCTTCTAAGCGCCCCAAGTTTGTGTCTGCTCCTCTCTGGAGAAACATGCGGCAGTAAGAGTGATTACTTTTGATCACAGCGTAGCGCAGCAGAAATCCGTTCTGGATGTCGATGTTGGCATTGTGGTCCAGAAGGATCTTCACACAACTGGACCTCTCTCGGATGATGGCAAGCTGAAGTGGCGTTGTACCTTTATCACTGAGCGGGTCGACCTCAGCCTTGAACTCCAGGAGGAGCCGGACAAATGAGTCCCTACCGTAGTGGGCAGCCACATGGAGGGGAGTCCAGCCATCATTGCTTTTTGCATTAATAATGTCACTCCTGTATTCAGACTCTAGCATCAGGCGTGCGATCCGGGCCCGGCCGTGCATGGCTGCATAATGCAGAGCAGTGAAGCCTCCGATTAAATCCTTAACCGTGGGGTCAGCTAGGGTTAAATCAAAATGAAGACGTCAGTGGCCTCTGAGACAGAGCAACTCTAGCAGGGCAGAGTAGGCATCAGCCAGTTATCACAGACTGGGAAGGGTTAAATGCAATGAACAATGCTCAAGACTTCCCCAGGCTTAACAGAAGTGTGTCTCAGTGGAAACTACATTCAAGTAGAAAGTTATCAAGCCCAAGCCAATGGAAGGAGGGAGACCAGCATTGTTTAGACCCTGCGAGCACCTCGCCCCTCCTGCTGGTCAACCTGAGACTGTTCAGTCTCTGATCCCAGCCTGACTCACACTTCTCCTTTGTCTCCAGCTATTTTTGTGTTTTTTCCTTGTGCACAGAAACATTGCTGCTCTGAATTACAGCATCCTATGATCAGCCAGACTTGTTTTTGTTTAATAGGGTAGGTGTTGGGGGTGGTGGTGAAGGCAAAGAATCAAAGTGCTGTCTCTATGCTCCATGAAAGAAGCAGGTGACTGGGACCCACGCTCAATACAGCATGTGTACATGAGCTTAGTTATACACAGCCCTGCCAGTGTATTAGCAAGCACTTTATTTGAAAAAAATGGAAGAAACCTCAGCACTATATAAACATTGCTTAAAAAAAAAAAAAAAAAAAACTGTTTTAAAGACTCCTAAAATTAACAAATCCCTGGGAAGAAAACTTCACAAGAATCATCTGCTCAGTGACTTTTCAAGCTACAGACTTTTGCCGCCTACTCTGGCCTTTCCATGGTGCCAAAGGTCGGTGCTTTGTAGTTCACATCTCATTGGCGTCCCTGCGCTGTAGTGGGACAGAGACAAGAGTTACCTCCCCCACATCGTGGACCTGGCTTCCTGGAAGTGAGTAAACCAGCCAATAAAGAGCACCCAGGTGGGCCTAATGACAAGCATTAAAATGTTCCTTATATAACTCAGCTATTATTTACAGAAAAAAAAATTACGAATGTTTTTCACAGGCACAAAATGCCTCCAAAGCTATGTGATTAAATACTTATGTAGTTTAATAAGATCTTATTTAGTTCCAGACTACAACAGCTGGATTCTCTTACAAGAGGCTGTGAGGCAGAAAATGATACGTTGAAATATTAATAACACCGTAGTGGGTGAAAACTGCAGTTAGAGTTGTTAGCAAATAGAACCTGTACAAAGTAAACTATCACTTTAGCACCTCATAATATCTGACACAAAGTGACAGACAATAACAACAACAAACCAACAACAACAAAAAAGAAGGCATCAGCAATGGCCTCAACTACAAGAATAGTCAGTATCTAGGACGATGCAACAGGCAAGCTAGAACCGTGATGCAAAGTGCTCTGCTGCCACCTACTGGAAGAGTGTGATCATGTACTAGTCAGTCATCTTTCTCTACAGGTGACTGAGCTCTCAGACCAAACTGATGGGTCTTATAGACAGATCTTGTGGTTATTTAAAATAGATTAAGTAAAAAATAAAAAAAAAATAAATAAATAAGGAAAAAAATAGATGGAGAGATGGCTCAGTGGTTAGGAGCTCTTGCTGCTCTTTCAGAGAACCTGGATTCAATTCCCAGCACCCGGATTAGGCAGCTCATAACCACCTGCTTCCTCAGCTTCAGGGGAACCAACGCCCTCTTCTGGTCTTAGCAGGGACTGCATGCATATACACAAATCCATATTCTCCTTCCCCCAATACACACCACAATGAAAAAAGTTGTCTTTAAGGTATACCTGGCCAAATATTTCCAGATAATCCCTCTTGATCCTTCAGTGGATCTTGGGAACCCCTCCCTCCGCTCCTCCCACCTTTGAAGGTGCAGTATCCTTACCCACATCCTACAGTCATTCTATTTGACAAGCCAAGCTACAATGCTGTAACGAAGTTATCCCTGCGTGTTTGGTTCTCACTGTACATCTGTGAAAGGCTCCGCTTACATTCTAGTGCAACACTGAACAAAGAAAACACAGATTAACACATGGAGCAGTGGTCTGACTCACAAACCATTTAAATGAATTCACCAACTGCATCAAGCAAAACTAGAGGGCAATAATGCATCTAAACTGTAGCCTGTTGTCCCCAGGAAAAGGTGACAACATGAAACAACAGGTCATGTGAGGGTGCAAATCAGATGCACTTCAGATCAGTCAGTGAGTGTGGTAAGAGCTCACTTGCAGCGCCAATAAAATCTTCAGGACAATGTCAAGTTTAGTGAGAAACGTGTAACACAAATGCAAGACCCACTCGACTGGATTTCCTTAAGTTTCTTCATTGGTAACTGCAATTTCTCTTTATTAGTGAGACTTCTAAGTGCTCTGCCTAAAATAACAACCCCACCAAGCTTCTTCTGCCTCCTTACCAGATACTCCACCCACTAGTGAGACCCACTTTAAACAAAGGGTAGCATATTACAATCTAAACATATGGAAACTCAATATGTTTAAAACACAAAGATTCGCCACTGTTGTGGGGTCTGTTTTCTAAAGGCTTTATCAAGTGGAAGTGTGATTTGTTTATCAAGTGCACAGGGTGATGAGCTCCAAGAACTCACATGGTCACATTAACTAAAAGCACTCAACATACACAACACTTTGTCTCCTCTAAATTCTTCATGCCTTTTACAACCAACTTCCTACCTAGATTCTGGGAACTATGCAGATCAAAGATAAAACTTTGCTTTCACAGGCTTTCACTAGCAAGGAGTCCTGCAGAAGTGCGACTGGCTAACTTCACGTGCTTCTGAGCAGGACTGGCTTATCTGCAATGTGAGGCTCTGGGAGCGATGCTATCACATCCATGTCTGTCTGTTTCTCTTTGTAACAGAGGAGAACTGCAGACTCTGATGTTAAGAGTTTAATTGTAAGAAGTCGCTGCGCAGCTGCTGTCAGTGGCTACCCTGCCTTCTGTCCTCGCCAGCGGTGCTCCACAGCATCAGGACCACTTTTAAGTTTGCCCATTAAGAGTGATGAGTTCTGTGCTGTCAATTCAATTTCAGGGAACTAGAGACCTGGCTTATCTATACATTTTCTTTATGGATTACCTGTCAGTGTTTTCTCATTTCTGCTGGGATGTCCCATTATGGACTTGTAAAGGTTCTTTACCTATTCTGCACATGGGCCAAATACAACATGTCTCTTCCCTCATTTATTTTTGCAATGCATAGACAAGCACCCGACCACTGATCTACCCCCAGCTCTCTATTCTTGGTGTCACCAACTTCCCTTTCTTGTTTAAAGCATTTTCTAAACGTTTGCTCTGCTGAGGAAAACTTTTCCTAACAGAACATGACACGTTTCCTTTTCTTCTAGACATTTTGCACTTTAAGCCCTTACATGTAGGTCAATGATCTACTACTAGTTAACATTTATGCATGGTATAAAGTAAGATAAAGATTCACCACTTGGCTATCTGCTTTTTTGGCACCATTTGTTAAAGTACTTTCTTTATAAATAGGGGGAGGATGGGGACAATGAGCAGGAAAAGGAGCTTGCCAAGAGAACCCAGTGACCTAAGTTCTAGTCCTAGATCTCACTGAGAAAGAAGAAAACGGACACCTAAGAAACCAAGGTGCCTTCTGATCACTATGTGTACACGTACACACACATACACAAACACACACACTATCCCCTCTGCTTATACAAACACACAAAAAAATATTTTTTCTCAATGATTTATCCTGCCTTTGCTGAAATTCATTTTATCATCTAAGTGTAGTTTATTTCTGAACTATTCATTCCGTTTATCTAAAATACTTCTTAGTTGGGTATGGTGGCACAAACTCACAGATGGTGGCAGAAGGATGGTGAGTTTGAACCAGCCCACGAACAGGTTCACGGGCACAATAAGCTACACACCAAACCCCACGTCAATCAAGCTCTGGGCATGAAGCTCAGCGGCTGCAGGCTTGTCCAGCATGCACGTGGCCCTTAGTCCAACCGCAGCAGACAGAAAAAGGTACAACTGAACAGAACAAGAGTGTCGACATAATGCCAATTCCAGCTTTATAGAATGTTTGATATCAGGTACTGTCAACTCCTCCAACCTCTCTAAACATTACCTCAGCTAATATATTTTTAAAGTACATTATTATTTTCTTCATATAAGCCTGGCCTAATTTTTACTGTTCTAACTCCACCAACTTTACAGATGGCAAACTGACCCAGATGATCTAAATAATACTTTCTCATGAAAGGAGCACAAAGACTTCTCTACTTATTTAGAACTTCCTTAATCCGCTCAAACAATATTTTAGTATAGACTGCATATTTATTTAATTAAAATGACTATTAAAAACTTTAAATTGTTGCTATTATGAGCTACTACTTCATCCTCCAGATGTTAACTGCTGGCAGAACTTGAGTTTTGTAACACTGGTCTACAGTCTAGTTCATTTTTTAGCTTTCGTACATTATATATGTATATAAACACACACATGTATAAACATTAAGACAGTTACTTACATTTTTGATTTGCTATTATTAGTGTGTATGATACTGAGGAGACACATATGCCAAGGCATGCCTATGGAGGCCAACTTCCAGGAGTCAGTTCTTTCGGGGATCAAATTCAGGGCATCAGGCTTATGCAGCAAGTGCTTTTGCCTGCTGGGCCATCTCGCTGGCCCTTAACACTTTCTCTTGTTCCTTTGCAATTGGTTTATTGTTCTTTTACTCCAATGGCAACAATACAAGAGTACATTGCACAAAAATAGTCAAAGCACACGCTCCACTCAACACTGAATATGAAGCTAGCTGCAGCTTCTCAGGTCACTTCCAAGCTGCAGTCTTGCTCGCTCTGTCATCTTGAATGGGTAGTGTTGTCACAGGCTGTGAAGTGACTTTAGCACTTATCTTTGATTCTATTAACTTAGCAAACAGCTAGCTCAAGGGTTGTGGATATTAAACAAACCTTGAATTTCTGAGATGGATGCTACATAGCCATGCTGCACGCCCCTGCAGAATGTCACTGATGCTGCAGAGAGTGAGTGTCTACCTGAGCCTGCCATAAGGCGCTGCAGCCTGTGTTCTGCCTTGTGGCTTTGGTTTTGCAGCAGGACTTCATACACAGTGAATTAGGAAGGACTCCTTCCTCTAAGGAATGTGTGCAGGATTACTATTTGTCCCAGCAATACACAGAAGGAGCAAAGCTTCTGTGCCTGCAGCTTTCTTGGTGGATGTTTTAATGAGGAACTCAATTTTTCAACTCAATAAACAGTGACTAAGTCGTTCTTTTTCTATGGGTCACACATTTTGGCAATTTGTGTCTTCCAAGGAATGGAATTCTCCTCCATGACATGAGGCTCACCACATTCCTTGTCTTTTTAACATCTACAGCATCCAGGTCAGAGTGTATTCCCAGCCCTGAAACTGGCTATGGTACTTTCAGTCTGGCTACAGAGTCTTCAGTTTTGTTTGGTCTTTTCAGAGGATTACTTTTTCTTTCAGCTCCATCAATTTTGCTCCCTTTCTACTAGACTACTTTTGTTTTTTCCCTTTTATAAAATATTTTAATTTTTAATATTATCACAATTATATCATTTCCCCTTTCCCTATGCTTCCTCTAAACTCTCCCATATACCCTCCTTAGTTTCTTTCAAATTTATGACCTCTCTAAAGTTTTACTACTGGTTATCACATGCATGCATGTGCATGTGTATGCATGTATATCCCTAGATCTCATCTGCTCAGTCTGTGTATTCCTCGTATGTATGTACTCTGGGCTGTCCAGTCACTTGGCATTAGATAACCAGCTGCTGTGCTCCTCCTAGGGAAGACTATTTCTCCTGGTCTAGGCATTCCTTGGTTGCCTACAGTTCTTGGTGTAGGGTTGAGGCCTTGTGGTGTTCAGTCTACTTTGGCATGCCTGTTGTTCTTACTAAGCTCATGTTCAGAGTTGTGTTAGTGAGATCTTAAGGATGTGGCCTCTCATATTACTAGGAGATACAACCTTACAACAAATTCCTGATCCTCTGGCTTTTACAATCTTTTCAGATCCTCTTCTTCAAGATTCACTGAATCATGGATGGGGGAAGTCATCCTGGAGACATAGCCACTGGGAGTGGAACCTACAACTTGTCTGTTGCAGAGATAAGTTTCCTAGATGAGAACGAGGAGGACTATACTCACACTCATCTGTGGGCATGAGGACAAGGGCTTAAGAATGCAGTTAAGGACTACGCTGGTCTAGTAAAGTGGCAGTTATAGGTTCTCCTCTGAGACAGATAACTTCACTAGGTCTTAGTTGTTGGCTAGGTTTCCAGTACACAGCATAGCTTCCCTCTTGTTGAATAGGTCTTAAGTCCAATTGGAGAGCTGTTGGTTACCACAAAGGTATGCCTGCCACTACCGCACCCTGAGGGTTATCAAGTCATGCTGGGCATTGTGTTTCACAGGCATCATAGCTGGGTAGGACTGTTGGTTGCTTCCTTGTAGAGGCTTGTATGACACCTGGTACCACAAGAGCTAGTTCTCAGAGAGGAGGCTTTTGGGTCAGTTCCAGAACAGGGCTTCTGGACCCAGGTGTCTTCAGCTGTAAGACTTACCTTCTACCTCTGAAGAGCAACCAAGAGGAAGAGCAATAGCTTATGATTTTTTGGGAGTCTTTCGAACAACCCTGAAAAATAACTCAAGACATTTCTCATGCCTGGTATCAGGCTTTTTGTTAGATTAGCTCTTGGAAGGAATACTATCAATCAGAAGAAAGTTTCATTTAAAATATCTATGCATATTAATAGACAGACATATGTATTATAGTTTCAGGTACACAGTTAATAGCATGACTCATTATGACTTTTATAGACCTCTGCCATTATAACCTCCTCTCTCCTTCTTCTGTCTTTCTTCCCCCTTCCTGATTACAGCCCCCCTTCCCTATTTAAACCATTTGTACCCCGCTCCTAATTACAGCCTCCCTCAATATTCAAATCATTGTACCCTGCTATTCCTCTCTCTAATTCTCATCCACGTCCAATCCCCCAGGAATGCTCTCCTCTTACTTTCTTGGTTTCTGCATTTACTACAGGATCCATATTCACATATGAAAATTGGAGGGAGGGGCCCCCAATAAGAGAGAACATGTAACGTTTGTATGTCTGAGTGTGGCTACCACACTCAAAATGATCTTTTACAGTCTCCTTTACTTGCAATCTTCTCTGCATATGAATGGCGTCAGATAGTGTCCATCTACTACCATACTTCATTCTCCGGTCATGAGTTGAAGACTTAGGTTGTTTCCATTTCCCATCTTTGTGAATAAAGCAGCAATGAACATGACTGTACAAGTCTCTCTAGATACAGTCAAGTCTTTAGGGCATATATCAAGGGATGATGTGGCTGGGTCATACGGTAGATTTCATTTTGGCTTTTAAAGAATTCTCCACACTGATTCCCATAGTGGTCACACCAGCTTGCAATCCCAAGGGTGAATGAAGATTCTCTTCCCCTGTCTTCCCTCCAGCGTCCGCCGTCTGTTGTTCTGCTGATTTTTGCCACTCTGACTGGGTCAAGATGAAACTTCTAAGTCATCTTAACTAGTGTTTCCCTAACTGCTAGGGGCAGTGAACATTTTCGGAGATTTTTCTTAGTTATTTTTGCTTCTTCCTTTGAGAACCCTCTGTTCTAGCCTCAGGCACATTTTTTAAATAGGCCATTTGATTTTTTTTTGTGAATTCTTTGTATATTCTGGGTAGTAATCCTCTGTCAGATGTACAGCCAGCTGAGATTCTTTCCTGTTCTACAGGCTTCCTGCTCACCTTTATTTTGGTTTTTCAAGATAGCTGTCAGTGTAACAGCCTGGCTGTCTTAGAACTGGTTCTGTAGACCCAGTTGGCCTCAAACTCACAGAAATTTGCCTGCCTCTACCTCCTGAGTGCTGGGACTGAAGACATGCACCAGCTCCGTCTGGATAATTGACTGTTTCTTTAACTGTGCATAACTTTTAAGTTTTATAAAGTTGCACTGCCATTCAGAAAACCCTTTCCCACACCTCTATCACAAAGGGTACTACCTGTTTTCTTCTAGTTGTTCAGTGTTTGGGTCTTTGTTCCATTTGGAGTTACTATCTGTTGCAGGTCTAACTGAATTCCTGTGCATGTGGACATCCAGTTTCTCCAACACCATTTGTCCAAGATTCTTTCTCCAGTTTATGTTTTAGACTTCTTTTTCAAACATTAAATGGCTATAGTTATGATTTTGTTAGCACCATACTATTTTTATTACTACAGCTCTGTAATATAGTCTGAAGATCTGGTATGGTAATCACTTGCACTTTTTTTTTTTTTCTAGATTGTTTTGGCTATATGGCTTCATATGGATTTTAGGGTAGTTTTTTCACTCTCTGTGAAGAACAAAATGGGTATTTTTATCAGTATTGCTTATCTGAAAATAGCTTTTCATAAAAGTCATTTTTACAACATTAATTTTACTAATCCATGAGCATGGGATATTTTTCATTTTCCAGTCTATCTCTTCAGAGCTGTAAAGTCCTTCACTTCCTTAGATAAGATTATTCCTAGAGAGTTTATTTTCTTTGAGACTGTTGTGAACAAAGTGTGTCCCTGATCTCGTTATGTTTGGTGGTGGTGTGGGAAAGCTATTAATTTGTGCAATTTGATTCTGTATCCTGCCACACTGCTGCTGAATTTGTTCATCATTTCTGAAAGATTTCTGGTAGAATTTTGGGGATTTCTAATGAATGGCATCATGTCAAATGCAAATAGGGATAGTTTGACTTTCTCTCCCTTTTTGTATCCCTGTAATTCCCTTCACTTGCCTTGTTGCTCCAGCTAGTACTTAAAGAATGATGTTGAAAAGGAGTGCGGGTAGGGGGCCTCAAGTCTCATTCCTGCCCTTCAATGGGATTGCTTCAAGTTTTTCTTAATTTAGGATGTTGGTTTTCTCTGGATTTCTCATATACAGATCTATTATGTTGAGGGGTATTCCCTATAGTCCTGCACTCTGGAACTTTAATCAAAAGCATGTTAGATTTTGTTAAAGGCATGTCTATGTCTATTGAGATGCGCATGTCAATTGACTAAGTCTGTTTATGTAGTCTATTATACTTATTGACCTGGCTTATGAGGCATCCTGCATTTCAGGATAAAGCCAGTTTGTTCATGGCAGATAATCTTTGATGTGTGTCTGTACTCTGTTTTCAAGTACATTACTGACCTTAATTGAGTCTATGCTAGTCAGGAATATGGGTCTCCAGTTGAGTTTTGTTGCATCTTGACCTGGTTTTAGTGTTAGAATGATTCTGGCTTTAGAGAAGGCGTGTAGAGTGCTCCTGTTATTTTAAATAGTTTTGAAAGGATTGGCTGTAGACCTTTGAATGTCTGGTAGAATTCTGCTGCTAATCTATCTGGCCCCAGATTTTTTTAAAGCTGGAAGACTTTATATTACATTTCAATCTCCTCATTTGTTACTGGTCTGATACAGGTTGTCTTCTTGGTTTAATTTTGGTGGTTTGGTTGAATCTAGAAATCCATCCATTTCTTATAAATTTTCCAGCTTAATGGAGTACAGGTTTTTAAAAATACTCTCTGGTGATATCTTAAGTTTCTCTTGGTATATGTAATGTCTTCCTGTTCATTTCTGATTCTGTTAATATGGTTAGTTGGGCCAAGGTTCTGTTAATCTCATTTATTTTCTCCAAGAAGCAACTCTTAGATAAGTGAGCTATTTCTTTCATTAATTTCTATTATTTCTTGCCATTAACTGGCTTTGAATTTGGTTTATTGTTTCCCCAAATTTTTGAGCTGAATCATTAATCATTTATTCATGCTCAGACTATTTTCATGTGGGCATATAACGCTATACCTTTCCCTCAAAGGGCAGCTTTATAAGTATACACTTCCCTTAGAGGACTACTTTGAATGTGCCCCAGAAGCTTGGCTGTGTTGTGCTTTCACTTAGTTCCAGATACTTTTTAGTTGTTCTTCCTGATCTCTTCTTTCGCACAATCATCACTCAGTAATAAGTGGTTTAACCTCAATGAGTTTGTGTACTTACATGAGATTTGCCTGCTGTCAACTTCAAGTTTTATCGCAATGACATCAGATAGAATACAAGGAGTTATTTCAATCTTTTTGGATTTGTAAAGATTCTTTTGTGTGTGTTCCAGGATGGTGTCTATTTTAGGAAAGCTTCCGTGTGTTGCTGAGTAAAATGTGTAGTCTTTTGGTGCTTAGGTGGAATGTCTTATAGGTATCTGCTAAGCTCTTTTTGATATACGTCAATTAAGTCTGATGTTTCTGTTTACTTTTGGTTCAGACAACTTCCCATTTATTGGAGGAAATGACATATTAAAATCACTTACTATTAGTGGGTTTATGCTAACTTCGGAAAATGTTTGTCTTTAAATCTAGTAGGACATTTTTAAAAAGTGAAATTGGGTGCACCAGAGTTCGATGCATGTATGTTTAGGATAATACTGTTGTCTGGTTAATTGTTACCTCAATTAGAATGAATCTATCTCTTCTGATCTGTTTTAGTCTAAAGTCTATTTTGTCAGATGTTAGGATAATGCTCCCTGTTTGCTTCTTGGTCTCAACGGACCAGAGTCCTTTTGTCCATCCTTCTACTTAAGGTGATGCCTCTCTTCAAAGCTAAGATGTGGTTTTTGTAGAGAATAAGTTGATGGGTTTTGTTTTTGATGCATTTAGTAAGCCTGTGTCTTTTGATTGTAGACTTGAGGTCATTCATATTTAAAACTATTATTAAAATACGTGTTAATTGTGAACATGGTGTTGTTGAATTTTGGCATTGAGCTCTCAGTGGTAGTTTGTGGGGTTTTGCTAATTATGGTTTTGCATTTCTTTCTACAGTCTCTCTTCTATGCTCATTCCTCTCTTCAGTCTAAATACTGCTTCCTGTATCTTCTTTGGGGTTTGTTTGTTTGATATAAATTTTTTAGGCTTTTTATATTATGGAAAGTTTTTCTTCTTCCCTCATTTGTGGTGGGTATCTGCTGTCTATCAGTCTGGGCTGGCAGACACAGTCTTTAAGAATTTGGAATGTGTTCTCCAGGCTCTTTGAGCTTTTAAAGTTTCCATTGAGAAATCAGATGTTATTTTGAGTTTTCCTTTATATGTGACTTGAATTTCCTCTTGAAGCTGTCAGTACGCTTTCTGTGTTATGTATGCTTAGCTGGTGTTTTAACTATGACAAGCTGTAGGGGTTTTCTTCTCTGGTCTTGTGTACTGATTGGGTCTTCTGTACACTTCTTGTATTGGTATGGCTGTGTCTTTTCCTTAGTTTGCAGACATTTTCTTTTATGATCTTGTTGAACAGTTTTCTCCCTCGTCTATGCCTATATTTCAAAGGCTTGGGTTTTTTCATGGTATTCCACATTTCTTGTAGTTGCTTTTCTGGGTTTTGCTCGTCCTGATATGGTATCTTCTGCTTGATTCATCTGACGTGCCAGGCTTTCCTCTGACTATGCAGTTGAGTTGCTTAGGTTACTTGATCTCATCATCAGTTTCAGTCTGAGTTCTCTGTCTCCTTAGTGAATTCCATTCTCAAGCCCTGGGTTGCACTTGTTCATCCCATCAGTCTTCTGTTATGGTTTCTTTGGACCTCGCTCAAATAATTATTTTCCTTAAGCTGTTTCCTTTTCTCCTTAATTTCACTGTGTTGTTTGCAGCTTCTTAAAATCCTTGAATTCTCTGATAAAGTGTATAATCTTAAATTCTGTGTCCTGATGTTATCACTGGCAAACATTTCCACAGGACTGTTGGGTTTAGAAGAGAAAGTACTGGCTTGATTGTTCATTGTTATTTTTGAGATGAGTCTGGGCATATAGACTTCTAAATTTGATGAAAAGAGGATGGACAGGCAGGTTGGGCCTAGAGGCTGGAAATGGCTTGGGTGAAAAGTGGAGAACAGAAGGGACTGAGATGGTGTTCAGGATGGACCTCTTAGTTCATGAGGTGGCGCTTTCTGTGTTATGTATGCTTAGCTGGTGTTTTAACTATGACAAGCTGTAGGGTTTTCTTCTCTGGTCTTGTGTATTGATTGGGTCTTTTGTACACTTCTTGTATTGGTATGGCTGTGTCTTTTCCTTAGTTTGCAGACGTTTTCTTTTATGATCTTGTTGAACGATTTTCTCCCTCATCCCTCTCCCTGGTCCATGAGGTGGCACGATGGGAAGGTCAGGAAGACTTACCAGTCTGGACCCCTGGAGAAGGATATGGCTGGGTGGAAAGATTCTGGGTTTTTTTTTTTGTTTGTTTTATTTTGTATTTTTATCCTACTGTCACTCTTGGTTTAATTCTAATAGCTTAAAAACTATTTTAATATAAACTCCTTCCCATGTGCTGTACTGTCAGACACACAAACACACACAGACAGACAGATGGATACACACACACACACACACACACACACACACACACATTCTCTACGTCTCTCTCTAAAGACAAATAATAGTTTCAAATATCTTTTAGGCCATTGCCAATAATGAAATGAGCAAAAGAAGGAAAACAAACAACACAGACACACACACACATACACAGAGTGAGAGAGAGGTATAGCATTTTTATGTAGAAAATATTTCCTGCTTTTAAGACTCTATCCTTGGAATAAACTAATAAAAGTTAGTTATTACACAATCAAGTTTAAACTAAAAGGTTCACTGGGCAAAAGCATGTCCCACTTTTCAGACCTTGATACATACTGCAAGTTGCTTTGCACAACTGTTCCCGCTACTTCCAGTCCCACACGCATTTTTACTCCACCTAGGACTGTTTGCAAACCTTTCATTTCTACAGCTAAAGACAGCTCTTCCCGCTACACCCTGGGTGTCTTGCTTATTTCCATGTGTCTGCCAGGGCTGCTGCCTGCGTTACTGAGGGACCTGGCACTGGCCTCTGTAGACTTAACTTCTATCACTTCAGGCAAAGGCCTCGTGATCCGTTCACAAGCTCACTGTACCTAAAGATGAGCAAATGCACAATGACAGCATCTTCATCATACCTTTTGAAATGTGCAACACGGTCTTGGAACTTGTAGAAACATTCAATAGGATATGAAAAGTGTAATAAGAGGTTTCTTATAACTTCTGCCTTTTCAAGACACTCTTAATCCACAAGTTCCCTCCTAATACTTGGAAAGAATACCACAATTTTTGATTGATTATTACTGTGGCTATATACGCATCCCTGCCACACAGGGTGGAGGACAACTCTGTGGAGTTACTTCTCTCCTCCCACATTACACAGGTTCTGAAGGATAAACGTAGGCTGACAGGTTTGCACGGCTCACTGCTGAGTCCAACCACCAGTATTTATCCAGTGGTATGATAATATACAGCCATTTGTGTGAAAATTTTCAAGTTTTTAGACTTTTAAGAATCCTAAGTTTTCATTATTTTGAAGAGTATGCAAGGGAACACAATGTCACTTACCCATGCGGTGACACTCTGCACATGTGACTACTAAGCACATGGCCAGTTCTTAAACTAAGGTTGGGATCTGTCTAGTTTCACTGAAATGCAATAGCGTCTCATCCTACAGATAGCACGTGGGCCTCGCCCCTACCCCATTCTTGAGTTATACTACTCAAACACAGTTTGTTATTTTAAGTAAACTTGGATTCCCTCTTGGCAGCACAGCTGTTTCCCAGCAGGTTTCCTCCCAGGGTCACATCACTCCCTTGACTCTGTCATGCACAAGCAGCTTCTTGGTCCTGAGTTTACTAGCTCTATGTGATCATTGTTGCTTGGTATTACCATGTGGCTATATGGATTTGATAGATAAAATTGTATTTTCTTTTAACTGTGTCCTTTCATGTATGAATATTTAAATAAACAATTTCTGGTTGTGTCAGTGGCTTAGGTGTCTACATCTTCTTTCTTATACTCTGCCTGGCTACCCCTTTTGCCTGCTTCCTGGTGTAGCTTTGCCATTTCAGTAAGTGGTGAGAGTTCTCCCTTATTGTCAGACCTAAACCTTTAGTCGATTAGTTTGCTCACAGTATAGCCCACCTGCTCTTCTTGCCTTAGGTCTTGGGCCCTTCTAATGAGCTCTGTAATTAGAGAATGTCCTACAGCCCAGTCTGCTCTTCTCTGTCTTCCCCACCAAGCCCCAACATCCCTAGAATAAACTGCTGGGCAAGTTCCAATCATACTCAATTATTTCAGTCCCAGTGTCAGTGTCCTGCACAAGTAGAATATCCCACACCATGTTTTTGGCCCTCCTTCCTGCTTCACAACTTTCAAGAACTCTAGTCCTGTTCTCTGAAGAGAGCCTGGACACACTCACCACACCTCACACACAAAGAAGGCCTTGCTGCACAGAGCACTCAGCTCTCTTGAGAATCCCTTTCTTCTTTTCTAAGCAATATATAGAGAACCATAGTTTGGATGGTGGTTTGGAGCCTAGCTCCATGCTTATCAAGATGGAAGACTTGGGGTATTTGAGTTACATTTGCTTCTATGGCTTGTTTTCCAAGGTGAAAATGAAATGTCACCCTCTTAAGAGTCGTGAAACAAGGTACACTCTCAATCATCAGGAAACACTGCAATTGACCTAGCCACCAGCTGGGCTGTGACTTGCTGGAGCCCTTTACTACTGCGGCTGTGCTGAAAGCATGGCCTGGCAAACATTAGGTGCTTAGCAGCATTTTCTGAGTATGAGTGAATGCTTTATCAGGACCAAATGGCCACCTTATACACCTCAAAGTCCTGTCACATACACAGAGGGAGCACAGAGAGCACAGAGAGTCAAGGGAGCAAGTCCATTTCTTCTGATTCTTTCCCTCGTCTCCCCCATTGGATGATTGGGAAAGCAGCTATCATGAATTCAGGTCTAATCCTAACCTAACTTTAAAAATTTTTTTTTTTTTAAAGAAATGATGAATCTTATCTCATGAGGTCAGGAAACAGTCATTTTACTGGTGTTTGTTCTCTTTCTCACTGGGAGCAAACATGGATTTGGTTCTTCCTTCAGGGGACATCATGTGAACAAGGACTACAGATGCTGAACAGGATGCTAAAATCCTTCACCATGCTATGACTGATGCTGCAATAAGGTCCAGGGAACAATATTACACCGGGGAGAGAAAGCATCATACAGGGCCCAGCAGCAGCATCTGACAGGAACAAAAATAAAGTTCTCACCTGACCTGATCTAGCGGAAGCAGGTAATGTCTCTGAGAAAGTGCTAAAGACTTAAAGGGGAAGCAGGCATGTGCAAGGAAAAGTGGACCATGGTGAAGGGAGCTTCACAATGACCTTTACAGCCCCTCTGCAGGGGCTGCTGCATAGAGCTGCAGCTGCAGGGCTCAGAGGCCCAGCTGCTGGGCCGAGTGCATGATGGACTGAGAATATTCTATGCAGAGAAATAAGAAGTCCCTACTGGATTTAATTTCCATTTCTACTTATAAGTGTCACATTATTTGGAGACTGGGTGGGAACTGGGCAATATAATGTGAAAATCAATCTAGACTTGGTGAGGAAAGAGGTTTCTCCCCTAAGGAGTGGGACAGTGGTTCCATGAAAAGAAGAAGAGAAGAGACAGATAGCTAGCAGGAGAGGAAGAATCCAGAAGCTCACATCACAGGTGAAGACAGAAGTGGGTAGCACAGTCTGCAGATTCCTGCATGGCACTCCTAGACTGCAGGGCCATTTACAGATGTGCCTGGCATTACATGGGGGATGTGCTCCTCACTGAAGCCTCGCCCGTGGCCATGGCAGGGGTTAGCAGGTAGGAGTTTCCTTCTTACCCAACCTTTTCAAACTTGTTGTACAGTTTGCTGTGAGGGGGACGAGGAGGCACATTCTCCAAATCTCTTTTCAGGAGGGTAATGTTCTCACAGAACAATACAGACAGCATTGCACTGATCCTGGAGCACTAAATGAGACCTCAGAAGTGGAAGCGCAATGTAAAAGCTCTGTATGTGACCCGGCAGTGCCTAGCCATGAGGTAAGAAAGGAAGTTTGGGCAACCTTTGTGGGAAAGAGCAATGATAATGTACATTCTCATGCACAAACACCAATTCTGGGCAGACTGGTGATCCAAGTACCACAAAATCTGGAGAAAAAAACGCAGGCAAATAATGACCCTTCGGTATGAAGTGTTTACTAACCAAGACCTAACAGACATAAAACCAGAAGGCAAGAGCAAACTAGAATGTGCCCAGTTTATGGTGAGAGCAATAGGAACGTGAAAATGCTACAAGCTAGGAGACAGGTTTCCACCCAGAGCTACAAAGGTGGGCACCTGAACAACCCAACAAGTGAGGAAGAAGACAAGCTCAGTCTTGCTGCAGTTTGATAGTCATGTGTCATCCTGGGAAGGGCAAGCACATCACACAAGAAAGAGCCAGGCACCTGGCAATACACTGCTGAGAGAAGTGGGGGAGGGCACTGTCCCACCCAGTCCCAGGAGGCCACAAGAAGGAACTGCAGGCTCTTGGGAGGAAAATGTGTCAGCATCCATAAAATGTTGTTTGATTTGGCAAGTACTTCTAGGAATTAAGGGAGAAACTCTGGCAAAGGTTAAAAAGAAAGAGAAAGAAAGAGAGAGAGAGAGAGAGAGACAGAGAGACAGAGACAGAGAGACAGAGACAGACAGACAGACAGACCAGTCAGGGACACTCCCTGCTATACAGGCCCTAGCAAAAAAATGCCAACAATTCAAATGCCCCACACTGGGAGCTAAGTGCAGATCAATTGCACCCAAGCTGTGGAATCTGAGGCTTAACTCTGTCCTGATAAGGACTTATCTCATCGAAGCTGTTAGGTGACATAGTCAAGACAGAACAGAGCACTAAACAGAGGAGTGGGCCAGAAGGAAGAGGCTGGAAACCACTTAGGCCTCGGCGCACAGCTATTTCTGCAGCTGCAGAAGACGCCAATAAAAGCCAGTTTCTGGAAGGAGAGTCTGGTACTGAAGAACAGCTAGTGGCCACCTCTGGGCGCTGTCAATAGAATATCTACTTTGGGTTTTAAGCAGGCAGATTATGCACTACTTTCTCAAAAGTCTGCTGAGAAAATTTTATGCTTTCTAAAACACTAAGACGAACAAAGCTGAAAGACTAGCCAAATGATAATATATTTTTTGAGTGACAACTCTACTGAAGATAATAAGGTAAGACCAAACATATTACTAACAAAACTCACTGAGGTTCCTTCCTTCCTGTAGTAGTAACAGTTACTCTAGAAATGAACTGTGGGAATAACTCACTGACTGACAGAGACACAGAAGTCTGACTGGAGCACAGCCACGGCTGTGACACTTTACTATGACTGCTCATGCACTATGTGTCCTAAAGCTGAGTGAAAAACAACTGCGGAAAACAGTTGTGTTATGTGTAGACTAAAAGCTACGTGAAGCACAATTTCTACAAGCATGTTAGAAGTATCCAGAGGACTAAGCACCCAGACTCACTCCTGCCCAGAGACCCTTCTGAGTAGTGGCAGGCAAGAGCAGGTCCAACGGGATTTGGTGTCTGTCCGAAACTTATCTGAAGATGTGTTTGCCTTAAGGAGCTAATACTCATGCATTAACCCTCTGAGCATGTTCTTCACTGAGAAGGGTGACAGAACTGGATGGCAACAGGACTCAGTGAAATAAGCAAATACTAGTTCTGATCTTAGTCTTAATTTTACCAGGTAAAATTACGGGCATTCCACTTAAATCCCTCATTAACTTCAGAATCAAGGTCTGTAAGTTAAAAGGTGAAATGACATGGAAGGTAGCCATGAGTGAGCACAGGCCAATGAACATCTGGATTCTGTCCATAGTCAGTCACTTAGGGCATAAAAGTCCCATTTCAGGCCACTGGGACACATGATTCCCACTGGGCTTGGATTTAGTCTTATCTCGGAGTCAGACTATGATGGTGGCCTTAGCATTCATACAGTCCTGTAACTCACATGGCCTGCCCGAGAACTGTGGAACGTCTAACATCTTCTGTACTTTACGAGGCAAGCAAGTCTGACCAGGCTTTTAACAAAGTACACTCCTAGAATCAAACAAGTAACTGCTGATGAGCAACCCAGGGCTGAGAGTGGCCCAGGCAAGCTGTTCTACACCCTAATATAATGCAGACAGAAGTGATATCTCTCACACACACACACACACACACACACACACACACACACACCACAACCCAGGGCTGAGAGCAGCCCAGGCAAGCTACTCTACACCCTAATATAATGCAGACAGAAGTGATATC